>CM031606.1:91898099-91918099 GCA_018398815.1 Conus ventricosus | reverse complement strand
CGCTCACCGTAACTACCCTGCAGGCCCGCTCACCGTGACTTTTACCCTGCAGGCGCCGCCACTGTAACTACCCTGCAGGCGCCGCTCACCGTAACTACCCGCAGGCGCCGCTCACCGTAACTACCCTGCAGGCGCCGCTCACCGTAACTTTTACCCTGCAGGCGCCGCTCACCGTAACAAACCCTGCAGGCGCCGCTCATTGTGACTACGGTGCGGGCGCCGCTCCAGTGATCACCATGCAGGCGCCCCTCGCCATGACTACCGTCCGGCTGCCGCTCACCATGACAACCCTGTAGCCGCCACTCACCGTGGGGTTTTAAACAGACGTCCCCTCACCGTGTGGGGCGGCGCTAACAACATCTACTCGCGGTCACAAACAGAAGAAACGACAATCACAATTTAGACCAAGTAAATCATTCTGTGACTCAAGTCTTGGCCACCAAAATATGAATGTTGACCTATTTCCGGACACCCAAAACTCCCTTTTCCAGCCTGCCTCCTGTTACTCAGCAGACTGCTTTCCCCTTGAAGCCCCACCCCAAATTAATTTCTTATTTAGTAGGGGTTCGGATTGCATGTTATTCCACTCATTACAATCATCAGGCCCTTCCCTATAACTTGAGTAACTATTGTGAGCCATCAGATGACCAATGCACTTAGTTAAAACTAAATTATTCTGAACTGATCATTTCCGTATCCTCTCTATTTCACGTGGTAATTCTGTATTACCTCCAGGTAGCGCTGCTTCCTCCTTCACTAATGTCAACCAATGTGTATGTATCAGACGGCCCGTCAATGACGGTCTGCGCATAGGTCACCTAAATATTTTGTCATCCTAAACAAAATGTCTGACGTTATCAAAAATAAATTCATAATAATCATAAACCTTTCCATGTCTTTGGTTTTTCTGAGGCATGGACAAAAAGCCGCGTTGGTGACAATTCAATACCCATTCCTGGATACTCAATAGTCCGGAGAAATCCTGAAAATATTCTTGAAAAGGTATTGCTGTCTACGTCCAAAAAGATGTCCCATACAAAATTCGTAATGATCTTTGTCATAAAAATATTGAAATAACGTGGCTTAAAAACCCAGTCGAAAAGTAAGACATTAGCGTAAATTCTTGTCGGATTTGTATACAGACATCCTAAAAGTAAGTCTAGCTGGAATAACGTTTTTGTGAGATGATGGACACAGTAGGCTTTTGAAAACAGAAATACTATTTTGGGGAATTTCAATATAATCGTTTCGTCTGTTTCCCAATGGCCAACATTGTTAATTCATATAACTTCATCAGTGCATTTCTTTACCGACTAGAGTTACTTCAAAATCTAAAAACCCTTTAGACCACATATATTCGTCGAACATTCTGCACTTGCAGAAATATGTGTACCGCCTACGGGTGCAAGTGCCCACAATGCGTTTGCGTAACTTGGAACAAAAAGGGTTTTAAAGTTCCAAAGGCAAGTCATTTGGTAATCACATTTCGTTCATTCAAAAACTTCAACTTACACGCTTTTCAATTGATCTCATTTCTCGCCTTGCAAACATCTATAGCTACACCGATCCAATGAGCCCTTGCCTTTTGGACTAGAACCTTTCTGAATATTGTCGACAAAAACATCCCATTGATCCAAGGCGAGTCAAATCAGATATCCTGCCTGTCTGGCTCACTCAGGATATTTTGAATGCCATGGACGAGAGGGATGATTTAAAAAGTGTAGGCTCTGACAAAGAGTATAAGAGAAAACGCAACATTGTGAAGTACATGAATTAGAAAGTCTAAATGTGATTCTTTCAGAAAGTTGGTCCAAAATAAAAACAACGGAGCCTCTATTTGGAAAGCTATTAATAAACTTACGGGACCGTGTTCATCAAACAGGAATGTTCCATTTCCAGTAGAAACACTAAAAGATCATTTGCCAATATTGGTACAAGCTAAACATAGGGAAAGATAAAACTAACAATTTTAATATGCGAATTTACAGAAATTTTGTGATGCAAAAAAATACACGCAAGTTTTTATTCCCCTATATCTGTTAATGAAGTGTTTTTTTTATCTATCAACTTTGAAAAAAAAAAGTTCATACAGCTTTGATGGAATTAGTCCCCAAAAATATTAAAACTATCTGTACCATATATTGTAGATTCTCTTACATACCTCTTTAATCTTGTTTATCTAAACAATTACTTTCCAGATGCATTTAAACAGCAAAATTATCCCTCTGCACAAAAAGGGAATTTGAAGATCCCAATTAACTACAGACCAATTTTGCTGCTACGTCCGTCCCCAAGCCATTAGAACGTCATATCATCACCACTATATCTTTTTATTGAGAAACATAAAACTGTTGTATATCAATCAGTCAGGATTTAGGAAACTACATTCATGTGAAACGGCTTTGTGTCGGTCACAAATTTGTGCTAAAGATATCAACAACAGGGAAAACAGTTGGTTGTAGTGTTTATTGATTTAACAAAAGGCTTTTGATTTAATTAATCACAATATACTGCTAAAAAAGCTTAATGTTTACGGCGTCGACAACAATACGGAATCATTTTTTAGATCTTATTTGTTGAACCCTACGCAATCTGTTTTTTCACGAGGTGTTATTTCTTCTAAGAGACTGTTGCCAAGAGGCGTGCCACAGGATCAATCTTTAGGTCCCCTGTTGTTCTCCCTCTCATAAATGATCTCCCTTTATCAATTCAAATGCAGTGTGTGATTGTTCGCTGATGATACATCTTTACAATACTCTAGTCATAGCATCGATGAAATTTAAATTTTCTTTAAATACAAGCATGAAATCAGTGGAAGACTGGTGTGATTCAAATGACATCTTGTTCCTCCTCATAAAAACCCAATCTATGTTAATATGTGCACGTCAAAAAGACAAGTCATAAAGAGAAACAAAATAAAAATAATGTCAAAGATAAAACAATAAAACAAGCTGCAAAGCACAAATTATTAGGCATCCCTCATCGATGAAAATCTTTCCCGGCACGATCAGATCCATAACCTAATCAACAAGTTCGTGTTGTGTGTTCCAGCTGTCACAGATAAAACACATTTCTCAACGAACATTCACGAAAAATGTATTATTTTGCTTTTGTTTCAGGGTCGATTAGACTACTGCTCTATAATCTGGGGTAAATGTGCCCATCTACTTTAAACCACTTTGTTCCTTGCAAAAACGAGCCATTAAGATGATCAGCTGTCAGAAGCAATCCGATCCTTCTATTTCGTGATGTATTTAGGTACAATAGAATACGCCTCTACACATGTATAACATTCAACACTCTGATTCTTATGCACAAAATTGTTCATGACGCATGCCCAGATTTTTTTAAAATCAATAGTACATTTACATCACCATATGATTCGCTCAGATTCATTATTCCTAAAGCTAATTTAGATTTATTCAAAACAGTTTCTCCTTCTGTGGCTGTAAAGAATGGAACAAACTTCCAGCAAAACACAGAAAAATTTCCCAATTATCAGCTTTTTAAAAAGAAGTAAAGTTACTTCTTTTGATACTCATGACTGACCTATGCGTAGACATAGCCTGACTAACATACGTACTGGAGGGAAAAAAGTGTAATGCTGATAAACGATGCAGTTTATTTGGGGTGTGTGGTGTGTTTTGGTGTGTGTGTGTGTGTGGGGTGTGTGTGTTGTGTGTGTGTGGTGTGTGTGTGTGTGTGTGTGTGAGAGAGAAAGAGAGAGGGGGGGAGGGGGGGGAGGACGGGAGTGAAGAGAGAGAGAGGAGAGAGAAGAGAGGAGGAGAGAGAGAGAGAGGGGGAGAGAGAGAGAGAGAGGAGAAGAGGGGAAGAGAGATTGATTTTAAGCATGAAATCGTTATAAAGGTGTTATTTTGCAATTCGATGTTTACCTTACTTTTTTTAAATTTTAGTTTTTGTTTGGCCCGAATTGTAAAAAGGCCTTCAATGAGCCTAATTCTCAACCCATTAAGATTCATTCATTCATTTATTCTTCTTCTTTTTTTCTTCTTCTTTCTTCTTCTTTTTCTTTTTCTTCTTCTTCTTCTTCTTCTTCTTCTTCTTCGTCTTCTCTTCTTCTTCTTATTCTTCTTCGTCGTCGTCGTCGTCGTCGTCTTCTTCTTCTTCTTCTTCTTCTTCTCCTTCTTTTCTTCTTTTTTCTTCTTCTTCTTCTTCTTCTCTTCGTCTTCGTCTTCTTCTTCTTCTTCTTCTTCTTCTTCTTCTTCTTCTTCTTCTTTCTTCTTTTTCGTCGTCGTCGTCGTCGTCGTCTTCTTCTTCTTCTTCTTCTTCTTTCGTCTCGTCGTCGTCGTTCCGTCTTCTTCTTCTTCTCTTTCTATCTATCTTTTTCTTCGTCTTCCATCTTCTTCATCATTCTTTCTTCTTCTTTCTTCTCCTTCTTCATCTTCTTCTCTTCTTCTCTTCTTCTTCTTCTTCTTCTTTCCCCTCCTTCATCTTCTTCTTCTTCTCTCTTTCTCCTCTTCTTCTTCTTCTCTTTCCTTCTTCTTCTTCTTCTTCTCCTTCGTCTTCTATCTTCTCTTTCCTTCTCCTTCTTCTTCTCCTTCTTCTTCTTCTTCTTCTCCTTCGTCTTCTTCTCGCTGTGTATTGTGCAGCAGATCCTCCTCTAGATGACCTAAACACATTCCACTGACCGCTCCATCATACTGCTGAGTTGAACCCTTGTCCTGGCTCTTAAAATGATTTTCATTCCAAACATTAACTTTCTTCCATTTTGTTGGACCTCCCCTTTCAGCATGGAAGCATTGCCGGCAGCCAACGATCAAGCACTCTCAACTGCTGAAATTATCCGAACAGCACCCTCGCTGAAATCAGATAAAATACAACATAGTTTTTGCTGTGGGTCTAGCCATGTGGGTATTCAAGGCAATAAATGGTTGAGAACTTGCCAGAGGAGTGCCACAAAGAAAGTGTTGAGTGCGATGTAAAGTTCCATCACACTGATCGAAAACCCACAAACCAGGAATATTCAAAGACCTCAAGCAAGAGGAAATGGGACTCGCATATGGATAACCAGCATTAAAACCTGTCCAAACCTTAAAGAGGGGTTTTTCAATGTATCTCGATGTGGACGTAAAGAAGAAAAGGTTTCGTGCCGTGTTACATACAGGCCACTCTATTTATACACCCAATCTTATCTTTTAAAAGGTGAAGAAGCTGTGTGGTGCATTCCATTCAGTGTACCACTCACAGTTGACACGTATCCATTTAGAGTGTTGTGAAGTGTGAACAAAAACACTTAAAGCAGACCCCACGAAAACCTTGTTCAGAGATGTCCCACCTGATGTGATGTTTCATCAATTTCTGAAGGAAGATTAACATTTTTTCCATATGATCCAAGATTTAAACGGAGGAAATATTTTTAACAAAAGTTCCAGTGAGATTTTGGAAGGTATTTTGAAAGAGTTGTGAATGAGTTTCTTTTTTAGATGACGTGAGTATTTTCAACATGGTGACAGCCTGATATGGCCCTTTGCAGTCGGCTGGGCTATCAACAACAATACATAACCATTGCTTCTTCTTGTTGCCCTCCTGTACAGCCCACACTGAGTTTGAAGCAGTGTCCAAGGTGAGAAATCTCCACAAACATCTTAATATTCAATAAATACAATTAAAAAAATCTCTCGCAAATGTAACTGGATGTTAAAGTGAATTATATTTCTACAAGTCTAACCTATAAACTGAGGATGACGTTTGCTCCCAGAGTCTGACCCCTTTTGTGAGGATGTGTGAATAGCATACTACATACTTCAAAAGGGTATTACAGACACATCCGCAAACATCATAGACTAGTAATCTGATAGAAGGAAGCAACTTTCTTTTCACAGGGATTCTCAAATCCAAAAAATTTCAAAAGTGAGAAGAAATCCAGAGAAAATCCCCCCACAACTCCAGTATGAAGACATCCATGAGCTCACCTCAAAATTGGCAGTGCTATGTACTAGTCAAAATCACTTTCAAACCAATAAACTGAGTCCCACAACACAATAACAGTCACACAGCTTTGGACACATAGTTGTACAACTGGCATGAAAAAAATAATATTGAATAAAATAAGCGAGCTCTGCGATCAATGTCCTCTCTACTTGTACAAAACTGAATGAAATGATAATAACTTCAAAAGTGGTATATTATAAATTAGCAAACAAGTAACAGCTGGATCAACCGTGTTATTCATTGTCCTTTACAACGACTAGTTTAACTTAATGGAAGCACTCCCTCTTTGCGCCAGGCCCATGGTTATAGTCTCTGAACAGAAGGTTAGTCTTAGAATCGAGATAATTGATTCAAGAACAGCTAATAAAAGTAACCTATTTGGTTTGCTTGGTTCAAATCCGAGCGGAGTCATGCCAAAATACTCACGAAACAGTACAAACCCGTATTACAGAACTAGCGTACTTTTTTTTTCTTCTTCTGTTAAAATACCCAGGCTCTCTTAAATCCTATAAATATATAACGCCATCTTGTCAATGCCAACTTGTAAAATATTTGAAGTATTTGCCAAAACAACAATGCAAATCGATTTATCCAGTCAACATTTCGTTTTTCTAAAACAGTTTAAAACTGTAGTGGAGAAAGAAAGAGTCACAAAACATGTGCCTAAGTGGTCACAGGGCACGATTCTTGACGAGTTATGCTGCGCACCTACTGGTGTGCATAACCAGAGAGAGGGTTTCTTTTGTTTTTCTTTACTTCTCGTCCTCGTTTCGGTGAGTATACTCAACCAGCGAACGTTCGAAAATGGACTGTTAGACTGCAACTAATCCCGAGTAATTGATGTGGAGTAGTCACTCGTATACTTAGCTGTCCCCACTTGTTGTCGGGTATGCTCGTTAACTCTCCCCCCCCGCCCCCCCCCACCACCCTACTGACGACCCAAGAGGGTAAGAAATGTGTTCTAACCTGTCGATTCCATTGTACGACAATTGAGTTAACTAATAGCGCTTTTCTTGAACTAGTTTAGAATCGAAATGTAGGATGTTGTAATATTTGTATTCTTTTCTGGCAGTGCTCATTTCATGTGCTCGATGGTGTTTTTTGTTGATTGTTCGGGTTGGGTCGCTTCGTTTCGCTCTTCTAATCTATCAATACGTTTGATGTAATAGTTGTAGATTAGGTATTCATGGTGGTGTTCATATTGTAGAGTTTTCATCTGGGTGCTGCCCTGCTGTGTATGCCTCTGGTGGGAGTGGCCCATAATCCCCCCTCTTGGTTGTGGCAGCCCCTTGGAGGCAGGCCTTGCCTTTTGCCTCCTCCATGGCCTTGACCCCGACAGCCAGGACGCCTGCCTACCACTCCTGACTGCCCGCGACTCCTGGTGTCTTCCTTCCGGACGACTGACCGGTGCACAACTTGTTCGTTATTCATTCTCCTGTGGCCAGTCGCATGTGGGCCAGCTATCTTCCCAAGTGCCCAGTCGCAGGTGTGATTTCCGCTTTCTCTTCCCCTGTGCACAGTGCAGGTGTGGGACCCACTTTCTCCCATGAGCCCAGTCCGCAGGTGTGGGACCCGCTATCTTCCACCTTTCCCAGTCCCGCAGGGTGGGACCACGCTTCCTCCCCTGTGCCCAGTCCAGGTGTGGGACCCCCGCTTTTCTTCCCATGTGCCCAGGTCGCAGGTGTGGGACCCCGCTTTCACTTCTGTCCCAGTCTCCAGAAAGTGACTTTGTGTTGGACTGCCTTCCACGCATTCCGAACTTGAGGACAGAGTGATATTTTATTTATGGTGTATGTTTGCAATCCTCCCCAGCTTAGACAGCAACAACACCTGATTGAAGCAAGGTGAATTGTTAGTTAACTCATACCCTGAAGATTCGAAATGATCAATTTCTTTGAGGAGAATAAGAATCCTTTTTTTTTTGATTGCGGATGTCCGTATTGTGTCATGTCATGAGTGATGATATGAATTCCTTCACCCTCTTGTTACTGTAATTGAGTCATGATTGTAGCTGTGAATGATTTTTCTAGCCTAAACAGGGAGTGTGAGTGTAGACACATGTTGATGCCTCTCCAATTAGTTTTATCATCAAACGTTGATGTTGTATAGGTGTTATCAAAATCATTCCTCCCAGTCAATGTTTAGTAAAAGTACACTCCTCGCTAAAATTCCCAGTTTTGGGCTGTTTATGTTGTAAAGGTGGGTGAGTGAGTGAGATAGAGAGAGAGATTTGATAAAAGTGCAGCAAACAACTTCAAGACCCTTCAACTCCAAGAACAGATATAACATATCTATATACAAACACACCCCTCACATAACTCCCCTTTGTGTCACAAAGGAAACAGGTGACTACTATTTCAATTGCCAGACAAACTGACTCAAAAAATATGTATCACAATCGATCAGAGCATTGGATAATTCATAGAGCATTTTACGCGCTTATTTTTTGGTTATCTTGAAAGTTTTAACGAAGGTGTACAAAAAAACGAACATCACCCCTCCCCCATTCCCCCCCCCCCCCCCCCCCCCCCCCCCCAAATCTTTATGTATGACATTAGCTTCACACTGATGAACATGATTTTGAATAAACTCTAACATGTAAATTTTTTCATCTAAGACTGAGTAGCTGGTTTTGTTTGCTTATTTCTTTGTTATTTTAGCGTATGTGCGTGCGTGCATGCGTACTGCTTGCGTGCGTGCGTGTGTTGTGGTGTGGTGTGAGTGTGTGTGTGTGTGTGTGGGTGTGTGTGTTTCGTACACGCATGCATGTGTGTGTGCAAGCGTGTGTGTGAGTGTGTGTGAGAGAGAGAGAGAAAGAGAGAGAGAGAGAGAGAGAGAGAGAGAGAGAGAGTGGAGAGAAGAGACAACAGAGAGAGAGAGACAGAGAGAGAGAAGAGAGAGAGAGAGAGAGAGAGAAGAGAGAGAGAAGAGAGAGAGAGAGAGAATTCAGAAAATAACAAAAGTGGCAGTGAACATACAGAGACAGAGAATTTAGTAAAGAACAAAGTGGGCAGTGACATAGACTTTCATCAGTTGAAGGAAATGGACGCCCTGACAAGACACGTTCACGGAGATCAGCATCAGCCATCAGCATCGAACAAATGCTTAATGGCCTTTGCTTGACTGTCCAGCCTACTGCAGCGTTCACAGTACGAATGGCCGGTCTTTGACTCCGACCCAGGACTATGTGTTGTCAATAAGCAAAACAAGTTTGGGCGTGTACATAAACGGAATGACCAGTAAGACTGCTGAGGTTGCCATAGAGGAAAAACAAAATACAAAAACAAAAAAAACCTCAAAGAAGTAAAACAAGACTGCGGAGAACAGAGCAGAGGAGGTACGTGAAGTGGAGAATAACATGGGGTAGGGTAGAGTAGGCAGGGTAGGGTAGAGTATGGCAGGTAGGTTGGGGGGGGCAGGCAGGGTAGGGTAGGGAAGGGTAGGGAGGATAGGGCAGGGTAGGGTAGGAAGGGTAGGTAGGATAGAGGGTAGGAAGGGGCAGGGAAAGACAGGCAGGGTAGGGTAGGAAGGGTAGGTAGGAATAGGGGCAGGGTAGGGAAGGGGCAGGGTAGTACAGGCATGGTAGGGTAGGGAAGGGTAGGGTAGGATAGGGTAGGGTAGGAAGGGCAGGGTAGACAGGGCAGGTAGGGTAGGGAAGGGTAGGTAGGATAGGGCAGAGTAGGGTAGGGAAGGCAGGGTAAGGACAGGGCAGGGTAGGGTAGATAGGGCAGGGTAGGGTCGGATAGGATAGGGTAGGGAAGGGCCAGGGTATGACAAGGCAGGTAGGGTAGAGTAGGCAGGTAGGACAGGGCAGGGTAGGTAGGGAAGGGTAGGTAGGATAGGGCAGAGTAGGGGTAGGGAAGGTAGGGTAGGATAAGGTAGGGTTGGGAAGGGTAGGGTACAGGATAAAGGCAAGTAGGGTAGGAAGGGTAGGGGTAGTGATAGGGTAGGGTGGGAAAGGGTAGGTAGGATAGGGCAGGGTAGGGTAGGAGGGTAAAGTAGGATGAAGGGTAGGGAAGGAAAAGGCAGGGTAGGACTAGGCAGGGAAGGGTAGGGAAAGGGTAGGTAGGGTAAAGGAAGGGTATGGTACAGAAATGGAAGGTAGGTGGGATGGGGTGGGTAGGTAGGGTCTGGAAGGGTAGTTTAGGTTAAGTAGATGTAGGTAGGTAAGAAAGGAAAGGTGGTAGGGAAGGGTAGGGTAGGGAAGGGTAGGTGGGATGGGCCCGGATAGATAATGGTAGGGTAGGGAAGGATACATAGGGTAGGTAGGCAGGGAAGGGTTGAGTAGGTAGGTAGGGTAGCGGAAGGGAGGGTGGGTAGGGAAAGGGAAGGGTAGGGTAGGGTAGGTAGGAAGGTAGGGTAGTGAAGGGTAGGGAAGAGTAGGGTAGGGGAAGGTAGGTAGGGTAGGAAGGGCGTGGTTGTGTAGGGTAGGGTAGGGCAGGGTAGGGGTAGGTGGGTAGTGTAGGTAGGGAAGGGCGGGTGTTGTTATGGTAGTGTAGGCAGGTAAGGGTAGGGTGGGTAGTGTAGGAAGGGAAGGGCAAGGGCCAGGTGGGGTAGGGTAGTTATGGTAGGGTAGGGTAGGGTAGGGCAGGGTAGGTGGGGTAGTGTAGGGTAGGTAGGGTAGTGTAGGGAATGGTAGGGTAGGTAGGGCAGTGTATGTGGTACTGTATAGGGTAGGGTAGGGCAGGTAGGGGCAGGGTAGGGTGGGTAGTGTATGGTAGGTTAAGGTAGTAGAGTAGGGAGGGGTAGGTAGGGTCGGGCAGCGATGGAGTGGGGGGGGTGGTTAGGGTAGGGTAGTTGTTAGGGTCAGGTAGGGTAGGGCAGGGTAGGGTATGGTGGGGAGGGTAGGGTGGGTAGGTAGGGTAGGACAGGGTAGGGTGGGGTAGGGAGTTGTAAGGTAGGTAGGTGTAGGGTTAGGGTAGGTTGATAGGTGGGAGGGTAGGTAGAGGGTAAAGGTACTAGGGTGGGGTGGGTAGGTAGGGTAGGGTTGTTAGGGTAGGGCAGGGTAGGGTAAGGTAGGTAGTAGGGTAGGTAAGGGTAGGGTGGGGTAGGGTAGGTAGGGTGGGTAGGTAGGTTAGGTAGGGTAGGGTAGGGTAGGGTGGGGTCGGGTAGGGTAGGTGGGTAGGGTAGGGAAGGGTAAGGGTGTGTAGGGTGGGTAGGGAAGGGTGGGTAGGGTAAGGGTAGGGCAGGTAGGGTTGGGCAAGTAGGGTAGGGGGTAAGCATACGGTAGGTTGGGGGGGTTTTTAGGAATGTAGGGTAGGTATGGAAGGGTAGGGTGGGGTGGGGTAAGGGTAGGTAGGATAAGTGGGGTGGGGTAGAATGTAGGGTAGGTAGGAAGGGTAGGGCGTAGGAAAGGGAATGGTAAGGTACGTTCGGTAGGAAGGGAAGGGTAGGTAGTGTAGGAATAGAGTAGGGTAGTGTAGGATATAGAGTAGGGAAGGGTAAGGGTAGGTAGGATAGAGTAGGGTAGGTAGGGTAGGATAAGTAGGGTAGGGTAGGATAGAGTAGGGAGGTAGGATAGGAGAAGGGTTCTTTAGGGGAAGGGAAGGTTAGCCGTTGGGTAGGGTAGGACAGGATATGGTAGGGTAGGGTAGGGAAGGGAAGGGTAGGCTAAGAAGGGTAGGGAAGTTTCGGTTTGACAGGGTATAAAAAGGAGAGGAGGAAGAGACGAAGAAGAACAGATCTTTATTTACAGTGGGTAAAGAATGAGCATGACTACTATTGCAAAACACCTTCTGTAAACAAAAAATAGTTCAGAATGATGCACAAGGCAGACAGAACAGAGAGAAACGAAATTGGATAGAATAGAAGAGGGCGTGGAAGAAGGAAGAGAAGTGGGAGGGGGAGAGAAACAGGGGAAGGAAACGGGTTTGGGGATAGCGTAAAAAGCCTTAGGGAAGATGGTAGAGAAAGCAATGGAATCACGCCGGCATGTTGATCAGTTTATCTTACGATATACAGCAATGTCCGATTTGACAGATTCGACCAAGAAGGCATAGAGTGTAAATCAAACTTGACTAGCATTTTCATTTTTCCTAAAGTTTTTTCTGGAATATGATTCCACGGCTAGTTTTCTAGAAAATCGAGACTTGATTTAAAATTTCAAACACTTAAAGCAGAAGAGCCACAAAACAAAGTGTTGAAGTAACGACAATTAATGCACGACACCAAAACCTGAAGCTTTCACAGGATATTGGTGCAAGTTAATGCCTGTATTTTTTTGTCGGCTGAGGAAGGCATTTTGACGAGACAGTTCTTGTCCTGTTTTAGGTCCGGTGCTTAAATCGTCGTTACTTCACACTTAGATTTGTTGTGCTCTTCTGCTTTTTTGTCGTGTTTCCAGTAACCCCGCGTTTGTTTCATTTTCCGTCAACACTTAAAAGACTTTATTTGTAGTGTGTGTGTGTGTGTGGTGTGTGTGTGAATTGTGGTGTGTGTGTGTGTGTGTATGTGTGAGTGGTGTGTGAGCGTGTGGAAGCGTGTGTGCGTGTGTGTGTGTGTGTGTGTGTGTGTGTGTGTGCGTGTGTGCGTGTGTGGGTGCGTGCGTGCGTGCGTGGTGCGTACGTGCGTGCGTGCTGCGTGCGTGCGTGCTTGCGGCGTCGTGCGACGTGGCGTGTGGGTGTGTGTGCGTGTGCTTGCGTGCGGCGTGTGTTCGTGCAAAATGTAAACAAGGAACAACTGACTTCCTCTGTATGCAATTGAAATCTGATTTACTTACATCCCTTCACAACCTTCAATTTCATTCATTCATTCATTGCAATCATTCGTTCATTCATTCATTCATTCAGTCAGCCAGTCAGTCATCAGTTTTAGTCAGTCCATACATTCTTCTCTTCCTCTTCTTCTTCTTCTTCTACTTCTTCTTTTCTTCTACTTCATCTTCTTTTCCTTCTTCTTCTTCTTCTCTTCTTCTTCTTCTTCTTCTTCTTCTTCTTCTTCTCTCTTCCTCCTCCTTCTTCTACCTCCTCCTCCGCTTCCTCCTTCTTCTTCTCACTTTGTATAGTAGTAAGATTTATTATTATATTATTAGTATTATTATTATTATTATATTATTAGATTTAATATTATTGTTGTTGTTGTTGTTGTAGTTGTTAATACCTATATTATTTTAATATTATTGCCTATTGTTTTTGCTGTTATTATTATTGTTATTGTAGATATTATTATTATATTATTATTATTATTATTATATATATAATTATATTATTATTTATTATTATTATTATTATTACTATTATTATTATTATCCTTATCATCATTATTATTATTATTATTGTTTATTATATCATTATTATTATTGTTTATTATTATTATTATATAATGTATTATTATTATAAATTATTATTATTATTATTTATTATTATCTGCTCCTTCCAGAGTTCGCCTCGGTTTGCATTGGAAACGGTTAAGGCCCAAATGTTGACCAGGTTGTCTCGTCGTAACATGTCCTGAGGTATATATGAAGTTGATTTTGCTGAGTATGTATGATGGGAATCGAAGCAGCGAACTCGCCACAGGTGATAACGCTTGGGAAATCTTCACCTGTTTTCTGATTTCTTTGAACTGTGCATGGGTTAATTACAGCCTGTTCCAACCAGTAAAGCCCTACTACAACGACTGCATTGTGTGTAGGCAAAAATGGAACTGTCTTTAAAGTACACTGGTCATTCACCAGCGTGACCGGGGAGTTATTTTTTGTTTCGTTTGATCGAACAACAACAGCCAAAAAGACTGTACTTATATTTTTTTATGCTTGGTAGAGTGCTCGAAACCACTACGCATTTAAGAGGCCCTTGAAGATGACAGAGGCAGTGGCATGGAATATGTGTGTTTCACATTGAAGCTGAACTTTTTGTAGTACACAGAAAAAGTTGGCAAGCGAACAACGCCACTGGAAAAAACAGTGTTTGTTTTCCGTTTTGGGAAAAAAAAAACCACACCACAACTAACAACAACAAAAACTGATAACTGTGTGTGGATGTACACTCAAAAGAAAACTTACGACTCTGTTGCTTCTTTTTGCTTTTGAAAGCTAGAAGTTTGTGTTGCGTGTGTGTGTGTGTGTGTGTGTTGTGGGGGGGGGGGGTGAATGTTACATGTGTGTGGTGTGTGTGTTGTGTTGTGTGTGTTGGTGTGGTGTGTTGTGTGTGTGTGTGTGTTTGCGATAAAACATTGGAAGAAATAATATTTTGCTCTTAGATCATAAAGAGAGACAGACAGACAGACAAACAGACAGAGACAGAGAGACAGGACAGAACAGACAGACTGACAGACAGCCAGACAGACAGACAGGACAGACAGACAGACAGAGACAAGAGAGAATGCCTTGCGTGTGGGTGCGTGCATGCGTGCGTGCGTGCGTTCGTGCATTTTGTGTGTGTAAGTGTGTGTGTGAGAGTGTGTGTGTGTGTGTGTGTGTGTGTGTGTGTGCGTGTGCGTGTGTGAGTGTGTATGCGCGCGCGCGCGCGCGAGTATGTGTGTGTGTGTGTGTGTGTGTGTGTGTGTGTGTGTGTGTGTGTGTGTGTGTGTGTATGCATTTGTATGTATATGTGCGTGCGCGGGGTGTGTCTGAAGATGGTGGGAAAATGTGAGCAGGGCTGGTTCCATGGTTTGTGGTGGGGAAAAAAGAAAAAGAAAAAAGAACAGACAGAGAATGAAAAGGAACGTCCTGTGGCGAGGAGAGCCCGAAGACTTGTCAAATTTACAAGGGAAAAATGACACCGTGGTCGGAATAAAACCTACCAAGGGAGACAAGCCACACGGGAGTCATCAATATGCATGTCAGTCCGTCATAGGTTCGGAGAGAGAGAAAATGAGCATAAGAGAACTGAGCACCAGAGAACTCAGCACCAGAGAACTCAGCACCAGTGAACTGAGCACCAGAGAACTGAGCACCAATGAATTGAGCACCAGAGAACTGAGCACCAGAGAACTGAGCAACCAGGCTGCTGCAGGCCTGTCAGCTGTATGCCATTCAGGAGAGAGAGAGAGGAGAGAGAGAGAGAGAGAGAAGAGAGAGAGAGGAGAGAGAGAGAGGAGGAGAGGAGAAGAGAGAGAGGGGAGGAGGAGAGAGAGAGAGAGAGGGAGAGGAGAGAGAGAGAGAGAGAGGGGAGAGAGAGAGAGGGAGGAGAGAGAGAGAGGAGGAGAGAAGAGAGAGAGGGAGGAGAGAGAGAGAGAGAGAGAGAGAGAGAGAGAGAGAGAGAGAGAGAGAGAGGAGAGGAGAAGGAGACAGGAGAGAGAGGGAGAGAGAGAAGGAGAGAGAGAGAGAGAGAGAAAGAGAGAGAGAGAGAGAGGGGAGGGAGAGAGAGAAAGAGAGAAGGAAAAGAGAAGAGATGAGGGAGAGAGAGAAAGAGAAGAGAGAGAGAAGAGAGAGAGGAGAGAGAGAGAGAAGGAAGGAGAGAACGAGAGGAGAGAAGAGAGAGGAGAGAGAGAGAGAGAGACAGAGACGAGTGAGAGGAGAGAAGAGAGACATTAAGATTAGATGAAGAATTAGATTGAGGAGAGAAAGAGACATGAGAGACCACTCTTCAAATTTTCAGTGTGTCAACCAAATTAACCCTTACCAGTCGGTCAATACAACGCCATCCATTGATGATCCCGCCCCCCACCTCCCCCCACTGCCACCCAAAACACCCAGCACCACCCTCCGCCCCCCCCCCCCACCCCCCCCCCCCCCCCCCCCCCCCCGACCCATTCCATTGTTGACGCCCTCATTCTCCCCTCCCCCATCTCTTCCTTCTTCCCAACATGTCTGTCCAAAATAGGTGGGAACGCATATGCGCGCGCCCACATGGCGTGCGTGCGCGCGCGTGTACACACACACACACACACACACACACACACACACACACACACACACACACACAGAGAGAGAGAGAGAGAGAGAGAGAGAGAGAGAGAGAGAGAGAGAGAGAGAGAGAGAGAGACAGACAGACAGACAGACAGACAGACAGACAGACAGACAGACAGACAGACAGACAGACAGAGAGTAGTTCACACACACACACACAACACACACACACACACACACACACACACACACACACACACACACACAATACACACCACACACACACACACACACACCATTTCCCTTTTTATGGCAGACAGAACACAAACAAAGACCACTACAGACATGGAGACGGACGTAAAGAGACGACCACGACAGGCCGAAAGCAACCGCCTGTTTCTCTGATGGACAGGGACGGTCAAACAGCAGCTGACAGGAGCTAACAAGACGGAATAATATCTGAGGGTCATCTAGAAGGGCGCTTGAGAGAAGGCAAACCTCCACGAAGGTCAAACATCCTAGTTCCCACCTTTGATGTAGATTCGCACTGTAGATCCATTGCAAGAGGTTAACACAGCTAACCATTACTATGAAGACAGTTCAGTTGTTGGCCTGCGCTTGTTTTTTCCCCACACTATTAGATTGTTCGTCTATGTATTTGTCTGCCTTGATTAAAAGGCTGTGCCAGTCTTGAATAAAAGTGACTGTGTGTTAGGTTTTCTTATGGGAGCAAACGTTACCCCACTGGTTTACAGTTTATTGCTTGCTGTTCCCTGCCTCATTTCACTTCATTTCCAACATTGCAAGAGGGTTTCCATCAGGTCATATTCCCCCTTTCCACCATATTTTGATCGAAATAGGTTCAGCATGTTTATTCATTACTTTGATTTTTTTTATTATTTATTTAGTCAACGATTTTATTTTGCTGAGAGAGAAACAAACACCAAACAGACGCGGATGAAAGTGTAAACAACACCATAGCAGACTAGCCAGGCTACTTTCATTAACATCAGTTCAAAAGGCGATACGCTGTGTGTATGTATGTGTGTGTGTGTGTGTGTGTGTGTGTGTGTGTGTGTGTGTGTGTGTGTGTGTGTGTGTGTGGTGTGTGTGTGTGTGTGTGTTTGTGTGTGTGTGTGTGTGTGTGTGTGTGTGTGTGTGTGTGTGTGCGTGCGTGCGTGTGTGTGTGTGTGTGTGTGGTGTGTGTGTGTGTGTGTGTGTGTGTGTGTGTGTGTGTGTGTGTGTGTGTGTGTGTGAGAGAGAGAGAGAGAGAGGAGAGAGAGAGAGAGGAGAGAGAGAGAGGAGAGAGAGACAGACCAGACAGACAGACAGAGTGAGTGAGAGAGAGAGAGAGACGTTCACACTTTGATATTTGATGTTTTATTGTCATTACCAAAGAGGTCTTTTGAAAAGGGGGGGTTGGGGGGGGGGGGGTAACAGAACAACAACATTTCCCTCTTCCTTTCCTTGCAAACAAATAATACACATTCATTCCCAGTGTGTATCAAATTCAAGGTTAACATAAACAATGTCCTCACACACAGGAGTAATATGGTAAGGTTAAAAAAAAATCGTAATTCTGACTACACCATCCATGCAATCAAACCATGACATCGTATCTTACTGATCTCTTCCATATGCGATGAATGATATTATTCATTCATGTATCTCTTATGATGGATTATCTTAAATTTGACTATCCTTCATCTGTCTAATTTTCAGTGCACGCAACTGATTTAATTACAAGTTCATCATCTAAAGATAATACGACAGCAACATCTTTGCCTTTTGCTATATCTAAATGGAAATATGAACAATTTGTCGGCACTTCATTATAAGCAGTACAGTGGAAGAAAAATTTTCTTCGCCGTCAATAATGTGTCTACATGCAGCACAAGGTAATTCTGTGGATGTTTCAACATTCAAACCATCTTTTGTTCCATTCAAACCTAAAGTTTTCAACCTGAATCTTGCGTAATTTATTCTGTGCCATTTATCTGTTATGACATTGAAAAACGTTTCAGAACGAAACACATTTTGTAAACGAGAAAACCCAGCAATATTTTTTTTTCTTTTCTTTCCATATCTGAGTGCCAGTTCTGTTTAAAAGAACAAATGTACGTTCTGTCCTCTTTTAAACCCGAACCCCCTCCTCGGCCATTGTTTTCTTTTTTGTATCAATTAAGCATAACGTCAATCGTATTTATTTCCCCATGGTACCCTAAAACACACTACTCATATACATCAAGACATCTATGCACACACAGACTGGTCAGTAGTCAGATGGTCAGGGAGGTTTGCCTGCGGAGCAGACCGTTGTGAGAACAAACCACTCGCGCATTATCACGGGTCATTACGAGTGGAGAAGCCTGCGTGTCCACCTTGCAGTAGGCGGGTACCGGACTCAGGTCACAGAAGGTAAAGGCAATGCGAACAGAGCGACTGGCCTTGCCTTCCATGATGCCATGCCCGGACAACGGGTGTCATTAATAGTGGACTTCCTACAGGGTCATTAAGCTATGGGACTAACATACAGGAGTTGACCATGACGTGCATACAGACAGGAGAGACACACCCTGCAGTAAGAAAGGACATTTTTCCCCTGCCCTTTCTAACAAGCATCCATACATGTCTTCCTTTTTGTTTTCGTTTTTTTTTCCTTTTTAAAACATCTCTCTCTCTCTCTCTCTCTCTCTCTTTTCTCTCTCTCTCTCTCTCTCTCTCTCTCTCTCTCTCTTCTCTCCTCTCTCTCTCTCTCTCTCTCTCTCCCCATGCAGTAAGAAAGAACATTTCGTTCTGTCCTTTCTAACAAGCATCCACATATTTCTTCCTTTTGTTGTTGTTGTTTTTCTTTTCTTTTCCCTTTTAACATCTCTCTCTCTCTCTCTCTCTCTCTCTCTCTCTCTCTCTCTCTCTCTCTCTCTCTCTCTCTCTCTCTTTTCTCTCTCTCTCTCTCCCATGCAGTAAGAAGGAACTTTTTCTTTCTGTCCTTTCTAACAAGCATCCATATATTTCTTCCTTTTTTGTTGTTGTTTTTTTTATCTTTTCCCTTTTAACATCTGTCTCTGTCTCTGTCTCTGTCTCTCTCTCCTCTCTCTCTCTCTCTCTCTCTCTCTCTCTCTCTCTCTCTCTCTCTCTCTCTCTCTCTCGACCTTCGACTCCTGTGCCAGAACAGTGACGGACATCCTGAACAGCGTGGAGACGGACAAGACTTGGACAACGGACGACATTGCTCGGGCCCATCGTGTAGGCCAGAGCAGAAATGGTGGACCCCGGCCTGTGATTGTCAAATTCAGCAGGTGGAAGGACAAAATGTCAGTTATGACAAAAAAGGGAAATTTCCCGGGTGCCAGACTGAAGGACAAGGGAGTAACTGTAGCCAATGACCTCACCCACCAGCAAGCCAGTATTGTCGCCCAGGCCAAGAAAGAGGGTAAGGTGGCTTTCTTCAGAAAGGGGCAGTTAGTAGTGCAGCCCAGACGACCTGACCCAAGAAAAGTATGCGGAGGTGGTGGATTCCGACTCTACGCGGTCATCAACAACTGCGGCTGCCCCCCTGCGTGACACTGTAAACAAACAGGTCAGAGGTGACAGTGTACCGTGCGGCACAGCCAACGCCGGGGGGTTCCCCTACTCGTCCGTCGCCATCTCGGCAGGCCGGCAGCCCAAGGTCATCACGTGCAAGTCGTGATTGCAGCGGGTCACGGCAGTCGGCAAGTCGTGATGGCAGCGGGTCACGGCAGTCGGGCGTGCGGGAGTTTTTTTAACGCACGCAATCAAGGCCAGGAAACACCTCGGACAGCACGCCTGTGAACAAGACCCCAGGCAGGTACCCCCTTCCTCGTCGTTCAGACAGGAACGTTAAAAAACAATAGGACAGGCTTGGCCATCCATGTGATCTGAAATTCCTGACTTTCAATATTGAAAACTTGTACACGAAACTGACCGATATCTCTTTCATAAAATACATTGAACTATTTGATTTCGTTTGCTTGACAGAAACTTTTGTGGATAACACTTTTGACTATTCCGGAATCTTCATTAACTTTTGAAATATTATGTACCTGCAAAAAGTTATCAAAACAGGAAGAAATTCTGGTGGGTTACTGTTTTTAGTACGCGATGTACCAAACACTAGTAACACATATAAAGATTGATTGTGAAAATACTGTGGTTGTGAAATTAGATAAGTGTGTTTTTAAGGTCGATAAAGATGTGCTTATTATTGCAACATACGTTGCTCGGAGAACAGTCTTTT
>CM031606.1:91888861-91893861 GCA_018398815.1 Conus ventricosus | reverse complement strand
CCCACCCTACCCTGCCCTACCCTGCCCTACCCTACCCTACAGTACCCCACCCTACCCTGCCTACCCTACCCTACCCTACCTACACTACCCCCCCTACCCTGCCCTACACTACCCTACCTACCTACACTACCCCACCCTACCCTGCCCTACCCTACCCTACCCTACCTACCTACCCACCCTACCGCCTGCCCTGCCCTACCTACCTACATACCCTCCCTACCCTACCTGCCTACCTACCTACACAACCCGCCCTTCCTACCCTACCCTACCCTTCCTACCCTACCCTTCCCTACCCTTCCTACCATACCTTCCCTACCTACCCTACCTTCACCTATTCCTACCCCCTACTTACAAACCTTACCCATTACCCTACCTCTACCCTACTCAACCCTTCCTGCCTACCCTACTATGCTATCCTTCCCTTTACCCTACCTTTACTCTATCCTGGCCCATCCCCCCTACTTCCGAATTCCTACCCTACCCTTCCCTCCCCTACCTTTCCTTTCTCTACCCTACCCTACACTACCTTACCCTAAACTACCCTACCAGACCCTACCCTCCCACCCCATCCTACTCTACCTACCATACTGTACCATACCCTTCCTTACCCTACCCTACCCTTCCCTACCCTACCCTGCCTTGTCCTACCCTGCCTTTTCCTACCCTACCCTATCCTACTTTACCCTTCCCTACCCTACCCTGCCCTATCCTACCCTACCCTTCCCTACCCTACCCTTCCCTACCCTACCCTTCCCTACCCTACCTGCCCTATCCTACCCTACCCTTCCCAACCCTACCCTATCCTACCCTACCCTTCCCTACCCTACTCTGCCCTATCCTACCCTACCCTTCCCTACCCTACCCTGCCCTGTCCTACCCTGCCCTACTCTACCCTACCCTGCCCTGTCCTACCCTGCCCTTCCCTACCCTACCCTATCCTACCCTACCCTTCCCTACCCTACCCTGCCCTGTCCTACCCTGCCCTTCCCTACCCTACCCTATCCTACCCTACCCTTCCCTACCCTACCCTGCCCTATCCTCCCCTACCCTTCCCTACCCTACCCTGCCCTGTCCTACCCTGCCCTACTCTACCCTACCCTGCCCTACTCTACCCTACCCATGTTATTCTCCACTTCACGTACCTCCTCTGCTCTGTTTCCGCAGTCTTGTTTTACTCTTTGAGGTTTTTTTTTGTTTTTGTTTTTGTTTTTTCCTCTATGGCAACCTCAGCAGTCTTAATGGTCATTCCGTTTATGTACACGCCCAAACTTGTTTTGCTATTGACAACATCATCAGTCTGGGTCGGGTCAAAGACGGCCATCGTACTGTGAACGCTCAGTTGGCTGGACAGACAAGCAAAGGCCATTAAGCCATTTGTTCGATGCTGATGCTGATGCTGATCTCCGTGAACCTTGTCTGTCAGGGCGTCCATTTCCTTCAACTGATGACATGTCTATGTCACTGCCCACTTTGTTCTTTACTAAATTCTCTGTCTCTGTATGTCACTGCCCACTTTGTTCTTTTCTGAATTCTCTCTCTCTCTTCTCTCTCTCTCTCTCTCTCTCTCTCTCTCTCTCTCTCTCTCTCTCTCTCTCTCTCTCTCTCTCTGTCTCTCTCTCTCTCTGTCTCTCTCTCTCACACACACACACACACACACACACACACACACACACACACACACACCACACACACACACACACACACGCATGCACACACACATGCATGCGTGTACGAACACACACACACACACACACACACACACACACACACACACACAACACACACACACACACGCACGCACGCACGCACGCACGTACGCATGCACGCACGCACACTACGCTAAAATAACAAAGAAAACAAGCAAACAAAACCAGCTACTCAGTCTTAGATGAAAAACATTTACATGTTAGAGTTTAATCAAAATCATGTTTCATCAGTGTGAAGCTAATGAAATACATAAAGATTTAGGGGGGGGGGGGGGGGGGATGTTCGTTTTTTTTGTACACCTTCGTTTAACACTTTCAAGATAACCAAAAATAAGCGAGTAAAATGCTCTAAGAATTATCAATGCTTGATCGATTGTGCTACATATTTTTGAGTCCAGTTTGTCTTTTCTTCTATACCTGGCAATTAAATAAGTAGTCACCATGTTTCCTTTGTGACACAAAGGGGAGTGAGGGGTGTTTGTATATAGAGATCTGTTATATCTGTCTCTTGGATGTCTGAAGGTGTGCAAGTTGTTTGTGCACTTTTATCAAATCTCTCTCTCTCTCACTCACTCACACCACCTTACAACATAACAGCCCAAACAGGGATTTAGCGAGGAGTGTACATTTACTAACAATGACATGGGAATGATTTTGATAACACCTAAACAACATCAACGTGTGATGATAAACTAATTGGATAGCATCAACATGTGTCTACACTCACACTCCCTGTTAGGCTAGAAAATCATTCACAGCTTCACTCATGACACAATACAGTAACAAGAGGGAGAAGAATTCATATCATCACTCATGACATGACACAATAACGACATCCGCAACAAAAAAAAGGATTTCTTACTTCTCCTCAAAGAAAATGATCATTCGAATCCTTCAGGGTATGAGTTAAACTACAATTCACCTTGCTTATCAGGTGTGTTGCTGTCTAAGCTGGGGAGGATTTGCACACATACACATAAAAAAAAAATCACTCTGACCTCAAGTTCGGATGCGTGGAAGGCAGTCCACACAAAGTCACTTCTGAGACTGGGCACAGAAGGTGAAAGCGGGTCCCACACCTGCGACTGGGCACAGGGGAAGAAAGCGGGTCCCACACCTGCGACTGGGCACAGGGGAAGAAAGCGGGTCCCACACCTGCGACTGGGCACAGGGGAAGAAAGCGGATCCCACACCTGCGACTGGGCACAGGGGAAGAAAGCGGATCCCACACCTGCGACTGGGCACATGGGAAGATAGCTGGCCCACACCTGCGACTGGGCACATGGGAAGAAAGTGGGTCCCACACCTGCGACTGGGCACATGGGGAAGAAAGTGGGTCCACACCTGCGATGGGCACATGGGAAGAAGTGGGTCCACACCTGTGACTGGGCACAGGGTAAGAAAGTGGGTCCCACACCTGCGACTGGGCACAGGGGAAGAAAGGGATCCCACACTGCGACTGGGCACATGGAAGATAGCTGGCCCACACTGCGACTGGCACAGGGAAAGAAAACGAACAGTTGTGCACGGTCAGTCGTCGAAGGAAGACACCAGGGGACGCGGCAGCTCAGGAGGTAGGCAGGCCTCCTGGCTATCGGGGACAAAGGCCACTGGCGGAGCAAAAGCAAGGCTGGCTCCAAGAGGGCTGCCACACCATAGGAGGAGGATTATGGGCACTCACACCAGAGCATACAGAGCAGGCCAGCACCCCAGATGAAAACTCCCACAAGTGAACAACCCATGAATACCTAATCTACCAACTATTCAACATCAAACGTATTGATAGAATAGAAAGAGCAGAAACGAAGCGACCAAACCCGAACAACTCAACAAAAACACACCAACGAGCACACTGAACTGAGCACTGCCAGAAAGAAATACAAATATTACAACATCCTAACATTTCGATCTAAACTGTTTCAAGAAAGCGCTATTAGTTAACTACAATTGTCGTACAATGAATCGACATGGTTAGAACACATCTTCTTACCCTCTAGGGGAGAAGGGGGGGGGGGGGGGGAGAGAGATTAACGAGCACTACCCGACCAACAAGAGGGGACAGCTAAGTATACGAGTGACTACTCCACATCAATACTCGATCTGTGCAAGTCTAACAGTCCCATTTTCGAACGTTCGCTGGTGAGTACTACTCACCGGAAACGAGACGAGAAAGTAAGAAAAACAAAAGAAACCTCTCTCTGGTTATGCGCACAGTAGATGCGCATAACTCGTCAAGAATCGTGCCTGTGACACTTTGGCACAAGTTTGTTGACTCCTTCTTTCTCCCACTAACAGTTTAAACAGTTTTAGTAAAACGAAATGTTAGACTGGATTAAATGATTTGCATTGTGTCTGGCAATACTTCAATATTTACAAGATGGCATTGACAAGATGGCGTATTGTATTTATAGTATTAAGTGAGCCTGGGTATTTCAACAGAAGAAGAGAAAAAAAAGTTGGCAGTACGCTAGTTCTGTAATACCGGTTTGTACTGTTTCTGAGCATTTTGGCCTGACTCCACGCGGCTCTGAACCAAGAAAACCAATAGGATTACTTTATTAGCTGTCTCTGTTCAATTATCTGATTCTAAGACCTAACCTTCTGTTCAGAGACCATAACAAAGGACCTGGTCAAAGAGGGGTTACTTTATTAGCTGTCTGTGTTCAATGTTCTGACTCTAAGACCTAACCTTCTGTTCAGAGACTATAACAAAGGACCTGGTCAAAGAGGTGTTACTTTATTAGCTGTCTCTGTTCAATTTTCTGACTCTAAGACCTAACCTTCTGTTCAGAGACTATAACAAAGGACCTGGTCAAAGAGGGATTACTTTATTAGCTGTCTTGTTCAATTTTCTGACTCTAAGACCTAACCTTCTGTTCAGAGACTATAACAAGGACTGGTCAAAGAGGGTTACTTTATAGCTGTCTCTGTTCAATTTTGGACTCTAAGACTACCTTCTGTTCAGAACTATACAAAGGACCTGGTCAGAGAGGATTACTTTATTAGCTGTCTCTATTCAATTATCTGACTCTAAGACCTAACCTTCTGTTCAGAGACTATAATAAAAGACCTGGTGAAGATGGATTACTTTATTAGCTGTCTCTATTCAATTATCTGACTCTAAGACCTAACCTTCTGTTCAGAGACTATAACAAAGGGACTGGTAAAGAGGTAGTGCTTCCATTTTAGTTAAACTATTTGTAAAGGACATGAATAAAGGTGACTCGGTCATTATGAGTACATACCATTTTAAGTTATAATCTTAGTTTTGTACAAGGAAGAAATATCGGAGAC
>CM031606.1:91853861-91883861 GCA_018398815.1 Conus ventricosus | reverse complement strand
GGCCTTCGACCGGTATTTCGCAATCCGGCATCCGATGAGGAACCGGCAAATCTTCACTGTCCGGAGAGTCCGGCAGCTCATCGGGGTCCTCTGGCTGCTGGCGGCTCTGCTGGTCATCCCCCTCCTGATCATTCGGAAGGTAAGTGTGTGTGTGTGTATATGTGTGTGTGTGTGTGTGTGTGTGTGTGTGTGTGTGTGTGTGTGTGTGTGTGTGTGTGTGTGTGTGTGTGTGTGTTAGTCTGTGCGTGCGTGCGTGTGTGTGTGTGTGTGTGTGTGTGTGTGTGTGTGTGTGTGTGTGTGTGTGTGAGTGGGTGAGAGAGAGAGGAGAGAGAGAGAGAGAGAGAGAGAGAAGAGAGAGAGAGAGAGACGGAGAGAGAGAGACAGTGTGATGTGGTGTGGTGTGTGGGTGTGTGTGTGTGTGTGTGTGAGAGAGTGAGAGGAGGAGTGGAGAGCAGTGGGGAGTGAGAGGAGAGAGAGAGAAAGTGAGGGAGAGTGTGTTGCATGGTGACGTGCGAGCGTGCTCCGCGCGTGTGTGTGTTGTGTAATGATGCGTGCGCAGCTACGCTGTGTGCGTGTTGTGTGTTGTGTGTGAGTGTGTTGTGTGTGTGTGTTGTGGTGTGTATGTTATGTGTGTTGTTGCGTACCCTGCTAAAAATGCAGGATCATCCAAACAGCGAAGTACTTGAACCACTATGGTAACAAATGCATCAGTGGGTGATGAAACATTAGTGTGTACCGTTATTGATTCCCGCCCATGGGCAGCCACACTCGATTCGGGGATTTTAGAGCACTCGATAATGTTATTGCTAGGAGCTTGTACAACCGAAGGGCAATCCGATTATATGCGAGATAACAACATTTTGATGTAGCTTGTGTTTCTAGCCTTTGTCAATTAGCCAGACACAGCTTATTCCAAGCATATTGTGATGGATGATATCAGGTATATGTTCTGCATAGTGCCGCTCTGGTATTGACACTTGTTTCATCATTAAGGCGCACTCACGACAACGCCTCTTCAATTCATTATGTACTATTCACGCGGAAGAGTGCATTCTTCCATCGGCTGGAATCAACGGCTTTAGCTTCAATAGTTTTCTTTTATCTTTGTCTTATTATATTTCATTACACTTTATTTCTTTCATTTTTAGATGCTCATTATCTTGGGTCTGAGGATTGATTAGTTTGCAGATGTCGCTGATCTCGTCTAAGTCCATACACTTCACTATCTTTTCTGGTTCATTTAGTTGCATTCATCGGTTTATGTGTTAGACTTTATTCATTTCTCTTAAGACCTCGATAGTAGTATTATTATTATTATTATTATTATTATTATTATTATTATTTTATTATTATTAATTATATTGGGTATTTATATAGCGCCTATCCTCGGTCACAGACCAAGCTCTAAGCGCTTTACAATAACACACTGCCTCAACCACTCAACGGGCTGTCTACCCAGGTAGAGCCGGCCGAAGAGCAGCCTACTGGCGCTCATTCAGTCGTTTCCCGTACCATTCAAATATCGGTCACTCATTTTCATTTTACTGATTTATTCCTACAGTTTCTCACATAGGATGCATGCGATGTTTATGCGTGTCCTCTATTTCCACCGGTACACGATGGCACACGATAACAGTAAGTGACAATTTTTGTGGCTTGGTAAGAAATACCAAGCGGCTATCTCAATCTACATCAATGTTGCCAGGACAGCGGGGAACCCCCCTGCTCTTTCGATTTTCAACTGCCGTGGGTTCTTTAAACGTGTGCAGGGGGCCAGGAAGGCACACGGTCCGACTCGCTTATAGTCCCCATCCGATGGACTTGACGTTCAGTTCGATTTGTCATTCAAACTGGAAAGAAAGGGCGAGAAAGGCAGGGCTCGAACCCACGCACTTCCCACACGTTGGATTGGCAGGCGAACGTCTTAACCACTCTGCCACCTTTGTCCTCATGTCCTATGGATCTTATTCTAGTTTGCTGTCCATTATCACTGATGTACGACTATGATTACATACGTTAATTATTCTAGAACGTTCCACATTTTTCTGAAATAATTATTTCAAAATATTGTTGTAGGTTTTTCTTTGTGTATTACACGACAATGAAAGGAGTGAAAATAAATAGAAAGAAAGAAAGAAAGAAAGAAAGAAAGAAAGAAAAGAAAGAAAGAAAGAATAGAAAGAGAAAGAAAGAAGAAGATAAAAGAGAAGAGAAGAAGAAGAAGAAAGAAGAAGAAGAAGAAGAAGAGGAGGAGGAGGAGGAGGAGGAGGAGGAGGAGGAGAGGAGGAGGAAGAAGAAGAAGAATGAAGAGAGAAGAAGAAGAAGAAGAAGAAGAAGAAGAAAGAAGAAGAAGAAGAAGAAAAGAAGAAGAAGATGATGATGAAGAAGAAGAAGAAGAAGAAGAAGAAGAAGAAGAAGAAGAAGAAGAAGAAGAAGAAGAAGAAGAAGAAGAAGAAGAAGTTCCATGGTGTCCTAATCGGTATTCCAGAACATTCTCAAATTTTCTCGAATAGTTTGCTACAGATTGTCCTCTAATGTCCCGAGGGAAGAACAAAAAGCTAATTCAAGCAATATTCCCCAGTGTCCTTCATGCCCGTTCCCAACAAACAACCTTTCAGTGGAGAGTTCACGACCTAGGCATCAACCACTGTCGCTCAACAGCGGGCTGTGGCCGTTGACGTGCCCCAGGTCTCCATCCAGTACTGCACTGAAGCCTGGCCCAGTTCTATGAGCCGCAACGTCTACGACGTCATCTTCCTCTGCCTGGTCTACGTCATCCCGGGCTCTCTGACCGTGTTCCTGTACACGCGCATCGGCACCACGCTATGGGCCAAGGATCAGGCCTTGTCCAGGCAAAACTCCTACGTGGCCAACGAGAGCAAGATGGTAGGTTGAGGGCGTCCAAAGTCACACCAGAAACTCACAGTAATGATACAGACATGTTATGCTTTGCCCCATACTTTAAGTTCTGGATACATGTGAAGTAAGTGCAGCCTCTGATACCCATTCTTCTGGCCATGGAGTAAAGAAGCACAAATAACAACAACAAAACACAGAAAGAATGCGCTATCTATCTATCTATCTAATCTATCTATCTATCTATCTATCTATCTATCTATCTATCTATCTATCTATCTATCTATCTATCCATCTATCTATCTACATATGCATCTATCTATCTATCTATCTATCTATCTATCTATCCATCCATCCATCATCCATCCATCCATCCATCCATCCATCCATCCATCCATCCATCCACCATCTATCTATCTATCTATCTATCTATCTATCTATCTATCTATCTATCTATCTATCTGTCTATCCATCCATCCATCATCTATCTATCTATCTATCTATCTATCTATCTATCTATCTATCTATCTATTATCTATCTATCTATCTAATCTATCTATCTATCTATCTATCTTGTAGGTCTGCCTGTTTATCTATCTATCTATCTATCTATCTATCTATCTATCTATCTATCTATCTATCTATCTATCTATCTATCTATGTTGATCAGTCTTTTGTCTTTCTATCTAAACATTTGTTTGAAAATCTTTTCCTTTTTCTGTGTGTCTGTCAACCCATATTTATTTTATGTCTGAATGTCCGTCCATTTCCCTGTCTAACGCTGCCTATCACGACTGCTCTTTCAGAAGTAAACAAAACTAAAGCGATTCAACAGTGATAAACTCACTCATTGAATGATTGGACGAGTGGGTCGATGCTTGGATAGATAGAGGGATGGAGGGATTGTCGGATGGATGGATGGGTGGACGGGTGGATGGATGGGTAAATGAACATAAGGTTTTGTTATATGACAAACGTATCCGCTGATTCATTCGTCTATCCATCCATCGACATTCCTTATTTCCAATTCCCCACTTGCAGTCACCCCATCTCGCTGTCACCTCTTTCAAAAACCGTGCACAAACTAGAAGAAGAAGGGCTCTGATGGTCTCCTTATTGTTCGGTCAAATCTATCTGCACGTTTTACATCATTACGGTTTAATCAGTGAGTGGATGAGGGAGTGACGGAATGACTATTAAGTGATAAAGTGATTGATAGATTAATTGACAGATTGAATAATCGATTGCCCTTTAACCCATCCCGTACCTGGAACACAAAGTAAGTGACTATGTGCTACTTTTATTTAGCACATCATCCGTCGCTCGATTGACAGCTGACTAATCAATTGGATGACTGCTTTTTTCCTGCTGTGAGCGTTATAGACTTATTATTAAGATAGATAGATAGATAGATAGATATAGATAGGTAGATAGATAGATAATAGATAGATAGATAATAGATAGATAGATAGATGTAGATAGATAGTAGATAGAAGGAGAGTACGATGGTTCCCTCAGGCAGCTAGAGAAGGGTTTCTCATATATATAATATATTCCCCCCATTTTCTTCATTTTTTAAAAATTCAAGTCATTGCTGTAATGACTGAAGAATTGTTAACTTGCACTTGTTTTCTCCCACTGTTTAATTGTTCAGCAGTATAACGTTTGGTCAATTGGGGGGAGATTGCATCTCTTAGGAGATCCAAGTAAAGGTTGTTCTGTACAATTCTTAACCACTCACAATGCTTGGGTTATTGAACAGCAGAGCTGACCACTCAGACTGTTCCATATCTTTTGATCTCCCTTGCATCCTTGAATGGATCCTCAAGCATAGGCTCAAAGATTGTCCCCTACATTTTATACTGTTTGCATAATGCTTTTAGTTTTTCAGCAACTTTTTTCCTCTCCACGCTTCCTTTTGTTCCATTTACTACCCTTCGCTGGCTGCTTGGGGGTGCTGTTGGATTTCTTTTTTGAACCATTGGTGGTGAGAACACCACAGAATTAGGACTTTGGTGTGTCTCTATTTGACACTAAGAGCACAGACACAATCAGCCGTGTCTCCCTGATGAGTCCGATCCAGCGGGCGAAAGGCCTAGGAGCAGGCAATACAAATAGATCTGTCTTTGAAGGAGAGTACGATGGTTCCCTCAGGCAGCTAGAGAAGGGGTTTTTCATGTTTATAATATATTCCCCCCATTTTCTTCATTAAAAAACAAAAATTCAAGTCTTTGTCAATGTCCATTTGCTGTAATGACTGACGAATTTTAACTAGCACTTGTTTTCTTCCCACGTTTAATTGTTCCAGGCAGTAATAATGTTTTTTGTCAATTGGTGGTGATTGCATCTCTTAGGAGATCCAAGTAAAGGTATGTTCTGTAAAATTCTTAAACCACTCACAATGCTTGGGTTATTGAACACAGAGCTACCACCAGACTGTTCCATATCTCTTGAACTCCCTTGCAATCCTTGAATATGGATCCTCAACATAGGTTCAAAGATTGGTCCCCCTGACAATTTATAACTGTTTTGCATAATGCTTTAAGTTTTTTCCAGCAACTTTTTTCCTCTCCACGCTTTCTCCTTTGTTCCAATTTACCTTCCCTTCGCTGGCTGCGCGTTGGGGTCGTTGGATGCTTGGGGGGGGGGGGGGGGGGTTTGAACACCTTGGTGGGTGAAACACCACAGAGTTTATGGACTTTGGTGTGTCTCTATTTGACACCAAGAGCACAAGACACAATCAGCCGTGTCTCCCTGATGAGTCCGATCCAGCGACGAAAGGCCTAGGAGCAGGCAATACAAATAAGTTCTGTCATTTTGAAGGAGAGTACGATGGTCCCTCAGCAGCTAGGAAGGTTTCTCATATTTATAATATATTCCATTCCCCTCAATTTTACTTCATTTTTTTAAAACTTCAAGTCTTCGTCAAGTCCTTGCCTGAGTAATGACATGACGAATTGTTAACTTGCACTTGTTTTCTCCCACTGTTTAATTGTTCAGCTGTATAAATTTGGGTCAATTTGGTGGGTGATTGCATCTCTTAGTAGATCCAAGTAAAGGTTTGTTCTGTACAATTCTTAACCACTCACAATGCATGGTTATTAGAAACCCAGAGCTGACCACTCAACTGTTCCATATCTTTTGATCTCCCTTGCATCCTTGAATGGATCCCTCAACATTAAGGCTCAAAGATAGTCCCCTACATTTTATAATGTTTGCATAATCCTTTTAGTTATTTTTTCACAGCAACTTTTTTTTTCCTCTCCAAAACGCTTTCCCTTTTGTTCCATTTACTACCCCTTCACTGGCTGCTTTGGGTGTGCTGTTGGATTCTTTTTTGAACCCTTGTGGTGAGAACACCACCAGAATTATGGACTTATGGGTGACTGTCACAATTTGACCACCCAAGAGCACAGACACCATCAGCCTTGGTCTTCCCTGAAGAGTCCGATCCAGCGGACGAAAGGCCTAGGAGCAGGCAATAAACAAAAGTTCTGTCTTTGAAGGAGAGTAATTACGATGTTCCCTCAGGCAGTCTAGAGAAGGTTTTCTCATATTTATAAGATATTCCCCCCATTTTTCCTTCATTTTTTTAAATTTTAATTCAAGTCCTTTGTCCAAGTCATTGCTGTAATGACTGAAGCATTGTTAACCTTGCACTTTAATTTCTCCCACTGATTTAATTGTCAATAGATAGATAGATAGATAGATAGATGGATAGATAGATAACACGACAGACCGATAGACAACAGACAGATAGATAAACAATTTTAGGAAGGTACGAACTAGGAGAGATATAGGCAAACATACATGCATCATAACATACACATATACATGTGCGTTGCATACATACATACAATACATACATACATACATACATGCATGTCAGACATAACAAAACATACATACATACATACATACATACATATCATACATACATACATGACATACATTCATACATTCATACATCCCTACATTCATACATAATATTACATTCACACACTTACGTACATGGGTAAGTCTGTATGGCAGGTAAGTAGTTAGATAACTAACAGAGAGATAGACATCTGATTAGTTACAGAGTTATACAAATAGACAGACAGAGACAAGGAGCAAAACCAAGAGAGAGATTAGAGAGAGAGAGAGGAGAAGAGAGAGAGAGAGAGGAGAGAGAGATAGGGAGCTGGATAGATAGATAGATAGATAGATAGATAGGATAGATAGATGAGGAACGACAGATTGGTTGATACATCGAATAAATTATGTATTGTTGACTACATGCTTTGGGCAAAAACAATTGATTGATAGAGAAGGTTCACAGATTTCCATCGAGTAATCGATGGTTAATCGATTCAGTCTCTGATTCACGGATCTAACCACTCCTTACTCCTCCTCTCTCCTCCTCCTCCTCCTCCTCCTCCCACCACCAGGTCCTTGAACCGCGGAAGGCTGGCCCAGAGAAGGTGATCCTGTCGCTGTTGATCGCCGGCTGCTGGCGGCCCTACTACATCATCAACCTTGCATCAACTTCGACCCCTCCATGTCCCGGGGGCTGATCCCTCTGTACCCGTTCACCGTCTCTGGTCCACCTCCAACTCGGCTCAGAAACCCTGTGCTGTACTGTGTCATGCACCGCGGCTTCAGCAGATCGTCCTGAGGTATGGGTGCGTTGCCAGTGCCGGGCGCTGTTTTCGGGAAGGTGAGTCGGGGAGTGGCCATTTGTTTTAGTGTAGTAAATACGATCTGCGATAGCATTTGTGACCCCCACACGAAACCAGTCTTAACACTCGCGCTGCGGGCCTACTTCACGGCTACCGCTGAAACTACTGATGAGGGTCTACCTGGGTGCATTGTGTCTTTTGGCAGAAATGTGTTCCTTACACCCTAAACTTACACGTGGCACTATCCCATTTTGCTCCAAAACAACCAATACATTAGTTTAAAATTGAATTTAAAAGCCTAACCTCGAATCAAATGAACTTCTATTAAACGCAAAATGACCCATTTTCACTCGCCTAAAAACTTACCGCAACCCTTACAGATACCCACTGTTCGAAAGCGCGTGTGACTGCTCTCCCGGTTAATCTCATGTGTCATCTAAAAATAAGTATGGTAAAAGTAAAATGCCGTTGCTAAGGAAATATGCAGAAATGATCGCAAAAACATTGGAAGCTCGTTTTCTTAAAAAAGGCCGTCGGGCACAGAACCCACTTCAAAATAACCGTAACTTTCTTATTTTTTTGGCCCTATAGCGTTCATTTTTTAAAATCAAAATAATCAAAAACTGTAGATTTTAAATACATGTATATCGCATAACTGTCAAAAATCGAGTTAAAAACTGGTCTTTTGTGGTGGAAGGTCACATTTTTTCTTTTTTTTTTGCAAGTAGAAGGAACGCGTGTGTTTCCTTTCTGCCTCTGTTTCATGTTCTAGAAAAGTGTTATTAATAAAGCTGCCCATGAAAAGTCCGTTTATGCCAACGGTAACGGACGCTCCAAGCAGCCCCCTCGCTCTTTCACAAATCAAATGCGTGAAGTGGGTGTGCCCAAAACGTGGCTTCATATCCCTTATCATCTTTACCCACAGTACAAGGAACTCCTTTAAGTGTGATGGGATCTGAGAACCGCATATTGTTCAGTGTGTATCAGCCGTTCCTTTACCAGTGATCCTTCACGTACTCAGGGGGTTCGGTTTAGGGAAAGTCATTTTGGACAGTTGATAGTTCGTGAGCATTCTTCCTTGACGTGACCGTCGACGATGATGATGCTGATTGATCGTTGCCGATGACCGTGACGGACGACAAGGAAGTTGACTACGACGAATGACGGCGAGATGAACGATGTCGATTATGATTATGATAATATTAATGAAATGATGAAATGATGATGAATGAACGAAGTTGATGCTGATGTATGTTGAAGATTGTGGTGGTGGACGACGACCGACGATTACGAAACAATTGTTGCGGTGAAGATGATGATGAAGATGATGATGATGATGATGATGAGGCTAATAAATGATGGTAATGATCGTAATACATGACGACGATGATGAAAATGATAATAATGATGACGACGACGACGATGATGACGAGATGATGAGGTGATGGTAATGGTGGTGGTGATGATGATGATGTTGATGATGATGATGGATGAAGATGAGGATGAGAGATGAGATTGTGATGATTGTGATGGAGTAAAGCTAAAGAAAATGATGGAATGATCGTAATAATGACGACGAAGATATGATGATGATAATGATGACGACGACGACCGCTGATGACGATGATGAAGATGGAGATGGTAATGGTGATGATGTATTGAGTGATGATGAGGTGAAAGATGATGATGGTGATATTATGTGTGATGATGATATTGATGGTGAAATGTGATGATGATGATGAAGATTATGATGATGATGAAGATTGATGATGATGAATGATGAAGATTGTGATGTAATGGTGATGATGATGAATGAATGAAAATGATGATGATGATGAGATGATGAATGATGATGATGACGGGTGATGGTGATGAAATGAAGGTGATGATGAAGCTATGATGAGATGACGATGATGATGATGGATATAGAAGGCAATGTGTGATGATTACGAATGATGAGATGAAGATAGAAGATGGCGAAGATGATGATTATGAGATGATGAAGATGATGATGATGAAGGCAGGAGCACTCTGACGAGGATGCAGACGGAGAGGAACACGCTGCAGGCTCCATCAGACCTCCCCAACAGAGTGTTGGAGAACGCGACAACAACCGCTTTCAGTAACTACGACCAGATCAACGCCGTGTGAACCCCCCCCCCCCCCCCCCCCCCCCCCCCCCCGCCCTCCCGACCACCCTTCGCCTGAAGCCTCACCCCATCAACCAACATATCCTGCCCCCCCCTCTCCCCTCACCCCCCAACCACCACAGCCACCCCTACTTAACACAGTCACCCGCTGCAAAGTCATGTGGGCACGGACTTCAATTTCACCAAGTGGCAACACTTGAGTCAACTGACGACCACTGAGGAGAATGTGTCATTGAACAAAAGTTACAGCAGTGAGAGAGGGTTGCGGCATTATGACGAACCAAGCAAACAGTTTAGTGTTGTTATAGTGAAGTGAAGGTTGTGGATGAACGATTGATGACTATGCCCATCAATACTTTTGTGGGCTTGCTCTATCATGCGGAAGAACGTTAGGGTGCGATGATTCATAATTTTTCCTCGAGATCAACAGACGTTTTAGTGACCAGAAAAGGCACCCGTTGATTAGTTTATGACAGTTAATCCCCTCCCCCCCCCCCCCCCCCCCCCCCCCCCCACCAGCAAGGCATGGACAGAAAAGGAATATTGCGGATTTATTTCTGTGTGCTTCGGAATACACTGCATCTTTTTGAAACAATACTTTGCGTTATTGCACTTTTTATTACCATCACGTGTTCTACCGTATGTCAGTAAAAAAATCGAAATCCGAAAAGTGAAACTCACAGTACGTCAGGTGACATAAATCAATACACATGACAGTCGCACACAGTAGTCTTGAGCCTGATATATCAAGTGTTCAAACAGTTTCCAATCAGGTAAAAAAAAATGCTTTCCCCTGAAGTACATAATGATGCATGCCGTTGGAAAATGGAGCCCGCCCTCCCTCCCCCCCCCACCGACCCTCCCCCATTCTCGTTTCTACTTCCTCTATAGCCTGGGAAAAACAAACGTTGCATCGTGGGCCCTTTCGAAAATGTGAAACTCATGCTTTGAGCCATTGATACATGTTAGTTACAAAGAAATGATTGGCTTGCAAACGTCTTTTGATGTCCTGTCCATATCAATCCTGTGGATGCAAAACGAAAGTCCCATGTGCGAGTCAAACGAAATTCGTTCAGGCTGTGCTGACTGGACCATTTCCTTTCCCTTCCATATGCTTTAACTTTCCCCACTTTCTTTTTTCTTACCTTTGCAAATTTTCCATACCCTTTTTTCTAATTATCCTTTTTTTGTGTTTGTGTCTTAAGTAAGAAGTGGTAAACAATGTGAAAGAAAGATAGAGAAAATAGGTTTTTTTTTAAGCATAAAATAGAGAAGATAATAGGAAAAAGAGAAAGGCGTATGTAAATGTAGGAACTGGTAAAAGGCCGTTTTCTCCTATCTGTTACCTCAATTTCCCTGATTTCCCCATTATAACGCATACTGTTCACAGGACGTGACCTATCATCTCATTGCAACAGAAGTATCGCGCAAAACTTTCGTTTGGCGGTGAAGTAGCATTCAAAACGTCTCTGGCTAGATGGAAAGTCGATTCCACGAATCTCAGCCTACTCCTTCCTGGTTCTCTCGATGCTCTAATACGGCGAGTTACTTGTTTTAAGATATCTCATTTCATTGCCATGTGATTTATGTATAAACTGTGAAACAAACGAACCAGAGTTTTGTTAGTCATCTCACGGATAGATGTCAGTGTCAATCAGACAATTCGGTTGAAAACTTAGACGGGTGGTTAAATGGTGTTATAATAGGTTTTCAGAGATCGTATTAAAAAATCTTTCTACTATGGCCGTTTCGCAAAACAATTTGCGGCAAGCATGATGATCTGTTTTTTTTTTTCCCCAGAAAGGTTGAGTATATAATATGAATGTAGTGTTGCATTGTCCAAAATAATGATAACGTTCACAGGTCCAAGACACACAACATAAAAACCAGTCGAACCATTTTTTGAGAAATGATTACGTTTTTCTTCCTTGAAGACCCGTGATGGTTTGCATGGTCTAACCGCTCAGAGAGACATTATCAACACAGGAAAATGCTCTTTCTCACGGGCAAGTGATGATTGGCTTTTCTTTCAGATTTTTGCTTTTGTTTGTTGGCTTGTTCATGCTGTACTGGATACAACGAAGAAGAGGATGGCACTGAGAAGGTCTGCTGTCCTAACAAAATGACCCACTAGGAGGATTGACTTTCGAGGTTTTTTGCTTTAGGCCATCCCAACGCCTCATCGTTGGCGCTGACACACCTAACCATCGCCCCCCTCCATGGGAAGATAACGACCACACCAACAACGTCCACCCCTCCATGGAAGATTACGACCACACCTACCACTCCCCCTCCATGGGAAGAGAACGACACACCTACCACAACCCCCTCCATGGGCAGATAACGACAGAACACCTAACCACGTCGCCCCCCTCCATGGGAAGATACCGACACACCTACCACGTCCCCACCATGGAAGAGAACGACACACTACACCACGCCCCCCTCCATGGTAAGAATAACGACAACACCAAAACCCACGTCTCCGCCCCCCTTCATGGAAGATAACAACACACCTACCACGCCCCTCTTCTGGGAAAATAACGACACACCTACCACGCCGCCCTCCTCCATGGAAGATAACGACACACCTACCACGCCCCCCTTCATGAGAAAATAACGACACCACCTACCGACGCCCCCCTTCATGGGAAGATAACGACACCCTTACCACGCCTCCCTTCAAGGGAAAGATAACGACAACAACCTACCACGCCCTCCCTTCATGGAAGATAACTACACAACCTACCATTCCCCCCTCCATGGGAAGATACCCGACACACCGTACCCACGCCTGCCCCTCCATGGGATGATAACGACACACTCTACCACTCCTCCCACTCCCCCTTTCATGGGAAGATAAGGACTCACCAAACCACGGCACCCCCCTCCATGTGTAGATAACGACACACCTACCACCCCCTCCATGTAAGATAACGACCTCACCTACCAAGCCCCCCCCCCCCCCCCCTTCATGGGAAGATAAGACACACCTAACCCCGCCCACCCTTCATGGGTCGATAACGACACACCTACCACTCCCCCCACATGGGAAGAAACGACACACTTACCACGTCCCCCTTCATGGAAAGATAACGACACACCACACGCCTCCCCCCTCCATGGTAGATAACGACAAACTAGCCTATCCACGTCCCCCTTCATGTGTAGATAACGACCACACCCTACCACGTCCCCCTTCATGGGGTAGATAACGACACACCTACCACGCCCCCGCCCTCCCACCCCCCCTGGTAGATAACACACACCTACCACGTCCCCCATCAGTGGAAGATAACGACACACCTACACCACGTCCCCCCTCCATGGTAAGATAACGACACCCATACCACGTCCCCCTCCCTGGTAGATTAACGACACACCTAACCATCGCGACGCCCCCCCTCCATGTGGAAGATAACCACACACCTACCATGTTCCCCCTCCATGGGAAGATAAAGACACACCAACCACGTCCCCCCTTCATGGTAATAACGACACGCCTACCACGCCCCCCTCCATGGGAACATAATGACAACACCTACTACGTCCCCCTCCATGGGAGGATAACGACACAATGTACCTAACCACGCCCACCTTTCATGGAAGAAATAACAACACTCCTACAACGCCCCCCCATCATGGAAGAAAACGACACACCTACCACGCCCCCCTTCACGGGAGATCACGACAACACCTAACCACGGCCCCCTCCATGGAAGATTAACACACACCACCACTCCCCCTACATGAAGGAAAAGATAACGACACACCTACCACGTCCTCCCTCCATGGGTAAATAACGACACACCAACCACGGCTCCCTTCATGGGAAGATAACGACACAACCAACCACGTCCCCCTTCATGGTAGATAACTACACACATACCACGTCCCCCTCCATGGGAAAGATAACGACACACCTACCACGCGCCTCCCCCCCTCCTCGCCCCCCCCCCCCCCGCCCCCCCCCCCCCAGGGTAGATAACGACACACCTACACGACCCCCTTCAGTGGAAGGATAACGACTCACCTACCACGTCCCCCTCCCATGGAAAATAACGACACACCTACCACGTGTCCCCCTCCATGGGTAAGACAACGACAAAACCTACGCACGCCCTCCTCTATGGAAGATAACGCACACCTACCATGGCCCCCTCCATGGAAATAACGACATACCTACCACGTCCCCCTTCATGGGTACGATAACGACACACACAACCACGTATCCCCCTTCATGGTAATAACGACACACCTACCATCCCCCTCCATGGGAAGGATAAAGACACACCTACCGCGTCCCCCTCATGGGTAGATAACGACACACCTAACCACGCCCCCCTCCATGGGATCATAAAGACACACCTACCACGTCCCCTTCTCCATGGGAAAATAACGACACCACCTACCACGCCCCCTTTCATGGGAAAGATAACAACACACCTACCACCCCCCCATCATTGGGAAGATAACGACAACACCTACCACGCCCCCCTTCACGGGAGAAAACGACAAACACCTACCACCCCGCCCTCACATGGAAGATAAGCACACCACCACTGATCCCCCTTCATGGAAGATAACGACACACCTACCACGGTCCCCTCCATGGGTAGATAACGACACACCTACCACTTCCCCCTCGATGGGCAATACCGACACACCTACCACGTTCCCCCTCCCCCTGGGAAGACGCCCCCCTCCAGGGAAGATAACGACACCCCTAACCACGTCCCCCTCATGGGAAGATAACGAACACACTTACCACCTCCACCCCCCTCCATGGGAAGATAACGACACACCTACCACGTCACCCCCTTCATGGAAGATAACGACAAACACCTACCACGCCCCCCCCCCCCCCCCCCTTCATGTAGAAGATAACGACACACCTCCCACGCCCCAACCCCCCCCCCACCTACAAGGAATATAACGACACACCATACCACGTCTCCCTTCAGGTAGATAAGATCACACCTCTCACCACTACCCCCTTCAGGGTAATAACCGACACACATACCACGATCCCCCCTCCATGCGGAAGATAACGACACACCTACCACGGTCCCCCTCCATGGGACATAACGACACAACCTACCACGGCCCCCCCCCTCCATGGGATGAAAACGACAACACCTACCACGTCCCCCCTCCATAGGAAGATAACGAGACACTTACCACGGTCCCCCTTCATGGGAAATAACCGACACAGCTACCCCGCCCCCCTCCATGGGTAGATAACGACCACACCTACCAGCCCCACTACATGGGTAAGATCACGACAACACCTAACCACGTCCCCTTATCATGGGTAGATAACGACACTCCCTACCACGTCCCCCTTCATGGGAAGATAACAGACACACCTAACACTCCCGCCTCCATGGGAAGATAAACGACAACACCCTACCACGCGCCCCCCTTTATCGGAGAAATAACGACACATCCGCGACGTCTTTTGCCTCTGACAGATGACGTTCCTGAAACCCCCAGTGAAAATGTGGCCGTCCTTCTTGGCACTTTGCGCATAACAAATGCCTTGTAGACAGAGACTTTCTGCCAAACTTGTTGACTTGTGGACATGCTGTGTTTTTTTTTTTTTCCATAGAACGTGTCCTGTGCAAACAAGATACCTAAATTTCTGTCATTTGAGTTGCATAGCAAACGCTTTGAAATTACTTCATTTGCATACATAAAAATAATCCATCCAAGAATTTGTGGGGGACTTGGTGTTTTCCAACATGAAAGATGTAAAATAAAACGGACGTTGTGGACCAGGCTTTGTAGTTCTCTCAACCAATGTCGTGACAATGGCAAGAAAGGACGCGAGGCTTGAAAAACGCCTTTGCGCTTTCCGTACAAGACATCAAATAACAAAATTGGCAGTAGAGAGAGCCATGCAGCATGCTACGCCTACCTATAACTCTTACGTTGTGCATACGGTGGTACTTTTGCTCTAAAATTAGAACATTAAACTAGACCTACGAGCCTAATGAGGAGGACGGAGAAGCGGAAGCGGAAGCGTGAATTAATTCAGTGTGAGGCCATAGCCATTCGAAGGGGTACCTTTATCTTGATAATACACTTTCAATTAAACAAATAATAGTTTAGTTAACTATATAACATAACATGACAGGCTGAGCATTTGACCTAACCAATCACATTATTCAACAAACACGACACTTTAACTGAGTAATACAGTGAGGCCTTTTAAATGCTTTTAACAATATATGCAAACCATTCTTTCAAATTGATAATTCATTTCGATTTGTCCAAGATCGTTACGACCTTAAACATGCAGATGACAGAGATATTTAGGGGGAAAAAATCATTTTTCTCAGAATCTTGGAAGACCTTACAACACAACAAAAAAGCAGATAACATCATCCTGGCATTCTACACAGTGGGCACATCCAAGCATCTTCCATAGCCATAGAAATAACCGATACCTTATGTGAAACATATATCACAATTCCAAAATGACAACTTGTCATCTAATTCTTTAAGTGTACTATCAACAACCAACAAAAGGAATGGCCTACACAATTTCCTAGAACGACTTAACAGTTCAATAAAAAAGCATATACCTGTCACTGTTTGAATGTGGTACCCCCATTTTTTGCCATCTGTATCGATCAGCCTGCTGACGAATTTCTTTAAAAAGACTTTTGAGTATTTTCAACACTGATTAATCCAAACAAATACCGAACCCCATTATTGAATACAAAAAAATTGCGAATGTCAGATGCCCAACTTGGGTCTTATTTGTGATTCTAAACAACGCAACATTTTGACGGCCTTAGTGGTAATCTTTTCCTCATTCATACGTAACAATTTCAACCAATATTTAATACAACGCAAACATGAGTTGATATACAAAGGTTATGGGCCTGTATCCCCCAAATACACAAGATCATTTGGCGTTCTAGGCTGCAACCCCCAAGATCTTTTAAAGCCAAAAAGATGATACTTTTTTCTATTTTCAATAACACTTTACCATGCCCAAATCTCCTTCCATATTGTGCGACTTGTTCAACTGAGCATGCAAAAAGTTTGAGTAAAACAGGAAAAGTATAATTTATTCAGCAAATTATACAGCTTACTCAGTATACAAGTAATGCACGTTTTGCTCTGCTCGCAAGATTCCTGACAGGCAGGAGAAAAACCAGACGTGTGGTAAAACCAGATGCTGAAGATATTTGTAACAATTCACAACATCCATTGGCTCACCATTAGAAGACCATCTCTCCTCTTGCAGCTAAGTATGCCCCCTTTTTCTAAAAAAAACACAATACTGCTTCTTTTTTCATATTTACCTTGATGTTTAAGCCGTGTGGCTAACGATGGAATTATGTAATTGGTTTACGTCCCAACAGGAGTTTCTGATAGCAAAGCGATATCGTCAGCCAGTAAGCATGGAAGAAGAAGAGGAAGGCGAAGACAAGTTTGATAATTGGGCCCGCAGCGCTCAGCAAATTTCTGAGCTGAATGGTCACAAGACTTAACGCCTATTAGGGAGGAACAGTAAATGTGTGTGTGTGTGTGTGTGTGTGTTGTGTTGTGGAGTTTGTGTGTGTGTGTGTGTGTGTGTTGTGTGGTTGTGTTATTAATTCAACAAACATACAATAGTATTGCACACCAGGCCTTCTTCTGGGATAGCATCTGCTTAAAACTTAAAAGGCAATGGAGTCAAGTTAGGACTTTCCTAGTCACGAGAGAAACATCAGGTTTTTAAATACCGGTATCTGACCATGAGTTAATGATGAATGTTAGTGAGTTTCTCCCCTTTGGAGTGGTCTCCACCCATGGAGACTATAAGCTTTGCTGAAGGATCATTTTGAGAAGCTTTTATTCATATCCCCAATTCACCCACACCAAGCACCATACCGCTAGTTAAGGAGAATTATCTACCACTACAGATATGATAAAGCATACCCCCCCCCATACAAATATTATATATATATATATATAATATATAATATATAATATATATATATATATAAATATATATATAACGCTACACAATTAAGTAAGTGGGGGAAAACAAGTGCAGGCTAACACTTCTTCCGTCATTATAATAACGACTTTGCAAAGAGAAAAAAAAATGAAGAAAATGGGGGAACTACAATATAAATATGAAAAACCCATCACTAGCTGCTGAGTTAACCATCGGTGATTCACTTCTGATTTGCAGAACTTGTATTGCCACTCCTAGGAGCCTATTATATCGGATCCGATGGGATCGGACTCATCAGGGAGACACGGCAGATTGCAGTCTGCACTTCCCGGTGTCAAATAGAGACACAACCCCACAGTTCAAAAATTCTGTGGTGTCTCACTTCACCACAAGGGTTCCAAAAATAATCCAACAGCACCCCCAAAGCACCCATTGAAGGATAGTAAAATGGAATAAAACGAAAGTGTCGAGAGGACAAAAAGTTGCTAAAAAAACCTACAGGGCCTTATACAAACAGTATACAATGTAGGGGCCAATCATTGAGCCTAAGCTGAAGGATCCATACACGAAACAAGGGGGATCAAAAGATTGGTACAGTTAGATTGGTCAGCTCAGCTGTTCTGTAACTCAAGCAATAGTCAGTGGCTAAGAATTTGTGCAGGACAACCTTTACTTGGAACCCTTAAAGGATGCAATCCCCACTGATTACCAAACACAATGCCGTTGAGACAATTAAGTAGTGGGGGAAAACAAGTGCAGGCTAACACAACTTCCGTCCATTACTAAAAATGACTTTAAATATATAATAAATTAATAAATATATATATAAAAATATATAGCTAACATATATATATAAATATATAAATATATATAAAATATATATCTAAAATATATCATATATAGAACATAAATATATCACAAGCCTAAAACACTGAATTAAGTGCTCACAAACCCCAAAAAAATACAAAAAACCGCTCTTTTATTTTAACCCAACTTGTTTTAAAATAATAAAACTATATATATATTATAATATATATATATATATATTATATATATAAATTATATTATATATATAATATATAAATATATGATTATATATATGACATAGAATATATATAGTTATATATATATATAATATATAGATATATAGATATGTGTGTGTGTGTGTGTGTGTGGTTTGTGAGTGTGTGTGTGGTGTGTGTGTTGTGTGTTGTGTGTGTGGTGTGTGTGATGTGTCCAGTTTTTTTCCAAATGCCGGCACCGCCAACAGAAGATACGACTAACAGATAAAGAAGTGATAGTGATGAAAAATAAGTTTGTCAACACCGCCCACGGAGTTCTTTTTTTTTATCCGAGCTTTTGGCCAAAAGGCTCTCTTCAGGAATCCGATGGTACATTACTTCTCATTAGCACGATGACATCAATGCTATTGACATCATAGAGACTACATCAATTTAAACGAACGTCACATTTTCTTTGATTTATACTGTAGTGTCACACCTTTCATCAACCACCACACACCCTGTACCCATATCCCTCACTATCTTGCAGATCAACCTTCCACAAGCACCCTCAGAGTCCAACCCTTCCACTGTATCCTGCAGAGTCCACCATTCACTGCCACAAACACACACACACACAGCACGACACACACACACACACACACACACACCACACACACACACACACACACACACACAAACGCACGCACGCACGAACGCACGTACGCACGCACGCACGCACGCACGCGCGCATGCAACACACACACACACACACCACACACACACACACACACACACACACACACACACACCACACACATATATATATATATTGTTAGTGAGTTTCCCTCCTATTGGAGGATGTCTCCCCCTTGGAGAATATAAGCTTGCTGAAGGCTCATTTTGAGAAGCATTTATTTTATTTTTTTCCCCATTCACCCACTCAAGCACATACTGTTAGTTAGGCAGAATCATCTACCACTGCAGATATGAATGCGTATCTACCCCTATTTCTTCAATCTAAGACATAAGAGCAAGCTTTGTTTATAATTCAATATTTCTTGCAGTCATTGCAACACCAAGCTGCTCTGTAAGTTGCTGGAACGGTGCGGTACTTATCCTTGGAATTTATTAGTTTGTTGTATTTTAGTCCCTTGCGGATTCATTCCAAGAACTGGCCCTCAGCACTTGTGTCTTAGAGGATATCTTTTTATATTTTCTACTTTTCACAACAAAATGTAGCTTGTTTTGCTCTTTTATGATTTTCTTTTGCTTCTTAAATGGCACCTTTGGTTGTTTTTTTGAAAACTCAACAAACATACTACGGTATTGCACACCAACCTTTTCTGGGATTGCATTCTTCTTAAAACTGAAAAGGAAGAGGAGTCAAATTACCACTTTCCGCGGTCACTGAGGAGAAACCACCAAGTTTCGAAATATCGGTAATGACCAGGAGTTATATGTTAGTGAGTTTCCCTCCCTATTGGAGGATGTCTCCCCCTTGGAGAATATAGCTTGCTGAAGGCTCATTTTGAGAAGCATTTATTTTATTTTATTTTTTTTCCCCATTCACCCACTCAAGCACATTACTGTTAGTTAGGCAGAATCATCTACCACTGCAGATATGAATGCGTATCTCCCCCTATTTCTTCAATCTAAGACATAAGAGCAAGCTTTGTTTATAATTCAATATTTCTTTGCAGTCATTGCAACACCAAGCTGCTCTGTAAGTTGCTGGAACGGTGCGGTACTTATCCTTGGAATTTATTAGTTTGTTGTTATATATATATATATATATATATATATATTTATATTATATATATATATATTATATATGGGAGAGAGAGAGAGAGAGAGAGAGAGAGTGAGAGAGGGAGCTCAGATTGTTTATTTTAAAAAAAAGGCAATTTCCCCTTATGAAGGGGAGTTTGGAGAACGTAACAAGAATATATGCATTTTACAGAACAATAGAAAGACTGGATGGACTTCCCTCTCACGAAGTCACAGCTGATCGAACTGAAATGTCTTGAACAACTCAAATCCATTCCACTATATTTACCGTAACAAAACCGGTGTTCTGCAATGTCTGAAATTCACAGTGTAAATTTGGTAATAGTAAACTTCAAGAGTTTGCCTAAATCCATTCGCAGATTACGTTTGACATCGTTGTACCGTACAAAATGTCCGATTTCATGGCATATCTGTCGCTATTTTTTATATGAGCGTCCCATTCCTGCCACCTGCATGCGATCACTCTGTCTTTCAATTCAGAAAATAATATATAATTTTTGCATGCCTTTGTTCATTCTAATATTACCATATCCAAATTAATACAATTTGGAATGGATTTTTTGAAACCCAACTTCTTTTGCCTCTTGCATCCAGGTCATATAGGCTTTCCGTGGTAATCTATTATCATTCATTTTAGTTGATTTCAACCAGTATTGAGTACAGATAAACAGAAAGGATATCTACTGGTTTCTACATAGACAAAGTCACTGGGTGCTCGCATTTCAACTCCAAAAATTTTCTGTAGGTGCATTTTTCCACAATGGCGGGCTGCAACGTCTAGTCCCAAAGTTCTGCATCGTGGGTAATGGGATGAACCTGGGAATCAAGTAAATTCAACAATAATTCTGAACTATAATTCTTCAAAAGATAAAGTTTTCTCAAAATGCAGAGCAGAGCTTTCTTTGCTTTACTTACCAGATCATTGCATGCCACTGTGAAGCTGAGTCTTGTTTAAAACAACAAACAAACAAAAAAACAACAAACAAACAAAAAACAACAAAACAAAACACACACAAAAACACACCAGTATACGTAAGTGTTTACAAGCATTTACAACAGGCATCACAGCATGATTATGCATCGCTTTTCTTTTGCTGCTAAATAAACCACATTTTAATATATTGCTTTTACTTCAATTCACTTTCAAATCAAGAGAAAAAAAGCTGTGCGTAGCCGACTGTTCAACTTAGTTTGGAAATGTTAACTGGGCCTCTGGTAAGAAAGTTACAAGACATGGTTGATAGTTGGTTAGATAAAAAGTTTCAAAATAGACAAATTTTGTAAAAACAAAGCAGCCAACTGAAAACATGTATAATTTTTTCCGATTCATGATCCTTCAATAAAGCAAAAGATAAATGTAAACCGGGCAAAGATACCTTGCAATTAGAATGAAAGGGATAATGCTATAAACAGTTAGTTCATAATAATTGATGATTCATTCTCAACATTATGTATACTTATATGCAATTGAGAAGATATTACTTTTTTATTGCCTTTATGGAACATAGATTAAAGAAAGACTTTTGATTATAAATATCAACAAACCTTCAAATCAAACAAATGTCGAGCATGTACTTTCTACTGTGACAAAGAAAGTTTTGAAAAAAGTCCAAAAGTAAACATGGGATATCATATTAATATTCTTTTTTGAAATCTTTTGCCTTGAATTCCATGGTTAAGAGTTATTTTCTTCAAGCCTAATCATCTGAAACAGGAATGTTTGATAATAGTAAATACAAATGCGTGCTGCAATTTTGATAAGTAATGCCCATGCATTGTAGGGAATTTTGTTGAGTGATTTTGTCTGTTATGCAGAGATGAAAGCAAATATTTCTTTATTTGAAGTGTGCAGGAATAATACTCCTTTCTGTTTCTTCTATGCGTAAAAAACATATGACAAAGGAAAGCTGTCAATACAAGTTCAGTGCATTTTTTACTCTTCATTTATTCCATCCTCTCAGGCTTCTTTTCTCTAATTTATATTTTTATAATATGATAAACAGACCTTAAATGTTTAAAAGTCTCGATTGGACAAATTTGTAAATTTAACATTCAAAATCAATTCTCGACAATCTGGGGCGTTGCGCTTATCTTTTTGAGCCCCCATTTTAATGGTTTGTGAGCCAGTCATCGGTTGTTTACTGAGGTTTGCTGCATGTTTTTTGGGAACTCTCTAATATGTAATAATATAAGGAAAAGTATCAAGAATAGAAGAAAAAAGGAGAAAAGCATGACAAAAAAATACAATAGAGGAAAAAAAAGTAGATAAGGAAGAAGAGAAAATAAATGAAAAACCCTTGAATCAAATTATATTGATTTTAAAATTTCTCTAGTTTAGAAAGCCTATTTTAAAGGGTATGTCTTCAACATATCAGATTTTAAAGCATCTAGGGCTTTTAAAGCTCGATATTTACCTAATAACCTATATATATGTATAATAAAGTTTAAAGCATAGAAAAAAATATAATATTTTAAATTGATTAAATATAATAAAACTAATAAATTCACAAGGATAAGTACACACACACAAAACCCCAACCTACACACACTCAAGACTACACAGAAATTCAATATACAACAGATCTGCCTTATGTCTTATATTAAAAATATGGTCTAAACATTCCTATCTCATGTATATATATTGCTGACAGTATGTGCTGGTGGGTGGATGGAGTAATAAGTGTGTGTCTGAGTTTGATTTTGTGCTTGTAAAATGTGTGTGTGTGTTTGTTGTTTCTGATTTGTTTTTGTTTTGAGCGGCGCACCCTTCTTCACTGTATTTTTTACTCAAAACGACAAAAGAGAGAGAGAGAGAGAGAGAGAGAGAGAGAGAGAGAGAGAGAGAGAGGGGAGAGAGAGAGAGAGAGAGAGAAGAGAGAGAGAGGAGAGAGAGAGAGAGGTTAAACATTGTAAGTGACCACGATGTGTCAGAGAAACTGGATTTTAGGTCAGTTTCTTTTTTTGTCCATAAGTTGCATGTATTCGGTCTGTGTAGTGGAAGAAAGAAAGAAGAATGAAAGTGAAAAAATCAGCATATAAGTAAATAGATAAATAAATGGATAAACAAATAAACAGACAAACGACTAAAATTAGACTGTAACATTTGTAATGACAGAATGTCAGCACTTCAAGAAAGTTATTACGAAATTGAATGATGCTGGCCAACCAAGTTTCCAATACTAGCGCCTTTTCAAATATAAAGAACAGCTTATCATACCTACTAAATTTGATACAGATTCTAAAAAGGATTAAGAAAATTAAAGAAACAACACTGAAATCGTTCCAGTTAAGATATACCACTAAATTCTGGTAACAAAATTGTTTGAAAATTCCATGCATTATTGATAGCGACAAATGTAGTTTCTGTAACAGAGAGAAATATTAATGTAAGTACTGGCCATAGGGTTATGAGTTTACATGTGCTCTCTGGGAGGAGGTTGAAAGAGTTCTGAACATCAGATGTTCATACAGCAAGGAACTGTTCATCAGTGTGGAAGTTATTCTATTTGGCACTGACGAGAAAAATAAAAACGATGCAAAGTTTGATCTGATAATTCTAAATATTTTATCAGTCAAAATGTGAAATTTGCAACAACAACAAAAAACTGGCCTATTTTGAGGATTTGGGCTATAAATATGAATGGGGAAATATTAAACCTTGATGGAGATTAACTACGCAAGCTACAAACACTTTTACAATGATTTTTATGACTGGCAGCTGCTTCTATAGATGGGATTCTAAAAAACACCTTCTACAAAAATCTTGTTTAGAGCTATCCTTTGATGTATAGGCTAACAGTCTGCTCATTGTTCTGATTAATACACAATGGCTTTTAGGGCCCTCTGTAACCAGCATTAAGTCGACATGATTCTTAAGTGATTCACCAAAAGTGGGGCGTTAGGGGAGCCCCATATAGGTTTTAGATTGTCTTCTACAGACCATGTGTATACGTTTACAGTGATTGGTTTGTTCTGCTCTTCAAACTGACTTACGCTTTGTATGCTTACTGGAAAGGTTATATTATTAAAGTTAAGCTCTTTAAAATAAGTTTTTTTTAATTATAATTGGAGACTCTATCTGCGTGCTTTCCAACAGGATGTAAATGCGCTAAAACGCACCACATAAAACAAAAGTTGTCAGAATGTTGTATGTTGGGAGGACTGCTCGTTTTGAGACTAACTCTCTTGGGAGGGGAAGGTAAGAACTGCCGATTATAGGAGAGAACTTTGTTTGTTTTAATCTGATTTCAAGGACTGTTCCTTCAGACCAACCAGACCCCCTTAACTTAGCCTCCTCACTCGCATTAATACACTGACTAAGCATGTGATCAGCTCAGTCAGAATTAAAATCATGGTAGCTAATTACTTCTTTCTGTTTAGTTGAAACCCAATCATGGTAGCTAATTACTTCTTTCTGTTTAGTTGAAACCCAATCATGGTAGCTAATTACTTCTTTCTGTTTAGTTAAAACCCACACTTGCATGTTAATATCATTAGGGGTTATATACTCAATCAGAATGACTAACATCACTTTTAGTGGTGGGTCAATCTGAAGAGACTTTGGGATTTTAGAGATAGCATGTGTTACACTTTCATGAACGTTTGCAGGGTTAATAATGTCCATGTCTACTTCACTAAACAAATTAGCCTTTTTTATTACTCCCTTTCAACAATATGTTGTTAGATAGTTTTTCAAACTCGGACTCACTTGTGGGGTTCATTTTTCTAACCCAAATATTTAAATAATATCTTAGATAATCAATGCCACGGAGAGAATGACAGAATACCGCTTCAAGCTCACCTCTTTGCATTTTGCCCATAAAGCTTACTTTGAAGTAACGATTCCTTCGATTTTGGGGGTTTTTGCATGTTAATATGTTTTACAAAGAAAGGGTTACGTTTGGTTAAAAAAAAGTAGCAAGAAAAGGAAGAAATGTTTGTGAAAAGAGCGTTTTGGGGGCAAAATAAAAAAGTGATGGGCTTGAAGCGATATTCTGTCATTCTCTCCCTCTCGTGTCGGTGTCTGAGGCAGTTGCAGTTTCAGTTCAGTTTAGCAGACAACCTGCACATTTAGAAAGAATTTCGAGGCAAAAAAGTGGTAGATCCACCTTCAAGAATGCCACAGTTCAAAAGGTGAACAGATTCTCTATGCCTCACACCGACCTTCAACCCAAAGCTCCGGCTCATGTCAAGGACCTGTGGCAACGGGAATGTAACTTGCAAAGGGATAACAACCTTTTTTTTACAAACCCGATCAAACCTATACATTATGTTATTTAGCAGTGTTGGGATTAATATGATGTCAGGCATGAACACTTTATAGCAAACTCTGAAAAGTCTTAATTCAGAGATGTTCCATCTGATGTGGTTTTTCAGTTTATAAAAGAGACCAACATTTTTTGTTTGAACTAAAGTTGTGGGGAAGATAGATTTTAACGATATTTTGGCGTGTTTGTAGAATTGTTCTTTCAATGAAGTGTATGTGTTTCTTAAAACATATTTGGAGAGGCGATATGACCGAGATGACTGCCGTGAAATGGGGCCTTACATGGTCAGCTCTGGTATGCAGTACATTATCACACACACACACACACACACACACACACCCCACACACACACACACACACACACACACACACACAACACACACACACACCACACACACACACACACACACACACACACAATGCTCGCGCGAGCGAACATGCACACACGCGTATACACACATACATGTAAGTATGCGTATCCGTAATGCACAGAACCAGTATTTAAACACACTGTTGGTCTGTAAGTACGTGAATGTTAGCTTCCAGCCATGTCAGCATTTTAGCTTCCTCGGATTTGCTTCTTCTTTCTGCCCATGCATTATACGTATACATAAAAGGATTGATAGCAGAGTTTAAAGGAAGGACGAATATTGCCAGGGCGACATTGACTTCTCCGGGGATTGGTACATCAGCCAGTGCCAACATCCCACACAGTCCAATGGGGAACCAGCACATGAAATCTGTAACAGCAATATTGATCAACCGCCGGGCGATAGTTCGATCCTGTGACACTTTTGTAGAGTTCGTTTTCAATGTATTACTCTTTACTGACCAAAAGATAAGGAATTGACCAGCAGAGATGAGCACGAATAAGGTGAAATTAAATATGATCAAGACACCGACAGAATAAATTTTTCCCTTGAAATCGTGTCTTGTAACAGGCAGTGGAATGCAGATAGCTGACTGACTATAAAAACTCCCAGTGCCTTGTTATTGGGAGTAAAGGGAACACAGCTAACAGCCAACCAACCAACCAAGTCAAGACACAAGCTACAAGTGATGATGTTTTCTCAAAACGCAGAGTGCTGAATGGAAAGTGAAGAACAATGAAGCGATCCAGCGTGATAAGCCAGATCATCAGAGCGGACACCTCACTTGACAGCAGAGAGAAAAAGCCAGCTACATGACACGTCACACTGTTTTCCAGGTGTCGTCACAGTGGAGGTATTTACCTCTGAGCCTGTCATCAGCAGCTCCAATAATGGTAATGTACACTCCCATCAGGAAATCTGCTGTGGTTAGTGCGATGACAAAGACACTGAAGCCACTTAAAGAGCTTCTTTTCATTACATGCAAACGTGCGCAGAAGGAGAACAAGTTACCAGACAGAGATAAAGAAGCAATCATCCACAGAAACGCACGGTACGTCCACGACAGGAGTAAATCTTACATGATGAAATCTCGTCTTTAGGGCGCAACACAAACCGCTATAAAAGTCAGGAGGCAGAAACTCATCACAACAGAGTTTATAATTTCCCGTGTGTATGACAACTAAATGCTGAAGATGTGTGAAAATATCAGCTGGAAAAGTGTTAACGGGACTGCCGTCCATGTAAGTTCAGTCAGGTGAGGTAAAGACTGAAAACTGCTGAGAACAATGGTAACGGAAGTGAAAGTCAGGTTCAGTTTCCGTATTTCAGGAAAGGATGAGAAGACGTGAGCGTCAAACGAGGTGAGTGTGGGATGTGACAGGTCTATGGTTGTCAGTCTGTATTGATGGACAGCAGAAGACCTGACCCTGACCAGTGAAGTGAGAGGATTCCTAGATAGCGACAATGTTTCTAGGTTTTCCAAACCAAGAAAAGATGCTAAGCTGACTCGCTTCAGCTGGTTATCGCTAAGGTCTAAGACTTTTAGATTTGACAATGTCATGTTGGATATGTGACTTATTGAACAGTGTGCAAAGATGACGTGAATAAGATATCTGTTGTGGCAGATATCAGAGGGCGTCATGCCAGACCCTGTTGCATCCAGGTAACGGAGCTGAGGAATTGTATCGGATGAAATGTCTGATCACATTTCAGTGCGTGCCCTTGACACTGACAATCTAAAGGACATGTCACATCACACAGTAACTCATCATCATGCATTAGGCAGTGAGACCAGCCGTCACATAAACGATCACTATGCAAACAAATTCTAGAAATTCTACATCGAAAAAAATCCTGGACATTTCAGTTCCTGGCATCTCTCTTCATCCTGGTGATCAATACAGTCGTACATTCCATTGCACAGTGTATAAACAGGCAGACAGTCATTGAAGTGTCCAGGACAACGATAATGCGTGTCAGGACAGGACTGGTTGGAAGTCATTGGAGTTGCAGTGAACAGATCGTTGGTGTCAAAATCGATCAGAGCAGGGGAGGGGAAATATGGCTGACGTCTGAAAAGTATCCTCACCTCATCACAGTTGTTTTCATCAGATCCATCCCAACAGTTTAACAGCAAGTCACATACGCTGTCAACAGATAAGCACTGACCATTGGAACACGTGAATTTGTTTACACAAGTTGAATGATAACAAAACGATTCATCGCTCTTATCCTGACACTCGATCACAAAGTTACAGACCAGATTGATTGATAACGTACGGCGGCTATCACTGCATTTGAACAAGGGACTTGCATTAACATCGTGATTTAACGAGCCAGAGTGGGATGATCCATAAGAAAAACTGCAATCTATTTCAGCTTGACAACCATTTTTAAAGGCATCAGAGTCACAGAGGAAAAATGTGTGTGTGATATCACCATCATAGCATGTAACCATAAATTTTCGCTTCGCTGACGTTCTAGTGATGAAAATCATGTTTGCATGATAAAATGTCAGATCGTGTGCACTTTTAACGAACGTACACATCGCACCAACACTATACAAGGAACCTATACACGACCGCCTTGTTTCGAACACAGCTTGTCTGTGCGACAATGTCAAAGTCAGACACTTCTTTCCCGGAATATGCTTTATGTTTTGATTCACATTTAAAACGTATGATAAATAACAGTTTTGTCTTCACTTAAAATAGAATGCCCATACATAGATTGCAATGGCATATTCAAAATGGATAAACCAACCACATAGCTTACGACATGTTTTGGTATTGCTTGTAAAACTGGAAGCACCGGACCCCAGTCATTCACGCAGGCTGGAAATGTCAACTGACCTCCCAGTGAAACGCAGTGCTTGCTAGCTATTTTTAGAGCGTCTTGTTTATGACTTATATTGAAAGATACGTTCATTGTCTTTGCAAAAGTTACACGGCCTGTGCATGACTCCCCAATAGTGCTAAGATTAAGGCTTGGAATCACGGAATCTGTATTTTCGGTACATTTTCTCAGGACACACACACACACACACACACAACACCACAACACACACACACACACACACACACACACACGCGCGCGCACATACACGCACACACACACACACACACAACACACACACACCCCACACACACACACACACACACACAACACGCACCACACACACGCACCACAACACACACAAAACACAACACACACACACACACACACATACACACACACACGCACACACACTGAAAGCATTTCCACCAGTTGAGACAGCAAGAACAAAGTGACTGATGATACTTGAAAAGCACTACCACGTCCGTCCAACGACAATACCCCCGACTTTGGCGATACCGGTGACCAAGGCCATAGACGTGGACAGGACATCAACATCGAGGTCACCATGAGAGCATGGCATGAAGGGCCACGGAATTGGAGACAATTCTTTTTTTCAGCAGTGTCGATTAGGATGAGCAAGATGGAGATGATGCTACAGATATCCACTATATCCTGAGACTGCATGACAGGGCTGTGATCAATGCTTACTTTCATATTTAATCCGGCATCCACCAGGCCCGAGAGATATAGACACCTGCAGTGCTGGTCAGGAAATTTGAGGAACACTCTCAGAGAAACATCCACTAAGTGGATGAAACTCGACTGTACGGTGCCAGTCTTCCCAACGGAGCCTGTAGCAAACCCAGCTCTGAGTAGAGCTGTGATGGGAATCAACCCCACGACCTCGCAGTATGTGAAGCTAATCCTGTCATGGCAGCTGGGTGAATGAACCCTATGTTTGTAGTTTAACAACTCGCAGACGCTTTTGCAACAAAATGTTGCCATCCTGACAGCAGATTTGTAATAATCAGAACGATCAATGATAATTACATACGCGGATGATTTGACTCAACAGCAACTTGAATCGTATCAAACTGGGATGTCT
>CM031606.1:91841361-91848861 GCA_018398815.1 Conus ventricosus | reverse complement strand
AGAAAGGAGCAGTGCACTAAACAATAAATGTCTCCAAAAAATTGTATACCAGGCTACTGTACCATCAGAAAATGAAAACGAGAAACATACATCGGGATCACTGGGGGCAAACCACTTCAAAACCAGATATGCAAACCCACAAACAGTCATTCAATAAAGAAAAATATAAAAACCAAACAGAATGAGCAATATATCTGGAACTTAAAGACGCAAAACAAGCTACAATATATCTGGAAAATCTAAACAGAGCATCACCATACAGCCAATGTTTCAAAAAGGTGCAACCTATGATTTAACTGAAAAATGGTTAATACTATGCAACCCACATAGCAACTATACAAACACCAAAACAGAATAGTAAACAATTGCAGGCATAAATGGAAAGCGTTGTTAGTGAACACACCCAAAGTAAAACCTAAAAGCCCCCCAAAAACAGTGCAGCCACCGCACGTGCAAACACCCGCAAAACGGGAACCACACGCTATATAACATCGGCGGTGGGCAAACCAAAAAATCTGATGACAGAGCAGCACGCTCCGAAACAATTTGTTAGAGTTTTAACTCGAGTTTTTAAAACTTCCTTTTTAACAATCTTGACAAATGTTGCTACCAAGGGGTGAGCACTTTTAAATCAGTTTAGGCTCTTTGGTTATATTTCATCTATATATATATATATATATATATTATATATATATATTTATATATATATCATATATATTATATATAAAAAATCAGAGTAAAATGCCATCAGAAACGTAAAAACGAGACTAACTATGTAGGGAAGCGATATACCAGTTTAAAATAGGATTTTAAAAATGAGAGAATAAAAACCTACAGCTTGGTTTCTAAGCTAAAAACGCTCTCTCAGGGCTAAAAAAACGCTCTCCTGAGGATGATCGTTTTTAGCTTGAACAAGCTTGTCGTTTTATCTCTTCATGTTAAAATCCTCTTTTAAACTGATAGATATATATATATATATATATATATATATATATATATATCCAATAAACTAATAAATTCCAAGCATAAGTACGCGCAACCATACAGCAACTTACAACAAAAACAGGCTTGGTGTTGCAATGGACTGCAAAGAAATATCAATTATAAACAAAAACTTGTTCTTAAGTCTTAGTTGAAGAAATAGTGGGAAGAAGATAAAGCATTCAATATCTGCAGTGGTAGATAATTCTGCCTAAACTAACAGTATGTGCTTCAGTGGGTGAATGGGAAAAAAGCTTTCAAAATGGAGCTTCAGTAGGTTTATAGTCTCCAAGGGGGAGGGACGCTCTCCAATGAGGGAAACACTAACATATAACTCCTGGTCGATACCGATATTTCGAAAAACTGAATTGTTCTCTCAGTGGACCGTGAAATTGGTAATTTGACCTCCTCTGCCTTTACGATTTTAGAAGAAGGCTATCCCAGAAAAGTGGTGTGCAAAACACCGTGTAAGTTTGTTGAAGTTTTCAGAGTTAAAAAAAAACAACAACCAAAGGTGGCCACTAAGAAGCAAAAGAAAAAATCATGAAAGAGCAAAGCAAACTACATTTTTTGTGAAATGTTAGAAATAATAAAAAGATAACCCTCATAAGCCACAAGTGCTGAGGGCTAGTTCTGGAAGAATCCGCAAGGACTAAATTACAATAACTAATAAATTCACAAAGGCTAAGTACACACCCATTCCAGCAACTTACAGAGCGCTTGGTGTTGCAATGACTGCGAGAAGATATTCATTATAAACAAAGCTTGCTCTTATGTTCTTAGATTGAGAAATAGGGGGAGATAAGCATTCATATCTGCAGAGGCAAATTATTCTGCTAACTACAGAGTGGTTCATGTGTGGGTGAATGGGGAAAACTAAATAAATGCCTTCCGAAAATGAGCCTTCAGAAAAAATATATAGTCGCCAAGGGGAGCATAAATTTGGACTCATATGTCAGGGAAATAAACTTGTTTCTCTCAAGCTGCAACCCCCCCCCCCTTCCCCCCCCCCCTCCTGCTCCCCCCCCCCCCCCTTGTTCTTATACATGTTTTCCTACACCCACCCCTTCCCCTTTCTCTGAAAAACCAACCACCCAGATGATCTCTCCTCCCACCCTTTCGCCCCCCCCCCCCCCCCCCCTCTTTGGCCCCACCCTTTTGGTGACCATATTATACAGTTCACCTTTTCCCCACCCCTCCCCTACCTTTTTGGCTGAACTGAGGTCACAAGAAACTGCCAGCTTCCCCCTACAACCTCAACACTTCACTTCGTGACAAGTTCTTACAGCACGCAACGTGAAGACTTCTCCAAAAGGTACTTTTTCTTTACCTTTATATTTTCAAGTGTTCACTGTACCCATTCTAATACGAATCCTGGTTCTCATACTGTGCATGCTGTTGAGTTCTGTACGGGAGTTGCGACCCTTAAAGACAGTCCCAATAATTGGCCTGCCGTAAGTCTCTCTGTCTAGGATTTTGTATTCAGATGCACCTTGTTCGATGGGATGGATGAAAGAAAGGCAGAGCTCTTGTCTTCAGGGGTGCTCAGTCTGGGCGAGGTGTCTGGCAATTCCACATCGCTGGGCCATTTGCTTGTTGCAGTCTGATTTTTGAATTGGCCACCTTCTTTTGAGGTCCTTGGGTGGACCCAACATACCATGAGTCTGCGGTGGTTCTGAATCTGATGAGTAGATGGTATTTTTTGCTCGAACAAAGTGATGGTGCTTGTCTGATGGCTCAGTAGCGCCCCCATGGGCTTTCTTAGTCCAATCAGTCACTAGAATGTGCACAAAGGGTCACATCGGCGGCAACAGCATACAAAAAATCCAGGTCTGTTCATAGGTCCATGGAGAGGATGGCGACGTGGTATGTATGTGTGTACATTTCTGCCAAGTGGCGTCTCTCCTATCAGCACCCATTGAGATTTCTTCAGGGGAAAAATGTCCTGTTTTTTGAATTGGAATACAGGGATGTGTAAATTTTGTTTAATAATTTCTCTTTTAGATGTAACCTTGGATCATATGATGTGACCCAAGCCCAATTTTTGGGTTTGGGATGTCTCTCTTGCTTGATGAGAATTCCTCGTCTATGTTAGCTCCCCTTTTGAGTTGTTCAAGTGCGGCCTCAAAATTTCAACCCGCGATCGTATAATACTTGGCATACTCTGTGAGTCTCTCTGGCAGTCTGTCATCTTCCTGCATAACATTCTCAGCCTGGCACCAACACCTGTTAGAAGACCCTTGAAACACTGAAGGAGGGTGACAACTGTTTTTTGGAAGGTACTTTGGCAATGTTTGGAAAAAGACTTGTCTTTATGACACTTCAAACGATTGAAAAGTTTTCTTCATCCTGATATTCTACCTGTCTGTCAAATTTTACTGTCCACTTGATATTTTGGCGGATTCAGTTATCCAGTGTTTGCAGAATGATTCACGGTCCTCACTGTTGGGAAAAATGGTGATACCATCCTCTCGATTCCTGCTCCAGTTAGGCTTTAAGCTCTTTGCGGCCGTTCAGGTTCAGCCAGATCAGAGAGGAAGCCAAAAGGGATTGAGAATTCTGCATGAGCTTATTGTCTAAGCTGCCCATGAAAGACTTCAACAAATTCACAAGCATGACAGGGTCCCATTGCAGTACCATGGTTTGGCTTGGCGAAGACAGTCTTTCCTCTCCATCTGTGTAGGTGAACAATTGTTACGAGGGCAATTTTTAACCTCAACATGCAACTTTCAGGTCCCTGCAAAGGTGAGGGATTCTCTCTCATAGGTTCTTTTACAGCGGGAATACCTGTGGGTGTGTGTCGTGTGTGTATATATGTAGTGTGTGTGTGCAACCTCGGGGTTATTTGTCAGTGGAGGAAGGACTAGGGCACAGCCAAAACAACTCACAGACTTGCTTTACATCTATATATATATGCATTAGTCACATCAAACCAACTAGTAAAGTCATAACTTTACTACACATGATCATAGAAAGAAACATCAATGCTATGGAGTTAAAACAAAAATAAAACCATTCACTCTTTCTTGAACTCACAAAAACCATTTATCTAAATCATCATGAACTAACCTGGTATAACAGATTTCCACTTTACCTGGCCAGGTGATCTTAACTATTCACGAATCTCTGTCTTTTCTTTTCATTTTTTTTTTCTTTTCACTGTCACTTTCAAAGCACGACACAACTGCTGGCATGGTTCAGGTTGGACCGCCGGCACTGGTTCAGGTTGGATGCTGTACTGGTCAGGTTTTAGACCACTGGCATGGTCAGGTTGGACTGCCGATGAAAGTGGCCGCTAGGGGGGGGGGGGGGGGCCAAGTTTGAGGTCGAACCCCGGTTCAGATTGAACGTGACTATCAACATCGATTGTTCTCTTTCTTCTTCCTGCATTAACGCATTGCACTCTCTCTCTCTCTCTCTCTCTCTCTCTCTCTCTCTCTCTCTCTCTCTCTCTCTCTCTCTCTTCTCTCTTCTCTCTCTTTCTAGTCTGCTCTATCAAATGGACCTGGTTGCCTTTTCTTTTCTTTTTTCTTTTCTTTCTTTCCTCTTCATCGTTAGGCAACTCTCTCTCTCCAATCTCTCCTTAGTCCTTCCTCTGCAGGACTATCTAGTGCTTAATGCCTCACTAGTTTCTTCCTTCTTCTCATCTCTCTGCTTTTCTCTCGAGCAGAGCTACACAAGAACTCTTCCCTCTCTCTTCTGGCTGTCGTCCGTTCCTCTCCCTCTCTCACTCACGCATTAACTTTATCCCTACCTACGTGTCCAAGGGGTGAGCACCATGGTCAGTATTTTTCGCGCCGTATATAGATACTGAGTTACCTCCTTCCTATTATTGGATGTTGGACTCGTCAGCCAACTACTGCCTTGCTCTCTGTGGTGGTCAATTGGTCATTTTATTAATTAAGCGTTGATCACCCCCACCACACACTACCTTCCCCCTTTCCTACTTAACTGGCGCCGTGTGGCTTAACTTGTGGGCCCACGGTCACTCGTAAATTGGCGTTATGAGTCTGGGTAGGCGCCGCGACGTCTGAACAGACTATCGAGACTGTGGTCCAGCCATCAGACTGTTGAGTTCTCCTCGCTGTGCTTAAATTGGCGGGATGAGAACGCTGGAGCCGTCTTCGTGGCGCCCAGAGATTGTTTGGCTTTGGGCTTATGCCAGTTGAGCTAGCTGGGGACTGCACCACGAATTTTGGTTGTTTTATTTTTGTCGTGTGACAGTGTGTTGTGTGTGTGTGTGTGCTAGGTGTGTTGTGTGTGTGGTTGTGTGTATGTGTGTATGTGTGTGTGTGTGTGTGTGTGTGTGTGTGTTGTGTGTTTTGTGTGTGTGTGTGTTGTTTGTGTGTGTGTGTAGTGTTCGTTCGTTCTTCTGTTTACGTCTGTGTTCACTTTGAGTGATATTAGACGTGTGTGTGTGTGTGTGTGTGTGTGTGTGTGTGTGTGTGTGTGTGTGTGTGTGTGTGTGTTTGTGTACACTATTGATGTTGATCACTGGATATTCTTCTTATTGTATGCCAATTATTTTATTTATTTCTTTTTTTGTAATGTATGTCATTAGATTATAAAATACAATTTTTGTAATTGTATTATTAATATATCAACATATCATCATCAGCAGCAAGGCAGCACGCAGTAGCAGCAGCAGCAGCAGCAGCAGCAGCAGCTGCAGTAGCAGCAGCAGTAGCAGCAGCCCGCAGCTGCAGCAGTAGTAGTAGTAGTAGTAGTATTAGTAGTAGTAGTAGTAGTGTAGTTGTTGTTGTTGTTGTTGTTGTTTGTTGTTGTGTTGTTGTTGTTGTTTATGTTGTTGTTGTAGTTCTTTATCTTTTTCTTCTATTCTTTTCTTCTTCATCTTCTTCTTCTTCTTCTTCTTCTCCTCTCCTCTCCTCCACTCCTCCTCCTCTCCTCCTCCTCCTCTCCTCCTTCCTCCTCCTCCTCCTCCTCCTCCTCTCCTCCTCCTCCTTCTTATCTCTGCTTCTCCTTTTACTTCTTCACTTCTTCTATTCATCACTGTTATTGCTATCATTTCATATTTTTATGTTGTTATTATAGATATTTACTATTATTATTTATTTTAATTTTATTATTATTATTATTATTATTATTATTTATTATTGTTGTAGTTGCGGTTATCGTTATATCATCATCATCATCTTCATCATCATTCATCTCATCCATCATATCTCATCATCATCATTATTACTATTGAATATTGTTTATTTTTGTTATTGTTTTGTTATTATTATTTTATTATTATTATTCTTATATTTTATTAATATTATATTATATTATTATTATTATTATTATTATTATTATATCATTCTTCATCATTCATCATCACATCTCATCCATCATTCATCCTATAATTCAATCATCATATCATCGTCTCATCATCAATATCATTATTATTATTTTTTTTTTTTTTTTCATTTTTTATTATCTTCATTATTATTGGTGTTGATTATTATTACTATTATATTTTGCTATTATCATTATTATGTCAGTATCAATATCATTATCGTTTTTTCATTATTATCATTTCATTATTAATGTGTGTGTTGTCTTCTCGTCGTTTTGCCGTTGTTGTTATTGTTATTCATTAAAACAAACATTACTGTCGTTATTATTATTATTATTATTTTATTATTATCTATCTTATTATTATTATTATTAATTATTATTTTTTACTTATTATTATTATTATGATTATTATTATTATTATTATTTATTTATTGTTGTTGTTGTTGTTGTTGTTGTTGTTGTTGTCGTTATCATCATCATCATCGTTTAATATCATCATCATTTTTTCATTTACATACTGTTGTCGTTGTCGTCGTCGTTCGTCGTTCGTCGTCGTCGTCATCATCATCATCATCATCATTCAGCATGACGATGATGATGCTGTTGCTATTGTTGTGTTGTTGTTGTGCTTGCTGCATCTGTCTGCTGTGTGTTGTTGTTGTTGTAGTGGTGTTGTTTACGTTTCGTTGTTGTTATATTATTGTCAATACTGTCGTTGTTGTTATTGTAATCATTTTCATCATCATCCTCATCATCATCATCATCATCTCATCATCATCATCAATCATCATCCATATCATCAGCATCAGATGGTAGTATTCGCAAGTAATAGTAATAGTAAATTTCAATGGAGTCAATCTTTTTTTTTTTTTTTCCTCTGGTTCATCTTTTTATTGCATGTTTTAGTTAAATCATTCTGATCTTAATATATAGTATGTGAGAGAGAGAGAGAGAGAGACAAACAAGACAAGACAAGACAAAAATTCTTTATTTACGAGGATAATAGATAAGACTAACGGGTTTTTTTACATTCCAGTCTCGCCTAATTAGGGGCTACCAAATGCAGTGAATTCATTAATGTAAGAAATCAAAGACGCAAGACAGGGTCATGTGATCATAGGGAAAATCAAATGAAAAAGAAGATAAATGAAAAACAAACAAAAAAATAAGAATAATCCCCCCCCCACCACAACAATAATAATAATAATAACAAAATAA
>CM031606.1:91836361-91838861 GCA_018398815.1 Conus ventricosus | reverse complement strand
CTGGAGGATCATTAAGGCTGGTTTGTGATTGTGGTGTATCTGCAAGGGTGCCTGTAGATCTCACAATGTAGGGGTAGTCATTAATGTAGATTGCGAAGAGTAGCGGTGCCTAAAATGGAAGCCTTGTGGAAGCCATACTTAAATAGTTGTTATAGAAGAGACAGCAAGTCCGATACGACGCATTGTTGTCGTTTTTGTGATGTATGATTTTAGAAGGTAAGGCGGATTTTGAAAAGACCGTATATTCAGTTTTCGAATAAGAGATTGTGGTCAGTGACATCGAATGCTTTTTAAAATCAACGAATTAAGACACACAATATCTGTTTGTTATTAATTATTATTAAGCACACATCTACAAGATGATTTAATGCAAGAATGGCAGGAATGTTTCTGTCTGAAGCCAGGACTGTCCGGGATGGGTAAATTCGTACTTGTTGAAGTGATGAAGGATGTGTTTATTTAATGCTTTTTAGAGGTTTGGAAAGTATAGTTAAGTTGATATTGGTCTGTACGTTTGAAGGATCAGTATTATCACAGATTTATGAATGGGTATAACTTTTGCTTTTTTGAACGCTTAGGAAAAATAATTTTACTATGCAGATTTAACGATATACTTAAAGTGTTCAGTAATAACTGGAGTCGAGGTTTCAGATTTTGCCATCTATGCCATCTAGTCACGTGTTCTGACTTTTGAGATGGAAGTAGGTACTGATACACTCGTGCACAGTTATGAGTGGAATGTGTAGTTCAGACGTGATTTTTTTGTCGTGACAAAATTTGATGGAGTTCTTTAAGTTCATTAGAGCTTGGAATGATTCAGTAGTACACAACTGTCTCTGGGCAGGGTAGAGAAGTGAGTTGTTATGTTGTTCAGCAGAAATACCTTTGATCACAGTTGCTTTTGAAGAAGAACTGTTATTGTTTAGCTGGTTTATTGGCTTGCCAAACAGTTTTGGTGGAATTTTGTTTGGAAGTTAATAACTCGCGATAGTATTTGGTTTTTCTGGTTCTGCGAGGTTTATTGCATTTTTTATGATCTTGATTCTTCTTCATAGCCATGTTCTTTCAAAAAGGTCTCTAATGTAGCATGCCTCCGGTAATTCTTTCGTGTACCACGGTGGTTTGGAATATGCTTTACTCTGATTGTTTTTAACGGAGCATGTCTGTTATAGCTTCTGTAAAATTTCGTACCAAGTCAATTGCTGAATCTGGATCAGGCAATATTGTATACTGTATTAAGTTCTGAGTATCCATTAAATAAGCAAAAAGTTTTGTTGTTAAATTTTGAGAAGCAGCAACCGATAGGTTATGTTTTGTGGCCTGCGTTTTGGGATTTTCACTCCATGTTATACCAAAGTAGCACAGCACTGGGTAATGATCATAGAAGAGAGCTGGTACCAAAGCTTTAGTTATGATTATTTTCATTTGAGCATAGATATGGTCATGATTGTCTTTGAAGTTGGTGTTACCTCTTGTGGGATTTTTGATAATCTGATGCAATTCAAACACCATTATCGTTTGGCTCCATTGGCTGTTTGATTCAAAGATCTACATTGAAAGTCACCGAGTAAAACTATGTCTTTACATTCTAGGAGAGAGAGAGAGAGAGCGAGAGAGAGAGAGAGAGAAGGAGTGAGAAGAGAGAGAGAAGAGGAGAGAAGAGAGAGAGATGACGAGAGAGAGAGAGTAGGAGAGCAAAAGCACGGATCAGTTCTTCTTTGAAGATAATCCCAACAGTGTGGTCAGCCGCGATCATATCAACGACGTCGTTCATCTTAGCACAGTCTTCTCTTTGACTCGAAAAATAAACATACATGATTTGTGTTCTATGGGTGGGTTGTAACCGCATAGAAAGTCGTCTGCGTGATGTTTTTGAAAGGGATGAGTAGCACTTTTGGTGCATTTAGTAAGATCCAGTAGAGAACCTACTCCAGGTGTCTGGATCTGATCCGCATTAGCAACCATCTTGTTCAAATAATGTTGTGATTATATGAACAGAGAGAGAGAGAGAGAGAGAGAGAGAGAGAGAGAGAGAGAGAGAGAGAGAGAGAGAGAGAGAGAGAGAGAGAGAGAGAGATGGGGAATCAAAAGCCACACACTGGTGAGTTACCACATATATAAATCAAGATCAGTTCTTCAAACAGACATTCAGTTTACTAAATGAAATGTACGAGAGTTTTGTTGTTGTTGTTGTTGTTGTTGTTGTTGTTGTTGTTGTTTTTTTGTTTTGTTTTTGAAAGCACGTCATTTCAGACGAGAAAATGACAAAAATGACAGATGAACTGAACAGAAAGCACATAGACGTTTATAAAAATTAAAACCAAAATGGAACAAAAGTCATAGAAGATGATTTACAGTATAATATCTACATGTGAGCCCTGTCAGTATCGTCAATGTAGAGGTTTGTCAGTACAATGTGTACATGTGAGCCCTGTCAGTGACTGTCACTGCAAAAGGTTGACAGTACAATATGTACATGTGAGCCTTGTCTGTGACTGTC
>CM031606.1:91832430-91836261 GCA_018398815.1 Conus ventricosus | reverse complement strand
ATTTCAACCACCATCGTGACAATGTATCATATCGCATCAGAATCATCAGAGTAAAACAGTGTGTGTGATATCACCACCATGGCATGTAACCATGATTGTCGCTTCATGACGTGCTAGTGATGGAGATCATGTTTGAATGATGAGATTTCAGATTGTGTGTACTTTCAACGAACGTACACATCGCACCAACATTATGCAAGTGAGTAATACACGACTGAAATGCGTGGAACAAAACTCGTGTTTCTGACCACTGCAAAGTCAGACAACTCTTTCCCGGAGAATGCCTTATCTGATTATTAGGTTTCACGTATATAGTATGATAAATGACAGTTCTGTCTTCACTTAAAATACAATGCCCATACATAGACTGCAGTGGCAAGTTCAAAATGAATAAACCAACCACATAATTTATGTGATTTTTGGCTATTGCTTGTAAAACTGGAAGCATCGGACCCCAGTCAGTCACGCAGGCTGGAAATGCCAACTTACCTCCCCGTGAAACGCAGTACTTGCTAGCTATTTTAGCAGCAACTTGTGTGTGACCTATATCGAATGGTACGTTCATCGTCTTTGCCACAGATAAATGGCCTGTACATGACTTCCCCAAAGTGCTAAGATTAAAGCGTGGAGTCACGGAATCTGCATTTTCAGTATATTTTCTCATAACTCTCTCTCTCTCTCTCTCTCTCCTCTCTCTCTCTCTCTCCTCTCTCTCTCTCTCTCTCTCTCTCTCTCTCTCTCTCACACACACACACACACACACACACACACACACACACACACACACACACACACACACACACACACACACACACACACATACACCTAGGTCGAGTATTGTTGAAGCCATCTATTAAAGTAGCAGACGAAACCTGGCGTCTAGTCAAAAGACATGTTTGCTGGTGACTTTGGTGGGGCTGTTAGAAAGCCATGAAATGGACTCTATTGTTTTATTAACGTATCTCTATATCACACACAGTCACACACACACACACACACACACACACACACACACACACACACACACACACACACACACACACACACACATTCACACACACACACACACACACACACACACACACACACACACACACACACACACACACACACACACACACCACACACACACACACACACACACATCTGGAATACAAAACAGCCATGGAGTAGCCAAGAAACTATAGCTGACATTTGATAGAGATATGAGTCAATACCACCAGCCATGGTTCGATGGTTAGTAACATGGATTTCCAGGTGTTAGGTCGTGGTTTCGAGTACCATTGAAGCCTTTTACACCTGGGATTTTTCTGACTGGAGTTGACTTTACTGTGGGGTCAGCCGGTAACACCGATACCACACAGTTGAGTGTCTTCCACTTATCCGAGAGAGCGTTGCTCAGAATTCCTGATGGACACTGCAGGTGTTTGCATGTCTAAGGACTTGTTGACACCAGGTACATTATGAAAGTACAGCCCTGTCCTTCAGTCTCTGACCACATGGAGCTCCACAGCATCCTCTTCAGCTTCCTTGTCATTATCAATCCTCACAGCACCCCCTTCAGCTTCCTTGTCATTATCAATCCTCACAGCCTCCTCTTCAGCTTCCTTGTCATTATCAATCCTCACAGCATCCCCCTTCAGCTTCCTTGTCATTATCAATCCTCACAGCATCCTCTTCAGTTTCCTTGTCATTATCAATCCTCACAGCACCCACCCCCCTTCAGCTTCCTTGTCATTTTTAATCCTCACATCACCCCCTTCAGCTTCCATGTCATTATCAATCCTCACAGCATCCCCTTCAGCTTCCTTGTCATTATCAATCCTCACAGCATCCCCTTCAGCTTCCTTGTCATTATCAATCCTCACAGCACCCACCCCCCTTCAGCTTCCTTGTCATTATCAATCCTCACATCACCCCCTTCAGCTTCCTTGTCATTATCAATCCTCACAGCATCCTCTTCACTTCCTTGTCATTATCAATCCTCACACCATCCCCTTCAGCTTCCTTGTCATTATCAATCCTCACACCATCACCTTCAGCTTCCTTGTCATTATGAATCCTCACAGCATCCCCTTCAGCTTCCTTGTCATTATCAATCCTCACAGCATCCCCTTCAGCTTCCTTGTCATTATCAATCCTCACAGCACCCCCTTTAGCTTCCTTGTCATTATCAATCCTCACAGCATCCCCTTCAGCTTCCTTGTCATTATCAATTCTCACAGCATCCTCTTCACTTCCTTGTCATTATCAATCCTCACAACACCTCCCTCAGCTTCCTTGTCATTATCAATCCTCACACCATCACCTTCAGCTTCCTTGTCATTATCAATCCTCACAGTATCCCCTTCAGCTTCCTTGTCATTATCAATCCTCACAGCATCCCCTTCAGCTTCCTTGTCATTATCAATCCTCACAGCACCCCCCCCCCCTTCAGCTTCCTTGTCATTATCAATCCTCACAGCACCCCCCCCCCCCCCCCCCCGCCCGCTTCAGCTTCCTTGTCATTATCAATCCTCATTAAAAAAAAGTCTTACGTTTTGTGGGTTCCTTGCCCTGCTGTCGTGGTGACGGCAGTTTTGCGCTGTCTCATGCCTGTCCTTTGTTCGTGTTGTGGTCACTGATGCTAGAAAAGTCATAGAGTCAATCAATGTACGGCCATGGTGACGCCCCTCGGATGTGTGGTGACGAAGTTAATGGAGACTGTTGTTGGACGGGGATTCACGGCCTTCATGCTGGCTCCATAACTAAGAAAGTATCATTATTATTGGTAGTGGGCTCAGCAAGTGGTGTCCTGCGTCTGTTGGACCAGAACAGGTCCCACTGAACACCACTGAAGTGACACGGTAGCCGTGCGATAGCTCAACTGGTGGTTGTCTTAGGACCACTTGACATTGCTCCCTGTGAGTTGCTGATGCCGTGTCTTGGCCGGACATGTCAGGGTGTGAGTGTGGATGGAGAGTGAGAATAGGATAAGTGCACGTGGATGGGGAAACTGAACGTATAAACATCAAAGCTGCGCCAGGCGCTGACTTGTAACGCACCACAAGAGAAATTGAAATTGAAGACATTGATACTGTGCAGATGGAGAAGGTAAGGAAGATTGAAAGAGACCATTGTGTTTCTTTTAGCTTCTGGGCTGTGAGACTTTGAGCACGATCCTCAGTAGAAACAAATGAGAAAAAGTGTGTGTGTGTGTGTGTGTGTGTGTGTGTGTGTGTGTGTGTGTGTGGTGTGTGTGTGTGGTGTGTGTGTGTGTGTGTGTGTGAGGACCGCGTCCTGGTGACAGTTATGTTTAATTGGACACACATTGTTCTGACGTGCTTCATTGTTTGGACGTCAGAACAAGGTCATGCTTGCAGTTCTTGCTTTCCCGCCACCTATTGCGTCAAGTGACCAATACAACGTCATGCTAACAGTTCTTGCTTTACGGCCACCTATTGCGTCAAGTGACCAAAGCAACGTCATGCTTGCAGTTCTTGCTTTACGGCCACCTATTGCCTCAAGTGACCAAAAAGAATGTCGCTTCATTTGGCATGTCATCATAACAATGCACTTGTCAGAGTGTAAGAATGTGTTAACAGCTCATGCTGTTGGTCACAATGTCTGTAAGTTTACATGCTGAAATTTTGGCGACAATGACAGCGTTGAGGAGCAGTTGTTTTTTGCTTAAAATGAGAGGTTTTTTTTCGGTTTTCACGTTTTTAATCAAACAATATAGAAATTACAAATGCGCATAAAGGGGACTGTGCGCCAAGTCATATGTATATTAGTATCATTTCTGTAAGTTCTATAAACAGTTAATGGCATATGTCCAAAACAGTTTTTTTA
>CM031606.1:91819930-91822430 GCA_018398815.1 Conus ventricosus | reverse complement strand
GGGCTGAAGTGCTTGTTGATCAGGTCCAGTTTCTCTGGGAATCCCTTTGAATATATTTTTGTCACCTTTCATTCTCTTCATTATGCTGACATGGTGATTTCCTTTTTCAATGGCCACCCATGGTCCTTAATTTACAATTAAACAAGACACCTATGTCCTTTGCAAAACTATGAGGCATGCAAAACTATGAGGCATGCAAAGCTATGAGGCATGCAAAACTATGTGTTCATGCAGAACCTCTCTGTTACTATGGTGCCGCCAACTGGTCTTTCTCTCTCTCTCCTTCCAAGTACACACCCTTCAGGTCACGAATCTCTTTGAGGTCTCTATTTTCTTGAACACGCAAGCGCAGGCACAAGACCCTAAACTCGTTTGTTTTTTTTTCGTTTCGATAGCCAACACAAGCAATATATGTTTTCCGTCAACACACTCTTCTAGTAAACAAGCACGAGCAACCACCAGGAAAATGGGCACATACACAAGCAATGGCATCCTATTTCCCAGACCGTACTCTGGTGCTACTGAATTGCAGACTTAGCCATTACCATCGCCTCATGGACACCCATATTTCTATACAGGCAATGCATTTGTTCATGTATGTTGAATAAGGACAAAAATATATTGGAGGTGAGGAGGGGAGAGAGCGATTTCCAATGCTGAGACATAACTCCCATTTCTACCGTGGCTGGCTATGTGCGTCGACCTCGAACTAATGTTTACAGTCTTCACGTCCTTCACAACACCGTGTTGTCTTTTCTTGCTTGTCCCTCTAAACAGGCAGTGTGGGTGTTCGCGTCTCGCTAGGCTTGATCAGCCTTCACGAATCTTGGCAAGAGCTGGAACTGTACCCGTCATGGAAATCAGCCGCAAGTTACAGTGCAGTTGAAGGGGTGGAAATTGTCTATGGGAGCCAAAGAACAAACGAGACTGCTACCCAATGAAAATTTGTACCCTTTCAACTGCAAAACACACCTGGACATGGGGACAGGCGAGGAACGTTCGACGATTTCTCTGCTAACACACTAACTTCCCTATCCGCGAGATGAATTCTATCTCTCTTGTATTTACTGATGGTATCACGGCAGAGAAATACCAAGTTTTCTAGGTCAGGCAGCTGATAAATCATGACGGTTAAATCATTCTCGAGGCTGCACCTGAACATGCTTTGCTCATAGAGATCCTCTATCTATTCTATCTATCTATCTATCTATCTATCTATCTATCTATCTATCTATCTATCTATCTATCTATCTATCTATCTATTTTGTCTATCTATCTATCGCTGTAAAAAGTTTATATTTGCTGGTGTTGTATATGATCACGTCCCCCATAAAGCCATGCTGCAACAACAATGTTTCCTATGAAATACTGCAGCTGATCCTGAAAAAATGTATCTGTGCAACAGTATATTCTGGGAAATATTCAAGCACGACAGGATTTAATGATAAATGTTCATAAATTGGTGTTGTTACCCATAAATCGTATTGCGGGGACAGTGTTTCTTGTGAATAACTGCAGCTGGTCATAAAAGAATATGGGTGTCCGATATGTTTCACGAGAAATAGTAAAAACGCGATAGGATTCACGAGAAATGTCCATAAATTTAGAAATTGCGTCATAGTAGATTTGGAGTGACATGGGTCTGTAAAAACATGCGGCTGAGTGAAATAACGCTGTGGTGATATCATTTTTTTTGTGGGGTGAAATACTGTAGCGGAGACGATATTTTATCATAGTAACTTCTTGTGAGATCAGATTTGTGATATTTGTGTTTTTGCATGTTGCCACCGAATTCTAGCCTACAGACTATCATGCGCATGTGCGTGTTGGAACAAAATGAAGCTGACATCCGCCTATTCTCGTCGCTGCATAGCAATCTCAGTCCTGCGCCATCACTTACGAGAAGACCTTTGAAAACCGCAGGAGGGCGACAACGTTTTTTAGGCAGCTCACGATGGCAATGTTTAAAAACACGTCCGTCTTTATGACACCATAATCTGTTGAGAATTCCATGTCCAATGATTTTGCCTGTCTGTCAATTTTAACGGTCTACTTAATATTGGGCAGATTCAGTTCTTCCAGATGCTGGCAGAAAGATTCCTTGTCCTTACTCTGGGAGGAGATGTTTAGATATTTACATTCTTCGCGCTGTTTCACCAGAGAAAAAGCAAAGGAACAGGACAATCTATTAAGAGTTTATTGTCCATACTGCCATGAAGACAACACCAAAACCACATGCATGGCAAGGTCCCATTGTGGTCCCATGGTTTGGCCTGACAAAGACAGTCTTTCCCTCTCTGTCCGTGTAGACTGAGCAATTGTTATCGAAGGCCCTTTCTAAACCCTCAATAATCCATCTCTTCGGTACCAGCAGTGCTCAAGCAATCTCTTTTAGAGTTTTCGTCACAGCAGGGCTATCCATGGAGTTGTCCACATTGGGGAATAGGGCCACGACGTCACAAAATGCAAATGTAGCTCTCAGAGGCATGGGGGCTGTAGT
>CM031606.1:91779930-91814930 GCA_018398815.1 Conus ventricosus | reverse complement strand
TACGTTTTCTCATTGTTTGTAGGCATCGGTGTTGTTACATAAAACTTCTGCATAAAAGAATGTCATCAGGTAACGTGTTCTTATTAGATGCTCAACTTTCTCAATAAAGATTGCTCGAAAATAACTGTTCGATCATACCATCTGCAGCGTTGTTCACACACAACACACACACACACACAACACACACACACCACACACACACACACACACACACACACAACACACACACACACACACACACACACACACACACTACCCCCAGCTCACCCCCCCCCCCCCCCCCCCACACACACACCCACACACACACACACACCTCACAGCTAGCTATCAAGCTAGGTAGCCGGCTAGCAAGCAAGCTAGCTAGCCAGGTAGGTACTGAGAGATATAAATAGAATAGTTATGTAGATTCAAAAGTTTGTTTATGTGTTTAGATAAATGATGTTTTAGTTCATCAAGAAATAGTTTTACCATATCGTATACACCTACACCTTAGAGCATAACATTTCAATTGAAAAATAGAAATCTATTTCCATTCTTTTTGTTTTTAAATTCTGTTTCTGACACATGTCCAGTCGTTGCTTTATTCATAGCTTTGCCTCTGGGACATCACCATTACAGATCAGATGCAGACAAACATCACAATTTCCAGAACCAGCGTTAATCCAATAAATGTCAGTAGCATTTGCCCAGGTGTGGACTATCTCATCAATCAGAACTACACACAGGACATGTTCCTGCAAGTCAATGTGTCAGACTGTGAGAACAATTTACCACAGTACACAGCACACCAGGGAGTGGTGTATGGGGGGTGTGGAGACTCCACCTCTTTCTGTAAAATGTTTGTGCAGGGCATGCATATAGGCTTTCTTGTTCAACTAGAACGTTTAGAATATGAATGTGATTCCAGTCCGTGGGAAACATGTGTAGACTGCAGCTTGTGGAACTGTGGGCGATGTATTGTTGAATGCCAACAACATTCCGGTCAAGAAATGGTTTTTGAGTTTAATGGAAACAGTTTGTATTTGTGTCACAAAAACAGTCCTATGATAAACATGCATATCAAAACAATTGACAAACTGAATCTAATCGTAAGACACATCACGGAATACACAGGGTATATTGTCATACCGTCATTTTCGCTCCCCCAAAAACAAAGCGTTAGAGTGTATAACTTAAGAGTGGCACCTAACTGTGCAATAATAGTAGGTGTTCGACAGTCGTCGTCTATGTTTAATCGGGGAAAAGAATGTTTTGGACTGGAGATCTTTTACAGGAAACCAAATGACAGACCCCCTTTTCCATATGTCCATGTCCAAATTGGATTTGAAACTAAAGCTTCATTTCTTCTCGGTTCATATTTCACCATCGCGTATTCTACTTATTTCGATGACTGTGAATGTGATCATTTCAAAGCATATTTTTCGCTTATTTCTGAGAGTGATGAAATCCAAAAGCAGCCAGACGGTTTCTTCAATTGTTCTGTTGACCATTTCATCAAATTCAAGGACATTCTATACTGTAATCTGAAGGCAGAGTGTGAAAATGGACAGGATGAAACAGAACACTGTCCATTCAGCAGTCCGGGCTGTCAGGGCTTGGTGGCTTCACGTAACAAATGTTATGAGTGCATAGCGAACGCTTTTGTTCATGCCAAAGGTCACCCACCACCTGTGTGTGAGGCACGAGGAGGAAAACTCGCATCTGTAAAAAACACGAAAGAAAAGAAAGATTCTCTTCATATCTTTATCAATTACTCACATTTTAGTGTGCTTATCGGTTTGACAGAAGGATGGTTTTACCAACCCTTTATATACAGTAAAATGACATTGTGGTCAGATGACACTGTGGCTTACAACATAAAGCATTTCAAATCAGATTACGATACACTCATCCCTGTGAGAATACCCAGACGCCTTTTCCTTTTTTCAATGGAAATAAAAGTTGCATCGTCTTATACTTATGGTGTTCTGTGTGAAATCAAATTAAAGGAATCAAGTACATTTTCTCCCCGTATTGTACTAAATGAGTCACTTTCAACTTCGTTTATATTAACAAACAGTCGACAGGTTTTATATATCAGCCCTGACAGTCTCGTCACACATCAGTTTTTGTGGTCTGACTGCACTCGTAATTTTGTAAGCACAACAGATTTACAATGTCGCAGGTTGATGAAAGTGGATACTAAACACAATACTTCTGCGTTTCATGTGAGGGAGATCGCCGATGTCATGTTTACTTGTGATTCGAATGACAGGAGAGTGCATTACACTCTGGTATGTGACTTCCAGGAGGACTGTCCAGATGTAAGTGATGAGTCATTCTGTGACCATCCCGCATGTTCTGGTTTTCTGTGTCTGAATGGTCAGTGTGTGTTAGACAGTCAACGTTGTAATGAATATTCTGATTGTTTGGATGACTCAGACGAGAAGCTTTGCACTCTATCTGAACCCCTTTATAAAAGGAAACGAAAAGGCCTACATATTAACTTAGATGGCACTGGCTCCTTCACTCGGCAGAAGATCAGAGAGGACGAGCCATGTCCAGACAGTCATTACCGTTGCACAGCAGAGTGGCTGTACTGTCTCCCTGTCTACACTCGCTGTAATGGATTGTCCGACTGTGTGTATGGAGAAGACGAACAAGACTGTGAGCGGGAGACCTGCCCTGGATTCTATCAGTGCCGAGATTCCACAGTGTGTGTGCATGGAGATCATCTGTGTGACGGCTGGGGGCAGTGTCCACAGCGGGATGATGAACTGATGTGTGACATGATGACCTGTCCTGAAGGCTGTGTGTGTCAAGGTCATTCTTTCTGGTGCAGTACAACATTTCTGCCTGACCTTTTCCCTGAACTTCGTTACTTAGACGCCACAGGCACAGGAATGTCATTAACAGATTTTAAGATAAATGTGTATTTGGCGTTTTTAGTTCTGTCTGACTGCTCCCTATTTAATGTATCACATATAAATCTTGCCAATTTGCAATACATTGACCTTTCCAATAACCAATTAAAGGCTCTTCATGTGGATCATGTTCTTCAGATTCCACATCTAAAGACCCTCTTCTTAGCAAACAATCCCCTTAGTCATATCACAAATAAACTGGGGAAGCATGTACATTATACCCTGAGACGAGTTAGTTTATCTAAAACGCATGCCAACATTATCAACACCTTACTGTCTGCATACTTGTATCATGCAGAATTGTTGAACATCTCTCTGTCTTCCATGAGAAATATCAAGTGTACGGGTTTAAGAAATGTTCCACGACTGACCAAAGTAGATTTAAGATGGAACCCAATTGAAAGCTTTCCGTTGGATTATGTGTCAAAGGCAGAGCACTTAAAAATCATCTTTTCCTCAGACTATAGGTTTTGCTGTGAGAATCTACTTCCTCCACATTCATCCGACCTGAAATGTATAACGCCTCACACCATCCTCCGGGCGTGTACAACCCTGCTACCATCAGAGTTGTATAAAACCTTCTTCTGGTTGACTGGCATGGCCGCCATTGTAGGGAATGCAGTGTGTTTCTTACCTTTATGTGCAGTAGCCAAACTGTATGAGAGGAATTTTGTAGCGGCTGTTGGGCATTTGCAGTTCGCTAATATCTGTATGGGATGTCATGTCGGACTTACGATTGTAGCAGACATTATATTGCAGGGACGATACATCCAATCCGAAAACTATTGGGTCAATAGCGTTATCTGTAAAGTGAGTGGCTTTCTATGGTTTGTATCCATTGAAATGTCTGTTTTCATTATCGTGTTGATCTGTGTGAACCATTTCATTCTTTTTTACTATCCTGGTGAATCAGGAAGACCGAGTAAAGCATTGACAGTTGTAACCCTTCATGCAGCATGGGTTGTGGGAATCGTGTTATCAGTGATGCCGTTTCTCCCTGGTGTGTCACAGTGGGGTCTGCAGGGTCAGTCAGGTCTCTGTCGCTTGGCTCTATTCACTCGCTATAGGGATTTCCAGACGTTCAAGTGGTTTACTGTTGTTGTCATCATGAATTGCACGTTTTCCGTGATAATAGTGAGTTTTCTTGTCATCATTCACAGACAAATACCAAAGTATAGAATCCAGCTCAATGTCTCTGTAAGGTCACTATATCATTCCGCCCACTTGATGACAAAGATGGCTGATGTCCACGCCGGTTCCTGGTTGACGTTAGGTCTGATTATGATCATGACTTCATCTGGCGTCACTGTTTTAGACACAACCCGTGAGGCGATGATTGTGTTCATGATTCCGCTGAACTCTGCCCTGTATCCTTTTCTGTTTGCGTGGACTGTGGCTGCAGAACAAAGGGGACAAGCAAAAGAACAGAAATTACTAAAACTGCTAAAAGCACGGGTAAACATTCAGCCATATAAAAAGTACAATAAATGACATGTAGGCACCATCGTTGAGTACAAAAAGAAACAGAATCAGGACTATTCTTCTTTGATGATTGCGGACGCAGAAAAGCACACAACGTCATTACAAGGCTGATTGTACTTCGTATACTTAGGTGAAAGGCACAGAGAACCAAAGAGGAAGATTCCTTCAATGATGTTCTTCAAGTAGCACTCACATACACACATAAGTAGATGGTAGAGAGCAAACTATTATGTATATGTGTAAGTTCTCTCTCTCTCTCTCTCTCTCTCTCTCTCTCTCTCTCTCTCTCTCTCTCTCTCTCTCTCTCTCTCTCTCTCTCTCTCTCTCTCTTTCAATGCAAGCAAAAGACGGTTCGAGTGTAGAACATCCACAGAATCACATGTGGATGCATGTGCCCTTCATGTGGATACACTATTGAAAATGAAGAGCATTTCTTGTTTGAATGTACTGCATACAGTGATGTGCGTGCAAAATGTTCTTTTTTTCTCTTTGGATGTTTGTGAAAGGCAAGATGTTGCTTATTTGTTATCGTGTGATGACGACTGTATACTCAAATCAGTTGCTAAATTCAATACAGAAACAAAGAAAATCAGACAAAAGTATTTATAATATTGTATTTAAAAAGTCACCTTGAGTTCAGTGATGTGGCCATCGCTGAAATGAGTAGATGGGTGAAGGCGAAGCAATCTGTAATATTACAGTTTCCTCGTTTGTGTAAGTGCGTACGTGCGTGTGTGCGTGCATACGTGCAAGTGTGTGTGTGTGTGTGTGTGTGTGTGTGTGTGTGTGTGTGTGTGTGTGTGTGTGTGTGTGTGTGTGTGTGTGTGTGTGTGTGTGTGTGTGTGTGCGCGTGCGTGCGTGTGTGTGTGTGTGTGTGTGTGTGTGTGTGTGTGGGGTGTGCGTGCGTGCGTGCGTGCGTGCGTGCGTGCGTGCGTGCGTGCGTGCGTGCGTGTGTGTGTGTGTGTGTGTGTGTGTGTGTGTGTGTGTGTGTGTGTGTGTGTTTGTGTGTGTGTGTGTGTGTGTGTGTGCGATTGTTGTTGTTGTTGTTGTTGTTGTTGTTGTTGTTGTTGTTGTTGTTGTTGTTGTCGTCGCCGTTGTGGTTTTTGTGGTCGTCGTTGTTGTTTTTGTTGTTGTTGTTGTTGCTGGTGCTGCTGTAATGTTAAAAGGGTACTCGTATCTGCGATGATACCCGAAGATTCGTTCCTACTTCTTTTTCTCTATATTTTGTTTGTTTTGAAGTGATTGATCATTGGGAACAACTGTGCAATATTGCTTGTAATAAATGTAAGGAAGTGGAATGCGTCATTACCCTGTTACCCCCCTTGTCATAGGCCCTTTTGGCAATGACAATAAAATATTAGTGTCCAAGTATTAAGTCTCTCTCTCCCTTTCTTGGGGGTCATGACCTGTTACTGAAAAGTTCAAGTGGCATGTTATGCGTCCCACTAATTCTTCCTACCTGGCGAAGAAAGAAGCCACTCTACGTCGCCACTCCCAACCAGTTGCTTCATTCTGAGCCATGTCATCGACTCTGCTCGCTTCTGGAGCACCATGCTAACTCTTTGTTTTACCAGTCTACATCTTACCTGTGATGAAGAGGACCATGCTGAAGAAAACTGCGTCATAATAGTAATGGATAATCTGAAGGAAACAAAGTCAAAGTCTGTGACAGAAAAACTTGATTCTACTCTCTCGAGTTGAGCAGTTGGAAAGAAAGACTGGTGACCTTGAAAGCTGATTAAACGAACTAATCTCATTGTTTTTAAATGGAAGAAATGGGGACTAAAATGAGTCTAATGAACAATCTGGGGACAAATTAAATGACGTCATTGTTGATAAGCTGGGCATAAGCACTGGCATGGAATTGGACAGTGTCAATCAATTGAATGACAGACCAGATGACGTCATTGTTGATAAGCTGGGCATAAGCACTGGCATGGAATTGGACAGTGTCAATCAATTGAATGACAGACCAGATGACGTCATTGTTGATAAGCTGGGCATAAGCACTGGCATGGAATTGGACAGTGTCAATCAATTGAATGACAGACCAGATGACGTCATTGTTGATAAGCTGGGCATAAGCACTGGCATGGAATTGGACAGTGTCAATCAATTGAATGACAGACCAGATGACGTCATTGTTGATAAGCTGGGCATAAGCACTGGCATGGAATTGGACAGTGTCAATCAATTGAATGACAGACCAGATGACGTCATTGTTTATAAGCTGGGCATAAGCACTGGCATGGAATTGGACAGTGTCAATCAATTGAATGACAGACCAGATGACGTCATTGTTGATAAGCTGGGCATAAGCACTGGCATGGAATTGGACAGTGTCAATCAATTGAATGACAGACCAGATGACGTCATTGTTGATAAGCTGGGCATAAGCACTGGCATGGAATTGGACAGTGTCAATCAATTGAATGACAGACCAGATGACGTCATTGTTGATAAGCTGGGCATAAGCACTGGCATGGAATTGGACAGTGTCAATCAATTGAATGACAGACCAGATGACGTCATTGTTGATAAGCTGGGCTTAAGCACTGGCATGGAATTGGACAGTGTCAATCAATTGAATGACAGACCAGATGACGTCATTGTTGATAAGCTGGGCATAAGCACTGGCATGGAATTGGACAGTGTCAATCAATTGAATGACAGACCAGATGACGTCATTGTTGATAAGCTGGGCATAAGCACTGGCATGGAATTGGACAGTGTCAATCAATTGAATGACAGACCAGATGACGTCATTGTTGATAAGCTGGGCATAAGCACTGGCATGGAATTGGACAGTGTCAATCAATTGAATGACAGACCAGATGACGTCATTGTTGATAAGCTGGGCATAAGCACTGGCATGGAATTGGACAGTGTCAATCAATTGAATGACAGACCAGATGACGTCATTGTTGATAAGCTGGGCATAAGCACTGGCATGGAATTGGACAGTGTCAATCAATTGAATGACAGACCAGATGACGTCATTGTTGATAAGCTGGGCATAAGCACTGGCATGGAATTGGACAGTGTCAATCAATCGAATGACAGACCAGATGACGTCATTGTTGATAAGCTGGGCATAAGCACTGGCATGGAATTGGACAGTGTCAATCAATTGAATAACAGACTGGATTCCCTGATCTTCGTAAGATGCACATTTAAAAGAGAGAAAAAAGAAAAAAGAAAAAAAAAAGAAAAAGAAAAAAAAAGAAAAAAGAAAAAAAAAAAGAAAAAGAAAAAAAAGCGCAAAAGCTTGAAACAAAAATGAAACTGCAGGGCACCAACATCTTTATCGGGGGAAGATTTCTCCTTCCGAGTGAGGGCGATAAGATGCAAACTGTCACCCCATATGAAAAAAAGCCAGACACAATGGCAAGACAGTCACCATGGTCTTAGGCCACCTACTCATAGAAGGTTAGAAGTACTTCTTCGGTGAGGGGGGCAGTTTGCTTGAAGCCAGATTGGACGTTGGCTGCCCACTTTCTGGATGTACGTTCCCTCTGGTAGCAGCAATAGAGGGAACAAAAGTAACCCAACACCATTTGTGAGCTCACCTGTCGATGATGTCAGTGGCACGCTTGAACTCCGCAATGTTGATCAGGGTGGCAAGGTCATGCCATCGACTGACAGCGTGAGTGAGCACGTGCAACACACAATCTCTGCAAAACCGAAACGTTTCTCTTTATTTGCTATGGAATGTATATGGGTTGCTATCAAAAATACATGATTCGGGTTTCGTTTCTGATATTTGTGAATGTGATTCTCTTTGTTTAATGGAGACATTTATTAAGGAATTTCAGTTTGACATATTTACTGAATAAAGACTGCTTTGTAAAGCTGCTGTTAACGTTGCTGAAAGTTGTAACAGATCAGGAGGACTTGTTTCTTGAATAAGAAGTGATCTGTTCCTATATGCTAATATTCAGACCATGTTAAACTTCTCCATACTCTGTGGATTTGAATCACCCACACACCCACGTTTTACCCTCTAACTCAAAAACATTTAAATCTACATCACTGACACTTCATGACCTTGTCAATAAACCTACGTTTTATATACCCACCGAAACTTGTCTGCCTGTGTTCGTAAACAGTAAACAAAACAGTAAATAAACAAACAATAAAAAAGGTCTCAGTACGTCGTAGGTGTGAGCACACCCATACTCACAAAGAATAAACCCTGCACGGCATACGTTGTGGGTGTGGAGAGACCCATACACGTTTCAGACAAACAGCCCAGTCAGTATGCTTACTGGGAATTAGAAGCCATGATGTCATGAATGCTCGAGTGCATTCATAACACAAACAATGTTTAACACACGAACAGATACACGTGGTCACATTACGTATTCGTCCGTTTACTTACATGTTTTCTTACGTCATCGCCTGTACATCTCTATTTCTTTCGTTTTATGTCACAAGTCCTGAAGACGGTCTATGACCGAACGTTGAAGATTTGTGTTCTGTTTTTTGTTTGTTTGTTTGGTTTTCGTTTTTTTTTTGTCTTTCTTTTTTCTTTTTTTCCTTTTCTTTCTATTTTCAAATCTTCTGAGCATCCTCAAAGATAGTTTGTATTGTTCACAGAAGATCGGCGGTCAGAAACCTTTTCTGTCAATACATACATACATCTGATAGTTGGTTGGATTAAAAGCATGACTCGATCAAAACCGACACTTCGGAAAAATCACACCGCTTTGTGAAAACCGCAGTGGTGTGGCAAATGTCTGAAAACGTGTGAAGTCATGCACGTGCATGCTGAGAGACAAGCTGTATTTTATTCACCAACATGTGGGTGCGCGCGCGTGTGTGTGTGTGTGTGTGTGTGTGTGTGTGTGTGTGTGTGTGTGTGTGTGTGTGTGTGTGTGTGTGTGCGCGCGCCCGCTCACGAGTGCTCGCTCACCATGCACACACCTATTATTTCCTTCTCATGATGTAAGGAAAATCTTTGTTCCTTCTTAAAACACAACGATTTACTGTACATCCACAACTGACGGAAAGCTTCCTCAGGAAAAGCAAGGTTACTTTTCACCAATGCCAATACGGTAAGGTCCATGGGATAGCACAGCGTGTTGGTTTATAGTGTAAACCATAGGTTAGTGCACACTGACGGCATACGAGAAGGCGGTGCACCTTCATAGAAACCATGTACTGTGCACCCACGACGTACAGCACGTGCTGCTCCATCATTGAAACCATGGGTTATGGCACACCCACGACGTACAGCAGCGTGTTGCTCCTTCATTGAAACCGTGGGTTACGGCACACCCACGACGTACAGCAGCGTGTTGCTCCTTCATTGAAACCGTGGGTTACGGCACACCCACGACGTACAGCAGCGTGTTGCTCCTTCATTGAAACCATGGGTTACGGCACACCCACGACGTACGGCACGCAAAAGTTTAGGCGACGTATGGGAAAGGTTAAGTTTTGTATCTTTGGAATCAACAAAGAACTACTGTTAGGTAAAAATGTTCTGCATGTTTGTACCTATGTACCTGCAGAAGAATCTCCTTTGTACATCTATTTTCGTGTTCACAATAGAATTGGTATGCTTGAAGAATGTTTAATTGATTTTCGTTGCAGAATGACGTGTATGTTATTTTTACACGTGATTTGAACCGCAGAACTGCTTATATTTCTCAACATTATTCTGTCAAAAATACCCTTGATTTACAATTCAATTATTTGTCTCCTGCTGTGAACCAGCAATCAAGGTTTCCAATAATCTTACCCTGAACAACTATGGGAAATTATCATTGAATTTGTATACTGCATATATTTTTAGCATTTTGAATGCCGACTGTAAAGGCGACTGTTATGTTTTCTTTACATTTATATCTGATTGTGGAGGCAGTGTCACACATTGTTTTGTTTTCTCACATGAACTTTGTATGTTTTGTTTGATTTTTGTCCATTTGTCAGTGACAGCATTTTTTTTCTTTAAAAAACAACAACAAAACGTTCATCTGACATTTGTAGGCAAAAAGAGGATTTTGTTACATACAAACTTTTGTTGGACGAGAAGTGTGCTGATGTATACACCTAGACTTTGTACAGTGAAGAAAGTTACTCCAAAATTGATCTTGCAATCGATTAAATTGATGTTCCCATGAATGGTACTCTTAAAGACTTTAATGTTGTATAAGGTAAAGTGTGGAGTTCATTGAAACACGTATATCATTTAACAACAATGCAAGCTCATGTAAGTGGTTTGATTTAGAATGTAAATTTAGTGGAATAATCACTAGAAGATTGTTGCAGACAGTTTGTCATTCAATAAGACTTGAAAAGTAAATAGTAATTGCAAGACGTCAATATCAAACTTTACTAAAGTGGAAGAGGAAAAATTTCAACAAAGCTTTGTTAGATAAACTTGTAATGACAGTGACAAACGAAAAATAACTTTGGGACGTTGTTCATATTACATTTTTCAAAGGATAGCAGATAAGAAATAACATATCAATTGATACTTGGTTTCAAAATGTTATTGCTTTGCTGGAGATAGAAGTTGACAAGACAGTAAATAAGGACTCAGCTGAAGTTGAAATAGATTGCTCATGAATCGTCTGGTCTTGAAGAAAAGAAAAAATGCTTGCTTTTAGAAAAAGCAAAAAACAAAAAAAAACAAAAACAAAAAAAAAAAAAACGGTAAAGGCAGCTGGTCCCAATGGCTTATTGCCAAGCTCAATAAAATTCAAATTATCAGGTATACTTGTATCTGATATTATTTTATAAGCTAATGAAAATGGTGTACTCCCTGGTTACTGGTGTAAATATATTATTCAACCTATTTTTAAGAAGGGCCAATAATCCATAAAAATGTGGAGGAATTTCCTGTGTGATGTTAGCACTAAATCATAATTATTGTTTGGTATAGTGATAAATGTTAGATTGCAAGAATGGCTGGGGAAAAAAAAACAACATTACAAGTGATTGTCAAGCTGGGTTTTAGAAAGGATGCTCAAGAGTCGACCATGTTTTCCTTTCTACCTATCATACAAAAACAGTTTTGTTACAATCGTAAATTTCAAGTTGCATTTATTAATTTCGAGAAAGCTTTTGACACGATAATTCGAAACCTTCACTGGCTAATTGTCTTGAAAAATGGTATTGAAGGTAAATTGTTCAAATACATTAAAAGTATGTGCAATGATGCAACGCAAGAGTTTCATGTGTGTTTGTGTTAACTGAATACATTTCCTGCATATCAGGGCTAAAACAAGGAGACGCGTGCAGCCCTGTTCCATTTTCTCTCTTCTCATTAACAAAAAAGTGGTAAAAGGTATTAGCAATGGAAGGCGTGGTGCTAGATTTTCACCTGATGCATTTGAGTTGTGTATTCTATCGTTGAATGATGAGATCGTTTTGATGGCAGAAACAGTTAATGGTCTGCAGACACAATTGAATCACCTGTGCATCTCTTTAGCATAAAGTTAACATGATCGCAAACAATATCATAGTACTTCGGAAGGATGGCTATTTCAGTGTGAGAAAAAGAAATCGTTATATAATGGTAATGCAATGCATGCGGTTAAAATCTTAGCAATATTTTTCTCTACACTCTTGAGTTTTACTGCTGCATGCAAAGACAGTGCACGTTGTACTAATTACTGGTGCTAATTCATATTTCAAACAGGATATACATCTTCAATAACAAACCATTTAATTTATTCATGAAACTATTTTATCATCAAACACAACCACCTATGCAGTATAGCCCTGAATTATGGGGTCTAGACAGTGTTGCTGTTTTTGTGTGAATCAGTCTATTCATTTGATCTGATTAAATTTTTAGGAGTACATAGGCAGACTCAAATGACCCTATTTGCAGCGAAACAACTCGATATCCAATAGATATAAGTTCTGTTGTTTAGTGCTTTTGCTACTGGCTTAAGATGATCCAGACGGAAAGTTACTGGATTCCGTGTAAAGCGTAATGGTATGTTGCATGACCTGGATGCAATTGGTAAGAAAATCTGAGTAGCAATGTTTGCTGATGCTTATTTAAATATGGACTTGGTTTTTGTTTGGGCGAGTCAGAGTATTAGAAGTGTTCCTACATCTATACATTGTTTTAATGACTGTCAGTGGCGAAGTTGGTCCAGTCATATCCGAACTTGTGACAGATTCAACAGAACGTTTTGCAGTGACCACAGTTTAAAAAGCATCTTTACATTCAAATGTTGATACGCATCTAAAACATATTACGACTAGATTTAGGCTCGGGATTTCTCAGTTTGCATTACATCGTTGTCGGTACAGAACGTTTAAATCTAACGGCTTCATTTGTCCCTTATGTGCTGAAAGCCGAGAAAGCGAGGTGCATTTTGTTCTGTTTCCTAGCTCTTAGACGTACAAGCAAATCGTTATTGAAGCTTAATATTATAGACATCCTTTACTGTTTAAAATGAATTTGTTCATGGCATCTACCATACCTGAAGACGAACGTAATCTCTCTTTGTCTTTCGGGGTTTGTTTGGGGGTTTTTTTTCCGTGTAGAGGATTTAAAATGAGAGGTGCTGTGTTTTAATGAAATGTACATGAATACGTTTCATAATCATCGTTGGTTTTCATTTTGATTTTGTGATGTCTTCACTCAGTTACATGTTCACATTCCCCATTACGGTGGGCTGAGGCCTAATATAAATGAAGTATTTTGAATCTTGAGTCTTGACTCTCTCTCTCTCCTCTCTCTCTCTCTCTCTCTCTCTCTCTCCTCTCTCTCTCTCTCTCTCTCTCTCTTCTCTCTCTCTCTCTCTCTCTCTCCATGCTGGTGTGTGTGTGTGTGTGTGTGTGTGTGTGTGTGTGTGTGTGTGTGTGTGTGTGTGTGTGTGTGTGTGTGTGTGTGTGACACAGAACCATCCACGAAAATATGTAGATAGGAGTCGTATTTCCAATCAAGTCTTTGGTATAGGATAATAGTAACAGAGGATTATCTTTTTATAAAAGATCTCCATAAGCATAGATGATTTCAACCTGCTCTGACAACCGAGAAGGGTATAAACAACATGGAACAGCGGCAATACCATCAAGAGACAGCGTCACACTCTGAAGGGGGGGGGGGGGAGGATGTGAGAGGTGTGATACGTATGATGGTGTACTCCTATTCAGGCTCCGTTTCACACTAATGGACACGCAGAGTCAATGAGTAGATTTCAACAAAAGCTATGGTTTATAACATAAAGATAAGAAAAATATCAATAACGTTCTAGAGTTGATATGGCAGCGCATGATATGAATGATGACGATGAAGACGATAAACTACCATAATACAGATCATTAACTAACAACGCATCCAATCACTCAATCACTCACACATTTGCAGACCATTTACAGGATTACAAGACAAACACGGATGCGTGCTTGCATGCCTCTGTCTGTCTGTATTAGCAACAAGAATTACATCTTCGATCTGCAAGATCACAACGTCTTCCATGTTACTTGGCCGTCTCCTGGTGAACACTTGATAGTCGGACTGTAACGACGTCCTTACGCACGTAACAGTTCACAGATGATGACTTCTGGAACGAGCGGTGTAGATGGGAGTAGATGTCCTTACATACGTAACAGTTAGTGAATGTTATCTTGTTGCATGCACGGTGATAGGTCCACGGAATAAAATGTCCTTTCGTATGTAACAGTTCACAAATATTATCTTGCTACACACCCACAGGCGAAACTACACACGGATGTCTTTTTCTGTCCTGCACTAGACACTCGGTAAAAGGGCGAAGCAGCCGCGTCTGGTAGTGACCATGACCGAATTATGCCTAGCCACGTAGGCAGTCTTCTTTTTGAAGTGTTAGAATAAACAGTGCTTGACCAATTTTGTGTGTTTACCTACCTCTGGATGTATCAAAAGTGTAAAAAAAATCGTTTCGTTTCAGGTTCCTGAGGGTGATGTGAATTCATATTTTAGTTATGTGTGTTTTATGTCGTGGTGAGAACTGTTTAAGTGTGATTTTGTGCACATGGTTTGAGGTAAGTAATTCATTAGTTGATTCATCAATGGTGTCATTGCATACAGAACACTAGTTCATTGCACACTGTGAATGAAATAATTCTGTGTGTCGAGTTTGTGGAGAGCGTGTGTAAAGACAGAAAAGAGTTAAGTGCTTTAATTGTGTGAGGTTGTGTAAAAAGTAAGAGCTATCACTGAGCTATCACGTTGCTGCAATTTAAACATTTTGAATGATTAAGAGGGCAAGCAGTCTACAGCCATTTGTATGGAGTGTTACAGAAAACTCATGGGGGTGAAATACGCCACCAAGCTTTCCGACTTCAAAACTACGAACGGCTGCGCTGCACTTGATATTCAGAAAATGTCAGAATCTGGAAACTTTCGATCCAGAGCTGCCCTTCGGTCGGTGCAAAGTGTGCAGTCATTTCCAATCAAAAGCCAAACCGGGTCGTCCCCCAAAGCGAAAGTTGGGGTCGTGAATAGATCTGCTCAACAAAGTTTTAGAAAAAAAAAAATCATTTCATTTTAATCAGCCTTCAAAATTACCAGTTTTCTTTGCAACTGCTCAACTCAAGAGAGCAGAACCATGTTTTTTTCCCTTTTTTTCTGTAACAACCTTTGATTTTGTTTTCTTCAGATTATCCACTTTATCTTTTAAATCCATCACATTATTTTGCAATTCAACCGATTGCTCTCTTAGTCATTTCACACACCATTCCACCTCGTCATGCTTACTGTTAGTTGTGGAATTCTGGACTTTCATGGACTGCAGTATCTCCATGACATCAGGAAGAGCAGGCTGCTGGGAAGGTGGAGGAGTAGACTGCCTGCTGTCCTGGAATGTCGTGGCCTGTCCATGCTCGTCCATCCAATGCTGCCCACTTCTACCTGTCTCCAGGGTCCAGGATTCTGCTCAACATTACCACACCTCATCAGTAAATTGCCCCAGACAGCAAGGTGAGAAGCAGGCAACGGTGACACTGTCGAGTCTGCTCCAAAGTATAGACATTGCGGCTTACGCGGCTTTCTTCTCCTTGGCCCTCTTCATTACAAGTAAGATGTAGACTGGCAAAAAACAAAAACAAAAAAGAGTTGGCATGTCGCCCCAGAAGCGAGCGGAGTCGATTGCATGGCTCATAATGAAGCAACCAGTTAAGAATGGCGCCATGGAGTGATTTCTTTCACCGACAGGTAGGACGAATAGTGGGACGCATAACATGCCACTTGAACTTATCAGTAACAGGTCATGACCCCCAAGAGAGGAGAGAGGGGAGAGAAAAGAGGAGAGAGAGAGAGAGAGAGAGAGAGATTTACTCTCTATCATCTACTTATGTGTGCATGTGAGTGCTACTTGATGAACATCATTGATGAATCTTCCTCCTTGGGTTTCTGTTCCTGTTATTCAAGTATACGAAGTACAACCAGCCTTGGAATGACGTTGTGTGCTTTTCTTCATCCACAATCATCAAAGAAGAATAGTCCTGATTCTGTTTCTTTTTGTACTCAACGATGGTGCTAATGTCATTTATTGTACTTTTTTTTATGGCTGATTTTTTACCCGTGATTTTAGCAGTTTTAGTAATTCTCTTCTCTTGCTTGTCCCCTTTGTTCTGCAGCCACAGTCCACGCAAACAGAAACGGGTACAGAGCAGAGTTCAGCGGAATCATGAACACAATCATCGCCTCACGGACTGTGTCTAAAACAGTGACGCCAGATGAAGTCATGATCATAATCAGACCTATTGTCATCAGGAACAGCAGTGTGCTTCAGCAATCTTTGTCATCAACTGGGCGGAATGATATAGTGACCTTACAGAGACATTGAGCTGGATTCTATACTTTGGTATTTGTCTGTGGATTATGACAAGAAAACTCACTATTATCACGGACAACGTGCAATTCATGATGACAACAACAGTAAACCACTTGAACGTCTGGAAATCCCTATAGCGAGTGAATAGAGCCAAGCGACAGAGACCTGACTGCCCCTGCAGACCCACTGTGACACACCAGGGAGAAACGGCCCTCACTGATACACGATTCCACAACCCATGCTGCATGAAGGGTTCAACTGTCAATGCTTACTCAGTGTTCGTGATTCACCAGGATAGTAAAAAAGAATGAAATGGTTCACACAGATCAACACGATAATGAAAACAGACATTTCAATGGACACAAACCATAGAAAGCCACTCACTCTACAGATAACACTATTGACCCAATATGTTTCTGATTGCATGTATCGTCCTTGCATATAATGTCTGCTACAATCGTAATTCCGACATGACATCCCATACAGATATTAACGAACTGCAAATGCCCCGCAGCTGCTACAACATTCCTCTCATACAGTTTGGTTACAGCACATAAAGATAAGAAACACACTGCATTCCCTACGATGGCGGCCAAGCTAGTCAACCAGAAGAAGGTTTTATACAACTCTGATGGGAGCAGGGTTCTACAGGCCTGGAGGATGGTGTGAGGCGTTACACATTTTAGGTCGGTGAATGTGGAGGAAATAAGTTCTCACAGCAAAACTATAGTTGATGACAAGACGTTTTTTAAGTGCTCTGGCTTTGACAAATAATCCAACGGAAAGCTTTCAATTGGATTCCATCTTAAATCTACTTTGGTCAGCCGTGGTGCATTTTTTAAACCACACACTCGATACGTCTTGCGGAAGACAGAGAAATGTTCAACAATTCTGCATGATTAAGATATACAGACAACAAGGTGTTGATAATGTTGGCATGCGTTTAGAATAAAACAAAACTCGTCTCAGTGCATAATGTACGTGCTTCCCCAGTTTATTTGTGATATGACTAAGGATTGTTTGCTAAGAAAGGGGTCTTTAGATGGGGAATCTGAAGAACATGATCCACATGAAGAGCCTTTAATTGGTTATTGGAAAGGTCAATGTATTGCAAATTGTGAGTGTTATACGTATACATTAGAAAGGGAGCAGTGAGAGAGAACCAGTAACGCCAGATACACATTTGTACTAAAATCTGTTAATGACATTCCTGTGCCTGTGGCGTCTAAGTAACGAAGTTCAGGGAAAGGCCAGGAGAAATGGTGTGCTGCACCAGAAAGAATGACCTTGACACAGACAACCTTCAGGACAGGTCATCGTGTCACACATCAGTTCATATCCCGCTGTGGACACTGCCCCAGCCGTCACACAGATGATCTCCATGCACACACACTGGGGAAATTTCTCGGCACTGATAGAATCCAGGGCCAGGTCTCCCTCTCACAGTCTTGTTCTCTTCTCCATAAAAACACAGCAGACAATCCCATTACAGCGAGTGTAGCAGGGGGGGGACAGTACAGCCACTTTGCTGTGCAGCGATAGTGTGTCGGGGACATGGTCGTCATCTTTAATGATTTGCTTAATGAAGTAACCGGTGCCATCTAAGTTAATATGTAAGCTTTTTTCTTTCCATTAAAAGGATTGAGGAGTATCAAAACCAAAACGACGCTTCTCGTCAGAGTGATCCAAACAATCAGAAATTCATTATAACGTTGACTGTCTAACACGCACTGACCATTCAGACACAGAAAACCAGAACATGCGGGATGGTCACAGAATGACTCGTCACTTACATCGGGGACAGTCCTCCTGAAAGTCAATACCAGAGTGTAATGCACTCCCTGTCATTGCTATCACATATAAACATCACATCAGCGATCTCCTAAGATGGAAATGAACTATTGTGTTTAAAATCAAATTTTTATCAAGCCACGACACTGTGAAATTTTTTGTTCTTCCAAAATTATGGTGCAGTCAGACGACAAAAAACTGGTGTGTTAGGTGATGTTGGGCTGATCTGTAAAACCTGTCGACTGTTTTTAAGATAAATGAAGTTAAAAGTAACTGATTTAGTACAACACGAGCAGGAAACATAATGGATTCCTTTGACTTGATTTCACACAGAATACCATGCGAAAAGCATGTTTACCTCTGTCTCATTGAATTCAGATGAAAATGCCCCTTTCTAGTCTTGTAGGTGTGTGCCTAAAGTTATAATGATTGTGATTGGAAATGCTCCATGTTGTAAGTCACAGTGTTGTCTGACCACAAACTTATTTTTCTGTATGTAAAGGGTTTTCAAATACCATCCTTCTGTCAAACCAATGGTAACAATAAAATGTGAATAATTTATAAATTATGAAGAGAATCTTTCTTTTCTTTCATGTTTTTTACAGAAGCGAGTTTTCCGCCTCGCACCTGACACACACGTTGTAAATGACTCAAAACACCATAAAAATCGGTCCCCATGCACTCATAACATTTGTTTCGTGAAGCCACCAAGCCCCGACAGCCCGGACTGCTGAATGGACAGTGTTCTGTTTCATCCCGTCCATCTTCACACTCGGCCTTCAGATTACAGTGCAGGACGTCCTGGAACTTAGAGTAGTGGCCAACAGAGCAGTTGAACAAGCCACCTGGCTGTTTCTGGATTTTATCACTCTCAGAAATAACAGAAAAGTATGCTTTAAAATGCTTACATTGACAACCATTATTTATGTACACGATTTGGAAATACGAAGCAAGAAAAAATGAAGCTTTAGTTTCAAATCCTGTTCGGATATATGCAACATTCTGTATGCTATTTGTTTTTGTGTAAACAAACTGCAGTCTAGAACATGTCGAATCCCGAGTAAACATAGATGATGACTGTCGAACACCTATTATTATAGCACAATTAGGTGCCACTTTTAATTCATATGTTTGCTGTTGGTGGAGCGAACATTTTGGTACGACAACATACCCTGTGTATTCCGTGATGTGTCTCACGATTAGATTAAATTTGTGAATGGTTTTGATATGTATGTTGATCATAGGATTGTTCTTGTGACACAAATACAAACGGGTTACATTAAACTCAAAAAGCATTTCTTGAACAGAATGGCGTTTACATTCAACAATGCACCGCCCACAGTTCCACAAGCTGCAGTCTACACATGTTTCCCACGGACTGGAATCACATTCATATTCTAAACGTTCTAGTTGAACATGAAAGCCTATATGCATGCCCTGCACAAACATTTTACAGAAAGAGGTGGAGTCTCCACACACCCCATACACCACTCCCTGGTGTGCTGTGTACTGTGGTAAATTGTTCTCACAGTCTGACACATTGACCTGCAGGAACATGTCATGTGTGTAGTTCTGATTGATGAGGTAGTCCACGCCTGGGCAAATGGTACTGACGTTTATTGGATTAACGCCGGTTCTGGGGATTGTGATGTTTGTCTGTTTCTGATCTGTAATGGTGATGTCCCAGAGGCAAAGCTATGAATAAAGCAACGACTGGACATGTGTCAGATATACAATGTGAAAAATGAAATGGTAATAGACTTCTATTTTTCAATTGAAATGGTATGCTCAAAGGCATAAGAGTATATACCATGTGGTAAAACTACTTCTTGATAAAATAAAACACATTTTATCTAAAACAGATGAACGAACAAGAAACGTTTGAGTATACCTTACTGTTCTAATATATATCTCTAGGTAGATACCTGGCTAGCTAGCTGTGAGGTGCAGGGTGGTGGTGGTGGTGGTGGTGGTGGCGGTGGTGGTATGTGTGTGTGTGTGTGCGTGCGTGCGTGCGTGCGTGCGTGCGTGCGTGCGTGCGTGCGCGCGCGTGCGTGCGTGCGTGCGTGTGTTTGTGTGTGTGTGTGTGTGTGTGTGTGTATGTGTGTGTGTGTGTGTGTGTGTGTGTGGTGTGTGTGGTGTGTGTGTGTGTGTGTGTGTGTGTGTGTGTGTGTTTCCTTTTTAAGAGCAATCTTTATCGAGAAAGTTGAACATCTGTCAAAAAACTGGATAAGAACACGTTACCCGATGACATTCTTTAAGCAGAAGTTTCAACAAAACCGATGCCCAAAACAATGAAAAAAAGTACACAAGACAAACAGAGCATTTCATTTTTCCCTGGGCCTTTGAAAATTCTTCACAAATTTTTTCTATCAAAAAGTGATCAGCAAAAAGGGTCTTGCTAAAAAAAGAAAGGTAAAATTTTCAAATAAGGGGGGCGCTGGATTTTCCGAACACTCCCACCAAAAAACCACACCAAAAACACACACACACACACACACACACACACACACAAACCCCCACACACACAAAACACACCCAACACACCCCAACCACCCCGCACCCACAACACAACCCACCCCCAACGCACGCCCCGGGCACGCCCACCACCACACACACACACACACCGCACGCACGCCGCACCGCACCAGGGCCACACACACACCCAAACACAACACACACAAAACACCACCCCACACAAAACACACACACACACCACCCACACCACACACCCACACCCCACCCCCAAAAAACACAAAAGCTTTTTTCTTTTTCACTGCAGCAACATCCACCTGCGAGCAGTAACTTGGGGAAAAATCCGTTTTACCAGAAAGTTTTCGTTTTTTTAAAATGGCCCATAAATTTTTCCCTGAAGTTTGTATGGAGATGCTGGATCATTCCCGGTTAACCATGGGAAACTTGTGTGCCTGTGCTCCCCTAAAATGGGCGGTTTTGGGCATAAAAAGCTGAAAAGGGAAATATAAAACAAAACGCATCTCTTGGACTTGCCCTTTGCTCACCAAAACAGGTCGGGCCTTTGTGCAAATTGCTCTGCCCATGCAGTTCTACCCTTTTTTTTTTTTCCCGAAGTTGCCCATCTTTTTTAAAAACACTAAATTTTATTTTGTTTTCATGATTGAAAAATTTGGTTTTTGTTTTGAAACGTTATAAAAAAAATTTTTTAAAAAATCGAGTTTTTATTGGGGAATTTTATTATAAAACAGGGGAGTTAAACCCGTCCGAAAGCACGGGGGGACCTATGCCCCTGATTAAAACTCCAAAAAATGTGACGGGGAGCGACAGTGCCCTTTTTGGGTGTACCGCTTTTCTGAAAAAAGGGTTTTCTTTCTTTTAAAAAAAGGGAAAATAAGATATGTTTTCTGGTTTTCCGCTGTGGATTATGTTCTGAGTAAGCAGTGGGGGAAAAACTTTGTTTTTTTTTATTTGGGGGATACGTTCGTGGACACGTTTCCCCGGGGAAATTCTTTTCCCTGTGACAGTAAATAGTGAAACCCTATATGAAAAACGGGTCTTTTATCCCTTTTTAGGTTCAAAACTCTCTTTTTGATTTATGACCATTTACAATACCCAAAATACTTCGCGAACAGAAGGGGCCCCCGGGGGAAAACGAAAACCATCTAAAAAATCGTGGGCCCAAGTGACGTGTTTTTGATACCCGGGAAACGGGACAGAGGAAACAAGAAAAGCAAAAAAACCCGAGGCAAAACTGAGGAAAAGTTTTGGCCAGCAAAAAAACACCCCATGAAAGGGCGGGCAAACCATCGGCAAACTTGCAAAAAAAGGAAAGTTTTAGTCCCCCTTGGCGAAAAAGGGAAGACATCAAAAACCCTTGGGGGAGGGGAAGGGAAAGGCAGCTGAAAACTTTGAAAAAACAAAAACGGGAAAACGGGGAGGGGGGACAGTTTTTTGGAAAAAAAACTGAAAAAATGAGAAGGGAAAACCTGAAGGCCGGGGGTCAGCAAGCTTCGGGGGGGGAAAAGGCGGGATCTGCATGGGGGTCAGCTGGCGCAGCAAAAAAGGGAAAATCCCCGGATGGGAGGGGCTTAAACGCCCCAAAAGCGGGCAGGACGCCAGTGAAACCTCCGAGTTTACGGGGCCCGGGAAGCTCCAAGACGAGACGGTGGAGAGTGTTTTGTCAAAGTGTGGGGGACATTTTCTCTAAAAAATTTTGGTGTCCCTGTCCCCAAAAGGGGGGACGGGGGAGATTGCCCATCTTTAAAGGAGAGGTCCCACGGGGGGGGCGGTAGCCCAAACCCCCCATTATTTTTGGCGATTTACCTCCGGCAGGAAAAGAGGACTGGGTTTCTCAACAAAAAAAAATTTAACTAAAAACAATAGGAACTTCAGTGGGTGAGGTTTCTAACCCAAATTTAAACTAAAAAACTCCAAAAAAAAGAAAAACAAACCTTTCCTGCCCCCCGAGGGGCCGCCTGGTCTTTCAAGGGCCCAAAATTTAAATCCCCAAACTAAAAGAAGGGGAAAGACAGTAAAAGCGGGGGGGTTTGGAGGGGGGAATGTTGAAAATGTCCCTTTCCCAAAAGGGGATGGCGTAGTTAGGTAAACAGGTACAATTTGTTCTTGTGCGTCTTTTTGGGCGGGGGGGTTTTGGGGGGGGGGGTCGGGAGGGGGAAAGGGTTGGGGATGGGGGAAAAGGTTTGACAAATGAAAAATTGACTTTTTAATGATAAATCAGAGAAGTGAAAACAGATGTGTGGGGGTGTTTTTTTCTTTTGTATCTTTAAAATGATTTATTTTTAAAATTTTAAATATTTCAATTTTTTAAAATTTAAAAAAAATTTTAATTTTAAAACAGGAAACCAAATTTTAATGTAAAAACCCAGACTTTTAATTTATGTTGGTGGGCCTCTGTGGGGAAATAATGTTTTTCGACAGTGTGGTAGCCCCGGGGCCCTTTTAGACCCCTGTCCCCTTTCCTGTTTCCCCCCCCCCCCCCCCCTTTTTTTTGGCCCCCTCCCCCTCTCCCCTAAAACATGGATAAATCATTCGTTCGTTCTTTTTTTAAAAGGGGGTTAAATTTGGTCATTGTAATCTACAAAATTCAAATTGGCAAAAGTTTTTAAGTTTTCTCTAACGGGTTTGGGCCCTTTTTTTCCCCGTAAAATTGGGAAAATTCAAGGGTTTGAATTGTGAATTATTGAATTTGTTTTGGTTGGGGTTTTGGATTTTTCATAGTGATAAAGGTTGTAAGAGGCAGGGGAATCAATTGGTTAATAAAAAAAAAAAAAAAAGGGGAAAAAAAAAAAAAAAGGGGTGGGGGGGGGGGGAGAGGGAAGGGAGGGGGGGTGAGGGATTTTTTTGCCCCCCCGCCCCGACCATATTCCCCTCTATCCTTTCCCCCCTACCCCCCCCCCCCCCCTTTCGAAGTAATTCATTTGCTTGATGTTTTTAAACGGGGGGGCTTTGTGCTGATTTTTTGTTACTGACGGATTAACTGAAAACCGCGGGAATTGTGGGTTTAAAAATTGTGTATTTTTAATTGAGGGCCCATGAAAAACTTTTTTTAAAACTGGGGCCGGGGAAATGACGCATGTACACACACATTCGGGCAAAACCCCCCGGGGCCCCGGCATGTCCCCCCCCCCCCCCCCCTCCCGCGCGCACCCACACACCCCAACCCCCACACACACACACACACACACACACAACACACACACACCACAAAACCACACACTTACAAAAATTTTAATGTATTTATGGGACATCCGACCCCCACGCAGACTTTGGGGCTTTGAGGCAACCCCCACCCCCGGGGAAACCCCCGGGGGCCCCGTGCATACCCACACAGAGGAATATTTCACGAGCGGGGACTAAAAAACCTTCTCGGCCCTTTTTTTTTTTTTTTTTTTTTTTAAGTTTTTTAATTTTGTTTTAGATTGGACTTGCGCTTGTTTTTTAATTAATTTGTCATGATTGCCCTTTTTCTTTGCCCGAGATTGAACATTTTAAACTGTGATTTTTTGATCACTGTTCGGTGTTTTTCGGATGTTCAGGGTTTTTGCCCGATGACTGTGGGGGGGGGGGGGGGGGGGGTAAGTTGGGGGTTTTTGGGTTTTTTTTTGGGGAAAATTTCTTTTAAAAAGGGCCCCTCCCCTTCCTTCCCCCCTCCTTTTTCCGCCCCCCCCCCCCCCCCCCCCCCCCCCCTCATCCCACCCCCCACCCCCCCCCCCCCCCCCCCCCCCCCCCCCCCCCCCCCGCCCCCCCCCCCCCCCCCCCCCCCCCCCCGTGACTTTTCAAATGATTGGGTTGGGTTTAAATTGTAGTCAACTGATATTTTTTAAATTGATTGGTTTAGGGGTACTTACTGAGAAAAAACTGGGAAAACTGGATGACTTTTTTAAAACTGATTATCGTGTTTGATGAGTTTTTTGTTATTTGAAAAAATTTAAATTTTAAATTGATTGGGTGCCCCGGTTTTTAAATTAATATTGTGATTGATGGGTTTTTTGGGCTATTTGATTAATTTGTGAATAAATGGGGGGCCCGGGTTTGTAATAAAATTTTTTGTGATTGATGGGTTTTTTGCTACTGATTAACTGTGAATGACTGGGTGCCCTTTGTAATTTTTATTGTAAAAATAAGGGGTTTTATTGTTACTGATTTATTAACTTAAAGATTGGGGTGATCGGTGTAACTATGTATTGGATGATGTTTTAATAATACATTGTGTTTGGGGGGTTTCCCTGCTATTGTTTGGTTTAAAAATTGTGACTGGCCGGGATAAACCGGTGTAATATGTATTGTGATCAATAGGTTTATTGTTTACGATTGATTGGCTGTGAATAGCTGGGTGCCCCGGTTTGTAACTTTTGTATTGGGGACGATGAGTTTTTTGGGCTACGGGGTTGATTGACTGTGAAAAAGCGGGGTTTGAACCTTTTTAAAAACTATGTTTTGTGATTAAATTTTTTTAAATTGCTACTGTTTTGATTGACTGAAAATTGCTGGTGCCCGGGGTTAAACTTTTGAAATTGTGTTTAAATGATTTTAAATTTCCTTCTGTAAAACTAAACTGTGCCGTTTTTGGGTAATCTGTTTTAAAACTTTGTACTGTGATTGATGGGGTTTTTTGCTATTGATTGTTTAAATTAGTGATTGATTGTTTGGGGTGAATATAAGTTGTAGCAAACTGTGACTGGGAGGCGCGCGCGGGGCGCGCGCGCGGGGCGCATACACACACACACACATACACAAAAAACCCCCAAAAAACCACCACACACACACACACACACTCACAACACACACAAAAACCACCCCCCACACCTGAGGGGGGGGGGGGGGGGGGGGGGGGGAAAGGGGGGGAAAGAGAGAGACTATCTAATTTACTTAAAATTTAAAAGGCCCTTTTAAATTTAAAAAAAACGAACAACACACCTCACCACACACCCCACAAACCCCAAACACCACACACACAAACACACACACACACACAACCCCACACACACACACCAAAACGGAGGGGGGGGGGGGGGGGGGGGGGGGCGGGAGGAAAGAGGGGACATCTAGTATTTTTAAAAGTAAAAGGGGAAAACTTTTTAACTAAAAAAACAAACCCACCCCACCACACCCCAAAAACCAACACACACACACACCAAAAACACCCCCCACCCCCCCACACACACACACACACCCCCACCCAAGGTTCGTTTTCCGCATGGTTTCCCGCCCGGGCATTAAATGGGCCCTTGCGGGGGCGGGGCGCGCGTGGGGGCCAACGAACAGCACTGAAAAATCCTGATAGGGATTTTTTAAAATTTATTTTTTTTTTTATTTTTTATCTTTTTTTTTTCTTTTTTTTCTTTCCCAAAAAAATTTTTTACGGGTTGTTTGCTTTTGGGAAAAGGGAGGGTTTGAAGTTAAAAAGAAAATTTACAGGGTCTTTTTAAAGGATGTTGGATTGTTCTTTAAATTACCCGGGGAGTTTTAACAACTTGATGATTACGAACCCTCTATATAAGACTTGTGAAAGTTGTTCCCCAATCGGGGAAAAAAAAGGGCACGCGCACCACAATCTTGGGTCTCTATTGTTGTTTTTGTATTTGCTTTGTTTTTTTGGGCCCTTTTCCCTTTTTTTTTTAGTTTTTACCCCTACCATTATTTTTTTTATTTATTATCATTTTTTCCGGTGTTTGTTGCGTTTTGTGGGGTTGCGCGCACGCGGGGACTTTTTATTTTTACTATTTAAATATTTAAATTTTTTCGATTGTCATGGATTTTGTTTTTTTTTGGCCCCGTTTCCTTGGGCGACGACAGTTTCAAAAGGGAAAACCCGGGAAAGGGGGAAAGGAGGGGGAAAAGATTATTCTAGTCGGCAAAATGTGTAAAAAACATTGGTCAAAAGTAAAGATCACTTTTCCCCCCGCTGTTTTTCTGCTTTTATAAAACAATAAAATCATTTTCTTTAGGTGGGGGTTTTGGGGGATGAGGGTGGATTAAATTTTGGATTGGCGGGATTCCCGCTTTTGCGTTTTGGGGGCCGGGGCGTGCGTTTAAATTTTTTTTTGGGCGGGGGGCCCCCCACTCCTGCTGCCCCCCCCCCCCTTTCCATCCCCCCCGGGGCGGCCGGCGGGCGAGCCCCGGCGGGCGGGCCGGGCCTGCTTCCGCCACTGCTGCTACTGCTTGTTGTCTCCCCCCTGAACTTTCCTCGGGCTTTCCTTGTGGGCTTCTTTCGCTGTGGGGGTGGTGTTATTGGGGGGAGGGTTTATTCCATGAGAAAAAAGCAACCAGTTTTTTTTTTTTGTTTTTTTGTTTTTTCTTTCGTCCGCTTCTTTTGTCATTCTTGAAACCTTTTTTCGCCTTTCATTTCGGGGATGGCCCTGGGGGGGCCTTTCGGAACCGGGGTTTTAGGGTGGGGGGGGGGGGGGGGGGAGGGGGGAACTGAAACCCAAAGGGAAAAAAAAAGTAGTCTTCACTTTTAGACCCCTTTTTTCTGCGGGGGTTTGAAGGGTTTCTGTTCTCTCTCTCTCCCCCTTCTCTCTCTCTTCTCTCCCTCTCCCCCTCAAATTCTCTCTCTTTTCTCTCTCCTCTCCTCTCTTCCCCCCCCCTCTCTTCTCTCCTCTCTTTTGCGTGCACACAGGGGACATAGAAAGCAGAAAGAAGGGGCCGCGCCGGGGCCCCATACAAACACAACCCCGCACGTTTTACTTTAAACGCCCCCACGCACGCCCCCGGCACACACACACACACCAACCCAACACAAAAACACCCACCCCCACACCAAAACACACACACACACCACACCCAAAAGGGGCCCCGCGCGGGGCGCGCCCATGGGGCAGGCACATTTTGCATGTATTTTTTGCGCCAGCAGTTTTTCCTTTTCTCCCCTTCCCTTTGCCTAAACTTTTGTTGTTAAAGGTTTTATTTCTTTTGGGGGGGGTTGTTTTTGCTGGGCCAAGTTTCCGGAACATTCAAGAGCCAAAAAAAAGAACCCCGACATCCAGAAAGGGTCACGCTGATCTTTCCCCCCCCTCCCTCCTCCCCCTCCCTCCCCCCCCGCCTCCATTAAAACATGAAAGGGGGGTTCACACCCTTTGCTCACCTTCGGGCAGTGGGGCACGTGGGCACCCCACCGTGGTGGGTTTTGGGGACGGTGGGGATTTTGGGGTGGGGGGGGGAGGGGGTGGAAGGTTTTTCAAAAACAAAACCAATCGGGTGGGGAAACCCCAAACCCCAAGTTTGGTGAGGGGGGGGGGGGGGGGGGGGGGGGGTGGCTGGGGGGTGTGGGGTGTTGGTTTTTGTGGGGGGGGGGGGGGGGGGAGGGGGAGTTTTCACTTTAATTTTAAAAAACCCTTAATTCGATTGGTTTTCTTTGCCGATGTTTTAAAATTTGGGAAAAAGGGTTTGTGACTCTTTGGGAAACCCAAATTCTTTTTTTTTTTTTTCTTTTTTTTTTTTTTTAAAAATTAAGCTATATTAATCGTTAAAAAAAGAATCTAATTGAAAGTAAAATTTAAACTTTTTTTATTTCCCCAAAATGCTGTTTGTCATTAACCCCCCCTTGCAAAGGGCAAGGAGTTTTGATTTTTTTTTTACAAAAATTTTTTCATACTTCTGATGTTATAAAACCATAAACTCGTATTTATTTTTTAATCTTTGTATTTGTCTTTTTTTGTTTTTTTTTCGTATCACACCAAGGGAAACGGTACCCTTAATGTATTGTTTTTAATATTGTTATAAAAGCGGGGCTTTTTTGGGAAAAGCCCGGGTTTTTCCCTTTTTTTATTTCGATCTTTTTTTCCTACTTTTCTTTTTAAAGTTCTGTATTTATAAACAATTGTTCACTGAATCGTCATGGATAGGGATAAAAAAATTGCTTTATTAAATTGTCAAAGGGGTCGGGGGATATAATTAAAATAGGGATGGTTTTTTCCCATTTAAAACAGAAAAAATATTCGATATATTTTTAAGGAGGTCCCTTTTTTCTTTTAAAAAAAAGAGAAAGGTAAATTTTAATGGGAGAATGGGGAAATAAATCTTTTTTGCCCCGTTTCCCTTTTAAATTCCAGAGGTGTAGCTGTTTGTTTTCGAATAATTTTGAAAACAAAAAATTTCAGACGTTTCAAAAGAAGAGAAACGGGAAATTATAAAATTTTAACATTCATTTTATTTGAAAAAAGTTTTCTCTTGGTTTTTTGTGTTTCAGGCCTTAAAAAGATAATTTCCCCTTTTTTTTCCCAAATTTACTTAAAGAACTATAAAAAAGCTACAATACTAATAATATTTTTTGTGTGGGTGATTGGAACATCACAAAGGATCCAACATCTAGTTTTGTTTTTAAAAAATGTACAAGAAATAATCCAAAAGCAAGAGAAGAATCATAACATGACGGAAGAAAAAAGGATTGGGAGATATTGGAGGGGGGGACAAACCGGACTGTAGGAGGGGAAAATACCTGGGGAAAACAACTTTCCCCTGAAAAAAGCCGACTAGAAATTTTTTCTATTTTTCTGTTTTTCTTTAAAATTTTAAACTGAAAAATCTACATTGAACCCGGCTAAACGGTCTGACCATTCGATGGGTTTCATTATGCTTGAAATTTTGGGAAAAAATGAAAAATTCAAAGGATTCTGGAAATTTAATGTATCTCTGTTAAAAAAATAAGCCAAAATGAGACGAAAAATTTAAAAAGTTAATTCTGGAAAGTTAAAAAAGAATTTCGGGAGTTTGATCAAACAACCCATACAAGTTCAATCCAATTTTTCTGAAATTAAAAAAAATCTGGACTAGAAAAAATTTCAGAAAAAAAAATTTTTTGGGTTTTTTGTTGATGAAAAAAATTCCCAGGAAATCAATAGCTTTTCCCACAATGAAAAAGAAAAAAAAGCAAAAGAAAAAGAAACAAGAAATTTTTAAAAAGCATTGAAAACTTGAAAACCCTTTAGGAAAAAAACAGAAATTGAAATAAGAATTAAAATTTAAAAAAAAAAACAAGAACTAAAAGCAATCAGGGAAAAAAAAAAATGGAAAAGGGGTTTTTTTTTAAGATCAAAAGCGAGATGGGTTGGCCCCGGGTGGTGGGAAAAAAAAATCAAAATACTTTTGCAACCCCTTAAAAGGAAAAAAACTATATTAGTAAACAAATGACCCCAAAATATGGGGCTTAAAAATGATGAAATAATAAACAAAAAAAAAAGATAAATTTTAAGGAGGGGTTTAAAAAAATTTTTTCGAAAATTTTAAACAAAAAAAAATAACTGAAAATTTGGAAGGGGGAAATCAGGGAAAAAATTGTTTAAAAAAAAAACCAAAGTTATCTGAAGGGTGAGAAAAAAAAAAAATTTGGGAAGGGGGAAATCACCAAAAGGAAGCAAGCGAACTTTAAAAAAAAATTTAAACATGGTAAAAGCCCCGGTACAGAGGCTTCGGCGCCGAATTTTTTTAAAAATTTTTTTGGAAAAAAAAACTGGGGCCCCCTGGGGTTTTAAAAATCTGGGAAATTGGGAAACATACAAAGACGGGAAATTTTTCAACAACACAGAAACAGGGGTAATTATTTGCATCCAAAAAGGGGGTAAAACCCAAAGAAATTTTAAAAAAAATTGGGGGTCCCCCATTTCCCCCCTTTAAAAGTAAAAATACAAAAAAAGCTTCCTCATGTATTTCAAAAAAATAAGGGAAATTTTTTAAAAACCCCTCTTCATCCCGTGAGGATCAAAAAACCGGGGTTTTAAAGGCTAAAAAATTTATGGGGGGACAAATTAGACCCAAAATTTTGATTTGGGTTTTAAATTTTTTAAAAAGCGAAAGACCCCTTTCCCGGGCTATTTCTCTGTATAGGCCCTTTTAAAAAACCCTTTGCTCACTCCAAATTTGGGTTTTATGTTGAACTTTTCTAAAGGTCTTTTGGGTTTGGGTTTAGAAACAAATGTCACTGGATAGGGAAAAAAACTAAAAAGGATATTAAATCAACTTTTCTTTAAAAGGTCAGGATGCTAAATGGTTTAAAAAAGGAAAGGGGTTTCAGACAGGGAACCCTATATCTCCCTTTCTTATTCATTATATGGGGCAAAAAAATTTAGCCATAAAAGTAAAGGAAGACAAGAAGAAAAAGGTTTTAAAAAAAATGATTGTAGAAAAACAAAATTTTCCAGTTTGCTTTATGGGCACTCAAATTTTTTAAAAAAATGGTGACAAAAGTTCTTTTTAACTGGGCTTTTGGGTTTTCCTTTCCACTTTTGGGGAGTTTCAGGCCTTTCCTCATGAAAAAGCGAAAAAACGCAAGCAATATGGTTGGATGTCAATTTTAAAAAAACCAAAAAAAAATATTTCCCCATTTAAAAAAACAATGGAACCCCCCTTCCCAATTCAAAAAACTCGGGGTTTGGTTTAAATCAAAAACTTGAAAGAAAGTGGGAAAAAATTTAAATTTTGGACGATAAATTTTCGGAAATTAAAATATTATTCAAAATTTGGTCTCAAAGAAGTATAAACACCATTGGGGGAGTTGCTTTTTCTCAAGTCCCTCATTTTGTCTAAGCTCATACACCTTTGGATTTTTTTACCCAACCCCCCCAACCCATTAATTTTAAAAAAATTTAAAAGGGTGTGTTTTAACTTTGTTGGTGGAAAGGGTTTTAAAAAATAAGAATAACAGGGGGAAAAAAAATTTTTAAAAATATAAAACCAAGGGGGCTTAAAAATACCGACATCCAAAAAAAACATTTAAACTTTGAAACTTTTTTTGGATAAAAAAAAAATTAAAAAACACAAATCACAAATGGGAAAAGCATTGTTTTTGAAAAAAATAACCATTTTATCAAAAAATTGAAAATTATGGACCAGAATTTTTACAGGATACCCGGGGCTTTTTAATTTGTTTTGGGAGAATACCCTTTTTTTGCCCATTGGGGAAAATTTTGGGCTTTGCGTGACAAACCCCAAAACATTTTAAAGAATTCCCCAGTGAAAACCCGTTTTTTTTTTAACGCAAGGTAAAAAAAGGAAATGAGATAATTTAAAAAAAAGAAATTTTTTGAGAAAAGGGAAAATATGCAATAAAAAATTTTTTAAGGAAAATGGACAAAATTTTAAATTTTAAAAATTTCCTTTCCAAAGATGATTTTTTACCTAAATTTTGTCTCATACTTTTGGATTGGGTTTCCCCAATGAAAGAAAAATAAAAAAAAATGGAATAAAAATGATAATATTAATACAAACACAATTCAAACATGCCAAAAGGGGTTTTAATATTTTTATGGGAAAGAAGCAAAAGGGGCTAAAACGATCTATGAAATTTTTAAAATTAAAAATGAGGTAAGCCAAACTGTTGCTCTCAATTTTTACAAAAAATTAATTCTGAAATTTCTTGGGAATTTTAAATATTTTCACACGGGCCCCAAAATTAAAAAATTTAAAATTGAAAAAGGCTTTAATTAGAAAATTTTTCACCCGAATTATTGGCCCCAAAATTTTTGTTTTTTTTTAAAAGCCATGGGCCCCGAAAAACCCACGAAAGACAAATTTTCAATGGGAAAAGAGAGATTCATCCAAAATTTTTTTGGATGTACAATCACGTGCAAAATTTTTTGGAAAAAAGGTTGAACCCTTTATTTAAAAAGAAAAATTTCCGAAATTCTTTTAACCCTTAAAATAACACGCAATTTGTTATATTGGAGTCGACAAAAAATATGCAAACAAAAACAATTTTTTAATTTAAATTTTTATGGTTGCTAAATCTTATATTTAAAAGGGTTTAAAATTTGAAAGACGTTGGCCAAAAGCTTCAGTTTTCAAGCCAGCTTTAACAGCAATTCAAAATCGAATTATAAACCAAAAATCAAAAAAGCAAAAAGGTTTGATGCGAATGGTACAATTTATGCCCATGATTTTTAAAAACAGATACTTAAAAAAAACGATAACAACAACAAAAAATTTAAATTTAATACGCATCTCCCCAATCCCAGAAAACCTTTTAAAAATGTGTGTGTTGTTTTTTTCTCTCCTTTTTTTTAAATTCTCAAAGATATTTGAAAATTTACATGTTTTTGAATGTTTTCATTTGGGAAACAAATACTTTTTTAGATTGACATATTACCCAATGGGTCTGGGTGTAGTGCGGAAAAAAAATATGTCAAAAAGTGTATGTTTTTTATCAGGAAAAATTTTTAAAAAAAAAAAAAAAAAAAAAAAGATCTTTTCTTGGGGGACGCTTGATGTTTTCCTGCCCTTTTTCTTCAAAATGTTAAAAATTATGAATTCGCTATTGAAAAAGACATAAGTGTTAAACATTTCTATATTTAATGACAGAAAATATACAAACCACTGAAAAAAGACGTTTTTCTTGTCTTTTCCGTCCGACAAAATAAGGGACAAGAGAACAGGAAAAACAGAGAAAATCTGGGTCTCCATTCTGCAGAGTACAGTGTGCTCAGACAAACAATGAAGTTGGACAAAATAGGTATGTGGTCGTACTCTAGGCTACAAAAAAGACGCTTTCAGTTGTATATCCAGACCGACATCTTACTGAAAAGTACTAAGTGAACATAATACGTAACGCTCGGAAGTTGACACCCTATGAACATACAAGAGAAAAAACAAAACAATGAGCGTTTGAGCTTTCACGTGTGTGTGTGTGTGTGTGTGTGTGTGTGTGTGGTGTGTGTGTGTGTGTGTGTGTGTGTTGTGTGTGTGTGTGTGTGTGTGTGTGTGTGTGGTGTGTGTGCATGTCTTTATGAAAGTGTGTGTTATTTAAATTATCATTCCTTTTTCGGTTCTCTTTATCTTGTTTGAAATATTGTTTGTGTGTGGCGTAATGGGAGGGAATGGGCTATGCGTGTGCATGGGAAATGCAATATGAAGGGGGGGGGGGGAGGGGGAAGAGTGTCCCACTAGCTTATTTTCTTGGATACCAGATCCAGACACATGAGTAGTTGATGTATTCACTGTAGACAGGGATGATTTTGATATGCCTTTCCCCTTTTTCAACTGTGTACAGAGTCCTGGTCAAACTGCAGACAGACCATGCAGAGAGCATCATAACAGTCCCCGACAGGACTACAGCAGTGTGGTACCCGGAGCTCCAGAGATTTCTGATTCATCTCCCTGGTATGCTGCTGAAGGGATACTGCAGACACTAGGCCTTTCACATGCCTAATGTGCTCATGCTGCCGAAGGGATACTACAGACACTCGCCTTTCACATGCCTAATGTGCTCATGCTGCCGAAGGATACTACAGACATTAGGCCTTTCACATGCCTAATGTGCTCATGCTGCCGAAGGGATACAACAGACATTAGGCCTTTCACATGCCAAATGTGCTCATGCTGCCGAAGGGATACTACAGACACTAGGCCTTTCACATGCCTGATGTGCTCATGCTGCCGAAGGATACTACAGACACTAGGCCTTTCACATGCCTGATGTGCTCATGCTGCCGAAGGGATACTACAGACACTAGGCCTTGCACATGCCAAATGTGCTCATGCTGCCGAAGGGATACTACAGACACTAGGCCTTGCACATGCCTAATGTGCTCATGCTGCCGAAGGGATACTACAGACACTAGGCCTTGCACATGCCTGATGTGCTCATGCTGCGAAGGGATACTACAGACACTAGGCCTTGCACATGCCTGATGTTGCTCATGCTGCCGAAGGGATACTACAGACACTGGGCCTTGCACATGCCTGATGTGCTCATCCTCTTCACAAGGAACTACAGCTAACTGCAGTCGAATCATTAGGGAAGCAACCAGAACGCAGCTTGTTCATGAAACAATTTGTTATGTCAAGCACCCAGCAAGGACTCTATTCACACAAAAGCAATACATACCAAGCATTAGAAAAAGGAAAATGTTCTGCGCTAAACAGAACAAGAAGTTTTTTTGTGCTTCCCTAGAGGTAGTTTTTGGAATTGCATATTTATCACCATGAATTAGTACACTGTCTAGTGCTGTTATAACTAGACGAAGATATTTATCACCATGAATTAGTACACTCTCTAGTGCTGTTAAAACTGGACGAAGATATTTATCACCATGAATTAGTACACTCTTAGTACTGTTAAATCTGGACGAAGCGCGTTGTCAACAGATATAGGCTCTGGAAAGGACAAAACCACCAGTGCCAATCCGAGAGTAATAACTTTCATCACAGAGTTTTTTTGTGGAACAATTAATTTGATAATGTAGAACAGTTGTCAATAAAAAAAACTGTCGAGGTACGTTCATTACTGTTGATAGTTTCGTTTCACAGGCATATGTCTAACGTCTGTCATGTTTTGGACGGTATGATATGCTGTGGGTGCTCGATTGCTTGAAGTATATCTAGAAGACCACAATTGCCAGGTTGTGAAACAATTTTAACACAGATAGGCATTGAAGTGTTTGTATCTTGTAGCTTAAAGGGCGCTTTCATCACTTTTACTTTTTGTTTGGTTCTGTCGCTCTGACAATTGCTGACATGGCTCACATGTACACATTGTACTGTCAACCTCTGCAATGACAATCACTGACAGGGCTCACATGTACATATTGTACTGTCAACCTTTTGCAAT
>CM031606.1:91775836-91778930 GCA_018398815.1 Conus ventricosus | reverse complement strand
TGTGTGTGTGTGTGTGGTGTGTGTGGTGTGTGTGTGTGTGTGTTGTTGTGTGTGTGTTGTGTGTGTGTTGTGTGGTGGTGTGTGTGTGTGTGTGGTGTGTGTGGTGGTGTGCTGTGTGTGTGTTGTTGTGTGTTTGACAGCCGTATATTCCACTCAGCACTAATGGCCAACGGCCAGATGTGGAACTGACCACGCCAGCAGAACATCTCCCATCCCACACTAGCCTCGTTTCCATTTCTACTGTGAAGTGTATAACTTATTATTTGAGGTGAGTGATTCATCAGTTTTTTTTTATAATGGCATCAATGGCATTGTATACCTTGACGTTGCACTGCAAGAAGGTAAACTGTGTTTCGAGTTTGTGGAGAATGAGTGTTAAGACAGGGAAAATATAAGCGTATTAGTGCAAGGATGTGTAAGAACTATGCTAAAGAACTATTGGAATGTAACAATTTTTTGAATGATGAAGAGGGCAAGCAGTCTACAGCCATTGTATGAAATGTTACAAAAAACTCATGGGGCTAAAAAAAAAAGTCTACCAAGCTTTCTGACTTCAAAACTACGATCGATCATGTTACACTTGATATTCAGAAAATGTCAGAAATCTGGACAGCTTTCAATCCACAGCTGTCATTAATTCAATGCCAAGCGTGCAGTCACTTTGGATCACAAACCAAAGGCGGTCGTCCCCCCAAAGCAAGAGTAGGAGCCGTGGAAAGATCTGCACAACAAACGTTTGATCAGGCAGAGTTACAACTTGATGAAAGCGTGTCGACGTCATTTTGTCAGTCGATGTCACACCCCAGTTAAACAACCCAAAACACTCTGCACACAAACATCGCCAGTCACACCTAAAACGCCACACGTCACTGATGTAGCTCTATCACCTTTCCTACATTGGAAGAATAAAATTATCTATTCAGACTTGGATGATGAGGATATCGATAAGCCGCTCACTGATGAAAAAGAAAAAGTACTGACACGTTTGGCATGAAGGAAGCTGCGGCAGTCAAGTGACCATTTTACAGTTAGGTGCAAGACAAGGGGTCAGCCAATTGTGTTGAAAAGGATCTGAAAAACCCACAAATCATCTGCTTTGGCATCATCTCCTCTCAAAAAGAAAAGATCTTACATGATACAGAAGATCAGAATGAATATTTCAGGAAGCAGTGGGGAGGATGTGATCAAACAACATGGTTCAGAAATCAAAAGAACTGCTCGCACCCACAGACAAAAGATTATTGATGCTGCTGGATGTGGCCCTGTGAGAGTTACCTAAAAGCAAGGGTCTACACTTAGAACTAGTCTGGGGTTAAGCTGGACAAAGTACAGACAGCAGAAGGGAATTATCAGATGTATAGGTGTGAAATGTGAGTGTGAAAAGAAAGAAAGACAACAACAGAAAAAAGCTATGTTTGGAGAAATTGAAATAGTGTAGAGAAAATTCTTTTGTGTTGATGAGAATGGCAGACAAAAAGAAGAAGATAAAACAACAGGAGAAATCAAAGACATTCCAAAGCTGGTAGAAAACCTGTTGCAGCAGTATGACAGAGAGAACAAACTGACAGGGCATGACGTTACAATCCCACAGGATGAGATCTGGGTAAAGCTAGGAGGGGATCATGGGGGTGGAACATTTAAACTGATGCTTCAAATTGCAAATCTCCACAATTCAAACTCTTAAACACACGTGTCTCCTGGCCATTGTAGACTGCAAGGACAGCCCAGAGAATTTGAAGAGAATCATGGATCCTTTCAAAGAACAGCTGGCTGCGCTGAAGTCCATGACATGGAGAAACAAGACAATCAAACTGTTTTGGTTTGGGGATTATGATTTTCTACTCAAGCTGTATGGTCTGTCAGGTGCTCAGGAGACACAGCCCTGTCTATACTACACAGCATAAAAAAGCCAGATACACACTCCACCTCGCTGCAATGAAGGCAACATCACACAACGCAACTGACAGGGCATCAGGAGAGATTACAAAAATACAAAAAATGTCATCAGAAAGCCCATCATTAACATTACACTCAGCCATGTAGCACCTCCCTGCCTGCACATTCTTCTGGGAGTGGTAAAAAAGCACCATGACCTGCTGGAAGGTGAGTGTCATTGTTTGGATAAAGAAATTGCAGAATTAATTGCAGCTGAGGAAAAACGGTTAGAGGCAAAGTCAGCCTTTTCTGACTTTGTTGACAAATAGAAACAGATTGAATCTTTAAAGGAAGAATAAAAGGCAACTAGACGCAAGACTGGATTTTAATGAGCCTGAAGATGAGAGAACACCTCTGAGTGTTTTCCAGCAAGAGCAACAAGAACTGATGGAGCAGGTAAATGAGAAAGAAGACGAAATAGAAGACAGGAAATGACAGTGTGATCTTCCACGCTTGTCTGGCCCTGCCACACAGCATTTGAATGTTACCCTGCATCAGCAAAATATCCACAAGCAGTCCTGCCATGGCAAGTCATTCATAGGCAACCACTGCAACAAATATTGGAAGCAAGAGACAGTTAAACATGTCTGTGAAAGTGTTGTCAGAAAAACAGCTGAGCTGAACCAAAAGAAAGCTATCTTTGTCAGAGCTAGGAGTATATCTAACAGATTCAAAATGCTGAATACATTATTCTCGCATATCGACGCAAAAATCACACATCAAAAACCCATGACTGTGAGTGACGCTTTAAAGTGACATCAGAGAATACATATCTTTCTTTAGAAAATAATTCCCACAGTCTCACATCATCCCAAAGCAGCATATCTTAGAAAAGCTTTGTGTTCCTTTCATCTTTCTTCATCATTTTGGACTGGCTCTGCATGGGGAACAAGGGGAACAAGGGGTGAGGAAACACGTGCGGTTATCGATGTGCTAAAGAGGAGGGTATGAGGTCTGAAAACAGAGGAGGGAAATTACGTGTCATGATGTCAGAACACATGCCTATTGTCTCCCCCCTGTTTCAAGGATTGATGCCACTGGCCAGGCAGAAGCAGTGTAAAGTTAAGAAGAAACAGTAATAATGCTCATGTTAACTGTATATGCACTCAGACAGTGTGTGTGTGTGTGTGTGTGTGTGTGTGTGTGTGTGTGTGTGTGT
>CM031606.1:91770836-91773336 GCA_018398815.1 Conus ventricosus | reverse complement strand
CTTGTCATAGTACATGGACTGGGGGATGATAACCGTGGAGCGACCCTTGTCGGCCAGTAGTATTAAAGTCATGTCGTCTTTCCTAAGCCGGGCCAACGCATGCCTCTCCTCAACAGAAATGTTGGGTTTCAGCAGCTGTGCTTTTTCAGGAGGTTGACACATTCCGACCTCAGGTGAGACGCCTCTTCTGTATGCGGGCCTATCTGTCTGCAGGCGGTTTCAATACACGTGATGTAGTCCACATTGGGGTCACAGGGTCACAGCAAAATCGAGTCCCTTCTCCAGCACTCGCTGTTTCGAGTCAGAAAGTTCACGTTCCGATAGATTCACAACCCATCTTTTCTTCACCCTGCGCGTCTCTTCTTCAGTGACAGGTACAATTGGAATGTGATCGTTCTTGTCACGTTTCGATCTCGCCATTAGTTTTCCAAACTTATTTCTCTGGCGCATGCGCACTTTGTTCCATTCCAAGTTTTGAGTCGACTCGAGCCAGTCCTTCACTTTTGCCAGTATCTCAGTTGGAACGTTATTTTAGGTCATGCAGCTGGGAAATTATGAGTGTTAAATAATAATTATCTAAGGCTGCCGCTAAAACCACTTTGATCACAGAAATCCTTTTCCTATCTATCTGTCTATCTATCTATCTGTCTATCTGTCTATCTGTCTGTCTGTCTATTTATCTATCTATCTATCTGTCTATCTATCTATCTATCTATCTATGTATCTATCTATCTATCTATATATCTATCTATCTATCTAGCTATCCATCCCCGTAAAATTTCCCATTTGCCGGTGTTATATTTGGACACCTCACCCATAAAATCATATCTATCTATCTATCTATCTATCTATCTATCTATCTATCTATCTATCTATCTATCTATCTATCTATCTATCTATCTATCTATCTATCTATCTATCCCCGTAAAATTTCCCATTTGCCGGTGTTATATTTGGACACCTCACCCATAAAACCACGTCGCAGTGACAATATTTCTAATGAAATACTGCTGCTGGTCATAAAAAAGATGTCACTGTTCGAAAGTATTTCATGTGGAATAGTGAAGCACGACATGATTTAATGAGAAATATCCTTAAATTTTAGAAATTCCGTCTCGGCACATTTGATGGTGCGACAATATTTTTCCCCCCTGTGAAATCGTGAAGCACGAGAGGATTTAATGAGAAATGTCCTTAAATTTTAGAAATTCCGTCGCAGCTGATTTGGAGTGACATAGGTCGGTAAAAACCTGCTGCTGAGTGGATTGAGGCTGCAGTGATACCATTTTGTGTGTGTGAAATACTGTAGCAGAAACATAATTTTATCGTAGGGACTTGTGAGATCAGATTTTTGACATCTGTGGTTTAGCATTTTGCCACCAAATTCTAGCCTACAACATTTCATGTGTATATGCGTATTGGAATAAAATAAAGCTGACATCCGCCTATTATCGATGCTGCATCACAATCTCAGTCCTGCGCCATCACTTTCTAGAAGACCTTTGAAATCTGCTGGAGGGTGACAACATTTTTTTTTTTTTGGTAGGTCACTATGGCAATGTTTAGAAAACACGTCCGTCTGTATGACACTATCAACGGGGGCCGAAAAAGCTCTGTAGGTAGAGCGCCGGTCTCGTAATGCAAGGGATGCGGGTTCGAATCTCCGCCGGGCCGTTTCGGTATGGGGCATTTTTCCCTCGGAGTTAACATTGGTTCTGACTCCATTTCCCAAACAGTCCTTCTAATGAGACTCTATACCGAGGTTCCGTGTGTGAACGCACGCATAACATCTTAAACACACGTAAAATCCCATCACCAACTTTCAGAAGAGAAGGCCATTTGGCCATTGGTATGGATGACACGTTACGCATAGCATGTACCTTCCCCGAAGATGGAATATGGTTCCCTTAATGGTGGGATTTTAAAAACAACCAGTCATACACACAAACCTTCACCCCCTTTGTTGGGTAGAGGGGATTAATACAAGAAGTGTCTGCAGGAGTATGAGCCTGCGTACGCAGAAGAAGAAGAAGACACCATCAACTATTGAGAGTTTCATGTCCAAATATTCTGCCTGTCTGACAAATTTAAACGGTCCACTTAATATTGGACGGACTCAGTTCTTCCAGGTGTTGGCAGAAAGATTCCTTATGTTGTTTAGGGGACACAACAAATGAAAGCTTTCCCCGTGAGTGGCGGCCATTCATGGGTCACCTTTAAGGAGTACAGGTTTGTCATGTGATAGAGTGGCGGGCATTCATGGGTCACCTTTAAGGAGTACAGGTTTGTCATGTGATAGAGTGTCGGGCATTCATGGGTTACCTTTAAGGAGTACAGGTTTGTCATGTGATAGAGTGGCGGCCATTCATGGGTCACCTTTAAGGAGTACAGGTTTGTCATGTGATAGAGTGGCGGGCATTCATGGGTCACCTTTAATGAGTACAGGTTTGTCATGTGATAGAGTGGCGGGCATTCCTGGGTCACCTGTAAGGAGTACAGG
>CM031606.1:91755836-91765836 GCA_018398815.1 Conus ventricosus | reverse complement strand
TACTGACATCCATAACCGTCATTGGTTGGAGAGTAAAAGGAAAGCAAATATTCTTCGAATCAAGGTAATGTTTTAAGTGGCTGAGATCATTTTCATTGGACCTGTCATTTAATATGATTTTATTCTTTGATGTTTGCAAAATGGTTGTTTAACTGATTTGAAGATACGTCTGTAAGAATTTGCTGACTTCTTGATATCTGTTTATTTATTCAACATGTTAATAGCTTTCCAGATCTGACGTGAATCCTTTGTAGAAATTAACATCTTTGGAAGTAATTGCGTTTAGATTTTCGTTTCATTGAGTTTACCTTATTTCTTTGTTTTCGAAATTCTTTATTTGTTCCAAAATTAATTAAATAATTTCTTTTATTAATTTCTATATCAATTTCTTTTGTTATCCACGGTGGTTTTGTTTCTTGTTTGACTCTTTTCTTTATGAACGGAGCATGCTTGTTATATACAAAAATAAATGTATTGATCCAATATTCAGCTGCTTCATCAGGATCTCTTATTTGATATTATATAATCCATCTGTGCCGTGGCAAGGTCTGAAAGGAAATCTTCTTCTTTAAAGTTTCTAAAGCTTCTGTAATATTATAATCTTATGCCCTACCTTTGGAATTTTAACACGGGTTTTGTACCAAGTAAGACAGACGGGATTGTGGTCACTACATCCGCATGGTGGAGCACATACATTCAATAATAGGTTGTTTTGTGTTGTGTAAATGTGATCAATTAAGGTATTTGAATGTTCAGTTACACGGGTTGGTTTGTCAATAAGTTGTTCTAGGCCGTGTAAAGTGTATTTTTGCTGCCATTTGGGTTTGGGTTTCGTTAATCTATATTAAAATCTCCCAAAATGATAGTTTCAAAACTTAGCATTTTTTACTTCATCCATAAGGACACTAAATTTATCTTGCCAGTCTGTAGTTTTCTGAAAGATTTCTGTATAAAAATGCTATGACTAGTGATTTACTGTTTTTCATGCTGATTTCAATCCATACAGATTCAATGTCATAATTTTCAAGGTTATTCAGTTTTTTATAGTTTAACGAAGATGCAAGATACAACAGTATGCCTGTGGTTTTGGGTTTATGTGGATCTAGTCGAATCATCTGGTATCCTGGCATGTTCATATCAGCGTCAGTTATTTGTGAGGACAAAACGGGATTCTGCGAAACAAAATAAATGAAAATTGTTACCACTGTTGTGAAGAATAGTTGCGATATCGTCTTTCTTATTTGTTGCGTTGTTAATGTTCAAATAGCCTATTCGAAGTCCTTGTTTTTTTGGGCCCATGTATCTAATGTTAACGACATGTTGCAAATCGTTTGGAATAACTTCAATAAGTCGAGAAAAGTTTTCTCAATTTTAGAATTTATATATAACAAGTAATGCAATATATATCTAAGTTATAAAAAAAAAATCTCAAAGAGCAAAAAAGAAAGGACACAAATTGTTCGGGTAAGTGAACACCACCTTCAGCGTCCCTAGATACACACTGCACACACTGTATCTTCTTATACTGCGACAATAATTGAGTTCAATGGGAAAAAAATGAAAAAGAGATTCTTTACAAAATAATCTCTAACATTCATACACGCACTCACTCAGACAGGAACAAAATCTTCAAACCAGAAACAACATGCAATAAGAAAGCAGATAAAGTACAACAGAAATTATCGCAGTCCGCCAAATTCAAGATTCAAGTGTCCAAAATTAGTCACCAGCAGAAGTCACTACAAGTTCCCAGGTCCGATATCAAAAACACACATTCACCAAACTAACATTCCGACTTAATATATCGCTGTCGATGGTCATGGAAAAGAGATTTTTCACTCCAATAGAAAAAAAAGCGTTACAGGTGCGCGCAAACCGTGTACGCACACACGTATGTACACACGCTCCCTCCCCCCCCCCCCCCCCCCCCTCCCCCAACCACACACACACACACAAACGCGCGCGCATTAGCGCACATGTGAATACAAGCACTCAGTTCCTGAGGTCTCTGTTGGTGGAAAAGCTGTGATGCCATGTTCATCAGCTGAAGGGCGTATTGTCCGGGTTGTGTCGGTAAACCTTCAGGATACCCGGTATTGGGGAGTGGCAGAGGTACACGGGTCATGGAGGAATCTGGATGGTTTGGGTAGCTGTATGAGTTTGGTCACCCATGACTGAAGGTGGATACAAAGGAAGGGGGGTATGGGTGTGACGTAGAGGGGTACCAAGGTCCTTGGAATGGGTAATGGGGTGGGTTAGAGCACAAAGGAAAAGGGACGCCATGGGTTTCCTGGACAGGCAGATTGCCTCTGTCCTGTGGAAGGAAGACTGAACGGTCTGGTCCATGGCGTCCAACTGCTGGCAGTGCAGGAGCAGGACGTACTAGGAACAGGACCCTCAGGATGAACTGGATACCGCCTGTCGTTGAATGACCCCCATCTCTCCGGGATGGCAGCAGGGGATAGTGGGCCATGGAAGTGATGGATGGACGCCAGGAACGTTGCTACTGTGACCAGGGGTCGACTTGGTTCGGCCCCGAGAGTCCGTCCTGCCACTATGTAGTGTGTTGTGGACGGCATCTGAAACCTCTTCTACTTGCTGATTACTTCTGGGTTGTCTTCGAGGTGGAAAAGACCCTTCAGAGTGTTGGCCAGAGTTGTAACGGAAGAAACGTGGCAAGTACTTTATAAAATTAACAGCGATTTTTTGCCGTTCCCTTAAGACTATAGATGGACAGGGTCTTTGTATAAAGCGAGTCTTGAAGCACCATTTTTTGTAATAAAAGTGTCATGATTATCAATCAAATTAATTTTAGATGTATCACAGGCTGAGTGCAAGGTTCTGTTGGAGGGGGAGATCGCATTATTTAGAACATGGCGTCCCGTGCTGGAATGATAGAATTGAATGTGATACAAGCTGACGGAAAAGATTTTTTACACAGAGTAATCAGTTCTGTCCACTGCTTAGCAGACACTGGGCCAGCCGGACAATCGTTGACCCCAACATGAACAATCATGTGTTGGCCATGGGTGAGCTTATCGGGCAATGAATGAAGCCACTGGATCATGTTCTGTATTGTCATTCCCGGAATGCACAGTTTAAACACACAAAACTCTCCAGTTCCCAACCGTCTTGGATCAATATACCTTAAAACAGAATCACCGATGAGGACTGAAGAAATGTTGTCAGGAATCTTGATTTCGTTAAACACCTGCGAAGGGGGTCTCTGTCGTGGTGGGTGTTTGATTTCGCACACTGTGTTGGGAAGTATTGTTATCTCCAGGATCAGCACTGCTGTCACTGCATTCACCAATTTCCTGTCTTTCAGAGGTACAGTTTTTCATCCTCTAAAATTTCAAAACGATTTTGAGTTGACACAGGAGTTGTTAGTGATATGTGTGTTCCTAGACTGTTTTGTTTAGAGATACACTATCTTCTGACATTGTCTTTGAATAAATTACAGCGCTACTTGCTGTTTCACTTTCGAGTGTGTTTTTGTCACCGGTTTGACTTGCAGGATCTTCAATAACAGGAGTAAATTCTCTCTTGTTTCCGCTGGTTGGGGGTGCTGCACTTCATATTGAGTTGAAGTTGTTGAGGTAGGACCTTTGTCCATCATAAGTTAAAGTTTTGACTGAAGAGTTCCCATTTGTGTTTTCAAGGAATGGTTTTCTTTGCTTAGCGTTATTATCTGGCTTTCTAACTTGGAAATATGTTCCTTTACAACCTCCATTGTTTGATGAAGATTTTTAGTTTTTTGAGTGATATGATACTTAATTTCATTTTTGTAGATGTTTTGGGCGTCTTCTAGATGGGAGATCAATGTATTTTGAAAAACCTTTACTCACTGCCATAAGGTCCTGATTGTCTTCTAGTCTTTGGAGCTTTTGATGGGTGGTTTTGTCATACAATCGTTTAGGGAAAAGTACTCACCTTCTGTCATATTTGCTTGACTTACAGCGTCTGGCACTTTGTTTTTAACTTGAAGTAACATGTTGTGTACTTGATTCACTTCCTTTGTGGAAAAAGTCACTGTGAGGAACTGTTGGTGTTGACGGCTCGGTTTCCGAGTGATCCAAAGGGCTACTTGTTTGACTTCTGTTTGTTCTGTCTCTGAGTTTTCACGTCCTTTTATATAATACATCAGTAGAATTAAGGTCTGTTTTTGTTTCATTTCTGCTCTCAATTTCCGGACATGACCCGGGGGTGAGTGTAATAAGTAAATCTGCGGGTGCTGAAACGGGCGAAGTGAGAATGAATAATGTCAAACACCTCTTGTAAGAAGGACACAGGATGTCGAATCAGTCCACACTGTAAAGAGTTTAAGTCTTCAGGGCTGACAATAATCTGACACCAAGTCTTTGAGTACTCGCATTCTTCTTGACTCCACTGCCAACAATCAGCTCCCTGGCAGAGAAAAGTGCTGAACCATTTCTGGTAAAGTACAAAGTCAGGTGATCCTCTTGGAATCATGGACGAATAATCGAACCACTGATTTACTGAGACATGTGGGAATGGGGTAACAAATCCATGTTGGAAGAGAGAGTTTTTTGTCTTCCTTATCAAAGTCTATTCTTTCAATTCTTACATCACTTTCTACAATTGCAGAATATCGATAAAATAAAGAGTTTCTCCATACTGTCAATTCTTTAAACGTTTTTTGTCGGGGAAATCTAACGTCGGCTGAAGTTTACTTTCTTTAATCATCGATGATTGTTCCCTGTTTTGGAATTAAACATGTTCTTGAAGTTCATTTTAGTTCTTTCCATTCAAAGTGTTACACACAGACATCGGACCATGGGCCAGCTTATTTACTTTACATTTTGTAAGACATGACGTTCGTTATATGATCTGTAAAAAACCCAAGCTGACGAGGAAAGTTTGGTTGTTTCTTCTGGCGCCTGTGGTAGCCGATTTCTTTTCTTTTCTTTTCTTTTTTATTTAAAGAGGGAGAGAGAACACTGTTGGAGGCTCACGAACCTGTTGCACGTGCGTACACAAAAAGCAACGCTGGGTCACCTTTGACCCAACGTTGGACAACACTGCGTGATCACCGTTTACAGTTCAGCAATTCAAGCAAATCCGATTCTTCATTCCGATTTCTTCATTATGTATGGTCATGAGAAATTCGTTACTTACTGACCTTTTATTTTTTTACACAACAATCAGAGTGCACACCCTAGTGCACAGATGCAATACACAACAGTCACATAAAAATCAACACAATCGCCTTGGCCGAACTTCGCCTAATTTAACTCGAACAGAGAGCAACGCTGCAACACGTCTTGACTCGTCCACCGTCATGTGTGTGTGTGTGTGTGTGTGTGTGTGCGTGCGCGTGCGTGTGCGTGCGTGCGTGTGTGTGTGTGTGTGTGTGTGTGTGTGTGTGTGTGTGTGTGTGTGTGTGTGTGTGTGTGTGTGTGTGTGTGTGTGTGTGTGTGTGTGTGTGTGTGTGTGTGTGTGTGTGTGTGTGTGTGTGTGTGTGTGTGTGTGTGTGTGTGTGCGTGTGTTCGGGACATCCAGCTACCTTACTTATTTGTATTATACCTTTCTTTTTATGACGCAGAGACCATTCGACTGATACACTCTTGATAGACCAATTTGTGAAGAACTGCAGAGCCGAGGGAAATATGAACTGCTCTGTTTGTCTTGCTGTACTTTTTCTCATTGTTTGTAGGCATCGGTTTTGTTGAAACTTCTGCTTAAAAGAATGTCATTGGGTAACGTGTTCTTATCCAGTTTTTTGACAAATGCTCAACTTTCTCGATAACGATTGCTCTTAAAAAGGAAACGACCATAAGCTGTTCAATCACCCTATCTGCAGCGTTGTTCGCACACACACACACACACACACACACACACACACACACACACACACACACACACACACACACACACACACACACACACACACACACACACACACACACACACACACACACACACACACACACACCACACACACACACACACACACACACACACACACACCACCACCACCACACCACCACCACCACCACCACGGCCACCACCACCACCCTGCACCTCACAGCTAGCTAGCCAGCTAGCTACCTAAAAATATATATTAAAATAGTAATGTAGACTCAAAGATTCTTGTTCGTTCATCTGTTTTAGATAAAAGATGTTTTTGTTTATCAAGAAATAGTTTGACCGTATCGTATACTCTTACGCCGTAGAGCATAACATTTCAATTGAAAAACAGAAATCCATTTCCATCTTATTTTTCAAATTATGCGCCTCTAGGACGTCATTATTCCAGATCAGATGCAGACAAACATCACAAACCCCCAGAACCAGCGTTAATCCAATAAATGTCAGTAGCATTTGCCCTGGTGTGGACTATTCATCAATCAGAACTACACACGCAATATGTTCCTACTGGTTAATGTGTCAGACTGTGAGAACAATTTACCACAGTACACAGCAAAACCAGGGAGTGGTGTATGGGGTGTGTGGAGACTCCACCTCTTTCTGTAGAATGTTGTGCAGGGCATGTATATAGGTTTACGTGTTCAATTAAAACGTCTAGAATATGAATGTGATTCCAGTCCGTGGGAAAACATGTGTAAACTGCAACTTGTGGAGCTGTTGGCGATGCACTCTTGAATGTAAACGACTTTCCCCTTGAAGAAATCGTTTTGAGTTTAATAGAAACAATTTGTATTTGTGTCACAAGAACAATCCTATGATAAACATTGATATCGAGACCATAGACATATTTGATTTAATCATTAAGATACATCACGGGATACACAGGGTATGTTGTCGTGCCATCATCGTCCGAACAGAAAGAAAAATATAGGCAGTATGAACTGAAAGTGGACACTAGTTGTTCTCTAATAATAGGTGTTAAACAGTCATCGTCTATGTTTGACCAGAGATCGACATGTCGAGGACTGCAGATTGTTTACACAACAACAATACAACACAACACGTTGCACATATACGGACTGGACTTGAAACTAAAGCTTCATTTTTTTCTGCTTCATTTTTCCAAATCATGTACAAACAATGACGATTGTGAATGTGATCATTTCAAAGCATATTTTTCTGTTATTTCTGTGAGTGATACAACCCAGAAACAGCCAGGTGGCTTGTTCAACTGTTCTGTTGGACACTACATTAAATTCAAGGACATCCTGCACTGTAATCTGAAGGCAGAGTGTGAAGATGGGCGGGATGAAACAGACACTGTCCATTCAGCAGTCCGGGCTGTCAGGGCTTGGTGGCTTCACGTAACAAATGTTATGAGTGCATAGGGACGATTTTTATGATGTCATGGTAAACTCACAACGTGTGTGTCAGGTGCGAGGCGGAAAACTCGCTTCTGTAAAAAACATGAAAGAAAAGAAAGATTCTCTTCATATATTTTATAAATTATTCACATTTTATTGTTACCATTGGTTTGACAGAAGGATGGTATTTGCAACCCTTTACATACAGTAAAATGATGTTTGTGGTCAGACAACACTGTGACTTACAACATGGAGCATTTCCAATCAGATCACTATCACTTTATAAAACACACCTACAAGACTAGGAAGGCGTTTTGATCTGTTTTCAATGAGACTAGAGGTAAACAGGCATTCTTATGGTGTTCTGTGTGAAATCAAGTCAAAGGAATCCATTATGTTTCCTGCTCGTGTTGTACTAAATCAGTTACTTTTCACTTCATTTATCTCAACAAACAGTCGACAGGTTTTACAGATCAGCCCGACAATCACCTAACACACCAGTTTTTGTCGTCTGACTGCACTCATAAGTTTGGAAGACCAACAAATTCACAGTGTCGCGGCTTGATGAAAATTGATCTTAAACACAATAGTTCAGTGTTCCATCTTAGGGAGATCGCTGATGTGATGTTTATATGTGATAGCAATGGCAGGAGAGTGCATTACTCTCTGGTATGTGACTTTCAGGAGGACTGTCCAGATGTAAGTGATGAGTCATTCTGTGACCATCCCGCATGTTCTGGTTTTCTGTGTCTGAATGGTCAGTGGTGTTAGACAGTCAACGTTATAATGAATATTTGATTGTTTGGATCACTCTGACGAGAAGCGTCGTTTTGTTTTTGATACTCCTCAATTCTCTTTTAATGTGAAAGAAAAAAGCTTACATATTAACTTAGATGGCCACGGTTACTTCATTAAGCAAATCATTAAAGATGACGAGCCATGTCCAGCGACACACTATCGCTGCACCAGCAGATTGGTTGTACTGTTCTCCCTGTCTACACTCGCTGTAATGGATTGTCTGACTGTGTTTATGGAGAAGACGAACAAGACTGTGAGAGGGAGACCTGCCCTGGATTCTATCAGTGCCGAGATTCCACAGTGTGTGTGCATGGAGATCATCTGTGTGACGGCTGGGGACAGTGTCCACAGCGGGATGATGAACTGATGTGTGACAGCACATGTCCTGAAGGCTGTCTGTGTCAAGGTCATTCTTTCTGGTGTAGCACACCATTTCTGCCTGACCTTTTCCCTGAACTTCGTTACTTAGACGCCACAGGCACAGGAATGTCATTAACAGATTTGAGTACAATGTGTATCTGGCGTTACTGGTTCTCTCTCACTGCTCCTTATCTAATGTATCGCGTATAAACTTCACAATTTGCAATACATTGACCTTTCCAATAACCAATTAAAGGGCTCTTATGTGGATCATGTTCTTCAGATTCCAAATCTAAAGACCCTTTCTTAGCAAACAATCCCCCTTAGCCTTTATCACAAATATACTGGGGAAGCACGTACATTATGCACTGAGACGAGTTAGTTATCTAAAACGCATGCCAACATTATCAACACATTGTTTGTCTATATATCTTAATCATGCAGAATTGCTGAACATCTCTTGTCTTTCGTAACACGTATCAAGTTTTATGGGTTTAAAAAATGTTCCACGGCTGACCAAACTAGATTTAAGATGGAATCCAATTGAAAGCTTTCCTTTGGATTTCTTGTCAAAGGACAGAACACTTAAAAATATCTTTTCCTCAGAGTATAGGTTTTGCTGTGAGAATCTACTTCCTCCACATTCAACTGACCTGAAATGTGTAACGCCTCACACCATCTCCAGGCCTGTAGAACCCTGCTACCATCGGAGTTGTATAAAAACCTTCTTCTGGTTGACTGGCATGGCCGCCATCGTAGGGAATGCAGTGTGTTTCTTAGCTTTATGTGCTGTAACCAAACTGTATGAGAGGAATGTTGTAGCAGCTGCGGGGCATTTGCAGTTCGCTAATATCTGTATGGGATGTCATGTCGGAATTACGATTGTAGCAGACATTATATTGCAAGGACGATACATGCAATCAGAAAAATATTGGGTCAATAGCGTTATCTGTAAAGTGAGTGGCTTTCTATGGTCTGTGGGCCATTGAAATGTCTGTTTTCATTATCGTGTTGATCTGTGTGAACCATTTCATTCTTTTTTACTATCCTGGTGAATCACGAACACTGAGTAAAGCATTGACAGTTGTAACCCTTCATGCAGCATGGGTTGTGGGAATCGTGTTATCAGTGATGCCGTTTCTCCCTGGTTTGTCACAGTGGGGTCTGCAGGGGCAGTCAGGTCTCTGTCGTTTGGCTCTATTCACTCGCTATAGGGATTTCCAGACGTTCAAGTGGTTTACTGTTGTTGTCATCATGAATTGCACGTTCTCCGTGATAATAGTGAGTGTTCTTGTCATCATCCACAGACAAATACCAAAGTATAGAATCCAGCTCAATGTCTCTGTAAGGTCACTATATCATTCCGCCCAGTTGATGACAAAGATTGCTGAAGCACACTGCTGTTCCTGGTTGACAATAGGTCTGATTATAATCATGACTTCATCTGGCGTCACTGTTTTAGACACAGTCCGTGAGGCGATGATTGTGTTCATGATTCCGCTGAACTCTGCCCTGTACCCTTTTCTGTTTGCGTGGACTGTGGCTGCAGAACAAAAGGGACAAGCAAAAGAAGAGAAGTTACTAAA
>CM031606.1:91745836-91748336 GCA_018398815.1 Conus ventricosus | reverse complement strand
TAGGCAATAATTGGACACAAAAGCACCAGTTTTGCACTGAACTCGGCTATTAGTTGGAGTCGACAACAGATCTACGGGACGTAGAAACTTGCTAATAGTGACGACGTTCAAATGCTTTGCATCATAAAGCAGCGATGACAAAATTGTGATCTTTACGTCACACGCATACACCTTCATTCTAAATAGAACACGGCAGTCCGTTCTTATTCTATTTTCTCCTTGCACTGTTGTACAAAAGACAAATTTTACGTACATAGCCACGATCACTAGAAAAAATGTGATCGCCTTCAAAATAAAACGCATGCACGATTGCCTCAGTCAAATGAAACATTACAACAGGTTACAGTTCTGAAGCAATGGGGGCACATAATCACCTAAGGACACGCACACTGCTTTGTTATGGATCTCTCTTGAAATGAAGGTACTTCCATTCAGTTCAGTCATTACTGAATTTGGGATGATTCTAGCTCTCACTGTGAAATAACAGGCACAGCTTCGCCTAAGTTCATTTAAGTGAAACACACCAGCCTCCTTGTACATCAAATCAATGGAAGCCCATCGGGGAAGTTCTAATGCAATTTTAAAGGTTAACGAGTCAATGCCGGTTAGCTTGTGTAAATCTGTCTTTGCAGCTTTGAAAACACGGCAGTATGGAACGACAGTATGGAACGAACTAGCCCTGAGGTGATATGGACAAGATTAGACCCCCAATTAACCAGAGGTATACCAGAAGGTACACATAGTAATGCATTTTTCCTAGCCTTTTCTACAAGGTAACCAATATGTTTGCTCAAGAAAAAGGTTATAGTTGAAGACAACACCAAGAAACTTAACTTGTTTGCTTGGCTATATCAAAATATGATCTATCCTCCTAGGGACAGTTTATCTGCCTTCAAACGCAGTGGTTTTTCTTTGTAAAGACAACCAAAAAACCGTTTTGTAGCACGTAAACCAAACCCATTTGATTTCCTGCAATGAAAAATATTGTCAACTATTTCTTTAAACTGATCAATGATTTTCTTTATTTTGGTTTGATGTTTGGGGAAAAATGCAGTTTACATTTCTCCACAGAGCAACATCATCTGCATACAGAGCTTATTTGACCCGTTTTGTATTAACTTGGGTAACATCGTAAAGCATTAGCGAGAACAGACGTTTGTTAATAACACTAGAGGCTCATAATTCTCCATGTACATTGATTGGATGATTTCGTCTGATAAGAAAGCTTTTAGAAATGGGGGGAAAACGACCCAGTATTCCTATTTCATGTGCTTTGTACAACAATTCAGAATGCTGTACTGAATCGTCGGCTCTATGAACATCAAAAAACGTTGAAAGACTCGAAAGACGCTTGGATAGAGCATTTTTTTCACATTTGAGGATAAATGGACAATGTGGTCCGTGACTCCTCTACCTTTACTGAAACCAGCCTGGAAAAAAGGCAAGACTCCATTACTTTCAAGCAAATGTTCTATTTTACTTTTCATCATTCTTTCAAAAAGGTTTTCAATGTGAGGTGTTAACGAAATAGGTCGGAAACTAGAGGGAATTGTTTCTGTTTTTCTTGTTTAAGGATTGGAATAACAGTAGCTTTATTCCAATCTGTAGGGAGCATTCAAGCATTCCAACATAACTGAAAGAACTCCAACAACTTTGATAACAGATTCACAGGAAGATGTTTGATCATGTTATTGGAAATAGGATCTGAGCCAGTGGATATCTTACATGGCTTTATACGATTAAGTGAGAAACAGGGTCCATGCATTGCTAGATTTTTGTTTATAAAGAGTTACATTCTATGTTTTAGCTGCTGAAAGTTTTGATGTTTATCTTTAAACTCCTTTCTGCGAATTTGTTCAGACTGAGACAAACACTCAGTCTGACTTGTTGAAGTGAACGTTTCTGCGAATGATTCAGCCTTTTCTTTGTAAGTTCTACAAATTTCTCGTTTACACGCAGAACAGACTGAGGGAGAATGTACCCTCGATTTTTAAAAATTTCTTTTCGTAATTCAGAGACGTCATCTGGACGTTTAGAACAAGTAATACCGTAATACTGTTTTGTTGTTGTTGTTGTTGTTGTTGTTTGTTTGTTTTTACAAGATTTACTGCTTTGTTACTGTTGTTATTAGCAATTTTGTATTTGCTGTGAAGTTCGTTTATTACTTTGGGTGCCTGTGAATGTGTGTGTGTGTGTGTGTGTGTGTGTGTGTGTGTGTGTGTGTGTGTGTGTGTGTGTGTGTGTGTGTGTGTGTGTGGTGTGTGTGTGTGTGTGTGTGAGTGAGAGAGAGAGAGAGAGAGAGAGAGAGAGAGAGAGAGAGAGAGAGAGAGAGAGAGAGAGAGAGAGAGAAGAGAGAGAGAGAGGAGAGAGAAGAGAGAGAGAGAGAGAGATCTGTCGGCGTGTCTTAGCGTTTTCTACTCGCAGGTATCTTCACATGTGAGTGTATATTATAGTTGTGGCTGTGTGTGTGTGTGTGTGTGTGTGTGTGTGTGTGTGTGTG
>CM031606.1:91710836-91740836 GCA_018398815.1 Conus ventricosus | reverse complement strand
CATACAAAAGAGGTGACAAAGTAGACCTTACACCACCCACAACCACCGCCTGCAACCTATCTCTGATGTATGATTCGAACCACTGAAGAACTATTCCATCAACACCAAAAGTGACCCTAAGCCTTTCAAGTAAAGTAGTGTTATCTATCGTATCAAAGGCAGCACTCAGATCAAGCAAGGCTACGAGAGAAACAAGTTTACTGTCGGATTTGCACAGTAAACAGTCCAGTACGCCCAATACAGCAGTCTCAGTGCTATGATTCTTCCTATAAGCAGACTGACAGGCCTCAAGAAGACCACGGTCTGAAAGATGAGTCTAAAGCTGCTTCAGCACAACTATTTCAAGGATTTTTGAGAGGAATGGGAGGTTGGACACCGGTCCATAGTTCTTTAACTTATTAAGGTCCAGTCCTGGCTTTTTCAAGAGAGGGGTAACCATTGCCTGCTTAAACTGAGGAGGCACTATGCCTGACAAGAGAGATTTGTTTACAATGTTTGTAATCACAGGAATCAAATGAGAAGCACGCCGTTTAAGGAGGGAAGTAGGGATGGGGTGAAGGACACAACTTTTGCTGGAGGATTCACTTATGAGATAGCTGATCAGTTTTCCATCCACAGGATTAAAAGTACAAAAATGTGGTCCACAGTATTTATCGTCAAGAATTGGTTGGGAAGGATTTGCATCAAGATTGTCACGGATGGTTTTGATTTTATCAACAAAGAATTCACTAAATTGTTGAGAGATTTGAGAAGGAGGAATGTTCGTGGGCAAACTTAATTTCTTTTGTTTGCCAAGTAGTTCACTTGAAAGAGAAAACAACTGCTTTGATGAAGAACAGGAGTCAATTTTATCACGGTAGTATGACTCTCTGGCATCCTGGAGGCAGTCCCCTGCCTCACACCTGTTCGCTGCAAAGATCTGGCGGTGGATGGTCAATCGGCTCTTTCTCCAGCGTCTCTCGCTGCGCCGGCGTTGACGTCGAGCAGCTTTCACGTCCTCGGAGAGCCAAGGAGCTGAGGGACGGTCAGTAACACACCTAGTCACTGCAGGCGCGTGTCGGTCCAGGATTTCCTGAAGGCCATCGTTAAGCACTTCAAGTAATTGTGTGACATCTGCATTGCTTTGCTGCTTACGCATGCCCTGAGCAAAACTCTTGACCTCTTGGTCAAAAACAGCCACACACACAATGCTTTCAGGTTCCTTGACGTAACAAGTCTTTTCCGAGGAGGGGGTCTGGAGATCTTCAAACTACACACAACAACGTAATGGTCTGAAAGATTAGCATTGTCACAAACTGTCACACTGTCACTTTTGCCCGCACGCATTCATGACAGCATTTACTCCATACGCATACGCAATCTTTCCAATCAACCAAAAGGCGCACTACCGAATGTTTTTCTTCTCCCCCTCTCCTTCATGGAAAAACACTTTACTAAATCACATCAAACAATTTATAAACGGATTTTATACATGTAGCTCTCTTTCCACTGAGAGGCAACTAACTCACGCAAGACTTCATAAAGTCACGGCCTTCACACAACATTGGCCCACAAAATCCAGACCAGGAAATAAATAATTCCAGTACTCACTGATGCCACGCCTGCATCAAACACAAGACTTCATATGGTCGTGCTTTCCTGTCTCTCACAGACATCGCATCACCCCTTTAAATTCTCCCGTCACTGGAGATAGGATTTCCAACTTCTCTTCCTCGCCTTCTCCTGTCCCTGGAGAAGTGACGAGTTCCGACTCCTCTCCCTCGACTTCTCCTGACCCTGGAGAGATTACGAGTTCCGACTCCTCTCCCTGGAGTCTTTACTGGTAGGGGCTGAACTACCGTGTGTTCCCCACACCATGGCCATCTTCAACCACCTCACGGGTTGCAAGGTGAAGAGTAAAAGGTGAAGGGTGAAGGGCTGGTAATGACTGGTCAGCAGAGAGGACCAACGTCCTGACAGGTTCGAGTCTCTAGGCCATCTGCTGGGTTAAAACTGATTCTTCCTTCCTCCTCCTAGTGAGTGCATACTCAGTGTTCAAAACACATGACCAGCACCTTACCAACCCTTATTAAACTATCTCTCAGTGGTCACTTTCACCCAATGACCACATTTGTTTCTTGAATGAATATAACTCACAATTATTTGGGGACGCCCGCTACACTAGTCAAGCCACATGAATATTCTTCCTTTTAGTTGTGGCATGGGAAATGATTCATATCACTAACTACATGTGATGGAGCATCACATGCTTTGATGTGAGGCTACGTCACATGACACCCCCCATCCTGGGGTGAAAAAATTTTCTCCAGAAAAATTTTTTTTAAAGGACATACAACTTCACTTAAAACACATCTTCAGCCATGAATCTCAAAATGTGTAACCATCACACATGATTCACCAAATTAATAATCAACGTATAGAATCACTCATCATGATCCACCATAAATAGCATATTTCAAACTTTCAGTCTTTCTAAAAAAAAAAATTCATAATTGATCACCACATCTCACAAAATACATTTCAGAAATTACATGGATAAAACAATTAGGGATATTAACAATTCAAAGCACAAATTGTGCTTATATATTACGATATGAAGCACATTTTTTCCTTGATCTTTGTCTCACATCATATGTTTCAAAACCCTCATGAAAATGAGAATATTGCCAAGTGTAAATGTTTCTCAATAGACATGTAAACAAAATAAGCATAGTTTAAACATAGTTTTTGTTCCCCACATGTAATGTTATAGTCCAATGACAAGTGAAACATATTTTCCATTGTTGACAATTAACTAATGAAAACAATAGGTTTGTCTCACTGCACAATCAAAACATGTGTATATACATTTCTAAAGAGTTATTTGCTCATCACACATACATATATATTCATCCTCACAAGCAAGTTAGACATAAATAGTACATGATGATTACATATACATTCACCTTCACAAAATAATTTCCTTCTGAGAGCTGACACAGAAGTTCTTCAATGTCTGGGATGGGCTCGGCATCGAACACAGTGATCTTATTTACTTTTCTGTAATCGATGCAGAAACGCACCGATCCATCAGGTTTGTCCACCAATACAACTGGTGAGCTGTACGGAGACGTAGAAGGTTCTATGATTTTTAAACCCAGCATCATTTTGTTTTCTCTCTCGACATCTTTTTTTTTTTGCAAACGGAGGGGTATGGTCGGGTTCGCCGGTTTTCATATTAAAATGAATACTAGGGGGTTCAATACCAGTCACCGTACCTGGGGTATCGTAAAACACATCCTGAATCTTTCAAAATTTTTTGAGCTGTTCTGTTTGACTTGAAGAAAATCTTTTCGACAAAACCTCGTCATGGGTTTTCCCCTTTTGATAGACAGAGTGGGAGGGTACAACATATCTGCACTGGTGGGGTTTTAACATATACATTGGGTTTTCAAAACCGACTTCCCTTACGTACATTGGGTCAAATTCTCACTGAAAATGTCTGCATTTGACCCCGTTTCTGCCCGGAATACCCAAAACCCAACTACTGGTTGATGGAAACATTTGAGTTCAACAAACTTCTTAACATGTTGACAGGAATCCCTCTCATGTTTCCCATTTTGATCTTATAAAACTGCAGAAAGTTTTTCGCCCACCTAAAAAAGGACCCTTCCACATAACCGAAGTTTTTTGTTTCATCATGATAGACAAGGACTTTACCCCCCTATATAAAGGGAACGTGCCTTTCTTTTTCTGCAAAGATTGCACGTTTTTTTTTCTATGCTGACTGTTGAGCAAGCTCACATCACCCTTCAAACGTTTATGCAGTTCATAAACGTATTGGTAAACTTTTTTACTGTCAGGAATGCCGTCTTTTCCGCCCATTGTGTCATCAAAATCCAAAGGACCCCTGGTGAGTGCCCAAAAAAGAACTCGAATGGTGAGAATCCCACGTTTCTTTTCGGCTTTTTCCCTTTATCGAAAAGCAAAGCGGGTATGAAACACCCATTCAGGGGGTTCTTGTTTGAAACCTTTTCCAACATGGACTTTAACTTTCCCCTTGAAAATGTTCAACCACCATTCGTTTGGGGGAGAATGGCGTTTGAAATGGAAGAATTGACAAAGTCTTAATTTCTCTCATGGATGGGAAATGAATTGCGTTCCACAATCCAGGAATTTCGTCTGGAAGACCCACTCGGGAAAAAATCGAAGTAAGGCTTCAGGACGAACGTATCTTTTCCCTTCAGTGGAATCGCTTCTGGATCCCTTGTCGCTGTATCCACCAAATCAAGTTTTCCCCATACCCGGGAAGAAGACATGGTAAGGGCCCAAAAAGATCAATACACCTTCCAAAGGGAAGGGAAATGAAGGCATTTTGTGAAAAGGTGCCATGGACCGACCTTTCGAGATGCCCTTTTGGCGATGTCACAAAACGGCGTATTCTGTTACTTCCTTTGGACACCGGGCAATAAAAAAATCAAGAACCTCTTTAATTTCTTTTGATTCCACATGACAACAAAAAAAAAGCACATACCTGTGTACACTGTTTCTTAAGGGGTTTGGGAACGACAACTTTTTTTTTTCCCTGTCCGGGTACCACCTGTAGAGAATGTCAGGCCCCGTATTCGGGGTTTGTCCGTTGGGTATTCAGCGACATCTTTTTAGCAGCAGAAAGTATTGTCTCGTGTCTCGTCTTTTCCCGTTTTCTTTTAGACATTGGGGTCCCCTGGATTCATCCGTTTTGAGATTTTTAGGGGCTTGTACCCTTTCCCTGCCTAGATGTCCACTGGTACTCCCCAGAAAGGGAAAAACGATCCCCACCCACCAGTATGTAGCGCCCCCGGAAAATTTCCCCAAGATCGTCGCAGATGGGTTATCGAAAAAACCAGGCGGGAAAATCCGGATATACGTGTTCTACAAAAATTTTCGCCAGGGAAACGTTTCAATCTTGCCCCCAAAACGCCCCTACATTTTGGAAAGTGCCCCAATACGGGTTTTTCGAAGCACAAAAATTTTTCTTAACCGCGTAGGACCCGTGTTCGCAAAACCAACCCTGCAATCCTTGATAGCTCCGTTTTCTAACCCATCATCAACAGCTTGATGGGGTCCCAAAAACAAGGCCTTTTCACAATCATGGAGCAAATTGCGTTTTGAATATTGGGGTTTGAAAGGGCAATTTTTTTTTCAAAGGAAAACTTGCAATCGCAATAAAACAGCATTGTCTGATCGGCGCTGACTGATTTTTTGAACTTCGGTTCTTCCACAAGGGCCCAAAAGGTCTACGCGGTGGTCTTTGCCACGACCCGGACGTTTGCGAGAGAAAAGGGTTTTTCCGGCGGTGAGTATGGTATTGATGAAATCTCTCAAACCCGCGGAAAACCTGTCCTTCCTGGGAAAGGGTATATCCTTGAGACTAGAAAGCCCCACATTTCCTTTCCTGTAACTTCCCTGTCCCAATGGATAGTACTGAGAAATGAGACCAAAGATAAAAAATTTTCCCCTTTTCCTAGCACCCCCCATCTGGGGAGCGTACAATATACACCACTGACCATTTCCTCAACTTTTTTCAAATTGCCTTTCTTTAAAGGAAAGGGCCCAGATCTTTGCTCACGCTCTGAAAAATTTTATCTCTAAAAGAGATCTCGCAGTGTTTAAAAAAGTTTTGTTCGTCTTTGAAAATGATCCACGACCCAAAACAATGACTCATTGGATTAGAAACACGGAAACGTTTTCCCTTTTGGGGGCGCACAAACGGAAAGGGTCGCAAAACACAGCAAAACTTTGAAATTTTTTGAGAAGTTCTTCTTTCAACTGACCCCAATTAAATTTTGCTTCCCCCGTAGTGTGTGGTACGTTTCAAAGCGCCCCCTTAAACACGACGAAATATACAATGTCCCTTTTCCTTTTTGGGGCCAAACCCACAAACTTTGCGGGGCTTTCAAATCGAAAAGAAAATTTATTGTCATCCTTTTTTTTCCTCAAAAGGCGGCAATTTTGGGATATAGGGTTTTTTGGGTTGACGCACTTGGGGAACCGACGGGTGGAGGTTCTTCGATCCCGCAATCTTTAATCCAGCATCGGTCTCAATTCTAACGCTAACTTAAACGACGTTCTTCAGCTTCAGCTTCCCTCTGTTTTTTTTTCTTCACTTCCCTTGTCTTTCCCTTTTTGCCCTATCTAGCTTGTTGCACATATTTGGGAAAGTTTTTCCCATCAAAACCCAAAGCTCCGCTTTTTTTAAAAATTTATCAAAATCACCCATAATGAACGTCACGAAAAAAAAAAAAACAATTTTAAGTATAATAAAAAAAAGGGATATTGATGTTTAATTTTTCCAAAAAACGTAAGTATAAAAAATTACAAATAAGAATCAATTTCCGGTAAAAAAAAGAAAACACCTTAAAAAAACGGGGTAGATATAAAATCCAAGGAATGTTTTTTCAAAAAATAATTTGCAAACTGCTATCAAAATTGGAAATTTTTTAAAAAAAAAAAAAGGAAATTAAAGCTAAACGGGTTTTTCCCAAAAAGGAAAAAAAAAAAAAAAGTTTTTTAAAATAAATTCTTTATAAAGTTTTAGTTTTTAAAAGTTTTGTTGTCATCCTTCTTTTTACTTATTTTTAAAAATTTTACAAAAAAAATATCGCCTTTTACAAAATGAATATCAAATTTCAAAAAAAAGGAAGCACAAACAAATTTAAAAAGAGGGAAGAAACACAAACAGCGGAAATCCTACCTAAAAGAGAAAATGTTGAAAAAAAACAGATAGGAGCTTATTGAGGGAAAAGGGTTTTGAGATTTTGAAAAAGGGGTGAAAGGGAAAAAAGAAAAGGAACACAGGGCGGAAAAGTAAGAAGAAATCAAGAAAAGCAAAAGAACCCTTTGACGCCCCCTATGGTCCTGTCCCCCGTGAAACGGAGACGGAAAAACAAATCACTCACAATATACCCCAAAATACAATAATAAAGAAAATTTATAAACAAACAATAATAAATGCACATTCCCAAACTCAAAGAAAATCTCGCACCACCAAAAAAAAAATTAATCAAAAAATAAAGATGTTTATTGGGTTGGCGGGAATCAACTCCACCCCCTACCTATTTCGTGACGGAGGTAATCAATCCCACAATCAGGGGCAAGGGGAAAAAACAAGAAACCAAAAGGAAAGGAAAGAAAAGAATTTTTGAAGGGGGGACTACCACTCCCCCCCGCCACCCCCCTCTAAAGCGGAAAGGTTTGGGGTATCACCTGGGGGAAGGGACAAAAAAAAATCTAAAACTCAGGGGGAAAGGGCAGGACCCCCCAAGCCCGCCCCCTTTCGCCCGGACGAGAAGAGGGGGGGTTGAGGCTTTTTTGGTCCGAGGTGGGGAAGGGGCAAAAAGAAATCCTACCCAAAAAAAAAAAACCTTTAACGGGGTAAGCAAACAAAAAAAATGTCAACCCCCCCGAAAAAATATAGAAATAAAAAAAAAAACAACAAATGCAAATATTACACAATAAATAATTAACTAATTTCTTTTCTTTTTTTTCCCTCAAACCCTTGAGGGTACAAAACAAAAACCTCTTTTTCCCCCCAAATAAAATATCTTTTTCTTTTTTTTTTTCCCGGCCCCCAGGTACAAACACAAATCTTTCCCTTTTTTCCTTCCCCCAAAACCCCTTTAGGGACAAATAAAATCTTTTTTCTCAGGGCCCCCAAAGGGCACAAATAAAATCTTTCTTTTTTTTTTCCCCAACCCCCCAGGGGACAACAAAAATCCTTCTCTGAAGGTACAAATAGAAATCTTTCTTCTTTTCCCCGGGGGGAAAACAACGGGACTACCGGGGCACCCCTGTACACTGTCACTTTTGCCCCCCGCATTCATGAAAAGCTTTTCATACACATAGCAATCTTTCCAACAACCAAAAGGGGCATACCCCAATTTTTTTCTTCTCCCCCTCTCCTTCATGGGAAAAACACTTTACTAAATCACATCAAAAAATTTTTAAACGGATTTTTACATGAGCCTCTTTCCACTGAAGGCAAATAACTCACGCAAACTTCATAAAGTCACGGCCCTTTAACAAAAATTTGGCCCACAAAATCCAGACCGGAAAAAATAAATTCCGTATCCGACCCCGCCTGCATCAAACACAAAACTTTATAGGTCTGTTTCCTGTCTTCACAGACATCGCATCACCCCTTAAATTTTCCCCTAAGGAGATAGGTTTCCAACTTTTCTTCCCCCGCCCTTTTTCCTGTCCCTGGAGAAAGTGGGCGATTTTCCCACTCCCTCTCCCCCGACTTCCCTGACCCCGGAAGATTTCGATTCCCCATCCTCCCTTGGGGCTTTATGGTAGGGGTGAACTACCGGGGTGTTCCCCAAACCCCCTGGCCCTCTTTCACCCCCCCACGGGTTGCAAGGTGAAAAAGTAAAAGGGGAAGGGTGAAGGGTGGTAATGATGGTCAGCAGAGAGGACCAACGCCGACAGGTTCGAGTCTTAGGCCATCGCGGGTTTAAAAATATTCTTTCCCCCCCTTTTCCAGTGAGTGAAACCCGTGTTCAAAACACATACCAGCCCCCACCCCAAACCCCTTTTAAACTAAACCTCCTGGTCACTTTCACCCAATGACCCCATTTGTTTTTTGAATGAAAATAACCACAATTTTTTGGGGCCCCGTACACTGTCAAGACAGAATATTCTTCCTTTTTAGTTTTGGCATGGGGAAATGATTCAATCACTAACTCTGTATGGAGCGTTTACATGCTTTGATGTGAGGGGACGCACATGACACAAACTTCATCCACAGAGGAACGTTGTCTTTTAATGTTTTCCCACCACCCCTCAGGATATGGCCTTTTGTTGTTTTGGTTTTTAACAAAAATGAGAAGGTTGTGATCACAAAGTCTTTAGATGAATCGCTTTGGGTATCTGAATAGTCATCATAATAAAAATTTAAGTCACCAAAATAACAAACAGTAAAATTTCTTTTCGCATAGAGGGTAACAATCTGGAAATTGTAGGAAGCAGGTTAGACAGCATTGGGTTTTTCTTGGGATGTCGAAACACAAAACCAAAAAAACAGTAGCAGTAGTGCCTGTAGTTTATTTCAACACACTCAAACGAAAAAATTTTCACAGGGGTGAAAGAAAAAAGCATAAGATGTTTTTTTTGAATCATGAAGGGGTAATCCACCACTCTGATCAAAACGACAAACGAGTGGAAAAACATAATCACGGGGGCATAGCCGTTAGGCCGTTACGACTCGTACAACCAAGTTCGGTCAAGACGAAAATATCGGCCCTTTTAAAACAGTGACCATTTTGGATTTAGCTGCTTTTTTTTGACACGATCGCAGTTGAAAGCACACCTTTTAAAATCCGTTTGTCGTCTGCTTCTTTCCTTTTCCGTTTTTTGGAAATTGAACCAAACCAAAAAAACGAAGCCGAATGTTAATTACAGGCAAATGAGATGGACTTACATGAAAAAGCGATACGTCAGTCGCGGAATTTACACTTTGGGGCACAGGGTAGAGCACTCAACAAACTAACGAAAGTAAGGTAGTTTGGGTAGTTTTTGCACAGGGGAGTAGATGGTTACGCACCATTCAAACAGTCAACCGTGTTGAAAAGGGGCGGCCCCAAAGAACCAACGCAGGTAAAGTTCGGCTAAATTGGCCCCCAACACAAAAAACACCAAACATCAAAACATTTTTTAAAAACTTTCAAAGCAAGCACACTTCCTTTTCCTCTTAAACGAAGAAAAGAACAAACAGAGGCGACAGTCACTCCAACCTCAGCGGCGAATGACCTTGACCTCACCCGACATCAACCAGTCGCTTCATTTGGGATGAATTTCAATTCAAAGAAATCACGAAGAGAGAACAGGAAAACGCGGACTCTAGCTTCCCCACCCTCAACAAGTTTCGGGTGGGGAAGCTAGAAATCCGCATTTTCCTGTTCTCTCCTAGTAAACCCTACAAACATGCATAATGTGTAGGATTATCCGTTTTCAATACTAATTTACTAAACTTTTCAGATTTTAGTTTTTTGCTTAATCCTTTGTTTTTCTTGATCATTTTCAATAACATCATTTTCGCGCAAACATTCATCAAATGAGTCTCTGTCTTTCATGTGAAATAAAACTACAGTCTTTAACTGTTCTCTAAAGTCTTTTAAAACCGAGTTATATTTTTGACATAAAATCCACACACTTATCCCAGCATGTCTTCCACTGAAAGCCAGTTTTGATAAAGTATTTCTTTTTTTACTATGTCTCTTTCTGCCGAACAGTCATCTATAATAAATAGTGTCTGCGTTCCTGCAAATGCTCTATAAAAGTATTCTAAACACTCCATTAATTTATTGCTAGGATCAACTAAATATATTTCATCCTCTATCCATATAAACCTTCTATCATGATATGCTTTGTTCCATTCAAGTGTTGGACAGAAAATCACAATATGATCAAAATTATAGCGATAAACTGTTTGTAATAGATCTAGGACAAATATTGTTTTTCCACAACCAGTCTGCCCACAAATCAATGAACAATGAGGAGTTTTTGTCATAAAGTTTAACTGCTCCATAGTTTTTATAACAGAATTTAATTTAATTTAATCCAGTTATTATGTTTATCATACTCTCTGTCAAAACTTGTTCAGTATAATAAAATCCTATAAGATCTGAATGTGTAAGATTAACCCAATTCAGCTCTGTAAGATTGTTTCTATTTAGACTAATATTGATTTTTTTGCTTGTTGTTATGACCTTAATATCCTCACCATTGTGAAGAATGACGACAGTAACTTTAAGACTGTCAACGTCTAAGTTTTGCCAGCTAATTAGAATTCCTTTTAGAAGGACGTCACTAACGCCCACAACCCCATCCCTCTTCACATCTTTTAAGACAGAAATTTCAAATATCATTGTGAACGTGTCTCCTAATTTCATTTGCGGAATGAACTGTAATTTTGTAGAAGCATCTTTCAAAACTGATTCTCTTCTGTGGAGGATGTACTGTTTATTCCCATACGGCTTTATTTCAATCTCTTTTCGACTATTGTCCTCTGGCATAAGACTTACATGTAAAGGGCCAGAGTTGAATGCTTTTCTGAAACTTTTTTGACGGCTAAAAAATGTAAATGGGCTTATGAATTCAAATATTATATCCCATTCTAAATATGGTTCTAAGTGCCATTTGCTGTCAGGTTTTCGAACTATTTTATATTCATACTGGCCAGCATTATTTGCTTCTACATTGCGCAGTTGTTCTAGTTTAGGAAACTTTTTGTTGTCGCCAACCTGTTTGCGTTTATAATCACCATCTTTAGTGTACTCAAAACCATACAAAGCGCCTATCTCGCCATTCTGTTCAAAGTCCGCAACGTCTGCAAGGTCTTTTAATTCTAAAGTTATACACCTCACAGGCGCTAATGTAACTCCTGATTCTTCTGGTCCACACGACATTTTTTAGTACAACTTATTATTTATTTCCAAAACAATGTGTAGGTTATCACATTTCACAACTTTTCCTGCTTTGTCTTTGATTTTATATTAAATGATCCGACCCTCCCACAAACTAATCTTTAAACTGTAAATTAGGGAATTGTATAATTTCATAATCGCAATATGCAGCTTTTCCTGATGGAAGAGCTCTTAAAATAGTTGAGGGCCTTCCATCATATAAGTTTTCATCAGTGCTCAGCTCGTCCAAATGAACATAGAGCAATGAATGTAATGCAAGATCGAGCGGACTTTCCCCCTCATACGTTGTTTTGTCTGGCGTGACACTAAAACTATGAATTGCTTGATTGGTAGTTGTAAAGCCTAACATTTTAGCTAGCTCTCCATCAAAATAGTAACCTACTTCTTCTTCTTCAGGTTTGAAGGTCAACATTGTTTTCAGATTCGCATTGTTAAGTTTGAGAGTAATGTCAAAGTTACTCATTGCTTCTTTTAGTGAGCAAAACCCGTAATAACCATCAGGTATGGTTAACTGGCTAACTAATTTTCCTCTATTATCAACTTTTTAAATCTTATTATTCTCCTTGGATTCACTATATTAAACCATACGACTTTGTAAAATATTTCATGGAGCGCGACCGTTCTGGTTCCGCAATCGTTATCAATAGCATGTTCTAAAAACGAAGGACGGTCTTGAGTTGTTATTGTTACAAACATTTTTTAAACAAATTAAAAATGAGCGCATTCAAATATACTGATGCAAAATATTCTGCGGGACCGCACTACAATCTCAAAAATATAACAACTGATACTCTTGACATTTCTGTGACTCAGTCTGACGCCTTTCAAGTAAAGGTTAGTACTCCATTGAACAGCTATCTTAACCCTCTTATTAAAAAAGACTACCTCCCAAAAGTGTGGTTTAGTCATCCAATGCAGTTTTATCAGAACCAGTTAAACTTTGCTGTGTTTTGTGCATCAACTGGGTGTGGAGGTCGTATGCTGATCATTTAAATCATCCTGATCCTTTGGTGAGGTCAGTGTTCAGATTTCATTCTATTACACCTTCAGACGTATTTTGACTGAACTGCAAGCGCCATTACCAAATGACAAACCGTTTAATCCATTCAGCAACAGAATAGACATGAAGGCTTTTGAAAGGATCTGTAACGAATTCAATATTAAGGTCAAGACAGACTTAGACAAAAGTTGGATCTTAATCATGGTCTAGGCACCCTTATTTTTGGGGCGTGCACAGAAAGTATTAACTATGACTGGAATCCTCCTTACACATCTTTCTCTTCAGGCACAGCTGTTCACCTCGGGTCCATAGAGCAAGAGCATAAAACAGCATGGACAACATTTATCTTAGACACTTCTAAGGGCCTAACTAAAGCAGGAAATAGAACGAATAAACGACTCTGTTCGTACTTACGTTTGGTGTTTGCTAGGTTCGCAAGCACAAACGAGATCACGCATAACTGATCCTTCTACTGGTTTTGACGCACAAAAACAATACTTAGCAAATTTAGAGGACGCCATTAATTCTACAGTTGATTTGCCTTCAAGTATTAAAGGTACCCAAAATGTTTTACAATACGCAAGATCGAAGTAGACTTTGCTGTTGGCACGGGTTTTTATACATGCTGCCTTCTGACCTCAGGCTCCAGATAGGAACAATAATAAACTACAATAATGAAATCCTTGTGGCAGGCAATGAACAGAAGGTCGGAAAAAACGAAATAAATTCTGAGCCAGTAATATTGCAAGCAGTAAAAAAACAGGATGACCCCCAAGAATAAGTCATCCAATCCCCGCGACCCAAAGCCCGAAGGCCGTTGAAGACCACGAAGTCAAAAAAATAATGACCACGAATATGAAAGACAGCACTTGTTTTTGGATTAACTGGCCTAGGATTACTTGGTCTTTATCTTACTAAAAATTAACCCAAACCCATTAAGAGAACTAATGTCCATAAGTGCTCGGCCATAAAGCCAACTACTTTGCTTGCAGAAGACAAAAGCCAGCTAACAACACTTCCTAATATTCCGGGTAAAGCGTCCACGGCTTTACTGGCTAATTTTTTAACAAACCCGCAAGATGATCAAGCTGTTTTTTTACCCATGATTTATCAGGCGGTGATGGAGGTGATGGCGGGGAGGCACTGACCCGGAACCACCACCGCCCGTAATAGCCATCACCAGTGTACTTATTGCAAATCCTAAGGCCGTTATAACGCTTGCTAATGTGACTCCTTGCTCTCTAAACAGCGTTCGTATTCGTTCTGCTAGTGTTGTGTCTTCATATACAATTTTTGGATAGTTTCTCTTATTCTGCTCGCTTGAGATCGTAATTGTTCTTGGTTAGTAGTCACCAATGTTAGTATTAGCCGATCTTTGTTTTTTAAGATCTTTTAGTCTTTGGGTTATTCCTTCTTTAATATCACGCCCTAAGTTGGCGTCATCAGCCTCAACGAGTTTTTCTTTTTCTTTTTTATACGCTCATCTAGTTCATCCAGTTTTGCTGAGTTGTTTGTTAATTCGTCTCTGATGGTTCTCAAAGAATGATCAAGGGCCACTAGGTCTCGCTCGGGTATCGGTGGGTAGTGGATAGTTTTTAATGCTGTTTCTTCTGAAAAACTGGTTTCTGCTTCTATTATTTGTCCGCTGTTTGACTTAAATCTTTAAGTTCCATGTTTTGTATTTGGTTATCTGTTGGGAGATTTTGTAGCGTGTTTGAAGTTTAGAAACTGCCTCCCCATCTAATTTTGGTTTAACATGCCAGGCGATTTCGAACACCCCCTAAGTCTTGTCTAATTGTATCCATGCTTAAAAACTTTAATGGGTCTCGTTTATCTGAAAGGGGAACACGTTGTCCTTGATCGTTGTTCACATACAAATGGCCACCTTTTACTTCAAAATCATCAGGGGCTATAAATTCGGGAGGTTCTAGGCCTAAACTTCTATAAAATGATATGACCTTAGGTTCTGTTAATTCATGCCACATTGAGGCTGTTGAGCGATGCTGTATCAAAGGAGTCATTTCACTCATGTCGTCTCCAGGATCAGGAACATCATGATCTTCTTCAAACTTCAATTCCTGCCATGTTTTTAAATAATTAACTTTTTATTTTGTTTTATAAATATGTCGCAAACATATGGCTCAATTCTTGACCTGCATAGAAGACTGAAAGAGCCCTTGGCGTGAAGGGAAATAAACGGAATATTATTGTTCCAAATAATCCATCTACTATTGATGCAGATCAAATTCTTACTGTCAAATTTCCAGACCTAGGAGCAGATGAAGTGATTGTGCCAGGCTCTGCGCGACTTACTTTCAAAATAGAACTCGAATCAACAACAGACACAAACAGGACAGTTGTCCAGAATCTGGGACGGGCAATCGTTAAGAAAATTTCTATAAAACTTGAGGGCAAGAAATATTTTCTTTACACAATGCAGACATATTTTTAATCTATTCTGATCTAGGGTTAACCGCGGATGAAAGGGATGATCTTGCATTTCAAGGAATCGAAAATAAAGATTCACTAAAACACAGAATAGGCGCCGCAGATGCTAAAGACGGTAACAAGCCCGAAGCTGTAAGTTATGCGTATGGAAATCGCTTTTCAATCCCCTTAGATTTTGAGTTGTTAAGTGCGCATGCGCCGTACTTTCAAGGAGCATTAAAAGAAAGATTGTCATATGAACTAACTTTTAATGAATACAAACGTGTTATTAAATCTACAGACACCGAAGCAAAGTACAGTATTTCTGACATCGCGCTAGAGTTTGAAATTGTTAGCAACCTCACTTAGCAAGGGCTGATTGAGCAGCAATATCAGTCAAAATTAGCAATATATTACGAAAGAGTGATTCATCATAAAACATATCCTAAAAGCAAGGCAGACACTATATGGAATTTTAGTTTTAGTGCCGCAGCAAGATCACTTAAAGGTATTTTATTGCTGTGTGAAGATGAAGAACCATTTAAAAGACAAGCTGAAAAGTTTATTAATCCTAAAATAACGAAAGTACAATGTTCGATTGAGGGTAGTCCTAACCAAATCTACGCTAGCGGGCTTAACCTTATCAGCATTTTGACGAAATAAGAAAATTGTTCGGAGGCGGGAGGCATAGAAGTCGAACAGTAGACCTTGTGTCTAAAGATCTACACCTTCACAGTGTTAGACTCGATGATTATTTAACAACAAAATACGGTTTATGGATTGACCTAAGGTCAACAGAGGATAATCAGTTGCATGGAAGTGGAGAACGTTAAAGACGTAATAAACATTCAAATTGATAAAGAAAAAGATGGGATAAACCACTTAATGTACATTTGTTTTTAATATATGATGCGCAGCTGAATATTCAAGATAACAGATTAAAAGATATACATTACTAAATTATTTTTATTTTAAAAAAGCATGTCTGTTAAGCATTATCTAAAAGTGCCTACAGCCCCGGGAGTCGCCAAAAAAAGGGGATAGTAGAAACCCCCGACATAAAAACCTTTAGATTAACCAACATTACACAAATGCAACAAAAACTAGAGCAGGACCTTTCAAATACGGCAAACCAAGCGAAGGTATTCTGCTGCCTTTAATGCTGTTACATATGTTAAAACTGGAGCATCGACTTTTAGTGCTCATCAGCGGGAACAAGTGTAGGTCTCTTAGCAACAGCGTAGGTGCACCCGTTAGCTATACCCCTAGGCGGTTTGTCTTTAAGTCTCGGCGTGTGTTCATTAGCTGTAAGTGCTGCCAGCAAAAATTAAAAACAAACTCCAAAGCACACAGCTATGGTTCAACTAATAACAGCTAAACTTAGTTCGTTCAAACTGACAATAAATAAAGCACTAGTTGACTCAAACATCACGGATGAAGAATTTAGTCGTTTACAGGCCGATTTTGATGACTATAAAAGACAAAAGTTTGATCTTCAAAAAAAGGCAAGGGCAAGTTTTTTCTCAACAGCCATACACCGAGCAGATAAAAAAGGAATGTTTAAAAAAAGTAAACGAGACATTAAACTCTGTTCTAAACAGCTCGCATTAACAACATCAAAGGGCGTTTATACTTTAGTTTATGAGTCCAAGCACAAAAAGACCGTTGATATTAATTCTGATTAAGTATTTTTTTTTAAATTTGAATAAATAGTTTGAGTTAGAAAAGAACACTCAACATGGCTAGGATATATGAAGGACCGGACGAATTGTTTGAAGGAATGCTCGAGGGAGAGCGTTTGTCAAAAGCTTTAAATGATATTAATCTAGAAGTCATTGATCCAACAAACGTACGGGCAAGTGTTGTGCATGCTATTTCTCAAGTTTCCAGGTAAACTAACAATAGACCCGCCAGTTAAAGTAATGATAACTGTTTTAATCGACTATATAACATAAATGAAGAAAATCTAGAAGTCTGGGTCTCAACTAAACAACAGGTTATCTTTCTCATAATGACTTAACACCTGGTTGGGAAGACCAAATGCTTACACGGTTTGACGAAGCTGCTGAGAAGCCAAATGAGAGGCCCCTTTGGTTGGTCAGAGGGCGAAGTCTTAGAGATCAGATTAAAACAGGCTAAGTATGTACCGATTGTAGGCAAGTCTCACATTCCACTACCTCCAGCATTAGTTGCAAAAAGAGCAGTTCTAAACATAAAGAATTTAGACAACAAATGTTTCATGTGGTGTGTTCTGCAAGGCTGCATTACGTCCGCAAAAACGCAGAGAAAGTATCTAACTATCAGCCTTACATCAATGATCTTAACTTTAGCGGAATATCCTTTCCTGTTAGTGTAGACCAAATTGATCAGTTTGAAGAACAAAACAAACCAATAACTGTTAATGTATACACATGGTCTGAGAAAACAAATTTGGTGCCTATTAGAGTGTCTAAAGACAGCCCAACAATAGGCGATCCAGACAAAAGCCATGTGGACTACTCCTAATGTTTTCACCAACAGGGCTAACCGCATTACACATTGATACGCACAATGAGTAGACTAATGCAGCATACTTCAAAGCATAAAAAATAAACAAGAATTCTGTAGAAAATGTTTAACAAGAATGCCAATCCATTCCAGCCGCGCTTGAACATAAAAAAACATTGTAAAAGTTCTGTAGACTGTAATACAGAACTAATTACGCCCCACCCAGATCTAAAGTTAGTTTTAAGAACTGGAAACGGCTGCAAACAAGTCCATACGTAGTTTACGCAGACTTCGAGTCGCTTATTGTTCCTTATGAAGGGCCAACCCCACAGAAACTTCCGAAAACGGCCCTAATAAGCAATCATCAGATTTGTTCATTTGCCTTTATCATTGTCAGGTCGATGGTGTCCATTCAGAACCAGAATTGTATAGAGGACCAGATGCTGCAGAAACATTCTTAGAATGCATGCAGCAAGTGCGTAACGCCTGTTCTAATAATCTAAACTTATCTGAAATCATAATGACGCCTGAAGACCAAGAACAGTATGGCTCAGCCACACATTGTTGGATTTGCGGTTTAGGTCTCTCATCAGACGCAGAGAATCCAACAGTAAGAGACCATGATCACATTAGCGGAAAGTTCAGAGGAGCAGCGCACAGTAAATGCAATCTTCAACTAAAGTTGATCCTAAACATGGAAGCTGCCCATCTTCTTTCATAACTTGCGAGGTTACGACTCTCATCTTATAATGCAAGCAGTAACCGACGCCTTCAGGATAACATGCGTTGCACAGTCATCAGAAAAGTACATGTGTTTTTACTTTAAATAACATGTCTTTTTTTTTGACTCTATGCAACACCTGATGGATCATTAGAGGCGCTGGCTATGTCCTTAAAGTCCTGCCCAATAACAGAAGAATATTTTAACCCAGCTCTTGTTAGAAAGGGCGTTTACCCTTATGAGTACATGAACAGTTGGCAAAGGTTTGACGAAGATACACTTCCACCTAAAGATGCGTTCTTTTCTGGTCTTAGAGGAAAGGGCATCAGTGATTCTGATTACCAGCATGCTCAAGAAGCATGGCAGAAGTTAGACTGTAAAACGATGGAGACTATCATGACTCATACTTGATGGCTGACGTTTGTTTGTTGGTGGACGTCTTTGAAAATTACAGAAAGACCTGCATGAAACATTATAGCCTGGATCCTGCACATTACATTTCTGCGCCCGGGATGAGTTGGGATGCTTCTTAAAATTTACAGGAATACAGATTGATTATTGGCAGATTTACCAATGATTCAGATGATTGAAAACGGGTTGGTGGAGGAATTAGTATGGCGTCGCATCATTACTGTAAAGCAAACAACAAATACCTAGATGATTATGATCCAAGTAAAAGGTCTAACTATCTCATGTATTTAGATGCAAACAATCTGTATGGTTGGGCTATGGCGCAATCACTTCCATTACGTAACTTTAAAATGTACACTGGCGGCGGTACGAATAATATTCAAAAGGCGTTAAAGTGGTTGAACAGTTTTTAAAGCCCGATCGACATCGGGGCTTTATTCTAGAAGTTGACTTAGAATATCCTCAGGTACTCCATGACCTACATAATGACTACCCATTAGCAGCAGAAGTCTAAAGATAATCCAACAGAGCCACCTAAACTTGTGCCTAATCTTCAAGGCAAAAAAAATTATGTCTGTCATTACAGACTTCTACAATTTTATTTAAGACATGGTTTAAAGTTGACAGCTGTTCATCGTATAATAGCTTTTGATCAAGAACCGTTCATGAAACCATACATCATGAAGAACACTGATCTCAGAACTAAATCCACAGATGCTTCAGAAAAAGACTTTTTTTAAGCTGATGAACAACAGCTGTTTCGGAAAGACTATGGAAAATCCACACAAGCGCAAAGATGTCAGATTGGTCACCAAAGAGAACGAAGCAATTAAGCTGACTTCAAAACCTAATTATCAGGACTTTAGAAGATTCATGATCAGCTTTTTGGCATAATGATGAAAAAAAAGAAAGTCAAATTGGACAAACCTGTATTTATTGGGTTTACTGTTTTAGAATTATCAAAGCTTTTGATGTTAGAATTTCTTTATGACTACTTTAAAACCCTTGTATCCAGAGTCCAAAGTACTTACACAGATACAGATAGTTTTGTTATAGATATCCCTACTGAAGACATCTATAAAGACATGGAAGTAGAAGTAGCTAAAGGGCATTCGGGATGGTATGATACATCTGATTACCCCAAAGATTCGCCTTTGCATTCATCTGTTAATAAAGGTTTTAGGAAAGATGAAGGATGAATTATCCGGAGGGGTGATTAAGGAGTTTATTGGTTTAAGGTCAAAATGTTACAGTATTTCGAGCCAGGAGAAAACCATTAAGAAACCAAAGGGAATATCTCGCAGTGTTGTGCAGACAAACATATCACATGACAACTACAAAGAAGCATTGTTTGACAATAAGACTTTTCAACATGACAACGTAAAACTACGATCTAATCTACATAAGATCAACACAACAGCTGTAACAAAGAAGTCATTAGATAGAACAAACACTAAACGAGTAATTTGTTAATCCAGAGTTTTCATATGCAATCGGGCACTGAAAACAGCATAAACAGAGGGGTTTATATTTTTCATCAACTTTTATTATAAGATCAATCATATCTTCATCCAATTCAGCTAAATCTTTTTTTATGTTTGCTTGATGTGCTCGAATTTGTTTTATTATTTCAAGATATTCTTTTCCCAATCAAAAATTTGGGATTTTGGGTTGTAGGTGATCTGGATGTTTTAGCATCTCTTGATCAATCCTCGCAAGTGTTTCACTAATAACAGAATTCATATCATATGATTCCCGTATCAATTCCAAGGTCTCTTTCTTTATCATTCTTGTTTCGTCCCGAGCTTCCATTTTAAACTTAAATATATTTATGTAAATTAAAAATTAATTAAGCAACTGGAACTGTGTCTGGTGGGATTATCTGCAGTTCTTCCTTCACAAAAGATCTTTGAGGAGCTGGTTGTTTTGTTGTGTCAGTTTCTCGTAAATAATACACGGGCGGATTCATTTTTACAATTCTTTTTATTTCATATGGATCAACACTCCAAACTGGATCGGTTGCCCTGATGCGAGTGTCCCCTTCTGCTTCCCCCGTAAATAAAGGTACCTTACTTTTAAACCAAACGGTAATAGTTTGCCGGATGAACTGGCGTCTCCTTCAACAACATCAATTTTTTGTTTTTTGATTGCTTGTACTGGTTTTAACCCTTTAAATTCTTCATTATTCATTGCGCGCAAAACTGAGGGCAGTCTTCTAACCCATTCTGTGTTGCGAGAATTGTCAATCAGCTCTCTGTGATACTGGTAGGAAAAACGTCTTTCAGATAACTGTTTGTTAAAGTTTTCAACTAAAGCCTGTGATCTGTGAACTCCTGGAATGCCTCTTTCAATGGTAACTCTATGTTTTAACAATAATTTGATTCACTCGACCTTTAAATTCTTTTCCATCATCGACTTGAATCATGCGAGGATAAGTTAGCGGGCCTCATTGGTATATCAGTTGTATGGCAACAGCAACAGCAGAAGCACTCTTTTGTGTTAATGGTTCCGCATCTTTGTATCTTGAAGCTATGTCAATGACTGTGAGTGCGTACTTAAATCTTTTCGTCTAATCGTATCATGGGGTAAATATAGAAGATCCATTTGATGGGTGTCATTCGGTATTGTATTCACAAAGTGCGGTCTCTGTATTCGTCTAGGTGCAGGTAAATAAATTTGCCAAATCGCTTGTTTAGATAACCATTCCTTTGCTGTTTGTTCGCTGACTCCCGCTGCTTGGCTTAGCTTTTTTATTGCCGTGATTCCCTTCCAATATCCTTTTGGCGAATAATAGATTTTGTTCATTTTTATTCAGCCAATATTATGTGCAACAAAATACACAACGGTCATACCAAAGACGATAAACACGATTTCTTGCATCTTTTGTTTTTCTGATGGCTGATAAAAGTCACTGAATTTTGGTGGGGGCAATGTCTTGATTGGTTTGCCTGTTACAAGATAATATTCTTTTATTGCTTGATCAACATCTTTAAATGTGTAAGCTGCATGTCCCTGTTTTTTCAGTTTGTTGTTAATAAAATCTAACTGCTCAATTCTCTGCTTTTCATAGTAATCTTGTGCAGCCGCTAGTTGTTCCATAGCTTTGTTATGTCTTTTTCTCTTGCCGTCATCCCGCAGTTTACTAAACGCGTAATTACTTCCGCTAAAAGCAAGCGCATTAACCACAGCGCCGCCTATCATCATTACGAATGAAGCCATTTTATAAATGTATTTTTTTTTAATTTTACATATTTATACTGTCTGGAATTATTCCTTGCTTAACTAGAAAATCTTTCGTAGCAAACGAAGCTGTAATGATAGCAATTAGCTTTGCTGAATCCTCAAAGTCTAGTTTGCCAAGATCTGCTGGTTTTATTTTTAACAGGCTTTTACCAAGCATTGTGTATCCTATACTTAGGCCTCCAATAACAGCAGAATGGTATACAAGATTAGTAACAGTCTTTTCGGCGCTCATTTTTAAAAACAAAATAATAATTATATTTAGTAATAAAACATGAACACAGATGATCTGCTAAACCTTCCTGAACTTATGATTACAAATGACCAGGTTGATGACCAAGCTATTATGCCCAAAAAGGAAAGGCTGTATTCTTTGGCAGCATGTGGAAAAACAAAACAGTTCCTCGGAAATGAATTCAGCATAGAACAGATTCAACAGATGTCGCCACAAGACATTGTAAAGTATCATAACAGGTATGAAGTGCAACTAGGATCAAGAATGGTAAAAAGTGTTGGGCAAACGGTTCTTAGTTTGTACACTAAACTAGTAAGTAAACTTGCGCCTATTGATTCTGAACAAGACTTTATGTATGATTTAACGCAGGATCCAGTTTTAACAAAGTCATTAGAGTCTCTAGGATGTGATCTATATTACAGATTTGGAACATTATTGTCGCCGCTAATCATGGGATTAATTACTTTTAATCATATAGATTTTGTTTCCCTAAAAAATGACCGAGCCAGAAAATCAGCAGAATCAGAAAACATTGAATCGGGTGGAGAAAGTGATCAGTAAAAAGCCGCCTCATCCTGGCGCGTTGCAGCAGGAAAAAGATTAGCAGAGTGGAACAAACAAAAAAAATTAAAGGTACAAGCACAGAATGAAAAAGCGCCAGAGCCGCAGCCAGTTGTTTCAACGCCGGCTATAAAAACACCAGAACAAGTTGATTCAAGGCCTACAACAACAACACCGCCAAAGTCTTCATGGAATTTTCTTAAAGCAATTGTCATTTTTGGCGGCATTGCTGCTGCTGGGGGTGGTTATTACAGTTATAAAATATATAAACAAAGACAGCAAAAACCAAAGCAGTCCAAACAATCTCAACCACTAAATACAGAAGCCGAACACAAAAGTATGCCAAAACCGCCAACAACAAAAGATCATTTTGATCCATTTAAGATGGAATAATACTTTAAGAACTTAATAAATAATTATAAGTTAACTTGAATAAGAACTTGGCTGTACTTAAAGGATGACTTAGTTATGATCTTAGGTTGACTTGAGTAAGAACTTAGAAGTTACTTGGGATGACTTGAGTAAGAACTTAGAAGTGACTTGAGGATGACTTGAGGATGACTTGAGTAAGAACTTAGAAGTAACTTGAGTAAGAACTTGAGGATGACTTGAGGACGACTTGAGGATGACTTGAGTAAGAACCTAGAGGTGACTTGGGGTAACTTAAGTTAAGAACTTAGAAGCGACTTGAGTGTGTGCATGCGTGGGGTGGGGGGTGGGTGGGTGGGGGGTGTGCGTGCGTGTGTGTGTGCGCGCACCTTTGATTATTTATAAGAAACAGATGTTCAAAATATGATATAGTTATTATCAGTAAAAATGCTATAATTTTAAAAACAACTACAAATTATAATAATAAACTTACCTTAAATGTCTTGTGAATCCTCTGCTACATCCCATTGAGTATTTAATTCATCAAGAGCAGCTTTCAATTTTGTTTCTTTATCAGTCAATGATTTTAATTTTTGTCTTCTAGTTTTACTCTTTCTTCTTGTTTCACTCTTTGTCTCTTTATCTTTCTCAACTCTTTTCTCTTTTTCGCTATTTGCTCTTCTAAATGTTCTTTTTTAAATGGAATACTGGCCAAAAAACTTTCAACAGTTCTTGATGTTCCCGATGTTGTTGCCTGATCCGTCATTTTGAAACTAACCGCATGTCTCCAAGAACACGTAACTATAAACAGTGTCAATGCCTTTTTATATGTCAACACCAAGAAATAATGCAACAGGTCAAACCAAAAGTAACTGGGTCGCACAGGCAGAAATATGTCACAGAACTTGCTTTAACATATACTGAGAGGCAAAGAAAACGCAATTCCATTATCAACTGACAATTTTATTGAAATGAAACAAACACACATCAAAGCAAATACATGTGACAAAAGTGCGACCACTGTACATTAGTTTGCCCATAACAGGTGCACATTCGCCTGAAGTGAAGCCCATTTAGGCGCGACAGAAGGAATACACTGTCAATATCTGGTGTGTCCCCCTTGAGCACGAACACAAGCTTGCAAACGTCGGGGCATTGAAACGCACAAACGACGGATGATACGGATCGGTATCACGTTCCAGTGATGCTGCAATGCTTGGGTGAGCTCAGCAACGGTAGTTGGGGGATTCTGCTGACCTTGCACACGTCGTCCAAGTTCGTCCCACAAATGTTCAATGGGATTCATGTCTGGGGACACGGAGGGCCACTGCATGACATCCACATTGCTGTCCCGAAGGAAATTTCGTGTGAGAACGGCTGTGTGGGGTCGAGCATTGTCCTGCTGAAACACTAGTCTGTTGCCACCATGCTGTCTCCAGAGAGGAAGAAGAACTGGCTCAAGAACAGTGTCAATATAACGCCTTGCCGTCAAGTTGCCTGGCACAAACACAAGCTCCGATCGAAATTGAGCATTTATGGCACCCCAGACCATTACCCCTCCACCCCCATAACGATCTCGCTCAATGACACAGGGTTGCGCAAAACGTTCACCCTGACGTCGATACACACGATCACGGCCATCCGGGAAAGAGACATTGAACCGGGATTCATCCGAAAAAACAACATTCCCCCAAACCCTGTTCCCCAGAAAGCCACCTGCGGCAGCCCATCGCTGGCGTGCTAGTCGATGGCGATGGGTTAAGATCTGACCTTGGTATGGTCGACGTGCCCGTAGTCCTGCTGCTGCCAGACGCCGACGCACGGTACGGCTGCTGATTGGTCTTTCTCTAGTCCCAATAGTGTTGCGGGCTGTTTGTGCAGCTGGCTGGAAACGATTCCGGAGGTGCTGCGTGACAATGTAGCGGTCCTGTCGTGCCGTCGTCACACGTTGGACGCCTGGGCGTGGACGGTCGTTTACACTTCCAGTGTTTTGGTGCCGAGTCGCAAGACGGGTTATGGTTGATGGGTGTACATTGAAATGTTGTGCGGCCCTGATGTGAGCAGTGCCTGCCCTCAGCATGCCAATGGCTTGATTTCTCTGGTCTGTAGTTAACCGCGGCATGGTGCGTACGAGTGTCAGTAAAACGCCAATGTGTGCTTTTATAGGGGACAGTCATGGGCTGTTTGCATGCAATCACAGTATGCCTGTGTTGCACGTGTTTTGCAGTTATCAGTAAAAGATGTGTTGGAGTGGTTTACTCATGACGTCATGAACCCAACTGTGCCTGTCAATACAGATCGTCGCAATACAACATACGCGTGCTAGGTTGCATGCCTCGTGCATAATTCACATTATTTTGGCTGAGGTGACATTTTTCGGGGACTAAATGGGGATTGCGTTTTCATTGCCTCTCAGTATATATATTCTTTGCGGCAGAGCTGAGCTTGTCAACGTCTTTCATGTCAACGCTAGCCACCGAAGACTGTTTGGCGTCGTAGCAAGATAAGCCACCAGCAAAAATTATTAGCTTTGCCCACCCGCGAAGGTTGCAGTCAGCTAATTACAGGTATCGCGGGGGCCACACAGGCTACTGTACCTGTTGCTGCCTGACACCGCCTGATACGCCCCCTGCCACAATCTACAAACCCTGTAATTAGGTCTGCGAGCGCAGTGTCTCGGTCAAGCCATACATGATTTCCAGATTTAGGTAGGATTTTCCGCTCTATGTTTGTTGGTGTTATTGAAAAGACTTTAGAGAACAGTTAAAGACTGTAGTTTTATTTCACATGAAAGACAGAGACGCATTTGATGTTATTGAAAATGATCAGGAAAAACATAGGATTAAGCAAAAACTAAAATCTGAAAAGTTTAGTAAATTAGTATTGAAATGGATAACCCAACACAGTATGTATGTTTGTAGGATTTACTAGGAGAGAACAGGAAAACGCGGATTTCTAGCTTCCCCACCGAAACTTGTTGAGGGTGGGGAAGCTAGAGTCCGCGTTTTCCTGTTCTCTCGAAGCCTCTCTGTCCAGAAAGGGAAAGTAGCAAAACCAGTCAAGTTCATCATAGCCAACCAAGCCATTCCAACTGTGACAGAAGAACCAATCATGTGTGGTTGTATAATGACTGCTTGAAAGACACGAAGAGGGGAGAGGAAACCAAGCAAATGGCAGAAGAAAAGCAGTGCAAGGGCATTATTTTTGCTGTTTAAAAAAATCCCCTCTACACTGCCTATCAGCCATGTGGCGCAATAAGGTGTAAATATTAAAGATAAGGATGGCGTAAATGATTTTGATTTAATATTGTTGGTTTTCTTCAGTTAGTAATGTCACACAAGCAACTTTGACTCGCCCTATTTTGTTCGTTTTGTTTGTGTGTTTGTTTTCGTTTTTTCCAGAAACCGGCCTGTGATAGCTCTTTTTCGCAGTAGAAGGACACTGTGTTCTTCCTCCGATTTCATGTTTCAAGAAGGGGTGTATTATAAAGATGCTCCATGAAAAGTCGTTTTCGCCTCGACAAACTCCATGCAGCCCTGTCGCTCTTCAAAAGGTCAGTATGAGTGAAATAGGTGTGACCAATATGTGGTTTGCATATCCCTGTTTCATCGTTATCTGAGAGTACAAGGAATTCTTTTAAGTGTGGACGGAGCTGAGAACTGGTATATTGTCGGTGTGTATATTCCATTCCTCTTACCGATGATCTTTGATATAACTCGGGGGGGGGGGGGGGGGGGGGGGTAGGGAAAGGTCATTTTCGACAGTTGATCGCTCGTGACATCCTTTCTTGAAGGTGACGATGATTATTATGATGCTGATAACGGTGGCGGTAAACGGTGAGGACGACGACGATGATAGTAATAATGAAATGATGAAATGATGATGATGACGAGGATGATGATGATGATAGTGATTATAATAATGACGATGATGATGATGGTGATGGTGTTGACGACGACGACGACGACGACGACGACGATGATGATGATGATGATAATGATGAGGATGATGATGATGATGATGATGATGATGATGATGATGATGATGATGATGACGATGACGATGATGAGGATGATGATGACGATGATGATGATGATGATGATGATGATGATGATGATGATGATGATGATGATGATGATGATGATGATGATGATGCTGATTACGACAACGACGACGACAATGATGATGATGACGACGACGATGATGATGATGATGATGATGATGATGATGATGATGATGATGATGATGAGAATGACGTGTGGCATGACACTCTGACGAGGAAGCAGATGGAGAGGACACAGCTGCAGGGCTCCATCACACACCTATGCTCGCACACTCATGATGTCCATGGAGACTCTAATTAACATGCTGGCATCACCCCACTGATGAACACACCCAAGCGCTCACACGTCTACATTATACGCTGGGGACCCTGAGAGATTCAAAGTCTTATCTCAGTTGTCATGTGTTTCATCTTTTGTGTCTGTTATTGGAAAGGCCCAGTATGAGTCTGCCCCAATCTCCAGGAGTCTTTGCAATGTTGGCCTTGAAATTATTCCAATGTTTGTTTGGTTGGTGATGTTTCTTGCTCTTTCCTTAAGTCTGAATGTGCGGCCACTTCCTCTCTTGATGTTCAGATCTGAAAGATGGTCTGTGGTATAGTGGCTTTGCTCTTGTTTGCTTAAGTGATTCTTCCAATTTCTTATCACATCAGATCGGCCAAGCAGTAATCCAGTTCTTATTGTTGCCTTGCCAGCCAGTGTGTCTGCTCCCTCGTTTCCTTTAACTCCAGCATGTCCAGGGCAGTACATCCATATGAGTCTCTCCAATGGAGGGCTGCGCAACAGTTCATTCCAAGCAGGGCTTCCCATTCCACTTTTCACTTTCTGAAGTAGGTTCGTGGAGTCAGTCAGTATCACGGCTTTTTGAGTTTGAAGCTGGCTTATGGATGTAAGCCAGTGGAGTGCTTGTGTCACTGCTTCTACCTCCATTGTTTGACTTGAAGTTGTTAAACTGTGCGCACCATTGTCTTCCTGAATAGTTCGGCCATTTTGCTTCACTGTGTATCCCCAGCCTGACTTACCTTTGGTGACAGAACCGTTAGTGTATATTAAAATATCATCTTTTGTGCAAAGGTCTTCTACCAGCATCTGAATTTCTGCGTTGGTTTTACCTTCTGGCCATTCTCGACAATGTCTTTCGAGTTCTGGAGCGATGGCAATTTAGTAGAGATGGTTCAAGTGGTCTGGATATTTCTCCCATTCCTTGGTTTCTTTGACTTCTGCTAACTGGCAGAGGACCTGGGATTTCAGGTCATTCTTTTTTATGTCTATAAGCTGCATGTGATCGGTTTGTGTAGACAAAGAAATAAATAAGAAAGAAATCAGTAAATAAGTAAGTTAATGAATAGATGAGTAAGCAAACAAACAAACGACTAAAATTATACAGTAACTTTGTAATGACAGAACTGTAGCACTTTGAAAATGTTGTTACGAAATTGTGTGATGCTGGCCAACAAAGTGTTTATTACTAGCGCCTTTGTTAAATAGGAACAACAGCATATCATACCTACTAATTTGATACACATTCTAAAAAGGATTATGGAAATTAAAGAACCTAAACTAAAATAGGAATATGTGCTTACATTTACTCTCTGGGAGGAGTTTGAAAGAGTTCTGAACATTAAATGTTCATACAGCGAGCGACTGTCCATCAGTGTGGAATTTGTTCTATTTGGCACTGACGGAAAATAAAAACCGATGCAATATTAGATCTGATAATTCTAAATATTTTGCTCTGTCAAAATGTGAAATTTACAAAACAAAAGCTGACCTAAATTTGTCTTTGAAGAATTTGGGCTATAAATGTGAAATGTGGAAAAAAAAGTCCTTGATGGAGATTAATTATACAAATCAAAAACGGTCTCCATTTATTAAACTACTGGCGATTAATGTTTATCTCATAAACTGTATTTTTCTTTCTTTTCTATTTACACGTCGTACGCGATCTTGGATCATAGTATGATACTAAGATTCAATTTGCTGTCTTCGGATGTCATGACTTGATGGATTCGAGATCATGTGGTATGTAATGTGTTTCGTATCTTTGTATATTTGTGTACACTGTTCATGTTATGCGTGTCCATTCCAAACAATCTCTTCTCTGAGCCCCAAACCGTGTTGATGACTGCGATTTTGACCCAAAGTTCTGCAAGAAATTTTAAGATCACCCCCATGCTATTCCACGTTTGAGATTTTGTATCTTTACCTATTTTAACAATGCAGACCTCGGATGCGACCGTGAGTGATTCGACTAAATTTCCTAACGAGTCAACATGGACTCTCCTCACCCCTGATATCGCTTTGATCTGGCTCATATTGCGAAAACTCCACTAACTTGGGCCTACAAGACTTGTTTTGGTCGAACTTTGCGTAGGTTTTCAGCCTTCCAAAGATTATTTACGGATCAATCCAGATCTGAAAAGGGGGCTGTCTCTGTTGCGTTTTGTGCAACACCTTCTCAGAGATGTTCTAGACACATTCCCACTGACATTTCCATCTACACTGCTGAGCTGACAGCTTAAACCATGGCTCTTGCAATGGTTTGTGAATCAACACACAAAGACCTTCTCATTCTGTCTAACTCCCGTTCTGCGTTTCGGGGTGGGGGGGGGGGGGGGGGGGGGGGGACATTGCTGACCGGCACGTCAAGTCCCTTAACTGAAATTGCTCCAGCAGTAAACGTCTTTGAAACCGGATTGCTTTTGCTTAGGTCCCCTCTCGTGTCGGTATCTGAGGCAGTTGCAGTTTTTGTTCAATTTAGCAGACGACCTGCACATTTAGAAAGAATTTTGAGGCAAAGAAGTGGTAGATCCACCTTCAAGAATGCCACAGTTCAAAAGGTGAACAGATTCTCCATGCCTCACACCGACTTCAACCCGAAGCTCTGGCATATGTCAAGGGCATGTGGCAAAGGGAATGTTACTTGCAAAGGGATAACAAACTTTTTTTCAAACCTGATCAAACCTATACATTATGTTATTTAGCAATGTTGGGACTAACATTATGTCAGGCATGAACACTTTATAGGAAACTCTGAAAAG
>CM031606.1:91685836-91705836 GCA_018398815.1 Conus ventricosus | reverse complement strand
GAAATGACAGGCATTTTGTGCAAAGGTGCACATGGGACGCGACCTTTCTGAGATGTCTTTTGGCAGATGTCACATGAGCGGCAGTATTCTGTAACTTCCTTTGTGACACCTGGCCAATAAAAAGAATCAAGAACTCTCTTTAATGTTCTTTTGATTCCACAGTGACCAGCGAACAATGCATCATGAGCCGTGTGTAGTACTGTCTCTCTAAGTGGCTTTGGAACGACAACTTGTTTGTTGTCCTGTCCAGGTACACACCTGTAGAGAATGTCAGAGTCCAGTATGTACGTTGGTTTGTCCGTTGGTATGTCAGTGACAGTCTGTTTAGCAGCAGAAAGTATTGTCGTCAGCGTCTCGTGTTTTCCCTGCATTTCTTTTAGATCATCTGGGGTAATCTGGAGTTCATCCAGTTTTGAGACTTTTAGCGGCTTTGTAGCCTTTCCCTGCTCTATGATGTCTGATCTGGTACTCACAAGACAAGGAACGAACGATCCTCCAGCACCACCATGTACTGTAGCGACACCTGGCAAATTGCCCAAGATCAAGTCGCAGACTGGGTTATCGATAACACAAGCGGTGAGAAATCCGGAGTAGTACGGTGTATCGACCGAAATTTTCGCCAGCAGAAACGTTTCAATCTTGCCTCCAAACGACCTACACTTTTGAACAGTGTTGAGATACTGGTTTTGAAGCACGAAAGATTTTCTTACACCAGCGGTGGTGCACCCAGTGTCTCGCAAAACCGAAGCCTGCAATCCGTTGATGGCTCCGTTTTCTAACACCAGTCCATCAACCGATTGATCTGGTGCCAAAACAAGGCCTTCTTCACAATCAGTGGAGACTAATGCGGATTTTGAATCATTTGGTTTGAAAGGGCAATTCTTTTTCAAATGGAACTTGCCATCAAAAAAGAAACATCGCATTGTCTGATCGGCAGCTGACTGATTTTGTGAACTTCGGTTCTGTCCACGAACTGGCCCAAAAGGTCTACGCGGTGGTCGTTGTCCACGACCTCGGAACGTTTGCTGAGGAGCAACGGGTTTTTCCGGCGGTGAGTACTGGTACTGACGAAAGTCACTCGAACCGCGGAAAGATCCCTGTCCATTCCTAGGATAGGTATATCCTTGAGGACTCAGAAATGACCCACGATTTTCTTTCCTGTAACTTCCTTGTCCCGATGGGATAGTACATGACGCATGAGACTCAAAGATGGAAAATTCTCCTTTCCTAGCCACGCCCTTATCTGGGTGAGTGATACAATACTGATCAGCCATCTGACACATTTCCTCAACGCTTTCAAATTGCCTTTCTTTAAGGAAAGTGGCCAGATCTTTGCTCACGCTCTGAAAAAGTTGTTCTCTAAGAAGGAGATCTCGCAGTGATTGAAAAGTTTTGTTCGTTTTTGATAAATCGATCCATCGATCTAAACAATGACTCATACGAATTAGAAACGACGGAAATGATTCTCCTTTGTCAGGCCGCACAGAACGGAAACGTTCGCGAAAACGATCGGCAGAACATTGAAATTTCTTGAGGAGTTCTTCTTTCAACTGATCCCAAGTTAAATTTTGTTTCACCGCGAGTGTGTGGTACAATGCCAAAGCGCTACCCTTAAACAATGACGCAATGTACAATGTCCACTTTTCCTTTGGCCAACCACAAGACGTTGCGTGACTTTCAAAGCGGAAAAGAAAACTATCGATGTCATCCGTTTTTTTCCTCGAAAGGCGGTAACTTTGGAATATATGCTGATTTTGGTTGAGGCGCACTTGCGGAACCGACTGGTGGAGCTGGTGGAGGTTCTCTCGATGCCTGTAATCTTTTAATTTCAGCATCAGTCTCTAGTTCTAACTGCCTCAACTTAAATTGACGTTCTTTATCTTCAGCTTCCCTCTGTAGTCTTTTTTCTTCAGCTTCAGCTTCCCTCTGTAGCCTTTTTTCTTCAGCTTCCCTCTGTAGTCTTTTTTCTTCAACTTCAGCTTCCCTCTGTAGTCTTTTTTCTTCAACTTCAGCTTCCCTCTGTAGTCTTTTTTCTTCAACTTCTAGTTTCCTTAGATTTTCTTCTCTTTCTAGTTTCCTTTGATTTTCTTCCCTTTCTAGTTTCCTTTGATTTTCTTCCCTTTCTAGTTTCCTTTGATTTTCTTCTCTCTCTCTTAGCCTGTCTGCCCTATCTATGCATTGTTGCACATAGTTGGTAAGTTTTTCTCCATCAAAACCAAGCGTTCCGCTTGTTGAACATATTTATCAAAATCATCCATAATGAACCGTCAACAGATATAAACACAAACAATCTCTAAGTATGAATAAAAATAAGGCGATATATGATGATGCTATATGTTTCACAAAACGTAATCATAATATATACAAATAAAGAATTGAATTTCCGGTATAAACAGAAAACACCTTACTAAAACAAGGTAAATATGAAACACAAGGAATGTATTTTTCCAGAAGTATTTTGTTCTCGAAAACAGGTATCAATTAAAAAAAAAATTCACGTTCAATGCTAATCTATTTTTTCCTAAAAAAGGGGGGGGGGGGGGGGGGGAACACAATAAAGTTTACTGAAAATAAATTCTTTATAAAGTTTTAGTTCTTAAATGTTCTTGTTGTCAGTCTTTCTTACTTAATTTCAAATGAATTTACAAAACAGATGTATCGCCTTATACGATAAATGAATATAAATTTACAAACAAATGGAATCACAAACAATTAAAAAGAGGGGAAGAAACACAAACTAGCGGAAATCCTACCTAAAAGATGAAAATGTTGAAAAGAAAACTAGATAGGAGCTTATTGTAAAGAAGTGTAGAGATTTTGAAAAAGGGGGTGAAAGGAAATGAAAGGATACACAGGATCGGAATAGTAAGAAGAAATCAAGAAAAGCAAAAGAAGCCCTCAGACAGCACCCTAGTGGTCACTGTCTCCCGTGAAACTGGAGACGGGAAAACAAATCATGCACAGTATACACAACACTACAATAATGATAAAAATGATTAACAATCAATCAATAAATGCACATTCACCCAAACGCAAAGAAGAAATCACAACAGCAAAAAAACAATAGAAAATTTTATTTGGAGTTTTCCCCGCACTTGTCAACCTCTGTCCTGTTGAAGGAGACAAGGTCGGTTCAAAACTCTGGGAAAAAAAGGGGACTACTGGAAATGAAACGATAGGACAGAGAAAGAAAAAAAAAACAAAATAAACCTAATAAGGGCGATCACGGCTGCTCCCACTCTTGAACTAACTGCTCAATGTAGTGAGAAGCGGTGGGGCTCACGATCGGGGAAAAGGACAAAATAGGGAATCAACAAACAAACAAAAAACACTAGCAAAACTCAGAGTCAGAAATAAGAGAGAAGTTCTCACTCGCACTGAAAATAAATTCACTCACACACGTAAACAGAAAAAAAAATTGCAAATACACAGTAGAGAACAGTATTTTACCAATCCTGGCTCACTTGCTCAACCACCGAGTTTTTGGGCGAAAGTGGCCTAAAAGCCGCCTTTTCCTGTGGCGGAAGAGAGAGAGAGAATCACCGGCAGACAGACAGACAGACAGAGAAGAGAGAGACAGAGAGAGAGACAGACAGACAGACAGAGAGGCGGGCAGACAGACACACACACACACACACACACACTCTTTCTCTCTCAATTAAATGACATAAAATCCGCACACTTCTTCTGACTAATTTCCACCTACAAACTTTGTACACGGGGCTGAAATCTGATCACTTAATTTACGGCTCGCGGCAGTTTGCACCTAGCCTGTGCTGTTTAAACGAAGCACACTCAGCTGGTTACACCACATTGCATCAGAAATTCGAGATTGCCACGTCGACAAACCAGATCGAGGCTGTCACGCGACACAACTGGGCTGTCATTGGTGTTTGAGCCACCACTCAAGAAGGCTGTGTGTTTTGACTGCGCTCTGTTGTGACCACTGTGTTTTACTTGTGTTATTTTAAAATGGCTAAAACGTTACTGAAGAACAGGTTTGTTATTCGAGGCCATAAGTTTTACTTTAACTGCATGTTAGAGTATTTTCTTGAAAGAATTAGTTGAGTCAGTCAGTGAAGGCAAGCCAACTATTCACATGTCTGCCCGCACAGCGGGCGTGTGCTAACACGTTCCTCGCTATACAGCGAGAGCCGCCTCTTTCTCTGTTCTTCATTGCGCTTAACTGGTAGTTGTCTTGAAGGTAGGCGAAGCATGTTGTGAACGAAGCACACTCGGCCGGGTTGCAATGGGTTGCATCAGAAAATGATTGCCACGTCGACACATCGAATCGAGGCTGTCGCGTGACACGACTGGGTCGCCATTGTTGCTTGGACTTGCGCTCTGTTGTGACCACTGTGTTTTACTTGTGTTATTTTAAAAATGGCTAAAACGTTACTGAAGAACAGGTTTGTTATTCGAGGCCATAAGTTTTACTTTAACTGCATGTTGTGAAACCGGAGAGATTGTTTTTTAGAAAACGAAAAAAGTGAACTAACTGCTTTGGAAATGAACGGCTATCTTAAAGGTTTGTTGGTTCAAGGAAATGAAACAAGATGTAGCTAGTTTTAATACGTGTTTGACTATTGATGGTGATAAGTTTTATATTTTTAACATAAAATCCGCACACTTATTCTGACTAATTTCTAACCTACAAAACTATGTGTAACAGATAGGCTGACACGAGGCCGAAACCTCCGCTTAATTTACGGCTAGCGAGACGCGCTACCTTCGTTCACACAGCGCACGGCAAGCGACCAAAAAATCAATAAAGCGGGAGACTGGGTTTGCCAGGTGAGGGGTGGGGGTGAGGGGGGCGTATTCATTTCAGGTTGACAGCGCGCCAGGTGTCGTCAGCGAATGTTCTAGACTGTTACGTGTCACTCCCACTTTGTGACCGCTACGGCAGCAAGACCGGGTTGTATTGTTCTCAGTTTGTATTAGACTTGATTGATTGTTAACTACAGATTCAGTGTTTATGGGGCAAGCTGATCTGTGTATTAAGATGTGTATACTTTTCTACTTTTTTAATTCTAACCAGTTTATCTGCCTTCAAGTGTGCCCTTATGCAACTGAATGGCGATTTTTTAATGTTCTGGCAAACAAACTAGATAGGGTTAGGCAGACCTTAGTACATCTACTAGTATGGAGAGGAGTAGGGCCTAGTGTGTGGCCGGCACTATCTTCATATAAATGCTTCAAATATACAATGACGGATGTACTACTAACTGGCGATTAGAGTCGCCATAAAAGCTTGGCTACGGCAGTAATTGCTGTAACTCTGCCAATTTTCAAGCCTGGTTGAGAAAAGAGGAGCACAGCAAACTAGGCCAAACAACCCTATGTGATCGCTTGCCGCCAATGACGTCAGCACCTGCAAAGCTCGGTGGCAAACTAGGTCAAACGACCCTATGTGATCGCTTGACTACAAAGCGCGGCAGCACCAGCAAAGCTCAGCGGCAAACTAGGCCAAACGACCCTATGTGATCACTTGGGGTTGATTGAGGTTGCGCGCGGGGCACAGCCTGGTAGTTCTACTTCTTGTTTGTTTGTTGGTGTTTGTGTGTTTTGGCCTACCCCACGCACGCACGTCCCTCCACCCCACCCCTGGACTGTTTATTGTGTGTTTGTGTTTGTTGTTTGTTTTGTCCTGCCCCCACGCATGCACACCCCCCACCCCCACCTGCCCCACCCCCCCACCCACGCATGCACACACTCAAGTTCCTTCTAAGTTTTTAACAAGTTATTCTCAAGTTCTTACTTAAGTTACTTCTAAGTTGTCCTTAAGTCATTCTCAAGTTATCCCCAAGTTTTTAATAAGTTCTTGATCAAGTTCTTAATTAAGTTCTTAATAAGTTTTTTGATCAAGTTCTTGATAAGTTCTTGATTAAGTCATCCTTTAAGTACAACCAAGTTCTTATTAAGTTATCTTATAATTATCAAAAAATACAAGCTATGTTTTTATCTTAAATAGTAGATGTCTAATATAGTACACACACGCCTCAAAAAACGCGTCATCGTTGAGGATGTCTTGCTCAGCGTTCTCTGCATAGATCTTAAGGAAGTTTTACATCCGAAGCAACCGCATTGATTACAATTCTGGTCTATGGAAATGTCTTTTATAGACTCCATGTCTTTATTTATTGACTTTATCATTTTATAATACGCCATGATCTTTTTTTATAAAAAAATTTAAAATATTATTGCATTATAAATGGATCAAAATGATCTTTTGTTATTGGCGGTTTTGGCGTGCAGTTGTCTTTTTCTGCATTTAATGGTTCAGATTTTTTTGATTGCTTTTGTTTCTGTTGCAATTGTGTATATATTTTATAGCCGCAATAACTGCCCCCAACAGCAGCAATGGCGCCAAAAATGGCAACAGTTTTAAGTTCAATATTCCATGAAGACTTTGGGGCCCTTGTATCACATGGAGTTTTTATAGCTGGCATTGAATCAACTTGTTTTGGCGTTGGCGGTGTTATGTTTTCATGATGAGGTAATTCTGTAACATTAATTTTTTTTGTCTGTTCCACTCTGCTAATTTTTTTCCTGCTTCAAACACGCCCAGGATTTTTACTGGTTACTTTCTCCACCTGATTCAATGTTTTCTGCTGATTTTCTGGCTTGGTTACTTTCTCCACCTGATTCAATGTTTCCTGGTTCTGATGATTTTCCAGCTCGTTCATTTTGAAGGGAAATAAAATCTATATGATTAAAAGTTATTAATCCCATGATTAATGGCGATAACAATGTTCCAAATCTATAGTATAAATCACATCCTAGAGACTCTAATGTCTTTGTTAAAACTGGATCTTGCGTTAAATCATACGTAAGATCTTGTTCAGAATCAATGGAGCAAATCTACTGACTAGTTTAGTGTACAAACTAAGAACCGTTTGCCCCACACTTTTCACCATTCTAGACCCCAGCTGCGCTTCATACCTGTTATGATACTTTTATAATGTCTTGCGGCGACATCTGTTGAATCTGTTCAATGCTGAATTCAGTTCCGAGGAACTGTTTTGTTTTCCCACATGCTGCCAAAGAATACAGCCTTTCCTTTTTGGGCATAATAGCTTGATCATCAACTTGGTCATTCATAAGTTCAGGAAGGTTTAGGCCGCCCTGTAGCTGTAGGAGATCATCACTGTTCATGTTTTTTAATAATTATAATTATTTTATTTTATAAAAATGAGCACCGAAAAAAACTGTTACCAACCTTGTATACCATTCTGCTGTTATTGGAGGACTAAGTGTAGGATACTCAATGCTTGGTAAAAGCTTGTTAAAAATAAAACCGGCAGATCTTGGCAAACTAGACTTTGAGGATTCAGCAAAGCTGATTGCTATCATTGCAGCTTCGGTTGCCACGAAAGATTTTCTAGTTAAGCAAGGAATAATTCCAGACAATATAAATATGTAAGAAAAAAATACATTTATAAAAAATGGCTTCACTCGCATAATGATAGGCGGCGCTGTGTGTGAATGCGCTTGCTTTTAGTGGCAGTAATTTCGCATTTAGTAAACTGGGGAATGACGGCGAGAGAAAAAGACATAACAAAGCTATGGAGCAACTAGCAGCTGCACAAGACGCCTATGAAAGGCAGAGACTTGAGCAGTTAGATTTTATTAATGACACACTGAAAAGACAGGGGCATGCAGCTTACACATTTAAAAATGTTGATCAAGCAATAAAACAATATTATCTAGTAACAGGCAAACCAATCGAGACATTGCCCCCACCAAAATTCAGTGACTTTTATCAACCATCAGAAAAACAAAAGATGCAAGAAATCGGGTTTATTGTCGTTGGTATGACCGTTGTGTATTTGTGTTGCACATAATATTGGCTGAATAAAAAATGAACAAAATCTATTATTCGCCCAAAGGATATTGGAAGGGCATCACAGCAATTAAAAAGCTAAGCCAAGCGGCAGGAGTCAGTGAACAAACAGCAAAGGAATGGTTATCTAAACAAGCGATTTGGCAAATTTATTACCTGCACCTAGGCGAATACAGAGACCACACTTTGTCAATACAACTCCAAACGACACCCATCAAATGGATCTTCTATATTTACCCTCTGATAGGATTAGACGAAAAAGATTTAAGTACGCACTCACAGTCATTGACATAGCTTCAAGATACAAAGATGCAGAACCATTAACACAAAAGAGTGCTTCTGCTGTTGCTGTTGCTATACAGCTGATATACCAACGAGGCCCCTTAACTTATCCTCGCATGATTCAAGTCGATGATGGAAAAGAATTTAAAGGCCAAGTGAATCAATTATTGTTAAAACATAAGAGTTACCATTAAAAGAGGCATTCCAGGAGTTCACAGATCACAGGCTTTAGTTGAAAACTTTAACAAACAGTTAGCCGAAAGACTTTTTTCCTACCAGTATCACAGAGAGCTGATTGACAATTCTCGCAACACAGAATGGGTTAGAAGACTGCCCTCAGTTTTGCGCGCAATGAATAATGAAGAATTTAAAGGGCTAAAGCCAGTACAAGCAATCAAAAGAAAAACAATAAATGTTGCTGAAGGAGAGTCTTCATCCAGCAAACTATTACCATTTGGATTGAAAGTAAGGTACCTTTATTTACCGGGGGAAGCAGAAGGGGACACTCGCATCAGGGCACCGATCCAATTGGATGTGTTGACCCGTACGAAATAAAAAGAATTGTAAAAATGAATCCGCCCGTGTATTATTTACGAGAAACTGACACAACAAAACAACCAGCTCCTCAAAGATCTTTTGTGAAAGAAGAACTGCAGATAATTCCGCCAGACACAGTTCCGCTTTAATTAATTTACGGTTCTCCAGTGCCCGATTGCATATGAAAACTCTGGATTAACAAACACACGTTTTGTGTTTGTTCTATCTAATGACTTCTTTGTTACAACTGTTGTGTTGATCTCATGTAGATTAGATCGTATTTTACGTTGTCATGATGAAAAGTCTTATTGCCAAACAATGCTTCTTTGTAGTTGTCATGTGATATGTTTGACTGCACAACACTGCGAGATATCTCCTTTGCTTTCTTAATGATTTTCTCCTGGCTCGAAATACTGTACATTTTTTACCTTAACCCCACAACTCCTTGATCACCTTTCCAGATAATTCATCCTTCATCTTTCCTAAAACCTTCTTGTTAGTAATTGAATGCAAAGGCGAATCTTTAGGTAATCGGACGTGTCGTACCATCCACTCGCTCCTTTAGCACTTCGATTTCATGTCTTTATAGATGTCTTCAGTAGGGATATCTATAACAAAACTATCTGTATCTGTGTAAAGTACTCTGGACTCAGGATACGAGGGTTTAAAGTAGTCATAAAGAAATTCTAACATCAAAAGCTTTGATAATTCTAAAACAGTAAACCCAATAAATACAGGTTTGTCTAATTTGACTTTCTTTTTTTTCATCATTATGCCAAAAAGGTGATCATGAAATCTTCTAAAGTCCTGGTAATTAGGTTTTGAAGTCAGCTTAATTGCTTCGTTCTCTTTGGTGACTAATCTAACATCTTTGCGCTTGTGCGGATTCTCCATAGTCTTTCCAAAACAGCTGTTGTTCATCAGCTTGAAAAAGTCTTTTTCTGAAGCATCTGTGGATTTAGTTCTGAGGTCAGTGTTCTCATGATGTATGGTTTCATGAACTGTTCTTGATCAAAAGCAATTATGCGATGGACAGCTGTTAACTTTAACCCGTTCAGTGCCTCACAATAGTACAAAGAAAGGTGTTCCCAGGTGCCGGGAAATCTCATGATTTGGGGGTCATAATTAACAAAAAATTCTAGCTCAGAAACTACAAAAGATAGAAAAATGAAATCTATATCATTTTTGAAGGAAATTGAATGAAGATTTTGAATCTGGGCTTCTTTTGTTTTAATTTTGATAATACAAAAGTATTTAGGCTTGTACATTTGGATAGATTTTTTTGCACGATCAAAAACATATGTATTTACCACATCCAAACAAGAACACACAGCAAAAAAGTTGAAAATAAAGTTTGTATTGTCACACTACACCTGTAAATGAAAGTAAAACAGTTTGGAAGTCTATCAAGACGCTCACACTCGATGCAGACTGACCAGTCCACGACCACGCCCCCCCCCCTCCCACCACCACACCCCCTTGCTCAACTTCAACCCTCTCTTTCACTCCTCATCTTCCCCTACCTTTTCATCTGCACCGTGTCACGCCGCGAGCAGGCCACGATCCCCTCTCGCACTGATTTCACATCACTGGACACCAGCACGCAGTGCAGAGTACACACTTGGCTGGCTCGTTCGACTGACGCTGTCAGCTGAACGCACACTGAGGTCACAGAGCCCTACTCAATAACTGACGAATATGGTCGGCAATTCCACCACTATCATCATCTCACCTTCATGCTCGAGTTAGTCGTTGAATAAAAGATTATTGTGTTTGTCAAAAATCATCAGCAGAGCCTGCTCAGCTGTGTAAATATGTTGACTTGGTCGCTGGTCGCTTCGACAACGAAGGTTGCGCCGCCATCTTTGCAAGCGAGACACGAAGTGCTGGCTGGTCACCCAGTCAGTGATAAGGATAAATGGGCTTTCCCTCACGTGTGGTCATTTACATATTATTTTAAGACTACAGACATATAAGGCTTTCTACGCAAACTCTATTTGAGTCCGTTGATAGAAATAGTAACGAATGAAAACTCAAGAAAAATGCATGACTTCGGGGGACCCCCAACAGGCACAGGGAAAAGCACTTTTTTTTCCGCGTAAAGTTTGACGCCCTAAAGGCCCAAAAAGGGGTTAAACCATGTCTTAAAAAAAATTTGGAAGTCTGTAATGACAGACAAAAATTTTTTTTCCCCGAAGTTTGGGGCCAAAAAGTTTAGGTGGTTTTTCTCTTGGACCCCACTTTAGATTTTCCCGGCTAAAAAATGGATAGTAAATTATGCTGGTCAGGGGTTTCATGGGGATTTTTCTAACCCCAAACTTCTAGAATAAAACCCGGCGCTGCTGATCAGGCGAAAAAACTGTTAAACCCCACAAAAATGCCTTTTGAAAATTATTCGAAACCCTTGTGTACTTTTTAAAAATTTACTTTAAAGGAAGTAAATTTTGGCGCCTTTGGGCCCAAACCATAAAAATTTGTTTTCGCCCCTAAATACATGAATATTTTAGCCTTTCCCTTGGGTTCAATTTGGGTCCAAGTATTTGTTGTTTGCTTTACAGAAATTAAAGGGGACCCATACAATTTCCCTTTCCACGAAAAACCTTTTTAAAATCATCAAAAATCTTTGGGGTAAATCCGAAAAAAAAATAAAAAATTAAAAATCTGTACCCAGTAAACTTTAAGAAAGCATCCCCCCCTCATCCCGGCGCAAAAAAATAATGCGGGGGGATCCAGGTGAAATGTTTCATGCAGGCCCTTCCATAATTTTAAAAACTTTCCCGGCAAACAAACATACATCTCCCCAACAAGTAGGAGCCCATGATATCCCCCCCCATCGTTTTTACACCCCTAATTTCCCTGCCACCATTTTGAGCATGTTGGTAATCGGGTCGCTGATGTTCCCTTTCCCCTTGAGACAAAAAAGAACGCACCTTTAGGGGGAAGTGTATCTTGGGCCCAAAAAACCTTTCCCAACTTTTTTCTGTACTCAAAAGGTTTAAACCCGCCCTTTTTCCTAAAAAGATTTGGGGTCAAAATATCTTCTTTTAATTGGGCAGACTTTAAGGACAAACCAAAGGACTCTAATAAAACCCATCATGGGTTCCATAGAGTCAAAAAAAGGGCCCATGTTTTTTTTAGTTTTTAAACCATGTACTTTTCGATGACGTGAAAATCATGACACCCTGAAGGCATCGTCCACTGCTTTCTTTATAAAAGATGGGGGCGAAACCCTTTCGCAAGTTATGAAAGAAAAACCGGCCCAGCTTCCATGTCTTGGGAAATCAAATTTTTATTGAAAAATTCATTTTTTTATCCCGCCCCCTCCTCTGAATTTTTCCCCGTTTAATTTGGATCAGGGTTCCTTTTCTTTTGGTTTCCTTTTGCGCCCCTGATGAGAACCTAAACCGCAAATCCAACAATGTGTGGCTGAGTAAAACTGTTTGTTGAGGGTTTTCGGGCGCCATTATGTTTTTCCAGATAATTTTAGATTATTAGAACAGCCCTTTGGGCGCACTTGCGGCATGCCCCTGAAAAATCTTCAAGCCGCATTTGGGCCCTGTATAATTCTGGGCGGGAATGGGCGCCATCCGCCCTAAACCCCAATAAACCCCAAATGAACAAATCGATATTACCCCTTAAGACTTTTTTTTGGGAAAGGTTTTTTGTGGTGCGGGCCCCCTTCAAAAGGGAAAAAATTTAGTGATTCGAAGTCTGCTTTAAACAACAAAATGGAAAATTTTGAAATTTTTTTTCCATTTTCTTAAAAAAACTTTAATCCGGGTTTGGGGGGCGAAATTTAAATTTTTCTGTTTTAAACCAGTAAACCGGGCCGTTTAAAATGTTTCAAATTTTCGCTTGGGGTTTGGGAACAGGGGCATTTTTGGGTTAAACATTTTCTACAGAATTCTGTTTGTCCCCCATTTTTTTGAAGTATGCCTGCATTATTTTTAAACTCATTGTTCGAATTAATGTAAATGGGGTAGCCCCGTTTTGGTTTAAAAAACATCAGTAGAAATTTAAACCATGATTTTTTTTCCGGGGTTCGCCAATGGTTGGGAAACTTTTTCCCTTGGGACATTTTAAAAATTTGGGGCCCAAAAAATTTTTTTTCCCCCCACCCCAAGGTATACATTAACATTAAATTGGTTTTTTTTGTTTTTCAAACCGTAAATTTGGTCTACACAAACGGGAAAGGGGACACCCCCCAAAATTTAAAAATCATTGAGTACGGGTGAAGTTAACCCTCTCGCTTTTTTTCCCGGACGTGTTTCCCCCCCTTCCCAAGAAAAACCACCCCCAATAAAACATTTTTTTGCCCCTGTATTCTTTTTTTTTTAAAAAAACTGTTTTTTTTTTGCAACTAATGCTGGAGGAAAGGAATGAAAACCCCTTCCCAAAACAATCGGCGCATACTAGCCGTTTAATCTAAATCCTAAAAATTCCCCTCTAAACCAAACCCAAAAGCCCTCTTTTTGCTTCTTAAAGCCGCACGCCCAAACTGGGGGTAACCCAGTTTCCGTCCCCCCAAACCCGGGTTTTAAAAGTCGTTATAAAAAAGAACATTCGTTTTTATTTTGGGGAAACCCAGACCCCTAAAATTTTCCTTAAATTTTTTGTTACATAGTCAAATTTAAAAAAGCTAACTTTACTTTAACTGGGGGGGTCTATTAGAAATTTCCCGGGGAACTTGAGAAATCCATGTACAACCTTTGTCCGCCCGTTTGCTGGACAAAGGGGGGGTTTTTAAGATCAAAAAATCATTCATTGTTTTGAAAAACCCGCCCCTCTCTCAAGAAATTCCTTAAAAAATTTTCGTTTTGGGCCCTTTCAAAATATCTTAGCCATGTTGATTTCTTTTCAACTCAAAAAAAATTTTATTTAAATTAAAAAAAAAAATTAATCAGAATCAATATCAACGTTTTTTTTGGGGGGGCCTTTGGGGGGGACTCATAACAAAAGGGAAAAAAAACCCCCTTTCCCGGTGTTGTTACGTGAGCGGGTTTTTTAGAACAAAGGTTTAAATTCTCGTTTATTTTTTTTAAAAAGCTTTCCCTTTTTTTTATCTCCCGGGGGTCTGGCGTTGAGAAAAATTTTGCCCTCGCCTTTCTTTGAAAAACCAAATTTTTGGGCTTTTTGTAGAAAACAAAAGGGCCCTGAAAACCGTTTTAAATTCTTAAACCGTGAGGTTTGAGTCAAAAAACGCTTTTTTTTTGTAAATTTAAACAAACAAATTTTTAGCCTTAAAATTAGTTAAACCCCATAGTTTTTGTGTTTTTGGGGGATTTTAATTTTTTTAATTTTTTTGCCACCCGCATTTCCCACTAATAAACAAAACCCCGAGAGCTAAAACAAACCTCCAAAGGAAAGCTGCGGGTACGCCAATCCCCCGTTCTAAGAACCAACACCGTTCCGCTGATAGAGCCTTATAGTCGATCTCCAGTATTAACATTTTGAACAGCAAAAAAAGGCAGCAAAAAATACCTTCTTTTGGGTTTTTGGCTGAAAAAAAAAAAGGTCTTGCCCCTAAAAACTTGCGGCCATTTGCGTATGTTTTTTTAATCAAAAAAAAGGTTTTTTTATGTTGGGGGTTTTCTACTACCCTTTTCCCCTTTTGGGCGGCGCTGGGGCACCTTTTGGGAAAAAAACCTTAAAACCAGACATTTTTTTTTAAAAAAAATAAAAATAATTTAGTATTGTAAAATTTTTTTAAATTTTTTTTTTTTCAATATTCAGCGGCCCCTAAAATTTTTTTTAAAAACAAAGTACTTTTAACCCTTTTTAAAATGGGCCCTTTTTTCCTTTCTTTATAAATTTGAATTTTTAATTCGTCTCCCACAGTTCTCCCCCGTTTCCATGCAACTGTTTTATCCTCTGTTGCCCTTTAAGGCCAATCCATAAACCGTATTTCGTTTTTAAAAATAATCCCAACCAAACCTTGTGAAATGAAAATCTTTAGCCCCCGGCCCGCTTTTAAGACTTCAAACCCCCTCCCCCCCCCAAAAAAATTTTTCTTTTTTTGGGGCCCAAAAGGAAAAGGGTCAAACCCCGCTAGCGAAATTTGGGTTTTAGGACAACCTCTTTGGGTCCCTTGAAACTTTGGGGCTTTTTTGGGGGAAAAAAAAAAAACTTTTTTCACTTGCTCTTTTTGAATTTTTCCCTTCATTTTCACACAGCAATAAAAAAAACCTTTAAGCGATCTTCTGCGAAAAAAAAAACAAAAATCCATATAGGGCCCCTGCCCTGCTTCGGGGATATGTTGTTAGGGATGAATCACTCTTTCGAAAAAAATTTGCTAATTTTGACGGGATTTTGTTGCTAAAACCCTTTTCTAAATTAGGGTTGCTTAAAAAACGTCAAACTCTAACGAGATGTCCCGAAATGCGTAAAATTGCTTCGGTGCCCGTTTTATCGATAACACCCTTGGATTCGTTAAAAGTTAGTTCAAAGACAGTCCCGTCTTTTAAAGCTCCTTGGGAAAATATGGGGCAAAAGCGCTTTAACAAAACCCCAAAAACTAAGGGAATGGAAAAAACGTTTCCCCCTACCAAACTTTTTCGGGTACATAAATTTTTGCTGTCTTTAGTATCTTCAGCCCAATTTTTTATTTTTAAATGCTTCTTCATTCGAAAATTTCCCTTAAAAGGGAAGATCAGCCCTTTTATTCCCCGGTTTTCCAAAAGATCCGAATAGGTTTAAAAAAAATTCTCAATGTGTAAAGAAAATTAATTTTTTTGGCCCCCCAAGTTTTTTTAGAAATTTTTTAACAAAGCCCCCCCCCCAAAATTTCTGGACAACTGTCCCCCGTTTGTGGGCTGTTTTTGAAAACGAGTACTATTTTTTAAAGTAAACGCCAGAGCCTGGCCAAAAATCACCCTTTAACTGCTCCTAGGGCCGGAAAAATTTTACAGTAAGAATTTGATCTGCATCAATAGTAGATTTGGGAATTTTTTGGAACAGTAATAACCGTTTATTTTCCCCTTCCCCCCAAAAAGGGGTTTTTTCAGGCTTCTATGCGGGGGCCCAAAAATCGAAACCCTACAAGTAAACCCTTTTTTTAAAAAAACCCAAAATAAAAAAATTTAAATTTTTAAAGAAACAAGCAGGGATTGAAAAATGAAGAAAATTTTGGAATTTTATTTGGGTCGGGAGACGACCCTGAGTGAAACCCCCCTTGGGGGCGGCATCGCTCGGGGCTCCAATTTCATGAAAAAAAATTAAACAGAAAATCGGGGGTACCTTTCCAACAAGTCCCGGGAAAATTAACAGAAAGTAAGGTCCGATCATTATACCAAAGTTTAGGCCCAAAAACCCCCCAATTTATAAAACCCTAATGATTTTTTTAAGAAAAAAAAATACCATTTGTTTTTGAGGAAACGGCCAAGGGCAACTTGTTTTACTTTCAACTAAAAAAGACCCTCAAAGTTTTTAAACCGGGGTTTAATTAAAAAATAACTCCCTGGAAAATCAAAAACGCCTTGGCCCCTTTTTTAGGCCCAAAAAAAAAGGCGGGCCCGATTTCTAAATTTCAAAAACAACTGCCAAAAACTCCCAACCCGATAACCAAAGCAAAAAATGGAAAATTAAAGAATTTTAAAACAATCACAGTTGGGAAATTTAAAAAATTAAAAGAAGCAGAAATTTCCAAATTTTTTCCCGAAGAAAAAAGCCGTTAAAGGAAAAAACACGACTCACCGCTAAACCCTGCGGAAAAAAGAAAGGGCCCCTGAATTTATGCTTTTTAAGGGAAACCCTCAAAAGGGGAATTTAAAAAACAATTTAGCAAAAATAGGTGAACTAGAAAGGGCAATAAAAAAGGGGAAAAGAAAAAAATCTTTTAGGCCGATGACGGGCCAAAATTTTGGCAAGAAAATTAAAGAAAGAATAAACCCCAAAAACCCAAAAGATCTTGAACCAAAAGAGGGTTTAGCAAGACTAGAAAAACTAACTACTAACCGAGACCAATTAAAAAAAATCAAAATGAAAAAAAAATAAGAGAAACTATCCGAAAAAAATTTTTTATGAAAACACAACGCTAGCAGAACGAATCCGAACACTTTTTTTGAGACAAGGAGACACATTAAAGCGTTAAAACACCTTTGGAAAATTTTCAAAAGTACACTGGTTTTTGGGTATTTAAAAGGCGGCGGTGGAGGTCCCAAAGGGGCCCGGCCTCCGCCACCAATCGCCCCCAAACCCGATTTAAAACCTGGGTTAAAAAAAAAAACTTGATCATCTTTCCAATTTATTAAAAAAAAATTTGCCAGTTTAAAACCGTGGGCCCCTTTTTCCCGGGTTTTTTATTAAGGGGGGGGTTGTTACAGGCTTTTTTTCTACGCAAGCAAAATAGTTTGGCTTTTAAGGGCCCCAGCCCCTTTATGGGGGTTAGTTTCTCTTTTAAAATTTTGGGGTTTTTTTTTAGTAAAATAAAGACCCCATTTAAACCCAAAGGGCCCGTTAATCCAAAACAAGCGCTGTCTTTTCATATTCAAGGTCATCGCGAACAGAGTCCCCCCAAGCCTTTTCGGGTTTCAATGACTTTGGGGGGTTTGGGCCTTTGGGGTTAGATACTTAAAACTTGGGCGTTTTTTTATTGTTTTTTAAAAATTTCTGGCTCAGAATTTAAAATCCCTTTTTTTCCCCCCCCCTTTTGTTTTATTGCCTGTTTTAAAAAAATTTTATTTTTATAGTTTAATTTTTGGGACCTATCTGGAGTCTTAGGGCCCCGAAAAGGGAAAAAAAAGTATAAACCCCGTGCCAACAGCAAAGTCCACTTTTGATCTTTTCGTAAAAGTAAAAACATTTTGGAACCTTTTTTGAATACTTTGGGAAAGGGAAATCAAAATGTAAAAATTAATGGCGTCCTCAAATTTGCTAAGTATTGTTTTTGTGCATCAAAAACCAGAAAAAAGATCAAATTTTTGCTCGATCTTGCCTGGCTTGCGAACCTAGGGAAACCCCCAAAAAGTAAGAAAGAATAAAAGTCGATTATTCGTTTTTTATTCCCCCTTCCCATTAAGGCCCCCCTTTGAAGTGGGCCCAAGAAAAAATTTTTTTCCCCCTGCTGTTTTAAAAGCTCTTGCTCTAAGGACCAGGGCTGAACAATTTTTAAAGGGGGGTTTTTCAAAAACATAAATTTTTACATTCTGTGCGTTTCCCCAAAATAAGGGGGTTTCCTATCCCCTGGGTCAAGATCCAAATTTTGTCTAAAGTCCGTCTTTTAAGTTAAAAATTTAATTTTGTTTCAGACCCCTTTTAAAAAACCTTTATGTCAAATTTTTTGCTGGGAAAAGGGGGTTAAAAAGATTTTTCATTTGGTAATGGCGCCTTTCATTTTAGTCCCCCAAAAAACGCCTTTAAGGTGTAATAAAAAAGAAAAATTTTACACTGACCTCAACCCAAAAGGGTCAGGATATTTTTAAAGATTAGCATACACACTCCACCCCATTGAATTTCAAAAAAACCCCAGCAAAGTTTAACTGGGTTTTGATAAAAATGCAACCGGGTGACTAAACCAAAGCTTTTTGGAATTTCTTCCCTTTTTCAAAAGGGGGTTAAAAATAGCTCCCTTTAAAGGAGTACTTTCCCCCTTTTTTAAAAGAGGGATCCCGGGTCACAGCAATGGGCAAAAGTATCATTGCATATTTTTAGGTTGTTTTGTGCGGGCCCCACAGAAAAATTTTGCATCAGTAAAATTTTTTAAAGCACTCAAATTTTTAAATTTGTTTTAAAAAAAAGTTTGTAAAAAATAAAAAACCCCAAGCCCCTTTCCCCGTTTTTTAGAACCTGCAATTTTATAACAATTGGGGGGGGCCAAAAAAGGCGCGCCCCCAAGAAATATTTTTTCAAAGTCCCCAAAGGTTTTAATAAAAATGAAAACCAGGGGGAAAAATAAAATTACAAAATATAAAGGAAAAACCAAACCCCAAAGTTTTTTTTAAAAAAGTTAACAATACCTGAAAGGTTTTTTAAAGGGTTTTTCTCACTAAAGAAGCAATGAGTAACTTTGACAATAACTCTTTAAAAAATTTAAAAATGCAAATCTAAAAAAAAAAATTAACATTCAAACCTGAAAGAAGGGAAAAAAACGATTTTGGGTCAAGACCACAAAATGCTAGGGTTTAACCCAAACCCGCAAACACCCCTCAAATTTTAATGTTTTTTCGCCAAATGAAACTACGTTTTTTGGGGGGGAAAAATCCGGGTCATCTTGCATTACAAATTTATTACTCTATGTTTAATTTGGGGTTTAGCCCGGAGGGACCGATGAAAACTTTTTTATGATGGAAGGCCCCAACTTTTTTTAAGAAACTCTTTTTCCCTCCCGGGGAAAAAAGCATAAGCCGATTTTTGAAATTTTAAAAATTTTCCCCAATTTAAAAAGTTTAAAAAAAAAAAAAATATTTGGGGGGGGTTGGATCATTTAATAAAAAATCAAAGACAAAACGGGGAAAGTCGTAAAATGTGATAACCTGCACATTGTTTTGGAAATAAAATAATACGCTACTAAAAAATAATGTCGCGTGGGCCAGAAGAACCAGGAGTTACATTAGCGCCTGTGAGGTGTATAACCTTAGAATTAAAAGACCTTGCAGACGTTGCAGACTTTGAACAGAACGGTGAGATAGGCACTTTGTATGGGTTTGAGTACACTAAAGATGGTGATTATAAACGCAAAGAGGTTAGCGACAGTAAAAAGTTTCCTAAACTAGAACAGCTGCGCAATCTAGAGGCAAATAATGTTGGCCAGTATGAATATAAAATAGTTCGAAAACCTGACCTCAAATGGCACTTAGAACCATATTTAGAATGGGAAATAAAATTTGAATTCATAAGCCCATTTACATTTTTTAGCCGTCAAAAAAGTTTCAGAAAAGCATTCAACTCTGGCCCTTTACATGTAAGTCTTATGCCAGACGACAATAGTCGGAAAGAAATTGAAATAACACCGTATGGGAAAAAACAGTACATCCTCCACAGAAAAGAAACAGTTGTAAAGGACGCTTCTACAAAATTACAGTTCTTTCCACAAATGAAATTAGATGATGCGTTCACAATGATATTTGAAATTTCTGTCTTAAAAGATGAGGCGAGGAATGGGGCTGTGGGCGTCAGTGACGTCCTTTTAAAAGGAATTCTAATTAGCTGGCAAAACTTAGACGTTGAAAAACTTAAAGTTACCATCGTCGTTCTTAACAATGGTGAGGATATTAAGGTTATAACAACAAGCAACAAAATCAATATTAGTCTAAATAGAAACAATCTTACAGAACTGAATTGGATTAATATTACACATTTAGACCTTATAGGATTTTATTATACTGAACAAGTTTTGACG
>CM031606.1:91633336-91678336 GCA_018398815.1 Conus ventricosus | reverse complement strand
TTGAAGTTCTGGAAAATTCATAGTAATTATAAGATTTGCCTCATTAATTTTTAACTTAATGCCAAAATTGCTAAATACTTCTCTTAAAGAACAAAAGCTGTAGTAGCCATCGGGTATTTTTAAATGTTTTAATAGATCGCCTTGTTCGTTCTTAATATCCATCCAGTTATTCTTAGCTCTTTCAAATATGTTAACCCACTTAACTTTAAAACCAAGTTCTCTAAGAGCAACCCTACAATTGCCTAACCTATTATTAATTGGGTACATTAAGAACACACGTTTGTTTTGCTCGGTTATATAGATGTACATCTTTTTTTATAACTATTTAAAAAACTATTTAAAAAAATGGAACCTTTTAAATATAAAGAAAGTGCTACTTACAATGTAGGAGCGTTTTATAACCCCAAATCTTTGGACTTCAGCAATTTAACCATTGCAGTAGATGAATCATACGGTTTCCAAGTCAGACTTGTAAACCCACTAACTAGATATTTAAATCCACCAATTAAGAGTGATAGAGTGCCATCAGCATGGTCATCCCGCCCTATGACGTTTTACCAGAATCAGTTAAATTTTGCCATTTACTGCGCAACTACTGGCTGTGGGGTTTGATATGCAAACGATTTAAACCACCCCAATCTTTTAGTAAGGTCAGTATATAACTTTCATGTTTATTACCAGTACAGACGAATACTAACTGAACTACAAGTGCCCCTTCCAAGCGACACCGCGTTTAATCCATTTAAAAGCCCAACAGACAATAATGCATATGAAAGAATCTGCAACGAATTTAACATTAATCCTTCAACTGACTTTAGACAAAAGTTAGATCGCAATCATGGGTTAGGCACATTATATTTGTGGGGTGTAAAAAGGGAATATACTTATGACTACTGGCCTAGTCACACCTCTTTTCAACCAGACAAACAAGTTCGATTAGGGTCAATTGAACAAAAACACCCCGATGCCTGGACAACATTTATCTTAGATGAAAGTGAAGGCCTAACAATGCCAGGAGTGCAAAGACTTAATGACTCCATACGGACATACGTTTGGTGTCTATTAGGGGCACAAGCACAGACTAAGTCTAGCATAGTCGATCAATCTACAGGCTTTGATGCCAGAAAACAATTTCTAGCTAATTTAGAAGATGGTATTAACTCTGCTGTTGATTTGCCTTCTAGCGTACAAAGGTATCAAGACGTTCTTGCACATGCTAGGTCAAAGGTTGACTTTGTTGTAGGCCATGGATTATACATGCTACCCTCTGACCTTAGACTACAGATTGGCATGATACAGAATTATAACAATGAAATCCTCATAGCTGGAGACGACCAAAACTTAGGGCACAATCAAGGTTTAAACACAAGGCCCGCTCCATCCATTTAAAAAAAAAGTACCTAGCCCTGAAGAACGCGGTCCAGTTATAAGTGACCCACAGTCAGAAAACAGCCCAGAAAGCACGCCACCTGTTGATCTGCCTCGCACTGACAGTCACACTAGTGAAAAGACAGCCCTTGTTATATTTTTAACTTTTTACTGGATTAGCCATACTTTATTTCACTAAAAATTAATCCAGCAGCTAGCACTCCTAACGTCCACAGATGGTCAGCCATATAACCACAACTTTGCCTATAGTAGACAAAACCCAACTAACAACACTGCAATTATGCCAGGCAGAGCATCAAGCACTTTGGCAGCTAACTTCTTTAATAGGTTTGCTAGATGATGCAATTGTTTTCTAATCCAACTTTACCAGGCTGAGGCGTTGGAGGAGCTACTGACCCTGTTGGCGCACTACCTGTTAAAGCATAAACGAGTGTAGAGATAGCAAACCCAACAGCTGTTAATATACTAACTATTGTAATCCCCTGTTCCCTGAACAGAGTCCTTATTCTTTCTGCCAGCGTAGTGTTTTCATAAAGTATTCTGTTTATAGTTTCTCTAATTCTGCTTGTTTGTGGTGCTAGCTGTGCTCTGTTAGTAGACAGCACTTCTAACCTGGCCGCCCTTTGTAGCATTAAATCTTGTATTTTCTGCTGTATTCTAGCCTTTTCTTCTTGCCCTAAATTGTTATCATCAGCATCAGCCAGTTTAGTTTTTTCTTCTTCTATCTCTCTATCCAGCTCACCAAGTTTTGCCAAATTGTTTGTTAGTTCACCCCTTATTGTCCGCAGAGCAGCATTATGCCCCAGGATTTCACGCATAGGCAATGGAGAATCGTCAATTGTTTTTAATTGTGTCTCCCCATTAAAACTCGTTTCAGTTTCTGCTATTAGTTCATCTGCTGTTCGATTTAATTCTTGAAGAGGTATGTTTTGCATTTCAGATTTTGTTGGCAACTCTTGCCCCAAGTTATGTAAAAGACTAACAGCCTCGGCCTTAAATTGTCAATAAAGTTTAATTGCCTTTGGTCAGCAGTAGGGAGATCTCTAAGAATTGTGCCCCTGCTTAAAAACTGGGTTGGGTCGGGTTTTGCAGTAAGCCGCACACGCTTTCCTTTACTGGTTCTTACATACAAATGTTTATTTTTATCTGTTGAAAATCAAGAAACCCTAAGTGCTTCTGGCTGCTCTCGCCCCATATGGCTATATAATGATTCAATTCTATCTAGCAATCGTATTTGGCTTAATCCTACTCCTTGGCCTGCTGCTGCTCCTTCAAGCTCTTCTTGCAATGACGGGCCTAGTTCTGTTTCATCTTCCTTCTTCTCCTTCAATAGGATTAATCGAGTCAAAATCTTCATCGATATTTTTTATTTATATTCTTTTTTGTTTTTTAAAAAATGAACTCATATGGTTGTGACCTCGATCCATACAGAAAAGAGAAGGAACCCCATGGCGTAAAAGGTATAAGGCAGACTGTAATTAGTGTAAATACTCCATCAACAGTTCAGCCAGGACAAGTTTTAAGAGTCAAGTTCCCTGATCTTGGTGCTGGCGATGTTATAATGCCCGGCACTGCTAAACTATCATTCAAAATAGATATTACATCGACAGATCCTAATGCTACTCTTGTTGCTAATTTGGGCAGGGCCATCGTTAAACATATAGCAATCAACTGGAGGGCAGAGAAGTCTTTGTACTAAGCGAGGCAGACAATTTTACCCTCTATTCTGATCTATGGCTGCCTAAAAAAGAAAGAAAAGAGAAAGTTTATCAGGGAATACAAAGCCCAAACGGCTTCAAGCACAAGCTTAAAGCGGGGGATGCAAAGGATGATGTTAAAGATGAGGCAGTAGCAGAAGCATTTGGCAACAGATTCTGCATCCCTCTAGATTTTGAGTTGTTAAAGACGCATATGCCATATTATCAAGGTGCACTAAAAGAAAAACTTACTTATGATCTGACATTTAATCCTAGCGATTCCGTCGTTCTGTCTGAAGACCCTTTATCCAAATACTTAGTCAGCGACATTTCTCTTGAGTTTGATGTTGTTATTAACTCCGAACTGGCCAGAACAATCTTAACCCAGTATAAAAATAAAACAGTTATTATTATGAAATGGTTATACACTCCAAATTTCAGAAAATAGAAACAAGCGAGACACTCTCTGGAACATACATCTAAATCAGTCTCTGAAGTCTTTAAAAGGAATTTTGTTCTTGTTTACTGAAGGAACAACTCCTTTTCATAGAGAATCAGAAGCGGTTTATAATCCAAAAATTGAGAAGGTTGACTGTGCAATAAAAAGGCAAGTCTGATAAGTTGTATTCGGGCCATGGACCTTTACCTCACCAACACTTTGATGAAATAAGAAAGTTGTTCGCTGGAGGTAGGGAAAGAGATCCTGCAGTTGATCGTGTATGTAAAAAACTTTGCCTTTATGATGTAAGACTCGAAGACTACTTAATAACTAAATATGGGCTGTGGCTGGATTTTAGATCTACATTTGACAACAGATTGTTTGGAAGTGGAGAAAGGGTAGGGCAAGATGGTATAAAAATAATATTCACAAGAAAGCGACGGAAACGCACCAATAAAAATGCATGTTTTATGGTTTGTGATGCTCAGTTAAACATTGAGAAAACAGACTAAAAGACGTGGCTTATTAAAATGTAGAAGAAATAACCTATTAAAAACAGATGGATAGCTTGAAGTTTCTGTCAAAAGATCGCACTGTTCTCTTATCTGCGGGATTACTGGGTGTGGGAAACTGTCTTCGTATTGATTTGTTACAAACAATATACAGGTTTCATTACGAGCACATTGTTATTTGCACAACCATTAAGCACAACAAGTCTTACAAAGAAAAGAAGTTTATTTGGACAGACGAGAATATATTTTAGTTGATCCTAGCGACAAACTGAGCGACTGTTTAGAACATCACTATAGACTATTTGAGGAACTGAAACACTGTTTATTATTGATGACTGTTCAGCTGAACGAGACATTGTTAAAAAAAAGGAAAGCTCTGTCAAAGCTAGCCTTTAGCGGCCACCACGCCTTAGTTTCTGTGTGGCTCTTAACTCAAAAATACAATGCTGTCTTAAAAGACTTTAGATCGCAGTTAAAATCGGTTGTATTATTTTACACTAAGGACAAAGATAGTTTTGAAGAATGTTTAAGTGAAAATTATATAATAAGGGACAAAGATGAGTTTAAAAAAATAAAAGAACAGTTAGAAAAGTCTAAGCACGCTAAGCTATGCTTACGGACTGACCCCCCAGTTAAATACGTTTGTTTATTATAATTTTAATATTAAAAAGAATGTCTCGGGGCCAGAATCAAAAGAGCAGCTAGCTCCTAAATGCGTTGCAGTAGAGCTAAAAGACCTAGCAGACACAACCGAGTTTGATCTAATAGGAGTGCCAGGAAATGTTTATGGATTTGAGTACACGGATGATGGGGTTTACAAACGAACAGAAATTGAAGAAAAAAAAACGACAGCAATATCCTAAACTAGAACAAATAAGAAATTTAGAAATAACTGATTACGGTAAATATGAATACAGGCTTTATAGACAAGACAATAACTGGGTCTTGCGTCCTGAAATTAAGTGGGATTTTAAATTTGACTTACAAAGCCCTAATGTATACTTTGATAAAAAAAAACAATTTCAGAAAAGCTTTGAATGCTGGTCCCTTTCTTGCCAGTCTTGTCCCAGGAACACAACAGAAAAAGCAGATTGTAATAGATAAATATAAGCATGAATATGTGTTGACAGAAAGAAGTCCTTAGTTGAAGTGGGGATGACACAGTAACCCTAGAATTTATCCCAAAACTGCCAATGCCTACACTGCTACTTTGATTTTTGTTTTATAATTGCCCCCGGAGAGTCCAATTCTAGTTTGCCAGAACATGTGTTAGCAAGGAGTACAATTACGTCTGGAAAACTTGGATGGTCCTCTTAGGCTCGTTATTGTCATTACTAAAAACGGAGATGAAATAAATCACTTTTTCATCATCTGACAAGGTTGCGTGAATGTTGACAAAGACAAACTAACAGTACTTGACTTTATTTTATAAGTATGTTGATTTATTGCGTTTTACTCTGTTGATGAAGTGCTACCAGAAGGATTAATAAGAAGATACTGTATAAGATTAATTAATAAATAATCTTATTTAAAAAATGGAGTTCAACAGTTAGATTAAAGCAAATAACTGAACTTCAAAGGAAATAGAAAGCGACTTCGATAAGTATAGAGTTACTAGAAAGAAATATGCTAAAGCTTTAAATACCTTTCTTATGTAATTACTGGCTCCTCAGCTGTAGCTACGTAAGTGCTGGGTCTAGTGTTTGCTGTTTTAGCTACTGGGGCTGGAGCGGCCCAGCCTCTTAGCATTAGGGGGCCTTGGTTTAGGTTTAGGTGCCGTGTCTATGATTGTAAGTGCGTTTTAAAAAAATAACTCCTAAATTACAAAAGCACACTGCCATTGTTGCCCTAGCATCAGCAAAACTTTGTTCATTAGATTAAGATAAGCAATCATTACAGGATGAAAACATTACAGACGAAGAATTTCAGAAGCGTATGGCTGACGGTGAGGATTATAGACAACAAAAAATTGAACTTCAAAAGGAGTGGAGAAAGACGTTTACTTCACGACAGGTATACACTGATGCAATTAAACAGACCATGAAAAACAAACACATGATCGGTTAAAACCCAAAATAGGCTAAAAAAACATAAGTTTAACAAAAAATGAGTTTAGCAAAAAATAAAACACTTTTTTGTTAACTCACTGGTTTGGCGGGACAACTTGCAGCTCTTCACGAACAAACGATCTTTTGAGGGGCAGGCTTTTAGAAGAGAGAGTCACTCCTAATAATGCCACTGGATGGGGATGTTTCATAATTCTTTACAACTTCCTATACGTCTACGTCCCTATAGGATCTAGCCTTAATTCTACTTACCTTCTGCCTCTCCAGGAGGGATACGATTACTTTAGTCCCCAAAAGGCCCAAGATTTTTTGAGTCCCCTGCACATCTTCGTAATGCTTTTTTTTTTAATTTGATTGCGTTTACGGTTTTTAAGACCTGTGCTTTAAATTCTTCATTGTTCAAGGGGACGTAAACGCTGGCAATCTTCTAACCCATTCGGTTTCGTTTCTATTTTAAAATTTTTCTCGTGAAATTTTATGGTAAACAGGGGTTCAGTAGATTCTTTTTAAATTTTTTTACAGGGCTTTTTATGGTGGTTTTCCCGGGCCCCTCTTAACGTAACATGATTTTAAAAAAAAAACTGGTTTACAGAACCTTTAAAAATCTTTTCCCCCACAACTTTAACATCCTAGGTACTTTAAAGGGGCCCGATGTTATTTGTTGTAAACCCAGCCACAGCTTGAGATTTTAATCCATTAAAGGTTCAGCGCTTTGTATCTTGAACCATTCAAAAACTGTCGGCATACTTAAACTTTTTTTTTCTAACTTTTCATTGGAAGATACAACAAGCCACGGTGGGTTCATTTGGAACTGATTTAACAAATCTAGCCTTTTTTATTTTTTTGGGCGGGCGAATATTCCAAAAATCCCCTGTTTAAAAGCCATCTTTCGCATCTAATTCAGACACCTAGCAGCTTTACCAGTTTTTCAATAGCATCTTTCCCTTTAAAATACCCTTTTGGGGAGAATAAATATTTTGCACTTCGTTTTGTCCAATTTTAAATGCATTTTATTTTACACAAGAAAGTGGAAACAAAAGACGAGGTCATGCCAACTGCAAAAAACTACCTCTGCGCTTCTTTTCCTCAAGGGTTTTCATAAAAGTCAGACATTTTGGGCGGGGGGCGTGTAGAAACTTTTTTCCCTGTCACAAGTAATCCCCCATTCTTGGGGCATAAACGTCGAAAAATGTGTGCTCTCATGTCCCTTTCTCAAAACTTTTTTTAAAAAAGTCTAAGGAGAAATTTTCGCCTTTTTCTCAAAAAGCGCTCTGCCTAGCAAAAATTTTTCCATTGCCTTGTTATGCCGTTCCTCTTCATGGGGCCGCAATTTACTAAATTAAAAATTGCTTCCAAAGGAAAGCTAAACGTTAAAAATAGCCCTCCCACCATCAGAACTAACCAACACTTTTGAAAAATCAATTTTTCTAGATTAATCCCCTATGCTTAAATTTTCTGGGATAACCCCCTGTGTAACAAGAAAGTTTTGACGCAATCCTGCAGAAATTACAACTATAACCTTAACAACGTCCTAAATGTCTAACCTTCCTAGGTCAGCCGTTTATTTTAAAAATTTTTTTTGCAAACGCCCGATAGCCATACAAACCGCCAACACCCAAAAAGGTAAATCGTATTGATAATCTTTTTTTCACCATCTTTTATTAACTTAAAAAAAAATTTAAAATAATCAAATCCAAAGACGCTATGTTTTTTTAATCAGTAATCTTTTTGTTAAAGCTAAAAAAAAGGTTCAACTATTTTGGCGAATCTTTTTCTTCCCATGTGCCGTTTTTATCCTACAAACATTTTGCAAGGGTTGAATAAACTATAACACCAACAACAGGCACTGCATTTTAAACCACTTTAACTCAGGTTTTTTAAAAGTAGTATTTTTTTTTTTTTAAACAAATCTCAAAAAAAGTTAGCGAACCGCCCAGAAACGTGGACAAACGAGTTACAAACAAAACACACCGTTTCGACCCCTAGGTCTTCGTCTGGTGATAATAAACGAATAAAACAAAGAAAATTCCTTAGTTTTGGTCGCTTCAGACCTCAGGGTTCAGTGCAAGGAAGAAGGCGTTTTAATGAGAACGAGGGTGTTGGGAAGGGAAAAAGTTTCATCAAAGTCGTAATAGATAATAATTTACTGAAAAGGGAAACTATTAAAGGTCAAAATATTGGGGGGAAAAAAAAGGACAAGATCAATCTTGGTGTCAAAGTAGTGTAAAGGGGGAAAAGAGAGGGTTAGAGGATTCAACAGCAGGTTGCCGGGCAACAGTCCCGAGGCAAGGCGATGGTGAGTCAAAAGTTAGGGTAGTATCAATACTAGCAAAGATACTAAGAAACTGCAACAAAGTTGAAGGGTTAAGGAACGAAAGCAGTAAGAAATATATATAAAAATACATTTTTATAATAAACAAATAAATAAAAAAGAAACATTAAAAAAAATAATAAAATAAATTAAAAATAAAAAAAAAAAAAATAAAAAAAAAAAAAAAAAAATTTTTAAAACACAAAAAAAGCAAAAATAAGAAGCTATAGTTTTTGGGGAGGGGAATAGTGGGGATAAAATAGTATTTGTGGGGATGGAGGATATTGGGGCTGGATTGTAAGATCTCCCTTTCCCCCCCCCCCCCCCCTTTAAAAAAAAAAAAAAAAAGGACTAAAAATTTTTTTTTGGGGTGGGGGGGGTGGGGGGGGGGGGGGGGGGGGGGGGGGGGGGGGGGGGGGGGGGGGGGGGGGGGGCGGGGGGGGGGGGGTTCGGGGGGGGGGGGGGGGGGGGGGGGCCCCGGGGGGGGGGGGGGGGGGGGGGGGGGAAAAAGGGGGGGAGGGGGGTATAGGAAAAGGGGTAGGGAAAACCCCAGTTGGCAAAAGAGATGAGATTCTGATAAGGGTTAAGTTTGTCAAATTTTTAGATGGGCCAAAAATGCCAAACTTTGACAAAGGTTGATGTTTTTGGGCATGGGTTTGGTTTTAGACGACTGGGTTTGGGCCCGAGGGGGCGGTGTTGGGGCCCGGGTTCAAATGGGCGTCCAAGGTGGGGGAGAAGTCCACCTACAAAAACTAAGGCAAAGAAAACGCATTCCCCTTATCAACTGACCCCAATTAAATGAAAGAAACAAAAAAAAAAGCCAAAAACAAGTGACAAAAGTGCACCACTGTACATTAGTTTTGCCCCCCAAACAGTGCACATTCCCAAGTTAAGCCCATTTAGCGCGGGGCAGAAGAATCCTGTCAAAATTGGTGTTCCCCCCCCTTTCCGAACACAAGCTTGCAAACGTCCCCGGGGGAGAAACGCACAAACGACGGGTGAACGGGTCGGGGCCTTTCCGTGATCTGCAAACTTGGGGGGCCGCAAAGGATTGGGGGTTCTGCTGACCTTGCCACGTCGTCCAAGTTCGCCCCCAAATTTAATGGGGGTTCATGCTGGGGAAACGGGGGCCACTGCTGCATCCACATTGCGTCCCCAAGGAAAAATTTTTTGGAGAACGGCGTTGGGGGCGAGCATGTCCTCGAAAAACAGTCGTTGCCACCAAAACTGTCCCAGAGAGAAGAAAAACTGGCTCAAGAAAAATTTTCAAAAAACCCCCGCCCTCAGTTGCCTGGCACAAACCCAAACTCCGCGAATTGAGGGGATTTTTTGGACCCCAACCATTACCCTCCACCCCCCCCAAAAAGATCTCGCTCAATGACCAGGGTTGCCAAACGTTTCCCCGACGTCGATACACACGATCACGGCACCGGAAAGAGAATTGAACCGGGATTCATCCGAAAAAAACAACATTCCCCAAACCCTGTTCCCCAGAAAGCCACCTGCGGCAGCCCATCGCTGGCGTGCTAGTCGATGGCGATGGGTTAAGATCTGACCTTGGTATGGTCGACGTGCCCGTTAGTCCTGCTGCTGCCAGACGCCGACGCACGGTACGGCTGCTGATTGGTCTTTCTCTAGTCCCAATAGTGTTGCGGGCTGTTTGTGCAGCTGGCTGGAAACGATTCCGGAGGTGCTGCGTGACAATGTAGCGGTCCTGTCGTGCCGTCGTCACACGTTGGACGCCTGGGCGTGGACGGTCGTTTACACTTCCAGTGTTTTGGTGCCGAGTCGCAAGACGGGTTATGGTTGATGGGTGTACATTGAAATGTTGTGCGGGCCCTGATGTGAGCAGTGCCTGCCCTCAGCATGCCAATGGCTTGATTTCTCTGGTCTGTAGTTAACCGCGGCATGGTGCGTACGAGTGTCAGTAAAACGCCAATGTGTGCTTTTATAGGGGACAGTCATGGGCTGTTTGCATGCAATCACAGTATGCCTGTGTTGCACGTGTTTTGCAGTTATCAGTAAAAGATGTGTTGGAGTGGTTTACTCATGACGTCATGAACCCAACTGTGCCTGTCAATACAGATCGTCGCAATACAACATACGCGTGCTAGGTTGCATGCCTCGTGCATAATTCACATTATTTTGGCTGAGGTGACATTTTTCGGGGACTAAATGGGGATTGCGTTTTCATTGCCTCTCAGTATAGATCTTACCGCACAGCTGACAGTGGATGGCATACACAATGTTGTGGCTCTGGCAGGAGAAAGTGCGTTTAATAGTGAAAGAGCCTGTGGGGCCATGTAGGATGGTGTCTGGTTTGGTGAGAGAGCAGATTTTGCAGTTGGGTTTTGAGCAGGGGAAAGTACCTGGTGGCTTAGGTGTGAAGATTTTGTTCAGCTTAGAGCGCACCAGTAGGTCGTTGAGGTTTTTGTCACGTTTGAAAGTGATCATTGGTTTCGTCTCAAAGGCAGGTTTATGATTTTCTACCATGTGCCAGTTAGAATTCAGGATCCTGCAGATGGGCAGATTTTGAGGATGGAAGAGAAGGCAGGCAGTGGGTCTGTCTGTCTCTTTGGGAGGTTTAGTTTCCAGAGTAGATGTTCTGGATTTAGCTGCAGTGCGGCTGAGAGCATCATTGATGACGGCACTAGGGTATCCACGGTTGGTGAAAAAATCAGACATTTTGGCTGCTTGTATAGTGAAATCTTCTTCGCTAGAGCAGAGTCTGCGTAGGCGAAGGAATTCAGAATATGGAATGCTATTTTTTAGTGGACTGGTGGTGGGAAGATGTGTAGTCCAGGTATGAGTGTGCATCAGTAGGTTTGTAGAAGACTGAGGTTTGAAGCAGTCCATCTTTGAGGGAGATAGTGATGTCCAGGAAATTAACTGACTGTGAAATGGTGTAGGTCAGCTGGATGGATGGATGGAAGGTCTGTGCAAAGTTGAGGAAATTCTGGAGGTCATGTTCTGGCATGGATGTGGCTCCCAATCCATCATCTATGTATCTTTTGTAGAGCTCTGGTGTAGGGCCTGTGTAAGAGGTTAGTAAGCGGTGTTCTAGGTGTCCCATGAAGAGGCAGGCATAGGATGGTCCCATCTTGGTTCCCATAGCAACACCACTGATTTGTGAGAATGTGTGATTGTTAAATTCAAAAGTATTGAGGGTGAGGACTAATTCTGCAAGTCTGACCAGTGTAGCTGTGGGAGGGTGTTGTTGGTTAAGGGGCGTTTGTTAAGAAAGAATGCGAGGGCCTTCAGTCCATCAGCATGAGGGATGGAAGTGTAGAGAGAGACGACGTCAAGTGTAAAGAGGAGGCTGGGTTGGAAAGTGGGATCTGTGTTGTATGAATTAATCATGTTAAGTGTGTGTGTAGTGTCTTTGAGGTGTGTGGGGAGGCCTTGTACTATGGGTTGGAGGAGAGAGTCTAAGTACTGCGAAATGTGTTCTGTAGGGCAGCTGCATGCAGATACAATGGGTCTGCGGGTGTATTGGTTTTGTGTATTTTAGGGAGCAGGTAGAAGGTGGGTTGGTTGGTGTCTGTCATTATGAGGAGTTTGGCTGTTTTCGGTAAGTTGTTATGTTTGATTTCTTGTTTAACTGTGGTTGAGATGAGTTTCTGGTGTTGGGGGAGGGTTGATGCTGTGAGTGGTGTATAGAAATTTGTGTCTGACAGTTGTCTGTGTGCTTCTTTTATGTACAGCTGTTTGTCCAGACCACCACTGCACCACCCTTGTCTGCTGGTTTGATGACAATGTCTTGTCTTTGTCTCAGTGATTCAAGGGCTTTTTGTTCATCCCGTGAGAGGTTGGAATTGCGGACAGGTTTGGATTTCACTTCAGAGATTTCTTTTCTACACTTTTTGATGTAGAGTTCAACTTCAGTGGATTTGTCAAGAGGTGGCTGGCGAAGCGCTGGAGTTCGAAAAAGGTGGGTAAAAATGTCTGAGCTCTCTGGCAGAGGGGCCTTAGGCACACCGTCAAGTGCAGCCATCCATCTTAATTTTCTAAAGAATCTTTCAACATCAACGTGGTTTTGGTATTTATTGGTGGCAGGCTGAATGGGAATAAATTTCAGACCTTTGCCAGGACTGATCTTTCGTCATTGGTGAGAGTCAGATTATCAGGAATGCAGCGAACAAGGTGGCGGTGTTGCTCATGGGTGATAGAGGGGTCAGTGTTGGTGTGTAGGGGGATTCAACTGGTCTGGGTTTGCCTTGTGTTTGTTTTGTAATTTTGATAACTTGTCTTGCTTAATCTGGTAGCAGTGATTGTGAATGATCTGGTTGTGTGTATGGATGAGCTGTCTGAGTCTTGAAGCAGTGGCTATGGGCATGATGATTGTGGTTTGTTGTTTGAAATGTTGAAAGAAGACGGGAGAGAGATTCCAGGGATGAATTGAGTGTTTTGATATGTGCCAACATGAGTCTGCGGCTGGCTTGGAATAGAATTCTTGTAGTGGTAGTGGTAAGAGCAGTATTGTGAAGATCGGATGGGGTGTGAGAAAGTGAGAAGCCGCGAGGGGTGATTCGCAGTCGAATGCATTGTTTTAAAAAGTTGAGATGGGATGCAGATTTCGTTTTCTGAAACTGTGTTTTAGCATATCCTAGTGCAAATGGCTGGATGATAGGTGGCAGAAAATGAATGGACTGGTGAAAACTGGCATGTGTACGAGAGAGGAATTGGGGGGCCGGCATTATGTTCTGATTTAGGTACTGTAGAGTTGGTTGAGAGAAGTAGAGTTAAGGTCAGGAGTGCCTGATTGCGATCGCACGCACACGACTTAGAACGTATGTTAAACGAAATACGGATCAATGATTAACAGTATACAATGTTCGAAAGACGTATACACGATAACAATCGTACACACTGATGACGTAAACAGAAATACAAAACAACGAAGGGTAGCAGTCAGCATGAATCAAAAAAAGATCTAGTTGCAAAGCGAGACGACTGCAGGCGGAAATCTAAACAAATCTCAAATAAATGTTAGCGAACCGCCAGAGAACGTGGACAAACGAGTTACAAGACAAAACACGACGCGTTTCGACCTCTTAGGTCTTCGTCTGGTGATAAGTAAACGAATAAAACAACGAAAATTCACTTAGCTTTGGTCGCTTCAGATCGCTCAGGGTTCAGAGCAAGGAAGAAGGCGTTGAATGAGAACGAGGCTGTTGGAAGGGAAATAGTTAGCGAGTCAAAGTCGTAATGATGATAATAATATTACTGATAGGAATACTATTAATGGTCAAAATATTGGGAGGGGAAAAAAAAAAAAAAAAAAAAAGGACAAGATCAATCTTGGTGTCAATAAGTATGTGTAAGGGAGAAAGGAGAGTGGGTTAGAGGATTCTTAAGCAGCAGGGTTGCCATGGCAACAGTCCCAGAGGCGAAGGCGATGGTGATGTCAATGTTAGGGGTAGTATCAATACTAGCAATAGTATTATTTTTAATGTTTCTTTTCTTTATTTATTTGTTTATTATAAAAATGTATTTTCTAAATATATTTCTATATCCTGTTTATTATAAAAATGTATTTTCTAAATATATTTCTATATCTGCTTTCGTTACCTTAACCTTCACTATCGTTGTTAGCAGTATCATTCAGTAATACTATTGCTAGTATTGATACTACCCCTAACATTGACATCACCATCGCCTTCGCCTCTGGGACTGTTGCCACGGCAACCCTGCTGCTTAAGAATCCTCTAACCCACTCTCCTTTCTCCCTTACACATACTTATTGACCCAAGATTGATCTTGTCCTTTTTTTTTTCTTTTTTTTTCCTTCCCAATATTTTGACCATTAATAGTATTCCTATCAGTAATATTATTATCATCATTACGACTTTGACTCGCTAACTATTTCCCTTCCAACAGCCTCGTTCTCATTCAACGCCTTCTTCCTTGCACTGAACCCTGAGCGATCTGAAGCGACCAAAGCTAAGTGATTTTCGTTGTTTTATTCGTTTACTTATCACCAGACGAAGACCTAAGAGGTCGAAACGCGTCGTGTTTTGTCTTGTAACTCGTTTGTCCACGTTCTCTGGGCGGTTCGCTAACATTTATTTGAGATTTGTTTAGATTTCCGCCTGCAGTCCTCTGGCTTTGCAACTAGATCTATTTTTTTTAAATTGTTTTTAAAAATGGATTGTGACGAACTATTAACGTGTGAGGAGCAAGCAGACTACTCAACAGACCACTGTCATAAAGAAAGATTATACTCTCTCGCTGCGTGTGGAAAAACTAGACAGTATTTAGGCACTGAACTAAGTATTGAACAGATTCAGCAACTGTCTACATCAGACGTTGAGAAGTACTACGCTAGGTATGAAGCACAGCTAGGGTCAAAAATGGTTTGATCAGTGGGTCAAACAATGATTAGCCTATATGCTAAGTTAGTAAGTAAGATGGCGCCAGTTGATTCAGAAGAAGATTTAAAATATGACTTATCACAAGATCCGGTTTTAAACAAGTCACTAGAAACTCTTCATGTGACATGTATTATAGATTTTTGGACGATGTTATGTCCATTCATCATGGGGTTAATTACTTTTAATCATATTAATTTTGATCATATTAAATTTAATCGCAATAAAAAAAAGAGCGATCAGGAGAAGAAGACGCCGCAGGACAGTCCACAGGAGCAAGTGAATGTGCCACAAGTGAGTGCTCTGCAAGTGAATGTACCACAAGTGAGTAATGTTACTAAGTCTAAAAGTCCTGGACGTGTTGCGGCCGGTCATAGACTAGTTGAATGGCACAGACTGAGAAATGCAAACCAATCAGCAAAACAAAAATTGTTAGATAGTAATACAACATCACCGCCAAGAACAACAACAACACAATTAACAACAACACAATCGCAATCAAACAATAAGATGTATCATTATGTATTGGGAGCTGCTGTTGTTGGCGGGTTTTTAGCATACAAATACCTAACGCCATACCTAGCAACAAAGTCGCAAACCCCCACAGTAAAAGAAGAAGAACCAACTTCTGCAAAAAACGTGTAACCTCCTGCAGTAGATCCATTTTCTATGGAATAGTTTTTAAGAACTAGATAAAGTACAAGTTAAGAACTAGATAAGTACAAGTTACGTTAGTTATCGAAAGTACTTTTTAAGTTAAGTGCAAGTAAATTACAAGTAAAGTGCAAAAAAAAAAGTTATATAAAGTACAAGTTAGGCCCTTAAGTTAAGTACAAGTTAGGTTCTTAAGTTAAGTACAAGTTAGGTTCTTAAGTAAGTACAAGTTAGGTTCTTAAGTTAAGTACAAGTCAAGTCAGTCAAGTTAATCTTGTAAAGTTCTCCAATGCCCTACAGCATATGAAAACTCAGGATTGACGTAAGTTCTCTTGTTATTGTTAGAGACTAGTGATTTCTTGTTAACAGTAGTTGTGTTTACTTGATGAAGAGTAGAGCGCAAATTAACATTTGTGTGATAAAATACTTTGTTTTCAAAGAGAGCTTGCTTGTAGTTATCGTGAGTTATATTTTTTTTGATAACTTCTTTACTTATGCCTTTAGCCTTCTTTATTACAGAAGTCTGGCTGGCAACGCTATACATTTTCGACCGCAAACCAACATATTCTTTGATAACTGTCCCATTAAGTTCATCCTTCATCTTTCCAATCACTTTCTTGTTCAAAGTTGAATGTAAAGGCGAATCTTTTGGGTAGTCACATGTGTCGTACCACCCATCAGCTCCTTTAGCCACCTCAGTTTCTAAATCCTTATAGAAGTCTTCTGTGGGGACGTCTAGAATAAAAGAGTCAGTGTCTGTGTAAAGTACTCTTGCTTCTGGGTACCGCGGTTTAAAGTAGTCGTACAGAAATTCTAACATCAATAACTTTGACAACTCTAATACGGTAAAGCCAATAAACACCGGCTTGTCCAACTTAACATCCTTTTTCTTCATCATAATGCCAACCAGGCTGTCGTTAAATCTTCTAAAGTCTTGATAGTTGGGTTTAGAGGCTAAAATTGCTTGGTTTTTTTTTGTAACTAATGTTACATCTTTACGATTGTGTACGTTCTCCATGGTTTTGCCAAAACAGCTGTTATTCATCACTTTAAAGAAGTCTTTTTCTGAAGCGTCAGTGGCTTGGGTTCTAAGATCAGTATTCTTCTTGATGTATGGCCTCATAAAGGGCTCTTGTTCACAGATAATTATTCTGTGAACAGCTCTTGGTTTCAGTCCGTGTTTTAAGTAAAACTGTAGGAGTCTGTAATGGCACACATATTTAGTTTTATCCATAAGATTAGGCACAAGTTTAGGAGGTTCGATGGGACTCATCTTTAATCTTTCTGCGGCTAGGGGGTAATCGTTGTGGAGATCGTGTAGTTCATAAGGATATTCTAAGTCTACTTCCAAGATTAGCCCTACTTGGATTATCAGGTGTAAGCTGTGACAATATTCCTAGCACAGTATTAACATCATGAGGTCCTTTATCATTTTGAAGTTTCTCAGTTGAAGCGGTTGATCATGGCCCATCCATACAGATTGTTGGCGTCTAAGTACATTAGATAGACGGTTTAGTGGGATCATAGTCGTCTAAATACTTGTTGTTGGCTTTTGCAGTAAGGATGTGAGGCCATGCTAATACCTCCCCTTAGGCCGTCTTCAATCATCTGAAGTGTGGGTAGATCAGATATTAAGTCAATCTGGATGTTTGTAGACTTCAAGAATGCATCCCAAGAAAGGCCTGGGGCAGAGATGTAATGTGATGAGTCTAAGCTTTTAATGTTTCATGCATGTAGATCTGTAGTTCTGAAAGACGTCTGCCAATAAACACACGTCAGCCATTAGATAGTAATCGTGATTAATCGCCCATTGGTTTGACAGTGTAATTCTGTCCAGGCTTTCTGAGCGTATTCATAGTCAACATCAGTTATGTCTTTGCCTCTAAGACTAGAAAAGAAAGCGCCTTTAGGAGGAAGCGAGTCTTCATCAAACCTGTCCCACGAGTTCATGTATTCATAGGGGTAAACACCTTTACGCACTAAAGATGGGTCAAAGTATTGTTTAGTGTTTTGGAAAGCCTTGTAGAGATCCCGCTAACTTACTAAACTTGCCATCAGATGTTGGGCAGAGTCATAAAGGATAAACAGTCAAGAGTAAAAGTCATGTACTTTTCTGAAGACTGTGCAATGCAGGTAACCCTCTTATATTCAGAAGTCACTGCTTGCATGATAAAATGAGAATCGTAACCTTGTAAGTTATGAAAGAAGATAGGCAGTTTCCATGTCTTAGGGTCAACCTTAAGTTGAAGATTACAATTGCTGTGCGCGACCCCTCTGAACTTTCCAGTAATGTGATCGTGGTCTCTTACTGTGGCGCCTAATAATTCTCTATTACCATATCCAGCAGTGTGTAGATGAGTCATAACGTTCTTGGTCTTCAGGAGTCATATCAATGTCTGAAAGGTTCAGTTGGTTGGGATAACTGATTGCGAAGTTGTTTCATCTGCTCTAAAAATCTACTAGCTGCATTGGGGCCTCTGTAAATCTCTGGGCGTGTGTGTGCCCCATCTGACCTAACAACAAAAAACGCATAAGAACAGATCTGATGGTGGGTTAATAAGGTTGTTTTTGTTCTTGCTGTTGTGGGCCATAGTATTGTGGCAAGAGTGATTCAAAGTCAGCATAAACCACGTATGGACTCATTTGCATTTTGTGTAAATTTTTAAAAACTGACCTTAGACCCTGGTCTAGGTGTGAGGAGTTCGGTTTCACAGTCTACAAAACTTTTACAACGTTTCTTATGACTGGCAGCTGCTTTTATAGTAGGGATTCTGACCAAACACCTTCTACAAATCTCTTTTATAGCATGATCCTTTGATGTAAAAGCCATAAGTCTGCTTATTGTTCTGATTAATACATAATGACTCTTTGTACTATCTGCAAACAGGATCAAGTCTACATGCTTGTTAAGCGGTTCACCTAAAGTGGGAGCGTTGGGAGAAAACCCTTAGAGGCACTAGATTGGCTTCTACAGACCATGTGTAAAACGCTTGTCGTGATCAGTTTGTTTTGCTCTTCAAACTGAGATATACTTTCTATACTCACTGGAAAGGTTATATGTTATCAAAGTTCAGCTCTTGCTTATATGGTTCATAATTAGATACTCTTTCTGCGTTCTTTTTAACAGGATGTAAATGTTCTAAAAACACCACATAAAACACATGCTGTCAGAATTATGTATGTTTAAGACTGCTCGTTTTAAAAACTAACTCTCTTGGAAGAGAAAGGTAAGAATTGCCAACTATAGGATAGAACTTTGTTTGTCTCAATCTGATTTCAAGGACTGTCCCTTCAGACCAGCCAGAACCCCTTAGATGAGCCTCTTCACTTGCATGGTTAAACTGTGTAAGTATGTAATCAGCCCATTCAGAATTAAAGTCGTGATAGCTAATAACTTCTTTCTGTTTAGTTGAAACCCAGACTTCCATGTTACTATCATCAGGCATTATATAATCAATCAGAACGGCCAACAACACTTTTACTGGCGGTTCGCGTTGAAGAGACTCTGGGAATTTAGAGATAGCATGTGCTACGCTTTCCTGAACGTTCGAGGGGTTAATGATGTCCATGCCTACTTCACTAAACATATTGCTTAATTGTTTGTCACTACCTTTCACCAGTGCGCTGGCTGGCAGTTTTCAAACTCAGACACGTTGTGAGGCTCATTTTTTAACTCAAATATTAACGTAAATTAAAAAAATAAATGTAAATAAAAGTAAGTAACGCGCTTTTATTCTTCACCCCAAGCGTTGCAACACTTCAAGACACGTTAACCATACAATAACATCTGCTAATATTTTAGCTTTTTCTGAATCGCTACAATCAATGTTCATCACTTTGATTGCTTCGTTAAATAGTTCACTATGATCTTTTATTATATTATTTACATCATTCTCAAACCAAATTCACTAAAATCAATGTTTAACACTTTCATTGTTTCGTCAAATAGTTCACTACAATTCTTTAAATCAGATTCACTGAGTTCAGCAGCCATTTTAAAATCTAAAATAAATAAAAATATAATTGTAAATTCAGCTGTTATTTATAGTCTTTTCTAATCGTAAAACCTGATCTTCATTAAAGCGAATAGCTACTCCTTCAGGGCTGGTAGAAACAGTCAGATTAACATCTTCAGGAGCCATATTTAACTAAAATGGCAAACAACTTTATAACCGGTTGGGGCCAAGAATCTGGTATTTTACTGATGGCCTGCGTCATGCTTTCTCGCATATTTTAGCGCTCAAAAAGATCAGTAATTAATTCTTCAAACCTGCTCTTTAACTGATCTTTTTTCAGCCTCCCTCTCCCAATCCAACTCGTACAGTATATTAATAAGCTCTGTAGCTACTTCGGGCTTCATTTTTAAACTCAAATAAATCATAAATTAAAAAATTAAGTAAGCCGCAGCGTCTCTCTCCCCTCTTTTCCCTCATTCACTCTCCTCATCTCTCTGTCTCTCTTCTCTGTCTGTCTGTCTCCGCCTCATCCCTCCCTCCCCCTCCCTCCCTGCCCCCTCCCCCCCTCTCTCCCTCTCTCTCCTTCTCTCTCATTCACTCGCAGCATAGGCCTGTAACGCACTACGCCAAACGAATCAATAGGCTGAGGCCTATTTTAAGCCCCGGGTTTTCCCGCTCTCTCTCCCTCTGACAGCAATTGTCTAGTATTGATTTCTACCTTCCTTGTTAGCACACGCACAGAGAAATCAATAACAATCAAAATAAGCAAAACAATGATAATGAAAGTGATTTATCTCCCTTTAATTATGCATAAAAGTAATTGTCTTCCCCCGAATAAATTATCTATTTATAGATCATGTGAGAGAGAATTGATTATTAAAAGTTGTGTTTTGTGTTTAATTTTGCTAAAGCTTTTAATATGAATATTGTGCAAAGTAGCAACTAAAAAGTACTTTAAAGCACAGTTGTTGTTTAACCTTTAAAACTATTCTGCTTGAATAAAAAACAATTTTAATAACAGCCGCACTTATGCATAAACACCACAGAGTAGTGACTCTTCCCATTTTCGTGTTTCGTCTAGGTCACTGGCGTGGCTACAAACTCCCGCAAACCACAATGTGTTGTCTGGGTTACTTGCGCGGCTATAAACACACGTAAACCACAATGTGTGTGTTTGTGTGTGTCCTAGGAAGAGCCACTGAAAAGGGGGTGAGAGAATTGCCCCCAAATTAGACAAACTGAAAGTAGGCAGCCAAGTATAAGAAATACCACTATTAGAGGCATATTCCCAAAACTCTTCGCATCTGGCCACATTATCTGTGATCCTCTGGATCTGGCTTGGGGCCCTAGGGCGCCATAGGGTCTCAAGTTAGACCCAGGGGTGATCAGTAATGTGGCCAGATGCGAAGAGTTTTGCACTTTTTTATAATGATTTTTTATATTATGGGGAGAGAATGTAAATATCTTTGTTCACGATCACCCTATCTTATCTTGCACGTAAGCCCCCATGTGCTGATTACGTCAATTTTTGCTGTTTTGGCGTGTTAATTTTAGTTGTAAAAAAGGTATTAATTTTGGTCAAAACTGACATGAGATGGACGTGACTTGTATGTGAAAAGGGGGTTTTTCGTGCAAAATAAGATAGGGTGAGCTTGAACGAAGATATTTACATTCTCTCAGCAACTTACAGAGCAGCTTGGTGTTGCAATGACTGCAAGAAATATTGAATTATAAACAAAGCTTGCCCCTTATGTCTTAGATTGAAGAAATAGGGGGAGATAAGCATTCATATCTGCAGTGGTAGATGATTCTGCCTAACTAACAGTGCTTGAGTGGGTGAATGGGGAAAAAAAAAATAAATGCTTCTCACAATGAACCTTCAGCAAGCTTATAGTCTCCAAGGGGAGACACCCCCCAATAGGGATGGAAACTCACTAACATATAACTCCTGGTCATATACCGATATTTCGAAACTTGGTAGTTTCTCCTCAGTGACCGCGAAAGTGATAATTTTTACTCCTCTGCCTTTTCAGTTTTAAGAAGAATGCAATCCCAGAAAAGGCTGGTGTGCAATACCGTAGTGTTTGTTGAGTTGTCAAAAAAAAAAACAACCAAAGGTGCCACCTAAGAAGCAAAAGAAAATGATGAAAGAGCAAAACAAGCTACATTTTCTTGTATATATATCATAAACAGTATAAAAACGTCCTTAAAAATCTGAAAAAGCTCAACCCTTGGGGAGCAACATTTGTTAAAAATATTATTAAATGAAGTGCTGAAATTCATCTACAAGCTTGTTTTAAGATATGTCTCTCTCCTCGGGATGACTTTTTTGTGGCACGCCAACGGTCTTTTATGCGTGTGGGACCTGATCTTTTCTTGTGTGTGCGGGTTTCGTTTGCTGCACGTGGGGCCTGTGTGTGTGTTTTGTGTGTGTGTGTGTGTGTGTGTGTGGTGTGTGTGTGTGTGGGGTGTGTGTGTGTGTGTGGTTGGGTTTTTTGTTGTTGTTTGGGCCTGTTCAGGTGGAATGTGCTAGCAAAGATTTCCACTTGTGCCTGCAATTATTCACTATTTCTACTTTTGTGTTCAGAGTTGCTAAGTATGGTTTGCATAATATCAACCATTTTTCTGTGGAACATAGGTTGCATTTTTTGGAAATATTGGGTTGTATGGTGTTGCTCTTTTTATTGGTTTTCCTTCATATGCTGTAGTCTATTTTTTTATGTTTGAGTTTCCAAATGTATTTACTCAGTTCTGTTTGATTTTTGTATTTTTTTCATTTTTGAATGACTGTTTATGGTTTGCGTATTGATTTTGAAAAAACAGAAATAAGAAAAAAGCAGAAAAAGTAAGATCGTATGGTACAACCACCATATGATGGACAAGTAAAAAATAAATGTAGAAAAAGAATTCTTTAAAATCTTGGCAACATCATTTCCAAAGAACACAAACTGTCCAAAATATTCAACAAAAACACATTAAACTACCATACTCATGTTATGCCAACCTCAAAAACATTATTGACTCATCTAACAAAATGAAAAGCAACACAAAAGAGAAGGGTGCTGAAAGGACATCTTGCAACTGCCCAAAAAGGAACAGTGCCCCATATGCAACAAATGTCTTCCCCAGCATATTGTATACCAAGCTATGGTAACATCAGAAAATGAAAAAGAAACATACATAGGGATTACTGAAAACACTTTCAAAACCAGATACGCAAACCATAAACAGTCATTCAAAAAATGAAAAATACAAAAATCAAACAGAACTGAGTAAATACATTTGGAAACTCAAAGATAAAAAATAGACTACTGCATATCATGGAAAATCATAAAAAGCAACACCATACAACAATATTTCCAAAAAATGCAGCCTATGTTCCACAGAAAAATGGTTGATATTATGCAAACCATACTTAGCAACTCTGAACACAAAAGTAGAAATAGTGAATAATTGCAGGCACAAGTGGAAAATCTTTGCTAGCACATTCAACCTGAACAGGCCCTAACAAAAAAAAAAAAAAAAAAAAAACACCAACCACAACACACACACACACACACACAACACACACACACACACACACACACACACACACACACACACACACACACACAGGCCCCACGTGCAGCAAACGAAATCCGCACACACAGAGACAAGATCGGGTCCCGCACGCCATAAAAGACCTTTGGGCGTGCCACAAAAAGTCATCCTGAGGAGAGAGACATATCTTGAACAAGCTTGTAGATGAATTTTAGCACTTCATTTTAATAATATTTTTAACAAATGTTGCTCCCCAAGGGGTTGAGCTTTTTCAGTTTTTTTTAAGGACGTTTTTATACTGTTTTATGATAATTGCTCCTCACGTTGAGCACTGTGAGCTGACAAAATCTAAAATGGAGAAAATCAACTTTAGGCAATCTACTAAAAACATACCGTTTTCAAACCCACAAACCTACACTAAAAAACTGATAGAACAAACCGAGAAAGTTGTACGCAACATGAGATGGAAGGCGTTCTTCTTCCTAAACCCAAATACAAAGAATAAAGACAAAAACACATATGGCTTCAAATCATGGCGATCACCTCCGACAATAGATGAAATGAAACCTTTTCAAGACAAAATGAAGGGACTGATAGCCAACATAAAATTCAAGAAACCAAATAACAACTTCCAAACATCACTAGCAAATGAAATAAAACAAATTCAAAATGATAAAAAGATATTCGTAAAAGCTGATAAAACTAGCAATTTTTACAAAATGGAATTAAACGAATACTCCCAACTCCTGAACAAAAACATTCAGAAAAATTACAAGAAAGCTGATAAAACCACATACAACAACATCCGCAAAAAAGAAAAAAAGCTTACACACTGCATGGAGTTAAGCGGGCAGGGTAGAGGCAACAGCAACAAAAGAACCTTCATAACGCTTAAAGACCACAAACCCAACTTCCAAAACAACCCAACATGTAGACTAATAAACCCATCCAAATCCGAACTGGGGGCCCAAATAAGCAGAGAATTTTGGAAAAGGCTATAGAAGATGTAAAATCAAACACCGAAATACAACCTTTGGAAAAACAGCTATGAAGTCATCCAATGGTTTAAGGAACCCAAAAAACAGAGAAATACAGTGTTTATCACATTCGACATAGTAGATTTCTACCCATCCATAGATGAAGAGCTACTCACCAAAGCTTGAAATTTACCAACAGATACACAAATATAACAGAGTCAGAAATGGAGATTATTTTCCATACCAAGAAAACCCTACTCCACAGCAGAAATGAAACTTGGATAAAAAAACGAGCAAAAACTCCACATTTGATGTAACCATGGGATCGTATGATGGCGCCGAAACATGTGAACTAGTCGGACTTTTCATGCTATCCAACATCCAAAAACAACTTGGAAAACAGGTCGGTTTGTACAGAGATGACGGCCTTGCTGCATTAAACAATAATCCAAGAACTATTGAAAACAAGAAAAAAGAATTATGTAAAATCTTCAAAAACCACAATTTAAAAATCACAATAGAAGCAAATAAAAAAAGTAGTGAATTACCTAGACATAACATTAGACCTCAATGACAATGTGTACAACCATACAAAAAACCCATTGACATACCAATCTATGTAAACGTCAAAAGCAACCACCCCCATCTATACTAAAGACAATACCCAACGGTATAAACAAGAGACTATCCAACCTATCATGCAATGAAAATGCATTCAATATGCAGCAACAGAATACCAAGAAGCATTACAAAAAAGTGGTTACAATTACAAACTACAATATGGCCCAGACAATAACACGAACAGAAATAAGAAAAGCAGAAAAAAGGAAGATCATATGGTACAACCCACCATATGATGGACAAGTAAAATAAATGTAGGAAAAGAGTTTCTTTAAAATCTTGGCAACATCATTTCCCAAAAGAACACAAACTGTCCAAAATATTCAACAAAAACACCATTAAACTATCATACTCATGTATGCCCAACCTCAAAAACATTATTGACTCTAACAAAATGAAAAGCAACACAAAAGAGAAGGGTGCTGAAAGGAAAATCTTGCAAACTGCACACAAAAAAGAACAGTGCCCCCTAAGCAACAAATGTCTTCACAGCAATATTGTATACCAAGCTTACGGTAACATCAGAAATGAAAAAAGAAACATACATAGGGATTACTGAAAACACTTTCAAAAACCAGATACGCAAACCATAAACAGTCATTCAAAAATGAAAAATACAAAAATCAAACAGAACTGAGTAAAATACAATCGGAAACTCAAAGATAAAAAAAATAGACTACAGCATATCATGGAAAATCATAAAAAAAAGCAACACCATACAACAATATTTCCAAAAAATGCAACCTATGTTCCACAGAAAAATGGTTGATATTATGCAAACCATACTTAGCAACTTCTGAACACAAAAGTAGAAATAGTGAATAATTGCAGGCACAAGTAGAAATCTTTGCTAGCACATTCCAACTGAACAGGCCCTAACAAAAACAAAAAAACAAAACAAAACAAAAACCAACCACACACACACACACACACATATACACACACACACACACACACACACACACACACACACACACACACACACACACACACACAGGCCCCACGTGCAGCAAACGAAACCCGCACACACAGAACAAGATCAGGTCCCGCACGCCATAAAAGACCGTTGGCGTGCCACAAAAAAGTCATCTTGAGGAGAGAGACATATCTTGAAACAAGCTTGTAGATGAATTTTAGCACTTCATTTTAATAATATTTTTAACAAATATATATATATTATATATATATTATATATATATATATATATATTATATATATATATATATAATATATATATATATATATATATATATATATATATATATATAATATATATATATATATATATATATATATAATATTGAATTATAAACAACAAACTAATAAATTCAAGGATAAGTACCGCACACCGTTCCAGCAACTTACAGAGCAGCTTGGTGTTGCAATGACTGCAAGAAATATTGAATTATAAACAAAGCTTGCTCTTATGTCTTAGATTGACAAAATAGGGGGAAATAAGCATTCATATCTGCAGTGGTAGATGATTCTGCCTAACTAACAGTATGTGCTTGAGTGGGTGAATGGAGAAAAATAAAATAAATGCTTCTAAAAATGAGCCTTCAGCAAGCTTATAGTCTCCAAGGGGGAGACATCCTCCAATCGGGAGGGAAACTCACTAACATATAACTCCTGGTCATATACCGATATTTCGAAACCTTGTTGTTTCTCCTCAGTGACCGCGGAAAGTGGCAATTTGACCCCTCTGCCTTCAATATTATAATTCAATATTCAATATTTATAATTCAATATTCAATAATTCAATATTATAATTCAATAATTCAATATAATTCAATATCAATATTTATAATTCAATAATTCAATTCAATATTCAATATTTATAATTCAATAATTCAATATTTATAATTCAATATTCAATCATTCAATATTCAATATTATAATTCAATATAATTCAATTCAATAATTCAATATTCAATTCAATTCAATATATATATTATATATAATATATATATATATATATATATATATATATATATATATAATATATATTTATATATATATATAATATATATATATATATATATATATAATTCAGAACCAAACAAAAAGTAAAAGTGATGAAAGCGCCCTTTAAGCTACAAGATACAAACACTTCAATCCCTATCTGTGTTAAAATTGTTCTCAACAACTGGCAATTGTGGTCTTCTAGATATACTTCAAGCAATCGAGCAGCCACAGCATATCATCCGCCCAAAGCATGACAGACGTTAGAAATATGCCTGTGAAACAAACACTATCAACAGTAATGAACGTACCTCGACAGTTAGTTTTTTGGACAAGTGTTCTACATTATCAAATTGTTCCACTAAAAACTCTGTGTATGAAGTTATTACTCTCGAGATTGGCACTGGTGGATTTGTCATTTCCGTGCCTATATCTGTTGACAACGCGCTTCGTCCAGTTTTAACAGCGTTAAACAGTGTACTAATTCATGCTGTTTAACATTATGTCATGAGACGCATTTATTTTCTTTTTTCCCATCCACCCACTCAAGCACATACTGTTAGTTAGGCAGAGTCATCTGCCACTGCAGATATGAATGCGTATCTCCCCCTATTTCTTCAATCTAAGACATAAGAGCAAGCTTTGTTTATAATTCAATATTTCTTGCAGTCATTGCAAACACCAAGCTGCTCTGTAAGTTGCTGGAACGGTGCTAGGTACTTATCCTTGGAATTTATTAGTTTGTTGTATTTTAGTCCCTTGCGGATTCATTCCAAAACTGGCCCTCAGCACTTGTGTCTTAGAGGATATCTTTTTATATTTCTACTTTTCACAAGAAATGTAGTTTGTTTTGCTCTTTCATGATTTTCTTTTGCTTCTTAGATGGCACCTTTGGTTGGTTTTTTCAAAACTCAACAAACATACTACAGTATTGCACACCAGCCTTTTCTGGGATTGCATTCTTCTTAAAACTGAAAAGGGCAGAGGAGTCAAATTACCACTTTCCGCGGTCACTGAGGAGAAACCACCAAGTTTCGAAATATCGGTATATGACCAGGAGTTGTATGTTAGTGAGTTTCCCTCCCTATTGGAGGATGTCTCTATCCCCCTTGGAGAATATAGCTTATGAAGGCTCATTTTGAGAAGCATTTATTTCTTTTTTTCCCATCCACCCACTCAAGCACATACTGTTAGTTAGGAAGTCATCTGCCACTACAGATATGAAATTTTCTCCCCTAATTCTTCAATCTAAGACATAAGAGCAAGCTTTTTTTTAAATTCATATTCTTGCAGTCATGCAACACCAAGCCTCTGTAAGTTGCTGGAACTTGCTAGGTATTTCCTTGGATTTATTTGTTGTTTTAACTAGATTCTTCGGTTTAGAACTGGCCCTTCAGCACTTGTGTCTTAGAGGATATCTTTTTATTTTCTACTTTTCAGAAAAATGTAGTTGTTTTGCTCTTTCATGATTTTCTTTTGCTTCTTAGAGCACCTTTGGTTGGCTTTTTAAAAACTAAAAAATTCAATCAGTATTAGCACACCAGCCTTTTCTGGCTGCATTCTTCTTAAACTGAAAAGCAGAGGAGTTCAAATTTACCCTTTCCGGGTCACTGGGTAAACACCAGTTTCGAATATCGTTATGACCAGGAGTTGTATGTTAGTGAGTTTTCCCTCCTATTGGAGATGTCTCTTATCCCCCTTGGAATTAAGCTACTGAAGGCTCATTTTGAGAAGCATTTATTTCTTTTTCCCATCACCACTCAAGCACATATGTTGTTAAGCATGAGTTTGCACTGTATAATATATTTAAAAAATAATATATAATATATATATATATTATATATAATATTATGCTGAAGCAATTAAAAGTGGGGGAAAACAAGTGCAGGAAATTTCAGTCATTATAGAATGACTTGGCAAAGATTTGTTAGGGAGAAATAAAAAAAATGGGAATATTAAAAAATGAGAAACCTATTTTTTTTTCTTTTATTATACTCTTTTGTTAGAACAATGATGATATTTCTGCCTTTTTCAAATATCTTTTTCAAAAACAAAAGGAACGCTTCTTAAATCTTTTGTTTTGAGGCCCCCCCCCCCCCCCCCCCCCCCCCCCCCCCCCCCCCCCCCCCCCCCCCCCACCCCGGTTTCCTTCCTCACTTGCCTTTTCCATTCTCTTCTAGTTATGATCCCTTAGGGTTAAATTGATATGGTAAGTAGGGGCTTTTGTGGGTGGAATTGGGTGTGGGTTTTTGGGTTTGTTTTGGGGTTGTGTGTGTGTGTTCTCGCGGCGTGCGTGCGTGCGTGCGTGCGTGGTGTGTTTTGGTTGTTTTGTGTGTGTGTTGTGTAAGGTGTGTGGTTGTGTATTAGGAAGAGTTAAGAGTGGAGGGAGAGGGAGAGATTGAGAGAGAGAGGGAAGGGGAGGGCAGGAGAGGGAGAGGGGAGGGGAGAGGAGAGAAGGGGGGGTGGGGGAGGGGGGGGGGAGGGGGTGGAGAGAGAGAGAGAGAGAAGAGGGGGGGGAGTAGTTTTTATGGTGTTTACTGATTAGTGTGGTGGGTGGAAGATAGATTTGTAGGAGACAGTGTTTGCAGAGGATTTTGTGTTTAGGGCGGTGTGAGGGACAGTGGATGGTTGTCTTCGGAAGTGTGCGGTGTGACGACGGAGAGGTACGTTGTACTCTCTTTTTTAAAAACTGAAGTGTTTAAACTTCGTTTTTTGGTAGTTTTATTTTAAAATTCTTAAAAGTAATATGGACATTTTTATTTTTAGGTGGCGTTTGCTTTGTGTATGATGTGAGGGGAGTTATGCTAATGGTTCAGCTTAACCTCTTTACTGCTATTGGGTGGCAGCTTCTATTATTTCCCGTGTGCTACTGCTGTTGTTTTGCGGGGTCTCGCTACTATATAACTTTAACCTATAATTCCAAAAATCAGTTATCAAAAGAAAATGAAAGTTTTAGGGCTGTATGTAAGGTGATTTTAGGATTTCCTCATGCCGCCCTCCCCTATGCACATCCTACATCGGGGTGTGTTTGTGTGTGTGTGTGTGGGAGGGGAGGTGCTTTTACATATGTGAAAATAAGGATAGAGAGGGTAGCATATGAGTGGGTGAGTGGGGGAGGAGATGTCTATACGGTTAATGGGCTCAGCTTTTAGAGTCAAACCTGGGGGAGCCATGATAATATGATATAGTGTGTGTGTGTGGTGTGTGTGTGTGTGTGTGTGTGTGTGTGTGTGTGTGTGTGTGTGTGTGTGTGTGTGTTTGAGGGGGTGTATGGTTGTTCTGTGGGTGCGTGGTTGGGTGGGTGGGAGTGTGCATATACATAACTGTTTTTGTTGCAGATGCTGACGGAGCCTAAATAAAAGGCGAAAGCTTCTTTTTATATAAAAAAAAAACCATGAAGAGTGTGTGGTTGGTGTGCCTGCATTTATTTTTGTGCGTTGTGACTGGCCAGTTTCTGGATCAGCAGTGCACCCACACATCACTGAGTGGTGTCCAGCCTACATCCAGGGTTTTACCTTCATTATATATATATATATATATATATATATATATATATATATATATATATATAGAATGCTGAACAATTAAGTAGTGGGGGAAAACAAGTGCAGGTTAACAGTTCTTCAGTCGTTATAGTAATGACTTGGCAAAGATTTGAACTTAAAAAAAAAAAAATTGAAGATGAAGAAAATGGGGGAATATATTATAACTATGAGAAGCCCTTCACTAGCTGGCTGAGGGAACCATCATAATCTCTCTCGAAGGCACATTTATTTGTATTGCCTGCTCCTAGGCCTTTCGTCCGCTGGATCGGACTCATCAGGGAGACACGGCTGATTGTGTCTGTGCTCTTGGTGTCAAATAGAGATACACCACAGTCCATAATTCTGTGGTGTTCTCACCGCCAAGGGTTCAAAAAAAGAATCCAACAGCACCCCCAAAGCAGCCAGCGAAGGGTAGTAAAATGGAACAAAACAAAGGTGTGGAGAGGAAAAAAGTTGCTGAAAAACTAAAAGCATTATTCAAACAGTATAAAATGTAAGGGACAATCTTTGAGCCTATGCTAGAGGATCCATTCAAGGATGCAAGGGAGGTCAAAGATATGGAACAGTCTGAGTGGTCAGCTCTGCTGTTCAATAACCCAAGCATTGTGAGTGGCTAAGAATTGTACAGAACAACCTTTACTTGGATCTCTTAATAGATGCAATCTCCTACTGATTGACCAAACAATAGAATGCTGAACAATTACGTAGTGGGGGGAAACAAGTGCAGGTTAACAATTCTTCAGTCGTTATAGTAATGACTTGGCAAAGATTTGAACTTTAAAAAAAAAATTAAAAAAAAAATTGAAGATGAAGAAAATGGGGGAATATATTATAACTATGAGAATCCCTTCACTAGCTGGCTGAGGGAACCATCATAATCTCTCACGAAGGCACATTTATTTGTATTGCCTGCTCCTAGGCATTTCGTCCGCTGGATCGGACTCATCAGGGAGACACGGCTGATTGTGTCTGTGCTCTTGGTGTCAAATAGAGACACACCACAGTCCATAATTCTGTGGTGTTCTCACCGCCAAGGGTTCAAAAAAGAATCCAACAGCACCCCAAAGCAGCCAGCAAAGGGTAGTAAAAATGGAACAAAACAAAGGTGTGCAGAGGAAAAAAGGTGCTGGAAAACTAAAAGCATTATTCAAACAGTATAAAATGTAAGGGACAATCTTTGAGCCTATGCTTGAGGATCCATTCAAGGATGCAAGGGAGGTCAAAAGATATGGAACAGTCTGAGAGGTCAGCTCTGCTGTTCAATAACCCAAGCATTGTGAGTGGCTAAGAATTGTACAGAACAACCTTTACTTGGATCTCTTAAGAGATGCAATCTCCCACTGATTGACCAAACAATAGAATGCTGAACAATTAAGTAGTGGGGGAAAACAAGTGCAGGTTAACAATTCTTCAGTCGTTATAGTAATGACTTGGCATAGATTTGAACTTTAAAAAAAAAAAAAAAATTGAAGATGAAGAAAATGGGGGAATATATTATAACTATGAGAAGCCCTTCACTAGCTGGCTGAGGGAACCATCATAATCTCTCTCGAAGGCACATTTATTTGTATTGCCTGCTCCTAGGCCTTTCGTCCGCTGGATCGGACTCACCAGGGAGACACGGCTGATTGTGTCTGTGCTCTTGGTGTCAAATAGAGACACACCACAGTCCATAATTCTTTGGTGTTCTCACCGCCAAGGGTTCAAAAAAGAATCCATCAGCACCCCCAAAGCAGCCAGCGAAGGGTAGTAAAATGGAACAAAACAAAGGTGTGGAGAGGAAAAAAGTTGCTGAAAAACTAAAAGCACCACCCTGCACCTCATAGCTAGCTAGCCACGTATCTACCTAGAGATATATATTAGAATAGTACTGTAGACTCAAAAGTTTCTTGTTTGTTCATCTGTTTTAGATAAAAGATGTTTCAGTTATCAAGAAATAGTTTTACCATATGGTATACTCTTGCGCCTTAGAATATAACATTTCAATTGAAAAATAGAAGTCTATTTTCATTTTGTTTTTCAAATTATATATCTTATACATGTCCAGTCGTTGCTTTATTCATAGCTTTGCCTCTGGGATATCACCATTACAGATAAGATGCAGACAAACATCACAATCCCCAGAACCGGCGTTAATCCAATAAACGTCAGTAGCATTTGCCCAGGTGTGGACTATCTCATCAATCAGAACTACACACGCAACATGTTCCTACTGGTTAATGTGTCAGACTGTGAGAACAATTTACCACAGTACACAGCACACCAGGGAGTGGTGTATGGGGTGTGTGGAGACTCCACCTCTTTCTGTAAAATGTTTGTGCAAGGCATGCATATAGGTTTACGTGTTCAATTAAAACGTCTAGAATATGAATGTGATTCCAGTCCGTGGGAACAAGTGTAAACCGCAACTTGTGGAGCTGTTGGCGATGCACTCTTGAATGTAAACGACATTCCCTTGAAGAAATCGTTTTTGAGTTTAATAGAAACAATTTGTATTTGTGTCACAAGAACAATCCTATGATAAACATTGATATCGAGACCATGGACATATTTGATTTAATCATGAGGTACATCACGGGATACACAGGGTATGTTGTCGTGCCATTATCGTCCGAACAGAAAGAAAAATATAGGCAGTATGAACTGAAAGTGGAAACTAGTTGTTCTTTAATAATAGGTGTTAAACAGTCATCGAATATGTTCCACCAGAGAACGACATGTCGAGGACTGCAGATTGTTTACACAACAACAAATACAACACAACACGTTGCACATATACGCATTGGACTTGAAACTAAAGCTTCATTTTTCTTTCTTCATTTTTCCAAATCATGTACAACAATGACGATTGTGAATGTGATCATTTCAAAGCATATTTTTCTGTTATTTCTGAGAGTGATAAAATCCAGAAACAGCCAGGTGGCTTGTTCAAACTGCTCTGTTGGCCACTACTCTAAGTTCCAGGACGTCCTGCACTGTAATCTGAAGGCAGAGTGTGAAGATGGACGGGATGAAACAGAACACTGTCCATTCAGCAGTCCGGGCTGTCGGGGCTTGGTGGCTTCAACTGACAAATGTTATGAGTGCATAGGGACCGATTTTTATGGTGTTATGAGTCATTCACAACTTGTGTGTCAGGTGCGAGGCGGAAAACTTGCTTCTGTAAAAAACATGAAAGAAAAGAAAGATTCTCTTCATATATTTATAAATTATTCACATTTTATTGTTTCCATTGGTTTGACAGAAGGATGGCATTTGCAACCCTTTACATACAGTAAAATGAGTCTGTGGTCAGACAACACTGTGACTTACAACATGGAGCATTTCCAATCAGATCACTATCACTTAAAACACACCTACAAGGCTAGGAAGGCGTTTTGATCTGTATTCAATGAGACTAGAGGTAAACACGCATTCGCATGGTATTCTGTGTGAAATCAAGTCAAAGGAATCCATTATGTTTCCTGCTCGTGTTGTACTAAATGAGTTACTTTTAACTTCATTTATCTTAACAAACAGTCGACAGGTTTTACATATCAGCCCCGACAATCACCTCACACACCAGTTTTTGTCGCCTGACTGCATTCATAATTTTGGAAGACCAACAAATTCACAGTGTCGTGGCTTGATGAAAATTGATCTTAAACACAATAGTTCAGTGTTCCATCTTAGGGAGATCGCTGATGTCATGTTTATATGTGATAGCAATGGCAGAAGAGTGCATTACACTCTGGTATGTGACTTTCAGGAGGACTGTCCAGATGTAAGTGACGAGTCATTCTGTGACCAGCCTGCATGTTCTGGTTTTCTGTGTCTGAATGGTCAGTGCGTGTTAGACAGTCAACGTTGTAATGAATATTCTGATTGTTTGGATGACTCAGACGAGAAGCGTTGTTTTGTTTTTGATGCTCCTCAATTCTCTTTTAATGTGAAAGAAAAAAGCTTACATATTAACTTAGATGGCACAGGTTACTTCATTAAGCAAATCATTAAAGATGACGAGCCATGTCCAGCGACACACTATCGCTGCACAGCAGATTGGTTGTACTGTCTCCCTGTCTACACTCGCTGTAATGGATTGTCTGACTGTGTTTTATGGAGAAGACGAACAAGACTGTGAGAGGGAGACCTGCCCTGGATTCTATCAGTGCCGAGATTCCACAGTGTGTGTGCATGGAGATCATCTGTGTGACGGCTGGGGGCAGTGTCCACAGCGGGATGATGAACTGATGTGTGACATGATGACCTGTCCTGAAGGTTGTCTGTGTCAAGGTCATTCTTTCTGGTGCAGCACAACCTTTCTGCCTGACCTTTTCCCTGAACTTCGTTACTTAGACGCCACAGGCACAGGAATGTCATTAACAGATTTTAGTACAAATGTGTATCTGGCGTTACTGGTTCTCTCTCACTGCTCCTTATCTAATGTATCGCGTATAACACTTCACAATTTGCAATACATTGACCTTTCCAATAACCATTTAAAGGCTCTTCATGTGGATCATGTTCTTCAGATTCCACATCTAAAGACCCTCTTCTTAGCAAACAATCCCCTTCGTCATATCACAAATAAACTGGGGAAGCACGTACATTATGCACTGAGACGAGTTAGTTTATCTAAAACGCATGCCAACATTATCAACACCTTGTTGTCTGTATATCTTAATCATGCAGAATTGTTGAACATCTCTCTGTCTTCCGCAAGACGTATCGAGTGTGTGGGTTTAAAAAATGCACCACGGCTGACCAAAGTAGATTTAAGATGGAATCCAATTGAAAGCTTTCCGTTGGATTATTTGTCAAAGCCAGAGCACTTAAAAAACGTCTTGTCATCAGACTATAGGTTTTGCTGTGAGAACTTATTTCCCCCACATTCTACCGACCTGACATGTGTAACGCCTCACACCATCCTCCAGGCCTGTAGAACCCTGCTCCCATCAGAGTTGTATAAAACCTTCTTCTGGTTGACTGGCATGGCCGCCATCGTAGGAAATGCCGTGTGTTTCTTACCTTTATGTGCTGTAACCAAACTGTATGAGAGGAATGTTGTAGCAGCTGCGGGGCATTTGCAGTTCGCTAATATCTGTATGGGATGTCATGTCGGAATTACGATTGTAGCAGACATTATATTGCAGGACGATACATCCAATCAGAAAACTATTGGGTCAATAGCGTCATCTGTAAAGTGAGTGGCTTTCTATGGTTTGTATCCATTGAAATGTCTGTTTTCATTATCGTGTTGATCTGTGTGAACCATTTCATTCTTTTTTACTATCCTGGTGAATCACGAAGACCGAGTAAAGCATTGACAGCTGTAACCCTTTATGCAGCATGGGTTGTGGGAATCGTGTTATCAGTGATACCGTTTCTCCCTGGTTTGTCACAGTGGGTCTGCAGGGGCAGTCAGGTCTCTGTCGTTTGGCTCTATTCACTCGCTATAGGGATTTCCAGACGTTCAGGTGGTTTACTGTTGTTGTCATCATGAATTGCACGTTCTCCATGATAATAGTGAGTTTTCTTGTCATCATCCACAGACAAATACCAAAGTATAGAATCCAGCTCAATGTCTCTGTAAGGTCACTATATCATTCCGTCCAGTTGATGACAAAGATGGCTGAAGCACACTGCTGTTCCTGGTTGACATTAGGTCTGATTATGATCATGACTTCATCTGGCGTCACTGTTTTAGACACAGTCCGTGAGGCGATAATTGTGTTCATGATTCCGCTGAACTCTGCCCTGTATCCTTTTCTGTTTGCGTGGACTGTGTCTGCAGAACAAAGGGGACAAGCAAAAGAAGAGAAGTTACTAAAACTGCTAAAGCACGGGTAAAAATTCAGCCATATAAAAAAGTACAATAAATGACATGTAGGCACCATCGTTGGGTACAAAAAGAAACAGAATCAGGACTATTCTTCTTTGATGATTGTGGATGAAGAAAAGCACACAACGTCATTCCAAGGCTGGTTGTACTTTGTATACTTGAATAACAGGAACAGAAACCCAAGGAGGAAGATTCATCAATGTTGTTCATCAAGTAGCACTCACATGCACACATAAGTAGATGATAGAGAGTAAATCTCTCTCCTCTCTCCTCTCTCTCTCTCTCTCTCTCCTCTCTCTCTCTCTCTCTTTGGGGTCATGACCTGTTACTGATAAGTTCAAGTGGCATGTTATGCGTCCCACTAATTCTTCCTACCTGTCGGTGAACAAAATCACTCCATGGCGACATTCGTAACTGGTTGCTTCGTTATGAGCCATGCAATCGACTCCGCTCGCTTCTGGAGCGACATGCCAACTCTTTTCATTGTTTTGCCAGTCTACATCTTACTTGTGATGAAGAGGGCCAAGGAGAAGAAAGCAGCGTAAGCCGCAATGTCTATACTTTGGAGCAGACTGGACAGTGTCACCTTTGGCCTGCTTCTCACCTTGTTGTCTGGGGCAATCTGCTGATGAGGTGTGGTAACGTTGAGCAGAATCCTGGACCCTGGAGACAGGTGAAAGTGGGCAGCAGTGGATGGACGAGCATGGACAGGGCCACGACATCCCAGGACAGCAGGCTGTCTACTCCTCCACCTTCCCAGCAGCCTGCTCTTCCTGATGTCATGGAGATACTGCAGTCCATGAAAGTCCAGAATTCCACAACTAACAGTAAGCTTGACGAGGTGGAATGGTGCGTGAAATGACTAAGAGAGCAATCGGTTGAATTGCAAAATAATGTGATGGATATAAAAGATAAAAGTGGATAATCTGAAGAAAACAAAATCAAAGGTTGTTACAGAAAAAAACATGGTTCTGCTCTCTCGAGTTGAGCAGTTGCAAAGAAAGACTGGTGATTTTGAAGGCTGATTAAAATGAAATAATCTATTTTTTCTAAAACTTTGTTGAGCAGATCTATTCACGACCCCAACTTTCGCTTTTGGGGACGACCCGGTTTGGCTTTTGATTTGAAATGACTGCACACTTTGCACTGGCTGAAGGACAGCTCTGGATCGAAAGATGTCCAGATTTCTGACATTTTCTGAATATCAAGTGCAGCGCAGCCGAGCGTAGTTTTGAAGTCGGAAAGCTTGGTGGCGTATTTCACCCTCATGAGTTTTCTGTAACACTCCATGCAAATGGCTGTAGACTGCTTGCCCTCTTAATCATTCAAAATGTTTAAATTGCAGCAACGTGATAGCTGAGTGATAGCTCTTACTTTTTACACAACCTCACACAATTAAAGCACTTAATTTGTTTCTGTCTTAACACACGCTCTCCACAAACTCGACACACAGAATTATTTCATTCACAGTGTGCGGTGAACTAGTGTTCTGTATGCAATGACGCCATTGATGAATCAACTAATGAATCACTTATCTCAAACCATGTACACTAAATCACACTTAAACAGTTCTCACCACGATAAAAAACACACACATAACTAAAATATGAATTCACATCACCCTCAGGAACCTGAAACGAAACGATTTTTTTTACACTTTTGATACATCCGGAGGTAGGTAAACCGATGAAAAATATACCTGATAATTTGAATGTTATTGAGCTCGGCGATAAGCCATTGGGACCAGCTGCCTTTACAGTTTTGTTTTCTAAAAGCACGCAATTTTCCATTTTTTCAAGACTAGACGATTCATGCAGCAATCTATTTCAACTTTAGCTGAGTCCTTGTTTACTGTTTTGTCAACTTCTATCTCCAGCAAAGCTTTAACATTTTGAAACCAAGTATCAATTGATATGCTATTTCTTGTCTGCTCTTCTTTGAAAGATGTAATATGAACAACGTCCCAAAGTTCTTTTTTCGTTTTTCACTGTCTTTACAAGTTTTTCAAATAAAGCTTTGTTGAAAGGTTTCCTCTTCCACTTTAGTAAAGTTTGATATTTACCTCTTGCAATTACTATTTATTACTGATTATTCCACTAAATTTACATTGTAAATCAAACCACTTACATGAACTTGCATTGTTGTTAAATGATATACGTGTTTCAATGAACCCCACACTATACCTTATACAATCATTAAAGTCTTTAAGAGTACCATTCATGGAAATCAATTTAATCAATTGCAAGATCAAGTTTGGAGTAACTTTCTTCACTGTACAAAGTATAGGTGTATACAGCAGCACACTTCTCGTCCAACAAAAGTTTGTATGTAACAATATCCTCTTTTTGCCAACAAATGTCAGATGAACATTTTGTTGTTGTTTTTTGAAAGGAAAAAAAAATGCTGCCACTGACAAATGGACAAAAATCAAACAAAACATACAAAGTTCACGTGACAAAGCAAAACAAAGTGTGACACTGCCTCCACAATCAGATATAAACGTAAAGAAAACATAAGAGTCACCTTTACAGTCGGCATTCAAAATGCTAAAAATATAATCAGTATACATATTCAATAATAATTTCCCATAGTTGTTCAGAATAAGATTATTGTAAACCTTGATTGCTGGTTCACAGCAGGAGACAAATGACTGAATTGTAAATCAAGGGTATTTTTGACAGAATAATGTTGAGAAATATCAGCAGTTCTGCGGTTCAAATCAGGTGTAAAAATAACATACACGTCATTCTGCAACGAAAATCAATTAAACATTCTTCAAGCATACCAATTCGATTGTGAACACGAAAATAGATGTGCAAAGGAGATTCTTCTGCAGGTACATAGGTACAAACATGCAGAACATTTTTACCTAACAGTAGTTCTTTGTTGATCCCAAAGATACAACACTTAACCTTTCCCATACGTCGCCTAAACTTTTGCGTGCCGTACGTCGTGTGTGTGGCGTAACCCATGGCTCCAATGAAGGAGCAACACGCTGCTGTACATCATGGGTGTGCCGTAGCCCATGGTTTCAATGAAGGAGCAACACGCTGCTGTACGTCATGGGTGTGCCGTAACCCATGGTTTCAATGAAGGAGCAACACGATGCTGTACGTCGTGGGTGTGCCGTAACCCATGGTTTCAATGAAGGAGCAACACGTGCTGTACGTCATGGGTGTGCCGTAACCCATGGTTTCAATGAAGGAGCAACACGTGCTGTACGTCGTGGGTGTGCCGTAATCAACACGCTGCTGTACGTCGTGGGTGTGCCGTAACCCATGGTTTCAATGAAGGAGCAACACGTGCTGCACGTCGTGGGTGTGCCGTAATCAACACGCTGCTGTACGTCGTGGGTGCACAGTACATGGTTTCTATGAAGGTGCACCGCCTTTCTGTATGCCGTCAGTGTGCACTAACCTATGGTTTACACTATAAACCAAAACGCTGCGCTATCCCATGGACCTTACCGTATTGCCATAGGTGAAAAGTAACTTTGCTTTTCCTGAGGAAGCTTTCCGTCAGTTGTGAATGTACAGTAAATAGTTGTGTTCTAAGAAGGAACACAGACTTTCCTTACATCATGAGAAGGAAATAGTAGGTGTGTGCATGGTGAGCGAGCACTCGTGAGCGGGCACACACACACACACACACACACACACACACACACACACACACACACACACACACACACACACACACACACACGCACGCACGCACGCACGCACGCACGCACGCACGCACGCACGCACGCACCACACACACACACACACACACACACACACACACACACACCTGTTGGTGAAGAAAATACATCTTGTCTCTCAGCATGCACGTGCATGACTTCACACGTTTTCAAGCATTTGCCATACCACTGCGAGTTTCACAAAGCGGTGTGATTTTTCTAAGTGTCGGTTTTGATCGAGTCATTCTTTTAATCCATCCGAGTATCAGATGTATGTATGCATTGACAGAAAAGGTTTCTGACCGCCGATCTTCTGTGAACAATACAAACTATCTTTGAGGATGCTCAGAAGATTTGAAAATAGAAAGAAAAGGAAAGAAAGAAAAAAGATCGACAAAAAACAAAACAAAACAAAACAAACAAAAAAAAAAAAAAAAAAAACAGAACAAAAATCTTCAACGTTCGGTCACAGACCGTCTTCAGGACTTGTGACATAAAATGAAAGAAATAGATATGTACAGGCGATGACGTAAGAAAACATGTAAGTAAACGGACGAATACGTAATGTGGCCACGTGTATCTGTTCGTGTGTTAAACATAGTTTGTGTTATGAATGCACTCGAGCATTCATGACATCATGGCTTCTAATTCCCAGTATGCAGGGCTGTTTGTCTGAAACGTGTATGGGTCTCTCCACACCCACAACGTATGGCGTGCAGGGTTTATTCTTTGTGAGTATGGGGTGTGCTCACACCCACGACGTACTGAGACCTTTTTCGTTGTTTGTTTATTTACTGTTTTGTTTACTGTTTACGAACACAGGCAGACAAGTTTCGATGGGTATATAAAACGTAGGTTTATTGACTAGGTCATGAAGTGTCAGAGATGTAGATTTAAATGTTTTGAGTTAGAGGGTAAAAAGTGGGTGTGTGGGTGATTCAGATCCACAGAGTATGGAGAAGTTTAACATGGTCTGAATATTAGCATATAGGAACAGATCATTTCTTATTCAAGAAACAAGTCCTCCTGATCTGTTACAACTTTCACCAATGTTAACGGCAACTTTACAAAGCAGTCTTTATTCAGTAAATATGTCAAACTGAAATTCCTCAATAAATGTCTGCGTTAAACAAAGAGATTCACATTCACAAATATCAGAAACGAAACCCGAATCATGTATTTTTGATAGCAACCCATATACATTCCATAGCAAATAAAGAGAAACGTTTCGGTTTTGCAGAGAGTGTGTGTTGCACGTGCTCACTCACGCTGTCAGTCAATGGCATGACCTTGCCGTCCTGATCAACATTGCAGAGTTCAAGCGTGCCACTGACATCATTGACAGGTGAGCTCACAAATGGTGTTGGGTTACTTTTGTTCCCTCTATTGCTGCTACCAGAGGGAACGTACATCCAGAAAGTGGGCAGCCAACGTCCAATCTGGCTTCATGCAAACTATCCCCCTCACCGAAGAAGTACTTCTAACCTTCTATGAGTAGGTGGCCTAAGACCATGGTGACTTTCTTGCCATTGTGTCTGGCTTTTTTCATATGGGGTGACAGTTTGCATCTTATCGCCCTCACTCGGAAGAGGAAATCTTCCCCCATAAAGATGTTGGTGCCCTGCAGTTTCATTTTTGTTTCAAGAATTTGTGCTTTTTTTTCTTTTTTTTCTTTCTTTTAAATGTGCATCTTACGAAGATCAGGGAATCTGGTCTGTCATTCAATTGATTGACACTGTCAAATTCCATGCCAGTGCTTATGCCAAGCTTATCAACAGTGACGTCATTTAATTTGTCCCCAGATTGTTCATTAGACTCATTTTAGTCCCCATTTCTTCCATTTAAAAAATGAGATTAGTTCGTTTAATCAGCTTTCAAGGTCACCAGTCTTTCTTTCCAACTGCTCAACTCAGAGAGAGTAGAACCAAGTTTTTCTGTCACAAACTTTGACTTTGTTTCCTTCAGGTTATCCATTATTATTATGACGCAGCTTTCTTCAACATGGTCCTCTTCCTCACAGGTAAGATGTAGACTGGTAAAACAAAGAGTTAGCATGTTGCTCCAGAAGCGAGCAGAGTCGGTGACATGGCTCAGAATGAAGTAACTGGTTGGGAGTGGCGACGTAGAGTGGCTTCTTTCTTCGCCAGGTAGGAAGAATTAGTGGGACGCATAACATGCCACTTGAACTTTTCAGTAACAGTCATGACCCCCAAGAAAGAGAGAGAGAGAGAGACTTGATACTTGGACACTAATATTTTATTGTCATTGCCAAAAGGGCCTATGACAAGGGGGGTAACAGGGTAATGACGCATTCCACCTCCTTATATTAATTGCAAGCAATATTGCAGCTGTTCCCAATGATCAATCACTTCAAAACAAACAAAACACAGAGAAAAAGAAGTTGAAACGAATATTCGGATATCATCTGAGATACGAGTACCCTGTTAACATTACAGCAGCAGCAGCAGCAGCAGCAACAACAACAACAACAACAACAACAACGACGACCACAAAAACCACAACGGCGACGACAACAACAACAACAACAACAACAACAACAACAACAATCGCCACACACACACACACACACACACACACACACACACACACACACACACACACACACACACACACACACACACTGCACGTACGCACGCACACACGCGCGTACGCACTTACACAAACGAGGAAACTATAATATTACAGATTGCTTCGCCTTCACCCATCCACTCATTTCAGCGATGACCACATCACTGAACTCCTCCACATGATTTTAGCGGCATGTTTTGAGTATAGGTGACTTTTTTAATACAATATTATAAATACTTTTGTCTGATTTTCATTGTTTCTGTATTAAATTTAGCAACTGATTTGAGCATACAGTCGTCATCACACGATAACAAAGAAGCAACATCTTGCCTTTCACAAACCTCCAAAGAGAAAAAAGAACATTTTGCACGCACATCACTGTATGCAGTACATTCAAACAAGAAATGCTCTTCATTTTCAATAGTGTATCCACATGAAGGGCACATGTATCCACATGTGATTCTGTGGATGTCCTACAGTCAAACCGTCTTTTGCTTGCATTGAAGAGAGAGAGAGAGAGAGAGAGAGAGAGAGAGAGAGAGAGAGAGAGAGAGAGAGAGAGAGAGAGAGAGAGAGAGAACTTACACATATGCATAATAGTTGCTCTCTACCATCTACTTATGTGTGTATGTGAGTGCTACTTGATGAACAGCATAGACGAATCTTCCTCTTTGGTTCTCTGTGCCTTTTACCTAAGTATACGAAGTACAATCAGCCTTGTAATGACGTTGTGTGCTATTCTTCATCCAGAATCATCAAAGAAGAATAATCCTGATTCTGTTTCTCTTTGTACTCAACAATGGTGCCTACATATGGCTGATTTTTTACCCGTGCTTTTAACAGTTTTAGTAACTTCTCTTCTCTTGCTTGTCCCCTTTGTTCTGCAGCCACAGTCCACGCAAACAGAAACGGGCACAGGCAGAGTTCAGCGGAATCATGAACACAATCATCGCCTCACGGACTGTGTCTAAAACAGTGACGCCAGATGAAGTCATGATCATAATCAGACCTAATGTCAACCAGGAACAGCAGTGTGCTTCAGCAATCTTTGTCATCAACTGGGCGGAATGATATAGTGACCTTACAGAGACATTGAGCTGGATTCTATACTTTGGTATTGTCTGTGAATGATGGCAAGAAAACTCACTATTATCAAGCGGCTGACACACGAGCCTCCCCGCCCGTATGCTTCGGACATACCGGTCGAACCCGATCCCAAACGGAGCGTCTGTCATTGTAAACGTACGTCTCAAACGGACTTCGGCATCCAGTTCGACCCGACCGTTCGAGATACACCATGATCTATTCGAAACGGACAGCTAGTATCCTCCAACCAATCAACGCTCAGCATTGAGCGAACACCCATGACAAAGGAAAAATGGCGTCGTCCAACAAGGCGATCAGACTGTCCGATTCGGAGACCAAACATTTGATTGAATCGTTCCAAGGCCATGATGTGCTTTGGAATGTCAACTGAAAAAAATATAAGAATCTAAATATTCGAGAAAAAGCTTCGTATTCAATTGTACAGTCCTTTGAAGCGGCATGTGGGATCAAACTCGAAGGGTTTAAAACTCGCATATAGGTCGGACCGCACAGGTCAAACGTTTCGTGAAGCACTCCGTTCGTTCGACACTGACTGGTCGGACCGCACAGGTTCAAACGTTTCGTCTCAACCGTACGGGCGGGGAGGCTCGTTTGTCAGCCGCTTCACGGAGAACGTGCAATTCATGATGACAACAACAGTAAACCACTTGAACGTGTGGAAATCCCTATAGCGAGTGAATAGAGCCAAACGACAGAGACCTGACTGCCCCTGCAGACCCCACTGTGACACACCAGGGTGAAACGGCATCACTGATAACACGATTCCCACAACCCATGCTGCATAAAGGGTTACAACTGTCAATGCTTTACTCAGTCTTCGTGATTCACCAGGATAGTAAAAAAGAATGAAATGGTTCACACAGATCAACACGATAATGAAAACAGACATTTCAATGGACACAAACCATAGCAAGCCACTCACTTTACAGATAACGCTATTGACCCAATAGTTTTCTGATTGCATGTATCGTCCCTGCAATATAATGTCTGCTACAATCGTAATTCCCACATGACATCCCATACATATGTTAGCGAACTGCAAATGCCCCGCAGCGGCTACAACATTCCTCTCATACAGTTTGGTTACTGCACATAAAGCTAAGAAACACACTGCATTCCCTACGATGGCGGTCATCCCAGTCACCAGAAGAAGGTTTTATACAACTCTGATGGTAGCAGGGTTGTACACGCCCGGAGGATGGTGTGAGGCATTACACATTTCAGGTTGGTAGAATGTGGGGAAATAAGTTATCACAGCAAAACCTATAGTCTGATGACAAGACGTTTTTTAAGTGCTCTGCCTTTGACAAATAATCCAACGGAAAGCTTTCAATTGGGTTCCATCTTAAATCTACTTTGGTCAGTCGTGGAACATTTCTTAAACCCGTACACTTGATATATCTCATGGAAGACAGAGATGTTCAACAATTTTGCATGATACAAGTATGCAGACAACAAGGTGTTGATAATGTTGGCATGCGTTTTAGATAAACTAACTCGTCTCAGTGCATAATGTACATGCTTCCCCAGTTCATTTGTGATATGACTAAGTGGATTGTTTGCTAAGAAGAGGGTCTTTAGATGTGGAATCTGAAGAACATGATCCACAAGAAGAGTCTTCAAGTGATTATTGGAAAGGTCAATGTATTGCAAATTGGTAAGATTTATATGTGATACATTAAATAGGGAGCAGTCAGACAGAACTAAAAACGCCAGATACACATTTATCTTAAAATCTGTTAATGACATTCCTGTGCCTGT
>CM031606.1:91583336-91610836 GCA_018398815.1 Conus ventricosus | reverse complement strand
AGCTGTACCAGAATATACAGACCAAAACTGACATAAACAATGCAGCGCAGCCGCGCTTAAATGAAGAATCGGAAGCTAGGTGGCGTATTTCACCCACAAGAGTTTTACCTGTAAAACTCCATGCAAATGGCTGAAGACTAGCTTGCCCACTATAATCCTTCAAAATATGTTAAAAATTGCCAGCAACGTGATAGCTGATATAGCACATACCTTAATTAGCACAACTCTCACACAATTAAAGCACTAAAATTTGTATTCAGTCTTAACACACGCTCTCCACAAACTCGACACACAGAATAATTTCATTCACAGTGTGCGGTGAACAAGTGATATCTGAATGAATGGACGCCATTGAATGAATCAACAAATGAAAACACTTAACTCAAACCAAGGTACACTAAATCACTACTTAAACAGTTATCTCACCAGATCAAAAACACACACAAAACTAACAAATTGAATATCAAACAACACCCTCAGGAACCTGAAACGAAACGATATATAATTTACACTTTTGATACATCCGGAGGTAGGTAAACGCGATGAAACAATATACCAGATAATATAGAAAGTTATTGAAGGCTGGCGATAAGCCTTTGGGACCAGCAGCCTTTACAGTTCTTGTTTTCTACAAGCACGCAATTTTCCCATATAAACAAGACTAGGACGATTCATGCAGCAATCTATTACAACTATTAGCTGAGTCCTTGTTATAACAGTTTGTCCACCTACTATCTCCAGCAAAGCTTAAACATAATTGAAACCAAGAAACAATTTGAAAAGCAATTTCTTGTCAGCTCTTCTTTGAAAGATGATAACTATGAACAACGTCCCAAAGATCAATTTTTTCGTTTATCACAGTCAAACCGAGTAATTAATTAAGAAATGGGTTTGGTAAATAAAGTCATTGTTGAAAGGTTTGTCCTCATCCACTTTAGTAAAGTTTGTATATTTACCTCTTATGCAATTACTCATATATAACTTGATTATTCCACTAAATTAACAAAGTAAATCAAACCACTTACATGAACCTTAGGCATTGTTGTTAAATTGAAAAACTTTTTCAATGAACCCCACCCTATACCTAATACAATCAATAAAGTATACTATAAAGAGTAACATTCCATGGAAATCAATTTAATCAATTGCAAGATCAAGTTGGAGTAACTTTCTTCACTGTACAAAGTATAGTTGTATACAGCATCACACATTCACGGTCCACCAAAATTTGTATGTAACAATATCCTCTTTTTGCCAAACCAATGACGTGATAGAACATATTAGTAGTTGTTTTTTTAAAGGAAAAAAAAATGCTGCCACGACAAATGGACAAAAATCAAACAAAAGCATACAAAGTATCACTAGACAAAGCCAACAAAAGTTGTGACACTGCCTCCCATCAGATAAAAACGAAAGAAAGAACATAAAGAGTCACCTTTACAGACCGGCATTACAAAATGCTAAAAATAATAATCCTAAACATAAACAATAATAATATCCCAAAGTTTGTTCAGAATAAGATTATTGTAAACCTTGATTGCTGGAGTATCACACAGCAGAGAACAAATGGCCTGAATTGTAAATCAAGGGAATATTTGACAGAATAATGTTGAGAAATAACATCAGTTCTGCGGTTCAAATCCGGTGTAAAAATAACATACACGTCATTCTGCAACGACAATCAATAAAACATTACTTCAAGCAAACCAAATTCGATTGTGAACACGAAAATAGATGTGCAAAGGAGAATCGTTCTTCAGGTACCTAGGAACAAACATGCAAGAACATAATTAACCTAACAGTAGTTCTTTGTGATCCCAAAGATACACACTTAGACCTTCCCATTACGTCGCCTAAACTAATTGCTTGCCGTACGTTCGTGTGTAGAGTGCGAAAACCATGGCTCCAATGAAGGAGCAACACGCTGCTGTACATCATGGGTGTGCCGAAGCCCAAGGTTTTCAAAGAAGGAGCAACACGCTTGTTATACTGAAACAGTCATGGTTTGGCCGTAACCCATGGTTTCAATGAAGAGCAACACGAATGCTGTATCGTGTGGGTTTGCCGTCACCCATGGTTATATCAAATGAAAGGAGCAACACGGTGCTGTCCGTCATGGGATGTTGCCGAAAACCCATGATACCCAATGAAGGAGCAACACTTTCAGTACGTCGAAGTGTGTGCCGAAATCAACACGCTGCTGTACTCGTGGGTGAGCCGTAACCCATGATTCAATGAAGGAGCAACACTAGCTGCACGTCGAGGTGTAGGCCGTAAACAAACACGCTGCTGAACGACGTGGTTGGCACAGTAAATGGTTCTATGAAGGTAGCACCGCCCTTTCAGTATGGCCCGTCAGTGTGCACTCCCCTATGGTTTTACTACTATAAACCACAAACCTGCGCTAATCCCATGGACCATACCGTATTGCCCAAAGTTGAAAAGTAACTTTGCTTTTCCTGAGAAGCTTTTCCGTCAGTTTGTGAATGTCAGTAAATAGTTGGTGTTCTAAGAAGGAACACAGACTTTCCTTACCTCATAAGAGGAAAATAGTAGTTGTGATTTCATGGTGAGACGAGCACTCGAGAGCGGGCACACACACACAACACACACACAACCACCCACACACACACACACACACATAACACACACACACACACACACTCCACGCACGCACGCACGCACGCACGCACGCACGCACGCACGCACGCAACTGCACACACCACTACACACACACCCACCACACACACAGACACACCTGTTGTGAAGAAAATAACATCTTGTCTCTCAGCAGCACGTGCATGACTTCACACGTTTTTCAAGCATTGCCAAACCGACTGGCGAGTTTCACAAAGCGGTTGATATTTCTAATGTCGTTTTGATCAGTCATTCTTTTAATCCATCCGAGTATCAGATATGTATGCATATGACAGAAAAGGATTCTGTCTGACGCGTCGATCTTCTGTGAACAATACAAACTAACTTGATGAGGATGCTCAGAAGAATAGAAAAAAGAAAGAACAGGAAAAGAAAAGAAAAAAAGATCGACAAAAAACAAAACACAACAAAACAAACAAAAAAAATAAAAACAAAAACAGAACAAAAAATCTTCAATCGTTTCGGTCACAGACCGTCTTCAGGACATGTACACATAAAATTGAAAGAAATAGATATGTACAGCAGATGACTAAGAAAACAATAACGTAAACGACGAATACGTAATGTGCCAGTGTATCTAGTTACGTGTGTTAAACAAAGTATGAGTGTTAGAAAGCACTCTAGCAATCATGACATCAAGGCTTCTAATCCCAGTAAGCAGGGCTGTTTTGTTCCTGAAACGTGTAGGGTCTCTCACACACCCACAACGTAATGTGCGTGCAGGTTTATTCTTTGTGAAGTATGGGGTGTGCCACACCCACGACGAACAGATACCTTATTTCTTGTTTGTTTATTTACAGTTATTTTAACTGTTTACGAACACAGGCATACAAGTTTCGATGGTGTATATAAAACGTAGGTTTATTTGACTAGTCATGAAGTGTCCGAGATGTAGATTTAATGTTATTTTATGAGTAGAGGGAAAAAAGTGGGTGTGTGGGGATTCAGAATCCACAGAGTATGGAGAAGGTTTTAACCTTGTACCTGAATATTAGCATATAGGAAACCGATCAATATACTTATACACGAAAACAAGATCCTCCTTGATCTGTTTACAACTTTCATTTCCAACCAATGTTAAACGGCAACATTTACAAAGCCGTATCTTTATTCAGTAAAATATGTCAACTTGACAATTCCTCAATAAATGTCAGCGTTAAACAAAAGATTCACATTCACACATCTCAGACAACCGAAACCCGAATCATGTATTTTTTGATAGCAACAAATACATTCCAAAAGCAAATAAAGAGAAACTGTGTTCGGTTTGCAGAGAGGAGTGTGTTGCACGTGCTCACTCCACGCTGTCAGTCACTGGCATGACCTTGCCGTCCCTGATCAAACAATGCAGAGTTCAAGCGTGCCACTGACAATCATTGACAGGTGAGCTCACAAAGGAGTTGGGTTACTTTTGTTCCCTCAATTGCAGGCAAGCAGAGGTGAACGAACATTCCAGAAAGTGAGGTCATCCAACGACCAATCTGCTTCCATTCAAACTATACCCCTCACCGAGCAGTAACAACAAAGACCTTCTATGAGTAGAGTGGCCTAAGACCATTGGTGACTTTCTTGCCCATTGTGTCTGGCTTTTTTCATATGGGTAGACAGATTGCATCTTCTCGCCCTCACCTCGGGAAGAAGGAAATACTTCCCCTATAAAGCTGTTGGTGCCCTCAGTTTCATTTTTGTTTCAAGGAATTTGTGCTTATTTATTCTATTTTTTTTCTTTCTTATAAAAAATGTGCATCTTACGAAGATCAGGGAATCTGTCTGTCAATCAATTGATAGACCATCAGTAAATTCCATGCCAGTGCATATGCCAAGCTTATCAACATACGTCATTTAATTATGTCCCCAATTGTTCATTAGACTCAGTTTAGTCCCCAATACTTCCATTAAAAATGAGATTAGTTCGTTTAATCAGCTATTCAAGGTCACCAGTCCTATCTTTCCAACTGCACAACTCAGAGAGAGTACTAAGAACCACGGGGTGTATTTCTGTCACCAACATTGACTATTGTATTCCTTCAGGTTAATCCAATAATATTATGTAACGCAGCAATCTTCAACATGGTCCTCTTCCCGCACCGGTAAGAAGAAGACAGGTAAAACAAAGAAGTTAGCATGTTGCCTCCAGAAGCAACAGAGTCGGTGACATGGCTCAAATGAAGTAACTGGATGAGTGGCGACGAATGGGATTCTTCTTCGAGCCCTTTAGGAAAATTAAGTGGGAACCATAACATGCCACTTGAAACTTTTCAAGTAACAGTCATGACCCCAAGAAAGAGAGAGAAGAAGATACTGATCAATGGACACTAAAAATTTTATTGTCTTTTGCAAAAGGGCCTATGACAAGGGGGTGTAACAGGTAATGACTCATTTCCCCGCACCAAATATTATTGCAGCAATATTTCAGCAGTTCCCAATATAATCACTTCAAAACAAACAAAACACAGAGAGCAAAAGAAGATGAAACCGAAAATTCTGGATATCATGGTGAGATACCGAGTACCACATTATAACAATACAGCCGCAGCAGCAGCAGCAGCAACAACAACAACAACAACAAACAACAACGGACGACCACACAAACCACAACGTCGACGACAACAACAACACCAACAACACACAACAACAACAATCGCAACACACTACACACACACACCACAACACACACACGACCCACACACACACACACACACTCCCACACACACACACACACGATGCACGTAACGCCACGCACACTCGCGCGTACGCACTAACTCAAACGAGGAAAACCATAAAAATACAGATTGCTTACGCCTTCACCCCATCCACTCATTTCCAGGATGACCCACATCACTGAACCCCTCCACATGATATTATAGCGTGCGATGTTTTGAGTAAAAGTTACTTTTTAATAACAATAATATAAATACATTTTGTCTGAATTAATCATTGTTTCGTATTAAATTTAGTCAACAGATGTTGATGCAAACCAGTCGTCATCACACGATAACAACGAAGCAACAACTGCCTTTCACACACCACCAACAGAGAAAAAAGAACATATAGCACGCACATACTTATGCAGTACATACAAACAAGAAATGCTCTTCATTTTCAATAGAGGATAATCCACATTAAGGGCACATGTATCCACAGTGATTCTGAGGATGTCCTAACAGACCAAACCGTCTATAGCTTGCACTGAAAGAGAGAGAGAGAGGAGAAGAGAGAGAGAGAGAGAGAGGATCGAGAGAGAGAGCGATAGAGAGAGAGATAGAACTTACCACATATGCATAAAAGATGCACTCTAATACCAACAACTTAATTGTGTATGTGAGTGCTACTTGAGAACAGCATAGACTGAATCTTCCCTCTTGGTTCTCTTGCCTTTTACCTCAGTATACGAAGATACAATCAGCCGTTGTAAATGACGTTGTGGTGCTAATCTTCATCCAGAACATCAAAGAAGAATAATCCAGAATCCTGTTTACTCTATGTACTCACCAAAGGTGCCTACATAAGGCAGAATTTAAACCCGTGCTATTTAACAGTTATAAGTAAACTACTCTTCACTTGCTTGTCCCCTTTGTTCCTGCAGCCACAGTCCCACGCAAACAGAAACGGGCACAGGGCAGAGTTTACAGCGGAATACAATGAACACAATCATCGCCTCACGACTTGTACAAAAACAGTGACGCCAAATGAAGTCATGATCATAATCAACCTACAGACAACCAGGAACCGTGTGCTTCAGCAATCTTGTAGTCATCAACTGAGGCCTGTAATGAAATAGTGACCTTACAGAGACATTGAACTGGATTCAAACATATGGTAATTTGACCTGTGAAAGATGGCAAGAAAAACTCACTATTATCAAAGCGGCTGACACACGACCTCCACCCCCGCCCGAATGAACTTCGGACATACCGGTCCGAAACGCCGATCCCAAACGAGCGTCCTGTCATTGTCAACCGTACGTCTCAACGGACATCGGCATCCAGTTTCGACCCGACCGTTTCGAGATCACACCATGATCTTATTCGAAACGGACAGCTAGTATCCTCCAACCAATCAAAGCTCAGCATAGAGCGAACACCCATGACAAAGGAAAAATGCTCGTCCAACAAGGCGACATACTGTCCCTCTTCGGAGACCAAAACATTTGATAGAATCGATCCAAGTCCAGCTGTGGCTTTGGAAAGTCAACTGAAAAAAAATATAAGAATCTAAATAAACGAGAAAACTTCGTATCAATTTTACCATTCCTTTGAAAGCGGCAATGTGGGATTCAAACACGAAGGGTTTAAAACTCGCAAAAGGTCTGACCGCACAGGGGACAAACGTTTCGTGGAAGCACCTCCGTTCGTACGACACAGACTGGTCGGACCGGCACAGGTTCAAACGTTATCGTCTCAACCGAAACGGGCGGTGTGAGGCTCGTTTGTCAGCCGCTTCACGGAGAACGTGGCAATACCACCCAAAAAATGATTACAACCACATAAACCCTTAACTGTGGAAATTCCCAATAGCGAGTGAAAAGAAGCCAAACGACCGAGACCTGAACAGCCCCGCAGACCCACGTGACACACCAGGTGAAACGGCATCACAGATAACACGATCCCCTCACAACCATTGCTGCATAAAGGGTGTACAACTTTCAATGCTGTTTACTCAGACTTCCGTGATAACACACAGGATAGGTAAAAAAAAGAATGAAATGGTACAGCCACAGAAATCAACAACCTAAAGAACACAGACAAATCAATGGACACAAACCATAGCAAGCCAACTCCCTTTACAGGATCACGCAATTGACCCAATAGATTTTTCGATGCCTGTATCGACCCTGCAAAATAATGGGTCTGCTACTATCGTATACCCAACATGACATCCCATACCAAAGTTTAGTAGCGAACAGCAAATGCCCCGCAGCGGGGCTACAACAAACCTCTCATAACAGTTTGGTTACTGCCACAGAAAAGCTAAGAAACACACAGCATTCCCTACGATGGCGTCCATCCCAGCACCAGAAGAAGTTTTATACAACTCAGGGATGGTAGCAGGGTTGTACACGCCCGGAGGATGGAGTGGAGCATTACCCAATTCCGGTTGGTAGAATGTGGATGGAACTAAGTTATCACAGCAAAACCTATCGTCTGAGTGACAAGACGTTATTTTTAAGTGCTCTGCCTTTTACAAAATAATCCACTGAAAGCTTTCATGGGTTCCATCTTAAATCTACATTTGGTCAGGTCCGTGGAAACATTTCTTAAACCCGTACACTTGATATATCTCATGGAATAACAGAGATGTTCAAAACCAATTTGCATGATACAAGTATGCGACCCACAAGGTGTTGATAAAGTTGGCATGGCGTTTTTAGATAAACAAACTCGTCTCAGTGCATAAAGAACATGCTTCCCAGTTCATTTTTGAAATGACTGAAAGTCTATAGGAATGTCTTGCTAAGAAGAGGTCCTAGGCCTTTTCGTCCAAAGAATATAGGCAGTATGAACTGAAGTGGACAACTGTTGTTCATTATAATAGGTGTTAAACGCATCGATTAGTTCCACAGAGAACGACATGTCGAGGACTGCAGATTGTTTACAACAACAAATACAACACAACACGTTGCACATATACGCATTGGACTTGAAACTAAAGCTTCATTTTTTCTTTCTTCATTTTTCCAATCATGTACAACAATGACGATTGTGAATGTGATCATTTCAAAGCATATTTTTCTGTTATTTCTGAGAGTGATAAATCCAGAAACAGCCAGGTGGCTTGTTCAACTGCTCTGTTGGCCACTTACTCTAAGTTCCAGGACGTCCTGCACTGTAATCTGAAGGCAGAGTGTGAAGATGGGACGGGATGAAACAGAACACTGTCCATTCAGCAGTCCGGGCTGTCAGGGCTTGGTGGCTTCAACTGACAAATGTTATGAGTGCATAGGGACCGATTTTTATGGTGTTATGAGTCATTCACAATCTGTGTGTCAGGTGCGAGGCGGAAAACTTGCTTCTGTAAAAAACATGAAAGAAAAGAAAGATTCTCTTCATATATTTATAAATTATTCACATTTTATTGTTTCCATTGGTTTGACAGAAGGATGGCATTTGCAACCCTTTACATACAGTAAAATGAGTCTTGTGGTCAGACAACACTGTGACTTACAACATGGAGCATTTCCAATCAGATCACTATCACTTTAAAACACACACCTACAAGCTAGGAAGGCGTTTTGATCTGTATTCAATGAGACTAGAGGTAAACCGCATTCGCATGGTATTCTGTGTGAAATCAAGTCAAAGGAATCCATTATGTTTCCTGCTCGTGTTGTACTAAATGCAGTTACTTTTAACTTCATTTATCTTAACAAACAGTCGACAGGTTTTACAATCAGCCCCGACAATCACCTCACCACAGTTTTTGTCGCCTGACTGCATTCATAATTTTGGAAGACCACAATTCACAGTGTCGTGGCTTGATGAAAATTGATCTTAAACACAATAGTTCAGTGTTCCATCTTAGGGAGATCGCTGATGTCATGTTTATATGTGATAGCAATGGCAGAAGAGTGCATTACCTCTGGTATGTGACTTTCAGGAGGACTGTCCAGATGTAAGTGACGAGTCATTCTGTGACCAGCCTGCATGTTCTGGTTTTCTGTGTCTGAATGGTCAGTGCGTGTTAGACAGTCAACGTATGTAATGAATATCTGATTGTTTGGATGACTCAGACGAGAAGCGTGTTTTGTTTTTGATGACTCCTCAATTCTCTTTTAATGTGAAAGAAAAAAGCTTACATATTAACTTAGATGGCACAGGTTACTTCATTAAGCAAATCATTAAAGATGACGAGCCATGTCCAGCGACACACTATCGCTGCCACAGCAGATTGGTTTGTACTGTCTCCCTGTCTACACTCGCTGTAATGGATTGTCTGACTGTTGTTTATGGAGAAGACGAACAAGACTGTGAGAGGGAGACCTGCCCTGGATTCTATCAGTGCCGAGATTCCACAGTGTGGTGTGCATGGAGATCATCTGTGTGACGGCTGGGGGCAGTGTCCACAGCGGGATGATGAACTGATGTGTGACAGATGACCTGTCCTGAAGGTTGTCTGTGTCAAGGTCATTCTTTCTGGTGCAGCACAACCTTTCTGCCTGACCTTTTCCCTGAACTTCGTTACTTAGACGCCACAGGCACAGGAATGTCATTAACAGATTTTAGTACAAATGTGTATCTGGCGTTACTGGTTCTCTCTCCCCTGCTCCTTATCTAATTTTATCGCGTTATAACACTTCAAAATTTGCAATACATTGACCTTTCCAATAACCTTTTAAAAGGGCTCTTCATGTGGATCATGTTCTTCAGATTCCACATCTAAAGACCCTTTCTTAGCAAACAACCCCCTTCGTCATATCACAAAATAAACTGGGGAAGCACGTACATTATGCACTGAGACGAGTTAGTTTATCTAAAACGCATCCAACCATTATCACCCCTTGTTGTCTGTATATCTTAATCATGCAGAATTGTTGAACATCTCTCTGTCTTCCGCAGACGGTATCGAGTGTGTGGGTTTAAAAAATGCCCCACGGTGACCAAGTAGATTAAGATGGAATCCAATTAAAAAGTTTTCCCGGGTTGGATTTTGTCAAGCCAGAGCATTTTAAAAACGTCTTGTCATCAGACTTAGGTTTTGCTGTGAGAACTTTTTTCCCCCCACTTCTACCGACCTGACATGTTGTAACGCCTCACACCCCCTCCAGCCTGTAAAAACCCTGTTTCCCATCAGAGTTGTATAAAACCTTTTTCTGGTTGCTGGCATGGCCGCCATCGTAGGAAATGCGTTGTTTTTTTACCTTTATGTGCTGTAACCAAACTGTATGAGAGGAATGTTGTAGCGCTGCGGGGCATTTGCAGTTCGCTAATATCTGTATGGGATGTCATGTCGGAATTACGATTGTAGCAGACATTATATTGCAGGGACGATACATCCAATCAGAAAACTATTGGGTAAATAGCGTCATCTGTAAAAGAGGTGGCTTTCTATGGTTTGTATCCATTGAAATGTCTGTTTTCATTATCTTTGTTGATCTGTGGTGAACCATTTCATTCTTTTTTACTATCCTGGTGAATCACAAAGCCGAGTAAAGCATTGACAGCTGTAACCCTTTATGCAGCATGGGTTGTGGGAATCGTGTTACCCAGTGTACCGTTTTTTCCCTGGTTTGTCACAGTGGGGTCTGCAGGGGCAGTCAGGTCTCTGTCGTTTGGCTCTATTCACTCGCTATAGGGATTTCGGGACGTTCAGGTGGTTTACTGTTGTTGTCATCATGACCCACGTTCTCCATGATAATAGTGAGTTTTCTTGTCATCATCCCCAGACAAATACCAAAGTATAGATCCAGCTCAATGTCTCTGTAAGGTCACTATATCATTCCGTCCAGTTGAGAAAAAGATGGCTGAAGCCCCACTGCTGTTCCTGGTTGACATTGGTCTGATTATGACATGATTTCATCTGGCGTTCACTGTTTTAGACACAGTCCGTGAGGCGGATAATTGTTTTCCCTGATTCCGCTGAACTCTGCCCTGTATCCTTTTCTTTTTTGCGTGGACTGTGTCTGCAGAACAAAGGGGACAAGCAAAAGAAGAGAAGTTACTAAAACTGATAAAAGCAAGGGTAAAAATTCAGCCATATAAAAAGTACAAAATGACATGTAGGCACCATCGTTGGGTACAAAAGAACAGAATCGGGAAACTTTTTCCTTCTTTGATGATTGTGGATGAAGGGAAAGCACCCAACGTAAATTCCAAGGCTGGTTGTACTTTGTATCTGAATAACAGGAACAAAAAACCAAGGGGAAGATTCACAATGTTGTTCATCAAGTAGCACTCAATGCACACCTAAGTAGTTTATAGAGAGTAAATCTCTCTCTCTCTCTCTCTCTCTCTCTCTCTCTCTTCTCTCTCTCTCTCTTCTCTTTGGGGGTCATGACCTGTTACTGATAAGTTCAAGTGGCTGTTATGCGTCCCACTAATTCTTCCTACCTGTCGGTGAACAAAATCCTCCATGGCGACATTCGTAACTGGTTGCTTCGTTATGAGCCATTGCAATCGACTCCGCTCGCTTTGGAGCGACATGCCAACTCTTTTCATTGTTTTGCCAGTCTACATCTTACTTGTGATGAAGAGGGCCAAGGAGGAAGAAAAAGCAGCGTAAGCCGCAATGTCTATACTTTGGAGCAGACTGGACAGTGTCACCTTGGCCTGCTTCTCACCTTGTTGTCTGGGGCAATCTGCTGATGAGGTGTGGGTAACGTTGAGCAGAATCCTGGACCTGGAGACAGGTGAAAGTGGGCAGCAGTGGATGGACGAGCATGGACAGGGCCCGACATCCCAGGACAGCAGGCTGTCTACTCCTCCACCTTCCCAGCAGCCTGCTCTTCCTAAAGTCATGGAGAACTGCAGTCCATGAAAGTCCGAATTCCACAACTAACAGTAAGCTTGACGAGGGGAATGGTGCGTGAAATGACTAGAGAGCCTCGGGTTGAATTGCAAAATAATGTGATGGATTAAAAGATAAAGTGGATAATCTGAAGAAAACAAAACAAGGTTTTTACAGAAAAAAAACATGGTTCTGCTCTCTCGGTTGAGCGGGTTTGCAAAGAAAGACTGGTGATTTGAAGGCTGATTAAAATGAAATAACTATTTTTTCTAAAACTTTGTTGAGCAGATCTATTCACGACCCCAACTTTCGCTTTTGGGGACGACCCGGTTTGGCTTTTGATTTGAAATACTGCCACACTTTGCACTGGCTGAAGGACAGCTCTGGATCGAAAGATGTCCAGATTTCTGACATTTTCTGAATATCAAGTGCAGCGCAGCCGAGCGTAGTTTTGAAGTGGGAAAAAGCTTGGTGGCGTATTTCACCCTCATGAGTTTTCTGTAACACTCCATGCAAATGGCTGTGGGGACTGCTTGCCCTCTTAATCATTCAAAATGTTTAAAATTGCAGCAACGTGAATAGCGAGTGATAGCTCTTACTTTTTACAAAACCTCACACAATAAAGCACTTAATTTGTTTCTGTCTTAACACCGCTTTTCCACAAACTCGACACACAGAATTATTTCATTCACAGTGTGCGGTGAACTAGTGTTCGTATGAAATGACGCATTGATGAATCAACTAATGAATCACTTATCTCAAACCATGTACACTAAATCACACTTAAACAGTTCTCACCACGATAAAAAACAACACAAAATAACTAAAATATGAATTCACATCACCCTCAGGAACCTAAAAACGAAACGATTTTTTTTACACTTTGATACATCAGGAGGTAGGTAAACCGATGAAAAATATACCTGTAATTTGAATGTTATTGAGCTCGGCGATAAGCCATTGGGACCAGCTGCCTTTACAGGTTTTGTTTTCTAAAAGCCACGCAATTTTCATTTTTTTCAAGACTGGGACGATTCATGCAGCAATCTATTTAAAACTTTAGCTGAGTCCTTGTTTACTTTTTTTGTCAACTTCTTCTCCAGCAAAGCTTTAAACATTTTGAAACCAAGTATCAATTAAATATGCTATTTCTTGTCTGCTCTTTTGAAAGATGTAATATGAACAACGTCCCAAAGTTCTTTTTTTTCGTTTTTCACTGTCTTTACAAGTTTTTCAAATAAAGCTTTGTTGAAAGGTTTCCTCTTCCATTTAGTAAAGTTTGATATTTACCTCTTGAAATTTTACTATTTTTTATGATTATTCCACTAAATTTACATTGTAAATCAAACCACTTACATGAACTTGCATTGTTGTTAAATGATATACGTGTTTCAATGAACCCCACACTATACCTTATACAATCATTAAAGTCTTTAAGAGTACCATTCATGGAAATCAATTTAATCAATTGCAAGATCAAGTTTGGAGTAAACTTTCTTCACTGTACAAAGTATGGTGTATACAGCAGCACACTTCTCGTCCAACAAAATTTTGGGTATGTAAAAATATCCTTTTTTGCCAACAAAGTCAGATGAACATTTTTGTTGTTTTTTTTTGAAAGGAAAAAAAAAAATGCTGCCACGGGACAAATGGACAAAAAATCAAACAAAACATACAAGTTCACGTGACAAAGCAAACAAAGTGTGACACTGCCTCCACAACCCGATATAAACGAAAAGAAAACATAAGAGTCACCTTTACAGTCGGCATTCAAAATGCTAAAAATATAATCAGTATCATATTCAATAATAATTTCCCATAGTTGTTCAGAATAAGTTTATTGTAAACCTTGATTGCTGGTTCACAGCAGGAGAAAAATGACTGAATTGTAAATCAAGGGTATTTTTGACAGAATAATTTTGAGAAATATCAGCAGTTCTGCGGTTCAAATCAGGTGTAAAAATAACATACCGTCATTCTGCAACGAAAATAAAATTAAAACATTCTTCAAGCATACCAATTCGATTGTAAACACGAAAATAGAGTGCAAGGAGATTCTTCTGCAGGTACATAGGTACAAACATGCAGAACATTTTTACCTAACAGTAGTTCTTTGTTGATCCCAAAGATACAACACTTAACCTTCCCTACGTCGCCTAACTTTTGCGTGCCGTAGTCGTGTGTGTGGCGTAACCCATGGCTCCAATGAAGGAGCAACACGCTGCTGACTTCATGGGTGGGGCCGTAGCCCATTGGTTTAAATGAAGGAGCAACACGCTGCTGTACGTCTGGGTGTGCCGTAACCCATGGTTTCAATGAAGGAGCAACACGATGCTGTACGTCGTGGGTGTGCCGTAACCCATGGTTTCAATGAAGGAGCAACACGTGCTGTACGTCATGGGTTTTGCCCGAAACCCATGGTTTCAATGAAGGAGCAACACGTGCTGTACGTCGTGGGTGTGCCGTAATCAACACGCTGCTTTTACGTCGTGGGTGTGCCGAAACCCATGGTTTCAATAAAGGAGCAACACGTGCTGCACGTGTGGGTGTCCCGTAATCAACACGCTGCTGTACGTCGGGGGGCCCACAGTACATGGTTTCTATGAAGGTGCACCGCCTTTCTGTATGCCGTCAGTGTGCACTAACCAAAGGTTTACACTATAAACCCAAAACGCTGCGCTATCCCATGGCCCTTTAAACGTTATTGCCATGGGTGGAAAAGTAACTTTGCTTTTCCTGAGGAAGCTTTCCGTCAGTTGTGAATGTACAGTAAAAAAGTTGTGTTCTAAGAAGGAACACAGACTTTCCTTACATCATGAGAAGGAAATAGTAGGTGTGTGCATGGTGAGCGAGCACTCGTGAGCGGCACCCCACCCAAAACACACACACCACACACACACACACAACCACCACACAACACCACACACACACACACGCACGCACGCACGCACGCACGCACGCACGCACGCACGCACGCACGCACGCACACACACACACACACACACACACACACACACACAACCTGTTGGTGAAGAAAATACATCTTGTCTCTCAGCATGCACGTGCGGGCCCTTTACACGTTTTCAAGCATTTGCCATACCACTGCGAGTTTCACCAAAGCGGTGTGATTTTTCTAAGTGTCGGTTTTGATCGAGTCATTCTTTTAATCCATCGAGTAATCAGATTTTGTATGCATTGACAGAAAAGGTTTCTGACCGCCGATCTTCTGTGGAACAATACAAACTATCTTTTTGGGGTGCTCAGAAGATTTGAAAATAGAAAGAAAAGGAAAAAAAAGAAAAAAGATCGACAAAAACAAACAAAACAAAACAAACAAAAAAAAAAAAAAAAAAAAAAGAACAAAAATCTTCAACGTTCGGTCACAGACCGTCTTCAGGATTGTGACTTTAAAAAGAAAGAAATAGATATGTACAGGCGATGACGTAAGAAAACATGTAAGTAAACGGACGAATACGTAATGTGGGCCACGTGTATCTGTTCGTGTGTTAAACATAGTTTGTGTTATGATGCACTCGAGCATTCCTGACATCATGGCTTCTAATTTCCAGTATTTCAGGGCTGTTTGTCTGAAACGTGTATGGGTCTCTCCACACCCACAACGTATGGCGTGCAGGGTTTATTCTTTGTGAGTATGGGGTGTGCTCACACCCCCGACGTTCTAGACCTTTTTCGTTGTTTGTTTATTTACTGTTTTGTTTACTGTTTACGAACACAGGCCGACAAGTTTCGATGGTATATAAAACGTAGGTTTATGACTAGGTCATGAAGTGTCAGAGATGTAGATTTAAAGTTTTTTAGTTAGAGGGTAAAAAAAATGGGTGTGTGGGTGATTCAGATCCACAGAGTATGGAGAAGTTTAACATGGTCTGAAAATTAGCATATAGGAACAGATCATTTCTTATTCAAGAAACAAGTCTCCTGATCTGTTACAACTTTCCCAATGTTAACGGCAACTTTACAAAGCAGTCTTTATTCAGTAAATATGTCAAACTGAAATTCCTCAATAAATGTCTGCGTTAAACAAAGAGATTCACATTCACAAATATCAGAAACGAAACCCGAATCATGTATTTTTGATAGCAACCCATAACATTCCATAGCAAATAAGAGAAACGTTTCGGTTTTGCAGAGAGTGTGTGTTGCACGTGCTCACTCACGCTGTTTAGTCAATGGCATGACCTTGCCCTCCTGATCAACATTGCAGAGTTAAGCGTTGCCACTGACATCATTGACAGGTGAGCTCACAAATGGTGTTGGGTTACTTTTGTTCCCCTATTGCTGCTACCAGAGGGAACGTTACATCCAGAAAGTGGCAGCCAACGTCCAATCGGCTTCATGCAAACTATCCCCCTCACCCAAGAAGTACTTCTAACCTTCTATGAGTAGGTGGCCTAGACATGGTGACTTTCTTGCCATTGTGTCTGGCTTTTTTCATATGGGGTGACAGTTTGCATCTTATTTGCCCTCACTCGGAAGAGGAAATCTTCCCGAAAAGATGTTGGTGCCCTGCAGTTTCATTTTTTGTTTCAAGAATTTGTGCTTTTTTCTTTTTTTCTTTCTTTTAAATGTGCATCTTTCGAAGATCAGGGAATCTGGGGCTGTCATTCAATTGATTGACACTGTCAAATTCCATGCCCGTGCTTATGCCAAGTTATCAACAGTGACGTCATTTAATTTGTCCCCAGATTGTTCATTAGACTCATTTTAGTCCCCATTTCTTCCATTTAAAAAATGAGATTAGTTCGTTTAATCAGCTTTCAAGGTCACCAGTCTTTTTTTCCAACTGCTCAACTCAGAGAGAGTAGAACCAAGTTTTTCTGTCACAAACTTTGACTTTGTTTCCTTCAGGTTATCCATTATTATTATGACGCAGCTTTCTTCAACATGGTCCCCTTCCTCACAGGTAAATGTAGACTGGTAAAACAAAGAGTTAGCATGTTGCTCCAGAAGCGAGCAGAGTCGGTGACATGGCTCAGAATGAAGTAACTGGTTGGGAGTGGCGACGTAGAGTGGCTTCTTTCTTCGCCAGGTAGGAAGAATTAATGGGACGCATAACATGCCACTTGAAAATTTTCAGTAACAGGTCATGCCCCCCAAGAAAGAGAGAGAGAGAGGACTTGATACTTGGACATAATATTTTATTGTCATTGCCAAAAGGGCCTATGACAAGGGGGGTGGGGAACGGGGTAATGACGCATTCACCTCCTTATATTAATTGCAAGCAAAATTGCAGCTGTTCCCAATGATCAATCACTTCAAAACAAACCCAAAAAACAGGAAAAAAGAAGTTGAAACGAATATTCGGATATCATCTGAGATACGAGTACCCTGTAACATTACAGCAGCAGCAGCAGCAGCAGCAACAACAACAACAACAACAAACAAACCCCGACGACCCCCAAAAACCACAACGGCGACGACAACAACAACAACAACAACAACAACAACAACAACAATCGCACACACACACACACACACACACACACACACACCCCACACACACACACACACCCACACACACACCACACACTTGCACGTACGCACGCACACACGCGCGAAAGCACTTACACAAACGAGGAAACTATAATATTACAGATTGCTTCGCCTTCACCCATCCACTCATTTCAGCGATGACCACATCACTGAACTCCTCCACATGATTTTGCGGCATGTTTTGAGTATAGGTGACTTTTTTTTAAAACAATATTTTTAAATACTTTTGTCTGATTTTTATTGTTTCTGTATTAAATTTAGCAACTGATTTGGCATACAGTCGTCATCACCACGATAACAAAGAAGCAACATCTGCCTTTTCACAAACCTCCAAAGAGAAAAAAGAACATTTTGCACGCACATCACTGTTGCAGTACATTCAAACAAGAAATGCTCTTCATTTTCAATAGTGTATCCACATGAAGGGCACATGTATCCACAGTGGGTTCTGTGGATGTCCTACAGTCAAACCGCTTTTGCTTGCATTGAAAGAGAGAGAGAGAGAGAGAGAAGAGAGAGAAGAGGGAAGAAAGAGAAGAGGGAAAAGAGAGAGAGAGAGGAAGAGAGAGAGAGAACTTACACATATGCATAATAGTTGCTCTCTACCATCTACTTATGTGTGTATGTGAGTGCACTTGATGAACAGCTAGACGAATCTTCCTCTTTTGGTTCTCTGTGCCTTTACCTAAGTATACCCAAGTACAATTTAGCCTTTTAATGACGTTGTTGCTATTCTTCATCCAGAATCATCAAAAAAGAATAATCCTGATTCTGTTTCTCTTTGTACTCAACCCAAAGGGCCTACATTGGCTGATTTTTTACCCGTGCTTTTAACAGTTTTAGTAACTTCTTTCTCTTGCTTGTCCCCTTTGTTCTGCAGCCACAGTCCACGCAAACAGAAACGGGCACAGGGCAGAGTTCAGCGGAATCATGAACACAATCATCGCCTCACGGACTGTGTCTAAACAGTGACGCCAGATGAAGTCATGATCATAATCAGACCTAATGTCAACCAGGAACAGCAGTGTGCTTCAGCAATCTTTGTCAAACAACTGGGCGGAATGATATAGTGACCTTACAGAGACATTGAGCTGGATTTTTATTTCTTTGGTATTTGTCTGTGAATGATGGCAAGAAAAAATCACTATTTCAAGCGGCTGACACACGAGCCTCCCCGCCCGTATGCTTCGGACATACCGGTCGAACCCGATCCCAAACGGAGCGTCTGTCATTGTAAACGTACGTCTCAAACGGACTTCGGCATCCAGTTCGACCCCCACCGTTCGAGATACACCATGATCTATTCGAACGGACAGCTAGTAAACCTCCAACCAATCAACGCTCAGCATTTAGCGAACACCCAGACAAGGAAAAATGGCGTCGTTCCACCAGGCGATCAGACTGTCCGATTCGGAGACCAAACATTTGATTGAATCGTTCCAAGGCCATGATGTGCTTTGGAATGTCAACTGAAAAAAATATAAGAATCTAAAAAATTCGAGAAAAAAAGCTTCGTATTCAATTGTACAGTTCCCTTTTAAGCGGCATGTGGGATCAAACTCGAAGGGTTTAAAACTCGCATATAGGTCGGAAACCCCACAGGGTCAAACGTTTCGTGAACACTCCGTTCGTTTTGACACTGACTGGTGGACCGCACAGGTTCAAACGTTTCGTCTCAACCGTACGGGCGGGGAGGCTCGTTTGTCAGCCGCTTCAGGAGAACGTGCAATATGATGACAACAACAGTAAAACCACTTGAACGTGTGGAATCCCTATAGCGAGTGAATAGAGCCAAACGACAGAGACCTTTACTTTCCCCCGCAGACCCACTGTGCACACCAGGGTGGGAAACGGCATCACTGATAACACGATTCCCACCCCATGCTGCATTAAAAGGGGTTACAACTGTCAATGCTTTACTCAGTCTTCGTGATTCACCAGGATAGTAAAAAAGAATGAAATGGTTCACACAGTCAACACGATAATGAAAACAGACATTTTTAATGGACACAAACCATAGCAAGCCACTCACTTTACAGATAACGCTATTGACCCAATAGTTTTCTGATTGCATGTATCGTCCTGCAATATAATGTCTGCTACAATCGTAATTCCCACATGACATCCCATACAATGTTAGCGAACTGCAAATGCCCCGCAGCGGCTACAAACATTCCTCTCATACAGTTGGTTACTGCACATAAAGCTAAGAAACACACTGCATTCCCTACGATGGCGGTCATCCCAGTCACCAGAAGAAGGTTTTATACAACTCTGATGGTTTGCAGGGTTTTACACGCCGGAGGATGGGGTGAGGCATTACACATTTCAGGTTGGTAGAATGTGGGGGAAATAAGGTTTTCACAGCAAAACCTATAGTCTGATGACAAGACGTTTTTTAAATGCTCTGCCTTTGACAAATAATCCAACGGAAAAGCTTTCAATTGGTTCCAATCTTAAATCTACTTTGGTCAGTCCCTGGAACATTTCTTAAACCCGTACACTTGATATCTCATGGAAGACAGAGATGTTCAACAATTTTGCATGATACAAGTAGCAGACAACAAGGTGTTGATAATGTTGGCATGCGTTTTAGATAAACTAACTCTCTCAGTGCATAATGTCAGCTTCCCCCGTTCATTTGTGATTTAAAAGGGTTATTTGAACCACAAACATTTTTCCCTAGCACAAATTAAATTTTTAAAATTTACCAACCCAAACATTACTTTATTTCTAAACTAGCTGACCTCCTAACGAACTACTTCCGACTGGTAACTAGAACCACTAACTCGACCTCCCACCAAATAAATAACTCCCAAGTTCCCAACTAACAATTAAACACGCCTAGTCTCCAAACTCAAACATTCTTCGCAACATTCTAGACGTGTCATGCTCCCACGCTCAATTATTCGACTTAACAATCTTGTACTAAACTACAATCCAACTTACCAAAGTCCAGCTAACCACTCTCATACATTTACATTTCATTAGCCACCGTATCATCACGTCGCCGTTAAACTGATGCCACCAAAACGAATAAATATATTAGAACCTACACACAACACCTTGTCCTATTACGTCAAACATCTAAACCTCTAATCAAATAACTACAACTGAACCTAAAATCCCAATCCTAACATTCTACCAACACGCCCATCACCTCCCATGCTCAAAAGACGAACAACGGGTTCAAGACACAGCCTAATATAATTCCACGCGATTGCCTCGCTCAACAAGGCCATACTCCACACGTCGGAATTTAAAACAACCCCCAAAACTTTAAACATATCACTAACACTACCGACACACACCCTTCCGGGACAAACAAACTTAATCCTAAAATTTAAAAACATTAAACTTTTTTTTTTTATTTTTTTTAACTAAGACCGACCGAACGAGAACTACAATTACCCTCCCAAGCTCATGCATTCAAACTAGGTTCAATCCATTTTAGGGTAAACACGTTCCAACTGCATTACAGATGCATCTAAAATAACCTTAACCAAGAGTTTAAAATCAAACACTTTACACACATTACCCTATGAAAAACCCACCATCAAAATGCATTCTAAACCACACTATTGAAGTTTTGAGTCGTACCTGGCTAAAACTCCAGGGATCATCCGAAAGCCGAAGTATTGCACACTAAGGCAAATACCATCAAGCTGGAATAACATTAACTCTATTGACAGTTTTCATGGATTACCCCCTCAATAATGTGCCACACTCCACTTCGGTACCACCTTTAGAGTAATTTTTCTATTACCTAGAACTCCATTAATTACAAATTCTGTCAGAATTAACATAGCCAAATCCACGTACACTCAATGGATCAAAGGTTAACTTTGATTACCACCACATCACAAGACCTCATCCCGACGTCATGGTACCCCTAAGATTGTTCATATTACTATCCATAAAATTTCAATTGCAATGTCCCTGGTCCCTATCAGAAAATTATGTTTATAATTAGACATCACAAAAAATCTACTTCTACTGTCAAATTTTCCATCCATGATCATAACGTTATGAAATCCATTTGTTTTTTGATCACATCCTATTAATTCAAATGGTCTTTCCGTCTTAATCTCTGATCAAGTTATTGAAAATGTTATTCATCCTGGTTATAGTGTCTTTTCACTCCTAGAATCGTTTATTGAAGTTTTTGAAATTTGTGTAACCGTGTTTGCCACAATGAGTTTTAGAAAGTTTTCACCGTGAACGACTGATACAAAAGCTGGAGTGGTCTTGAAATTCGAGTCACAGGTGAAAGTAGCTTGAACTGCCGATCATGGATACAGCAAGGAGTTGACAAGCGGGATTGACAGATCTTCCATACATCCTTTTACCTCACCCACCACCAACACAACAACATAATATTTGCTCCTGGATGAACAAGTTGAAATAAATATCAAGCATACGCCATCCAAGACCCCATCTCCGCAGAGAACGATTTCCCATCGTAATTTGACTCCCACTAGGATGCAAAACGCTGAATTCATGAACAATATCAGCAAGACCCCGCCAATATTGGACCTTTTACTCAGGCTCGTTGGTTCCAAGGATGACGGTTTGTGATCCGTGCTCGACAATAACTGCCCCTGCCCAGAAACATGTAGCGCGAATTACCAGGCAACCAGCAATCCACGCGCAGGATTTGGAAGTACTCCCGCTTAATAGTGTAAGTACTTTGTTCTCGTGCCAGGCACCTGCTTGCGTATAGTTGGGTGCAATTCCCCATTGACTGCGCAAAGGCGTCCCTGCCAATAAATCGCTCATCCCCGACAACATTGAAGTTTGCTGCTTGGTCAGGATGCACTTGGAACACTGTGTTTTGGATCATCTCATGCTCCAACTGTCCCAGGTAACTTCGTCTCTCAATCGGTTCAGGACCAGCTGTAAGTCATACATTCTTGGACACATATTCTGTCAAGTGACCAAGGTGCCACTGTACCTAAAGAAGTGCAGTTAATGACCAACATAAAATTCCTGCATGCCGCAAAAACTGGTGAAGCGAACCATGGCTTGCTTGATGGAAACACCCTGTGACAAAAACTTGTGTAACCTTGCTTGTTCATGGTGACATCTCATCTGCCCCTGGAGACAATGAATACTTCCTCCACATCGAATTTGGTTGCAGAACAACGTTGTACCTTGTTGAATTATCTCGCATGCAATGCAAATGTCGACACAAACATTCCCTTTCCGGATCAGAACACTCAGTGATGAAAATGGGGAACAGATGGTTCTATGATATCACATTTGTAAAATTGACAATTGCTTTTTTGACAATCTCTGAACCGAAGAGAGGATACTGCCGAACATTTCACAGTTTGAACAATGTGACGATAGCCGACATGTTCGCATAAATAGCGAATGCGCTGGATTCATCAGTAAGCATCCGAGTGCTTTTCCATGACCTGTTCAAGTTTTAGCCCTTGTCCTGTCAAGGCACTCATTTTGCCTTTTCAACACATTATTTGCACTGTGAACTGTTTGTATAGCACTTGGAAGTGTTTGTAACACCTTCATTTCATCAGTAAAGGTAGCACTTACACTGACGCAAGTACCACTTCATCTTCCATCTCTATCTCTCTCAAAATGTTGATGTAAACAATTTATGTACCCCCATTGATAAGTGTAACCATTCACATCAGTCTCTTGGTACAACATAATGGGCCCATTCCATTCATTAACAACATTTTGTTTGTGTCAGTGGGAAAGCAACACTAACACCTGATCACCAATTGACATTTTCTGTCACTTCCCTTCTGAAGTTTATACTGTCTGTGTCTACGACCAGCTTCCTGCAACGACTTTTGTGCTAATGTCAATCATGTCAGTCAAAGTGGTCTTCATTGTTGTACATAATCATGTATTGGTTCACTGTGTTCTGGTTTATCACCTGTCCATGATTCATACAAGAGTTGGGTAGGACCCCTGGGTACTCTGCCATACAATAACTGGAAAGCAGAAAAACCTGTGGCTCTTGCGGAATCTCCCTGTACGCAAAAAGCGCACCTGTAGGTAACGATCCCACTCTTTTGGTTTGTCCATCATCAATTTCCTTAGCATGGTCTTTAGTGTACCATTAAATCGTTCCACTAATCCATTTGTCTGGGATGTAAAGGAGTGGAATGAAGTTGCGAGACACACAACAATCTCAACAATTCTCTCATCATGTCTGAGGTGAATTGTGTCCCTTGGTCTGACAAAATTTCATGGGAACACCAGTGCGACAGAAGATGACAAACAAAGCGTTCGCTACTGCTTCGGTCGTAATGGTCTTGAGGGGAACTGCCTCCGGATATCTCGTTGCCATGTCTACACATGTGAGAATGTATCGGCAACCTGAAGTAGACAAAGGCAGTGGACCGACAATATCCACCACGACTCTCGAGAATGGTCTTCTATCACAGGAACTGATTGCAAAGGAGCTGGCGGTACCTTGCCCTTTGGAAAGGTCTTCGGCAAATATCACAGGCCCTGCAGTATTCCTTAATCTCCCGTGATATCCTGGCCAGAAAAAATACGGGACAATTCTTTTGTAGGTACTGTTGCTGGCCATATGCCCACCCCAACAGCCTGTCATGAGCTGCCAAGAGGACAGACGGTCGCAACTCTTTGGGACCACAAGTTGCCAGCACAATCCTTTCGTCCGGTACCTATCACTGAGCGGTACAATAAGCCATTCCTGACCACAAAACACTCAGTCCCTTTCTTTCCTGGGGTTGTCCGACTTTTTGGAAACATGATTCCAAAGAGTTCTGCCTTGGCTGTAAGGCTGTGTCAGGCATAATTGACAGCTAGAACACAAGCTACATCAAATTGTTATGCTCTGGCATAGTTATGGGGAGGTCTTCAGTTGTGACAATCTCTAGCAACATTATCAGTCTCTAAAACCCCGAAGTCGGAGTGTGGCTACCATGTGCGGTAGATCCAAACGGTCACACACAAGTTTCTCAATCCACACTAGCTTTGTACAAGTGTTCAAGATACTTGCTCAGTTTGATGATCCTGGATCTTTAGCAGGTAAACGACAACACACACAACATTCCAAAGAGTTGTACTTTAAATCGTCACATATGTCTTTGAAACGTCCAATTTGAACTTTGCAGTCAACAAAGGTCGGAAAGAGTTTGCTCCTGTCTTCTGTTCTGGCTCTGTTGTGACAGCATTTGCACTCAACACAAGCAAATGTTACAACCAGGTATTCGACCCAAGATCACATCATCACCAGGTTTATCAAACACAAGCTTTGACACTTCCCAGAAAAGCTGCAATCAATGTGACAAATCTACAGAAAATCAACAGTTCTCACTTCTTTGAAACATGTACAGGAGGGTTTTCACACATACTGTTCTTTTGAAACCAATGATTATCTGACTCCATGTGTACATCCTGAATCCAACATGAAACAGTACGTCCGTCTTCACTGACCCTGACTGTTTGAATTTCCATTGGGCAACCCTGTCGTACAGAACCCATGGAGCCTATCTGTGATTTCACATGTTCGATCACATCTTTCAAGGTGGACTTACTTCACCACACCAGAGCATTGCTGCATTTTTTGGACTTTCTGGTTGGCAGTCCCTGTTGTGTGTTGACAAATGCTTGATTTTTCTGTGTTCTTTCCGTCCTTTCAACACGAAAAGTATGTTTCCTGACCCTCTGTTTGAAAAACACTAAGATTTCCTGGTACCCGCCGTACCACGGAAAGGCCCCATATCCTCCTCTAGAATTCTGGAATCAAACATTGGTTGGTGGATTCTACACAGAAGGGTGCAAAAAAGTGAACTTTTCCTCACGTCCAAAGGTTTCACTCTTATGTACTACTCTGAACCTTTCAGCCTTCTCAACACAAATCTTTCACATCTGAAAAACGTCATTCCTTCAAAAAAGGTTACAACTTTGCGTACATGACACAAATTGTTCTGTGATCAACAAATCAAAAGACCTTCAAATGACTTTTGAACTCCTGACAAGTCTATCCATCCATGAAAATGCGTGCAACTTATCAAAAAAAACTTGAAAGGTTCATTTGTTCTGGCTTAACAGTGCGAATTTCACGAAATCCTTCCTTGTACCTAAACGCTCCAACAAATGGTCACTCAATCTTTGACATTCTATTGGCTAAGGATAACATAATAATTACGTCAAAGCCTTTCCTTTAAACATCCAGAAAGAATTGATGCCCAAATCATCATCCCTTTTCCATCCCACAGATTTGGCATGCTGTTCAAATCTGAACAGGTAACTTTCAATATCATCTTTCGTCTGTCATCAAAGTAAGGGAATTTGGACGGGAACGAGCTTGAGCAGAAGCTTCAGCTTGTTTTTTATCTTCAGCATATTTCTCTTTTTTCAGATTTTTTACGTTTCTCTGCAATTCCATTTCTCTTTCTTTCAATCCAAGTTCTTATTTTCCTCTTTCATTCTGTAACCTCATTCTTTTTCCCTTATTTCATTCTGTTCAGTCTGTAACCTCAATTCTTTTTCTCTCATTTCATTCTGTATTTTCATCTGTAACCTCAATTCTTTTTCTCTCAATTCATTCTTTAAGTCAAACTCCCTTTCCTTCAATTCCATTTCTCGGTGGTGCTTAAAAAAATCTGCTTCATTCTTCCAGCTTGCCTCAAAAGTTCTGCCTCATTCTTCTGTGTCTGCATCAAAAGTTCTGCCTCATTCTTCTCAGCCCTTGCTCTAGCCCTACACAGGCCCTCACGAAATATGCTTAGTTTTCGCTACTTGCGTCAACTAAGCAAATCAGCTTCTCTTTCCAATCAGCCACAGCTGATCTATGCGGGTCAAGAGGAACCCCGCCATTTTAAACAATATTGGTACTCTTGGAAAAAAAATAATAACTTAGTCCACAGAGACAAATATTGACAACTTATAAATGAAAAATTTATGTACACAAATTTAACTCAATTTGAAGAAGAACAATGTAGCCCCACTACAAAGGTAAGAAAAAAATTATAGAGCTATTTGCTATGTATTTCCAATAAATGAAATCACTGATTTTACTGCTGAATCCAATGTTAGCAGTTTACAATGACAAATACATTTTTTACCTGACTCCAATTTTAACAAATGCAAGTATATTATTGCTTACTCTCAACTTCAGCAAATACAAATATAATACTGCTTATCCAACTTACAGCAATTTCAATCTTATTATTGCTGACTCCAACCGCAGCAATTTACAATAGCAAGACACTGCTGAATTCATTTAATACAGCAATGAATACATTTTCCACATTCACAATTACACAATATCCTACAAATGTAATATAAGTGAGACCCAGTAAATTTCCTAAATATCTTTAAATTTAACTAAATTGCCTGTCGTGACAGCCCGACTTTGATAACAGTCCAAGAAGTGACTCACCCAAGAGTACGGAGTTTTGCGCCTGGTACGACTGCTCACATCAGACAGCAGCCTCACACCAGAATGCGTTGTTAAACCCCTTCCGACCGTTCCCTCGCAGTGGTCGAGAGTCGTCAACGGCAAATAAAATATAGGAAAGAAAATTGTATTAGAAAAACATTGCAGTATAAATAAATTTCATACAGCAATAACTATAATCAATGTCACTTCTGAAAATGTAAATATTACTATTTTTCCGAAAACAAATCTAGAAATGTTACACATATCCAAAAGTTTAACTGTTTCACTGACCATCCTACTACTGATGACAACAACACAATTATTGAAAAATGCAGGTCGCCACTAATGTCACGAGCGGTTTACCTGTTTTTACTCTGTTGATTAATAGAGAATGAAACGCTAAACTCACGCTTTTATAATAACGTGTGATTTCAATGCACTCTCGCCTTGCAACCCGCAACAACTGTAGCTCATTCCAACAGTGTCTGTCACT
>CM031606.1:91540191-91583236 GCA_018398815.1 Conus ventricosus | reverse complement strand
AATTATTTTTGTATGACTGATGTTAGGATTAGTGTTTGCTGATACTTGAAAATAAGAGAATGTCCACTCGTAGGACTAGGATTGTTTGTTATTGTGTATAGTATTTGTAGCTAGGTGTAGGGTGTACTATTGTATATGAGAAGGGTGAATGTAGTATGACTTTGTAAAGCACTTAGAGAAATTCGTTTGATTAAGAGCTATATAAGAAACCATTATTATTATTATAATTATTTATTATTGTTTATTATTATTATTATTATTTATTATTATTATTATTATTATATTATTATTTATTATTTTTATTATTATTATTCAGTGTTATTATTCATAACTGATGCTGATGTCTAACAGTGATTCATAACTGATGCTGATTACTAACAGTGTGATTCATAACTGATGCTGATGACTAACAGCCTGATTCATAACTGATGCTGATGACTAACGTGTGATCATAACTGATGCTGATGACAAACAGTGATTCATAACTGATGCTGATGACTACAGTGATTCATAATTGATGCTGATGACTAACAATGATACATAACTGACGCTGATGACTAACAGAGATTCATAACTGATGCTGATGACTTAACTGATGCTGATGACTAACAGTGTGATTCATAACTGATGCTGATGACTAACAGTGATTCATAACTGATGCCGATGACTAACAGTGATTCATAACTGATGCTGATGACTAACAGTGTGATTCATAACTGATGCTGATGACTAACAGTGATTCATAACTGATGCCGATGACTAACAGTGATTAATAACTGATGCTGATGACTAACGTGTGATTCATAACTGATGCTGATGATTAACAGTGTGATTCATTACTGATGCTGATGACTATCAGTGATTGATAATGATGCTGATGACTAACAGTGATTCATAACTGATGCTGATGACTAACAGCGTGATTCATAACTGATGCTGATGACTACAGTGATTGATAACTGACGCTGATGACTAACAGTGATTGATAACTGATGCTGATTACTAACCGCGTGATTGATAACTGATGCTGATGACTAACAGTGATTGATAACTGATGCTGATGACTAACAGCGTGATTGATAACTGATGCTGATGACTAACAGTGATTCGTAGCTGATGCTGATGACTAACAGTGATTGATTACTGATGCTGATGACTAACAGCGTGATTGATGACTGATGCTGATGACTAACAGTGATTGATAACTGATGCTGATGACTAACAGTGATTGATAACTGATGCTGATGACTAACAGCGTGATTGATAACTGATGCTGATGACTAACAGTGATTCATAACTGATGCTGATGATTAACAGTGATTCATAACTGATGCTGATGACTAACAGCGTGATTCATAATGATACTGATACAGGAGACTCTCCTAGGTGACGTGCGGCTGCTTCCACTGACTCCAAAGAGAAGGGGGCGTGTACTTTATCTAGTTTGCAGACTGCAGAATCATAGTCCTCGGTCTGGTATTGAACAGGGGTGTCGTGAATGTGTTAAAAAAGAGGTGGGACGTGAAACCATTAAAGTGTGTTGACAACAGAACGGCGTTTCCCTTAAGACGTCACGCCATTACAGTGTTGACAACAGAACTGTGTTTCCCTTTACGTCACACCATCAAAGTGTTGACAACAGAACGTAGTTCCCAATGACGTCACACCATTACAGTGTTGGCAACAGAACGACGTTTCCCTTTGACGTCACACCATTAGAGTATTGACAACGGAACGGCGTTTCCCTTTGACGTCACACCATTACGTGTTGACAACAGAACGGTGTTTCCCTATGACGCCACACCATTAAAGCGTGTTGACAACAGAACGGCGTTTCCCTATGACGTCTCACCATTAAAGTGTGTTGACAACAGAACGGCGTTTCCCTTTGACGTCACACCATTAATGTGTGTTGACAACAGAACGGCGTTACCCTATGACGTCACACCATTAATGTGTGTTGACAACAGAGCGGTGTTTCCCTATGACGTCACACCATTACAGTGTTGACAACAGAACGGCGTTCATTCAACTTAGACAAATTGTGTGTCTCTTGAAGGGCCTTGTATAAGTATATGCATGTGTTCTTTAGAACTCCTTTATTCTGATTTGCCAGCAGCAAGCAGCTCAAGAAACAGAGAGAGAGAGAGAGAGATGAGAGAGAGAGAGAGAGAGAGAGGAGAGAGGAGAGAGAGATGAAGAGAGGAGAGAGAGAGAGAGAGAGAGGATACCTTAAGAATGCTGGAGTCTGAGGCGTCGTCACCACCCACTTTCTCCAGCACGACACGATTCTTATCATCTGAAGAGTAATGGCAATATGGGTTCAAAACGCCAGTTAATCAGTTGCCTATTAAGGTTGTGATTTCTAATCGTTCAGATTTTATATTTGGCTGGCCAGAGAAATTAGTTTTCTTACATACGCATCAACACGCGTGCCCGAACGTGCACGTGCGCGTGCGCACCACACACACAAAACACACACAAAACACACACACACACACACACACACACACACACACACACACACCCCACACACACACACAAAACACACACATTTACAAAAAGCTGAGTCGTTCGTCGAATGTTTTTGATAAAATGCTTCCCTAATATCTTCCAAAAGAAATAAGAATTTTTTAGGGAAATGAGGCCCAAAAAGATATGTTAAAGATCCGGTACCTAAATAATGCAAATTATATCAATGCCCCAATTACTTTGAAAGAACTGAAAGACACGCTGTTTTCTTTAAGTGAAAAGAAAAGGGTCAAGTCGGAGAAGACGCAATATCTAGCATTATGTTAAAACATTTCCCCGGAAAACTGGAATATATTACTACATGAATTTTTTTTAAAACATGTGGGATGAAGGTCTTTATTCCAAAGGAATGGAAACACGCAATCATAGTTCCAATACCAAAAACATGGAAAGTAAAAGAAAGATAAACTTTAATTACAGACCTTTGCTCTAACCATCACACACCGGTAAGCTGCTAGAAAAGACATTTTGGATTCAGTGAGCTGATTTAGAGAATGTAATTAGGTTTGTTCAAGCTCACCCATCTTATTTTGCACGAAAAACCCCCTTTTCACATACAAATCACGTCCATCTCATATCACTTTTTCCCAAATTTAACACCTTTTCACAAACAAAATTAACAACGCAAAACCTCTAAAAATCGACGTAATCGTCAATTTAAAAGGGGGGCTTCGTGAAAGATAAGATTTGGTGATCGTGAAAAACATTTTACATTCTCTCCAGGGACATAAAAATTAAGTACGCTTTTCAACTTCCAGCACTATTTAATAAAACTGAAAAAAACCAACTAGTCTTCCATCTTGGCTAGTTATCGTTATATTTAATGAAATTTATGTCTACGTTAACTAATTCTTTAAATTCACTGTCTCCGTCAAACCTGTATAATGATAATCGCAAAATTTCCCGCCTTAGTTGACGGTAGTGCCCGTTTGAACTGTAGATGGATTGCCATTAAGCAAATTGCGGTCTGTTTTTAACTCTTTAAATGGACATGCAAAAACGGGTACATTTAGAAAATCGGCGGTCTATGCCTACATACTCATAAAGACGCTTTTTAAGTGCATATGTGTTTTAATATGATACGTTTCACCACTATCATAAAGCCCAAAATTCGGGCAATGGCTTCTAGGAAAAAACGTACTCCATTTTTTCTTTAAGTTCTGGAAAATTTATAGGGAATTATATGATTTGCCTCATTAATTTTTAACTTAATGCCAAAATTACTAAATACTCTCTTAAAGAACAAAAAGTTGTAGCAACCATCAGGGTTTTTTTTAAAAATTTTAATAGATTGCCTTGTTCGTCCTTAACATCCGCCCAGTTATTCTTAGCTCTTTCATATGTTTTAAACCATTTTACTTTAAAACCAATTTTTTTAAGGGCAACCCTACAATCGCCGCGCCTATTGTCAATTGCGCGCGTTAAGAACACACGTTTGTTTGTTGGGTTATATGTGTACATCTTTTTTACAACTATTTTAAAAACTATTTTAAAATGGAACCTTTTAAATATAACGAAAGTGCCACTTACAATGTAGGAGCGTTTTATAACCCAAATCTTTGGAATCAGTTACTAACCATTGCAGTAGATGATCATACGGCTTCCAAGTTAGACTTGTAAACCGCTAACTGATATTTAAATCCGCCAATAAATAGTGATAGGTGCATCAGCTGTCATCCCCCTTGACGTTTTACCAGAACAGTTAAATTTTCCATTTACTGCGCAACTATGGCTGCGGTGTTTATATGCAAACCATTTAAACCCCCCAATCTTTTAGTAAGGTCAGTATATACTTTCATGTTTATTACCAGTACAGACGAATATAACTGAACTACAGTGCCCCTTCCAAGCGACAACGCGTTTAATCCATTTAAAGCCCAATGGACAATAATGCATATGAAAGAATATGCAACGAATTTAACATTAATCCTTCAACTGACTTTAGACAAAGTTAGACCGCAATCATGGGTTAGGCACATTATATTTGTGGGGTGTAAAAAGGAATATAATTATGACTACTGGCCTGGCCACACCTCTTTTCAACCAGACAAACAAGTCGATTTAGGGTCAATTGAACAAAAACATCCTAATGCTTGGGCAACATTTATCTTAGATGAAAGTGAAGGTCTAACAATGCCAGGAGTGCAAAGACTTAATGACTCCATACGGACATACGTTTGGTGTCTATTAGGAGCACAAGCACAGACCAAGTCTAGCATTAGTTGATCAATCTACAGGCTTTGATGCCAGAAAACAATTTCTAGCCAATTTAGAAGATGCTATTAACTCTGCTGTTAATTTGCCTGCCAGCATACAAGGTATCAAGACGTTCTTGCACATGCTAGGTCAAAGGTTGACTTTGTTGTAGGCCATGGATTATACATGCTACCCTCCGACCTTAGACTACAGATTGGCATGATACAGAATTATAACAATGAAATTTCATAGCCGGAGACGATCAAAAACTTAGGACACAATCAAGGTTTAAACACAAGGCCTGCTCCTCCATTTTAAAAAAAGTACCTAGCCTGAAGAAAGCGATCCAGTTATAAACGCCCACAGCCAGAAAGCAGCCCAGAACCAGAAAGCAGTCCAGAAAGCACACCGCCTGTTGATCTACCTCGCACTGAGATGTCACACTAACAAAAAGACAGCCCTTGTTGTATTTTTAACTTTTACTGGATTGGCCATACTTTATTTCCCTAAAAATTAATCCAGCAGCTAGCACTCTAACGTCCATAGATGGTCAGCCATATAACTAGCAACTTTGCCTATAGTAGACAACCCCAACTAACAACACTGCCAATTATGCCAGGCAGAGCATCAAGCGCTTTAGCTGCTAACTTCTTTAATAGGTTTGCTAGATGATGTAATTGTTTTCTAATCCAACTTTTACCAGGTTAAGGTGTTGGAGGCGCTACTGGCCCTGTTGGGTGCACCGCTGTTAAAGCATAAACGAGTGTAGAGATAGCAACCCAACAGCTGTTAATATATAACTATTGTAATCCACTGTTCCTGAACAGAGTCCTTCTTCTTTCTGCTAGCGTAGTGTGTTCATAAAGTATTCTGTTTATAGTTTCTTATTCTGCTTGTTTGTGATGCTAGCTGCGCTCTGTTAGTAGACAGCACTTCTAACCTGGCCGCCCTTTGTAGCTTATATCCTGTATTTTCTGCTGTATTTAGCCTTTTCTTCTCTCCCTAAATTGTTATCGTCTGCATCAGCGAGTTTATTTTTTTCTTCTTCTATCTCTCTATCTAGCTCGCCAAGTTTTGCTAAATTGTTTGTTAGTTCACCCCTTATTGTCCGCAGTAGCAGCATTAAGCCCCAGGATTTCACGCATAGGCAATGGGGAATCTTCAATTGTTTTTATTGTGTCTCCTCATTAAAACTCGTCTCAATTTCTGCTATTAGTTCTTCTGCTCTTCTAATTGATTCATCTGTTTTGTTAATTGCATCATCTGCTTGTTGATTAAATCTTGAAGAGGTATGTTTTGTATTTTAGATTGTGTTGGCGCCCTGCTCCAAGTTTTGTAAAAAAAAAAACTAACGGCTTTGGCTCTAAGCTCTAAAAGGTTTAATTGTTCTGCCTTAGCAATAGGGAGTTTTCGCCTAATTGTGCTTAGTTTTAAAAACTTGTTTGGGTTTTGCGTTGAAGTAGCTCTTTTACGTGGCCTCCTGCACCAGTTCTTATATACAAATGCCCACCATCTTCCTCAAAATCGTTAGATCAAGCACGCCTGGTAGCTCTCGTCCTATGCTTTTATAGAATGATTGAATTCTTTCTCGCAATAGTTCTTGACGTTGTCTAGGGAGTAAAGAACCTGCTCCTTCAAGCTCTTTTTGCAATGAAGGGCCCAGTTCTTCTTCTTCTTCACCAACAGGATCAATCGGGTCAAAATCTTCATCCATATTTTTTATTTATATTCTTTTTTGTTTCATAAAAAATGAAACTCATACGGTTGTGACCTCGATCCATACAGAAAAGAGAAGGAACCCCATGGCGTAAAAGGTATAAGGCAGACTGTAATCAGTGTAAATACTCCATCAACAGTTGAGCCTGGACAAACGTTATCAGTCAAGTTCCTGATCATGGCGCTGACGATGTTATAATGCCAGGCACTGCTAAACTATCATTCAAAATAGATATTAAATCGACAGATCTTAATGCAACTGTTGTTGCTAATTTAGGCAGGGCTATCGTTAAACGTATAGCAATCAAACTGGAGGGTAGAGAAGTCTTTGTACTAAGAGAGGCAGATATTGTTACCTCTATTCTGATCTATGGCTGCCTAAAAAGAAAGGAAAGAGAAGTTTATCAGGGAATACAAAGCCCAAACGGTCTCAAGCACAGGCTTAAAGCGGGGGATGCAAAGAATGACGTTAAAGATGAGGCAGTAGCAGAAGCATTTGGCAACAGATTCTGCATCCCTCTAGATTTTGAACTGTTAAAGACGCATATGCAATTTACCAAGGTGCACTAAAAGAAAAACTTTCTTATGATCTGACATTTAATCCTAGCGATTCGTGTTGTTTGTCTGAAGACCCTTTAGCTAATATACACAGTTAGCGACATCTCTCTTGGTTTGATGTTGTTACTAATCCCCGAACTGGCCAGAACAATTTTAACCAGTATAAAAATTAAAACATGTTATTTATTATGAAAAACGTTATTCACTCCATACAGAAAATAGAAACAAGCGAGACACTTCTGGGAACATACATCTAAATCAGTCTCTGAAGTCTTTAAAAGGAATTTTGTTCTTGTTTACTGAAGGAACAATCCTTTTCATAGAGAATCAGAAGCGTTTTTATAATCCAAAAATTGGGAAGGTTGACTGTGCAATAAATGGCAAGTCTGATCAGTTGTATTCGGGGCGCGGACTTTTACCATCACCAACACTTTGATGAAATAGAAAGTTGTTCGCTGGTGGAGGTAGGCAAAGGGATCCTGCAGTTGATCGTTGTATGTAAAAACTTGCCTTTATAATGTAAGACTTGAAGACTACTTAATATACTAAATTGGGCTGTGGCTGGATTTTAGATCTACATTGACAACAGATTGTTTGGAATGTGGAGAAGGGTAGGGCAAGATGGTATAAAATAATTATTCACAAGAAAGAGACGGAATCGCCTAATAAAAATGCATGTTTTTATGGTTTGTGATGTCAGTTAAACATTGAAGAAAACAGGCTAATAGATTATTAAAATGTAGAAGAAATAACTATTAAAAACAGATGGATAGTTTGAAGTTTTGCCCAAAGATCCGCACTGTTCTCTTATACTGCGGGATTACAGGGTGTGGGGAAAACTGTCTTTGTACTTGATTTGTTACAAACATATATACAGGTTTCATTACGAGCAATTATTATATTCTGCACAACCATTAAGCACAACAAGTCTTACAAAGAAAGGATGTTTATTTGGACAGTTGAGAATATATTTCTAGTTGATCCTAGCGATAAACTGAGCGACTGTTTAGAAACTTACTATAGACTATTTGAGGGAACTGAACGCTATTTATTATTGATGACTGTTCAGCTGAACGGACATTGTTAGAAAAAGAAAAGCTCTGTCAAAGCTAGCCTTTAGCGGCCGCCACGCCTTAGTTTCTGTGTGGCTCTTAACTCAAAATACAATGCTGTCTTAAAAGACTTTCGATCGCAGTTTAAAATCGGTTGTATTATTTTACACTAAGGACAAAGATAGTTTTGAAGAATGTTTAAGTGAAAATTATACAATAAGGGACAAAGATGAGCTAAAAAAAAAAAGAGCAGTTCGAAAATTAAGCACGCTAAGCTATGCTTACGGACTGACCCCCCAGTTCAATACGTTTGTTTATTGTAGATTGTTTATTATTGATTGCTTATAATAATTTGTTTATTATAATTTTTATATTATAAAAAGAATGTCTCGAGGGCCAGATCAAAAGCGCAGCTAGCTCCTAAACGTGTTGCAGTAGAGCTAAAAGACTTAGCAGACGCAGCTGAGTTTGATCTGATAGGGGTAATAGGAAATGTTTATGGATTTGAATACACAGATGATGGGGTTTACAAACGAACAGCAATTGAAGACAAAAAAACGACATGCAATATCCCAAACTAGAACAAATAGAAATCTAGAAACAACTGATTACGGCAAATATGAATACAGACTTTATAGACAAGACAATAACTGGGTCTTGCGTCCTGAATTAAACTGGGATTTTTAATTTCGACTTGCGAAGCCCCAATGCATACTTTGATAAAAAACAAAATTTCAGAAGGCTTTGAATGCGGGCCCCTTTCTTACTAGTCTTGTTCCAGGAACACAACAGAAAAATCAGATTGTAATAGATACATATAAACTTGAATATGTGCTGAGCAGAAAGAAACCCTTAGCTGAAGTGGGGGATGACACAGTAACCCTAGAATTTATCCCAAAACCACCAATGCCTAACACTGCTACTTTGATTTTTGTTTTATTAATTACTCCAGGGGAGTCTAATTCTAGTTTGCCAGAACATGTGTTAGCACGGGAGGTACATTATCGTCTGGAAACATGGCTGGTCCTCTTAAGCTTGTTATTGCATTACTAAAAACGGGGATGAAATAAACACTTTCTCAACATCTGACAAGGTTACTGTGAATGTTGACAAAGACAAACTAACAGTACTCGACTTCATTTTCATTAAGTATGTTGATTTTATTGCTTTTTACTCTGTTGGTGAAATGCTACCAGAAGGATTAATAAGAACATTTTTACAAAATAATTTGATTAAAAAATGGAGGTTCAACAGTTTAGGTTTAAAGCAAATAACTGAACTTCAAAAGGAAATAGAAAGCGACTTGGATAAGTATAGGGTTACCAGAAAGAAATATGCTAAAGCTTTAAATACTCTTTCTTATGTAATTACTGGCTCCTCAGCTGTAGCTAGCGTAAGTGCTGGGTCTAGTTGTCACGATACGGGGTTAGATTTGTTCTTCCAACTGTTTATTTTAGGAACGTGTGTGATAGCTAGGCTTAAAAGAAAACATTGTGTTTGGAAGTTGTGTGCCTGTGCATGTTTATTTTCAGTTGCATGCAAGCGTGCGTGTGTCTTCCTTAGATACTTCGTTCCCAGAGTCCAACAAACCGGTTTGAATTTTGACGTGGCCTGAACTGAGTTCAGGTAGACAGGGGAGGTCACTTGTGTGTGACGAGTCAGCGGAGTGACTAGAAGTTTCCCTCACACGACGAAGCTGTGTTCGGCTTGGAGCTCCTGTTCCCCCACAGTGGTGGAGTTGTGGCGTGGACATTATTGTCCCCCAATTTCGTGGGCGTTTCAAACAGTTTTTCTGTGCGCCTGGTCGTGGGTCCGTCTTGGGTTTCAGGTTTGGAAACTTTTGCCGTTGTTCGTCTCTGGATTCGGAAGTCTTTGTTTGTGCGTTTGTCTCTGTGTGCGCATGGTTCAATGTATTCAGTTACAATTTTCCTCTTTTGTTTCATGCTTTCTGGCATTTATGGTTTTATGCATGTGTATTTTAACGTGACTGCGAGAAAAGGTGTGGGTAGAAAGCGTGTGTATTTGTGAACGTGTGAGATTTGGGAGAGTTTTACTTTGCGGTGATGAGACGGAGTAACTTCCCTTCGCCCGATTTTAATTTTGTTATGTATTTTAGTAGAAATAAAGAAGGGAACAGTGTTCTTTTCCGTGAAGCTGGGAAAAGCAAGTGGATAGTTATATTGAACTAGTCTGTATGTTTTGCATTGAGGGTTGTTTGTTTTGAGAAAAAAAAACACATTTAATTTGTAGTTAAGTGTTGGAAGTCAGTAGTATTGTATAATTTTTTGCTTTATATAAATTTCGGTTGTTATTTTAAAAGGCGCGTGCCGACATTTTGACAGTTAGTTCTCTTTGCTGTTGGCAACTTGTTATAATTGGCCAAGGTCATGATGACCGGCGGAGGTTGACCTTCAAGGTCAATGTCATACATATAAACACTTGTTGAATTATTTCCCTTTGAATAACATTGTCAAAATTTGTTTAAGTTAATTCTATATTAATGTTATTGTCTTCTTTCTTGAGGAATCAAAAGGGTGTTTTGCATTTTTCTTGTTTGGAAAGAAAGATAGTGTTTTAATTAATTTTACCTATGTGTTTTGAAGTAGTTGGGACTTAGGTTTTCCTTGGAGACTTGGGTTAGTATTACCTGTTAGTTTAATGTCATCCCCAGAATCTGATTAGTTGCTGTGGCCGTGGTCCCTTCCGCACCTGAGCTGGTGAGAGTGGCCGTTGTCAAGCTGGTGGCCGACTGACGGTTGGGTGACGTCTGTTGTCTGAAGGACAGGAGCGGCGTGGAAGGAGTGACTCCATTGACTCCTCGTTTTAGCAACGGACTTCTGGTCTTGGGCTTCCTGACTAGGGAGCGGGTGAATGGACTGATGTAAGTAGTGGAGAGTGGATGAATGCGGAGAATAGAATGTGTCATCGAATGGAAAGCAGAAGAGACTGTAGAGAACGAGGAATCAACGCTGACAAGGAATGTGAATGAATCTTTGTTTGAAGGCTCGACTAATATTCGCCTCCGCCAACATACCTGTGGACACTCATGTTAGTTTTTTTTTTGTTCATCTGCTTAGTTTTGGATGTGCTCTATCGTCTTGGCGTTGTGAGCTCCATGAACTTTTGAACAGAAGAACGCGTCGGAAAGCTTTCATCGCTTTGGACTTTTGGTTTCACCTTCGTTGAAGGAACTGCATTAGTAATGAACCATAGTTAGTGATGATTTTGCTTGTCTGAAATTCTGAGTTATTGTGATTCGTGCTTTGCTGCATGTTGGAATGATTTGATACCCTGTTGTTGTGGTGTGCATACATTTTGAAATCATTTGGCTGATATTGATTGTTGTGTGCATTCACAGGTTTTTGTACACACAGAGAAGGAAGCAGAGCGGTCGGCAGTGTGTGTGTGTCTATAGCGTACGCGGGGCCTTGTTAATGTAATTTTGTGCGCTGTTTGGTTTTAGCAAATCATTGGTTGTTGTTTTTCTTGTGGAGCGCATGTTGTGATGTGATTAATAAATTTAGTTAGTTTGTGTTACATTTGGTGTGAGTGTGGTTAGGGGTGAATCATAGTTGAGTGTTTGGGCTTGTGGATGAAGGTTGAAATGTGGGCCTGATCGTTGGAGTGTGAACGCGGAGTGAAGCCCCTGGCTTGGTGTTTGCCATCTCCCTCGGCGACGTGACAATTTGGTGGCAGCGGTGGGATTCGAACCCACGCCTCCGATGAGACTGGTTGTGTGATAGGGTTAGGACATCCTTGTTTTGGTTTGCATCTTTGTGTCCTGTCGTGTGTTTGTTTGAACGTGGGAGGTTGGAGGGGCCTGGGGCTCTGAGCCGCGGGAGTCCGGATCCAGAGCTCGACTGAGTTCAGGCCGAGTCCAGACCTGATAGCTTGAGGGAGGATCCACCTCAGGCGCTCAGTTAGGTCCCGATTCATCTTAGCGTTCAGAGTTTTATTTAGTTCAAAAATTTGTAGGTTAGTAGTTAGGGTTTTGTATGAGTGTGTGTGTGAAAGGTGTTAGGTAGAGTAAAAAAAAAAATTTTTGACGCTGTTCGTGAACTGAGTTTTCACGATAATCGACTGTGAGCGGTATGTCCATCGAGGACAAGAAACGTCTACGTTCAGGCCGTTTGGTTCCAGACTCGGAGGCTTCAGAGGAAGAAGAGATGGATGCTGGCAAGTTAACTGTCGAGGAGAAACCTCTGCTTGTTGAGCAAGAGCGTTCTCCGATGGGTACCAACACCGAGGTTAAGGTGGACCCAGAGGTGTTACGGTTGCGCAAGAACGGGATAGCTCTTGGACTGACAGGCACCGAGTTAGTGGCTTTTGTTCAGGCGGAGCTGAAGGAAATCAGGAAGATGCGCTTGCGACAAGAGGAACTGGAGTTTAGGAAGGAAGAGTTGGATCGCCAGGAGAAATTAAGGAAGGAAGAGTTGGATCGCCAGAGGAAAGTAAGGAAGGAAGAGTCGGATCGCCAGGAGAAAGTAAGGAAGGAAGAGTCGGATCGCCAGGAGAAATTAAGGAAGGAAGAGTTGGATCGCCAGGAGAAATTAAGGAAGGAAGAGTCGGATCGCCAGGGAAGGAGCGACAAGAGGAACTGAAATTAAGGAAGGAAGAAATGGAGCTTCAGGAGCAGATTAGAAGAGAGGACCTGAAGTTGAGACAAGATGAGATCCAGTTGCGCCAAGCGGAGTTGGAGAGCTCGGAAAGGAAAAGGGCTGAAGACGCTGAGATCTTTCAAAGGGAGTTAGCGAGTTGACCAAACCAAAGACGCCTGATTCGTACCGTGTGCGGTTGCCTGAATTCAACGATGGAGACGATATTGAGGCATTTTTGCGTCATTTCGACAGTTATAGCCGTTGCGCATGAGTGGCCAGAGGGCGTTTGGGCTGCGAGATTGTCTCCGTTGTTGCATGGAAAAGCGAGGAAAGCGTTTCTGCTTATTGATCACGGCGAAACACCACTCAGCTATCACGACATCAAGACCGCTCTTCTAAGAGAATTTCGTAGGACTCCAGAGTTTTACCGGAGGAAGTTTAGGGAAATGCGGAAAGAAATTGACGAGGATTTCACCCAGTTTTTGAAGCGACTGAAAGAGAACTTCAATCTGTGGTTGAAGCTGGCAGAGGTGGACTCAGAAGATCCAAAAGCGTTGTGTGATTTGTTCTTGAGAGAACAGTTTTTGTCAACTCTCAGTGCCGATCTAGCTTACTACGTCCGCGAGAAGAAACCGCGAAATGTGGAGGAAGCCGCACAGCTTGCTTTTGACTATGTCGAAGTTAGGCGAGAGGCAAGAGTGCACAATCCTACCATTGGCGCGCCGAGTCAGTTTAGGAAAAACCGACCAGAGGGTCAGTCAGCAAATAGAGGAAGGGCATTGGAAACTGGGTTAACAAAGCCAACTGCTGCAACTGCAGGGAACTCGGTCAAACCAGGAGACAACCGTGTGACTCCCAAGGTTCCCTCGTCGTCCTCGTCTAACACTCCGGGGAAGTTTGCTGATTTTCGGTGCTACAGGTGTGGGAAACCAGGTCATACTGCCAGGCAGTGCCGATCTTCTGTGAGATTTATACGCTCGCCAGAGGAAGGAGGCTTGGACAGAGAAACCTGTGGCTGCTTATTCACCATACTTTCCCGCGACTGTGAACGGCAAGGAGGTGACAGCTCTTAGAGACACAGGAGCGGAAGTTTGTTGCGTTAGAGAAGACCTTGTGGCTGCGGACCAGTACCTTCCGGGAAATATTCAACTGGAAATGGTGATCGTTCATGTGTGGAACCTACCCTTAGCATTAATCTGTGTGGACACCCCGCTTGTGCAAGGAAAGTTTGTTGTGGCCGTACTGCGCCATTTGCGTTGTGAAGTGATCCTTGGGAACCAGGTGACAGGGATGAACGGAGAACTCTTAGCGGTACCTTTGTTTCCGTCGTCAAAACCGTTGGGAGTAGTTCAGACCCGAGCGCCAAAAGGCGGCTGAGGAATCCTACACTGTTCTCGACATCGAAAGTGTTGAAGGTCTCAATGTTAGTCCGCAACAGCTGCGAGAACTACAAGAGAAGGATGCCACGTTGCAGCGCGCTAGAGACGCTGTTGCGAAGAGAGTTGTAGTTCACGTTGGCAAGAAGCGGAACCAGGTCACTTTCCGATTTAAGAAGGGGATTCTACAGAGGGTATATTGTGAGGGTGATCAACAGTATACACAGGTGTGTGTGCCGAAGCCGTTACGTCAGCGGGTCATTCAACTCGCTCACGACCCACCAATGAGCGGACATTTGGGGACCAAGAAAACCCGACTCAGAGTGGGACGAGATTTCTATTGGCCGGGAATGTGCGGAGACATTCATCGATATTGTTTGTCTTGTGAACGCTGCCAGAGAGTGACTCCTCGCGGAAGAGTGGGCAAGGTTCCATTAGCTAGGATGCCACTACCCAGCGTCCCATTTGAGCGAGTGGGGGTTGATATCGTGGGGCCAATCAAGCCAGCGTCAGATGCGAAGCACCGATATATTCTTGTTGTGATGGTCTTTGCTACACGGTATCCAGATGCAGCCGTATTCTTTTGTTGTGGAGGCCATCCCGGGCAAGGAGAATGTTGGAGCTGACTATCTGAGTCGCATCGAAGTCGGGTGAGATGTTTACAAATCTATACCTGTACCGTTCGGGTTGTTAATGTAACCCTCCAGGTTTCATCTGGAAGGGGGGTTTGTCACGATACGGGGTTAGATTTGTTCTTCCAACTGTTTATTTTAGGAACGTGTGTGATAGCTAGGCTTAAAAGAAAACATTGTGTTTGGAAGTTGTGTGCCTGTGCATGTTATTTTTAGTTGCATGCAAGCGTGCGTGTGTCTTCCTTAGATACTTCGTTCCCAGAGTCCAACAAACCGGTTTGAATTTTGACGTGGCCTGAACTGAGTTCAGGTAGACAGGGGAGGTCACTTGTGTGTGACGAGTCAGCAGAGTGACTAGAAGTTTCCCTCACACGACGAAGCTGTGTTCGGCTTGGAGCTCCTGTTCCCCCACAGTGGTGGAGTTGTGGCGTGGACATTATTGTCCCCCAATTTCGTGGGCGTTTCAACAGTTTTTCTGTGCGCCTGGTCGTGGGTCCGTCTCGGGTTTCAGGTTTGGAACTTTTGCCGTTGTTCGTCTCTGGATTCGGAAGTCTTTGTTTGTGCGTTTGTCTCTGTGTGCGCATGGTTCAATGTATTCAGTTACAATTTTCCTCTTTTGTTTCATGCTTTCTGGCATTTATGGTTTTATGCATGTGTATTTTAACGTGACTGCGAGAAAAGGTGTGGGTAGAAAGCGTGTGTATTTGTGAACGTGTGAGATTTGGGAGAGTTTTACTTTGCGGTGATGAGACGGAGTAACTTCCCTTCGCCCGATTTTAATTTTGTTATGTATTTTAGTAGAAATAAAGAAGGGAACAGTGTTCTTTTCCGTGAAGCTGGGAAAAGCAAGTGGATAGTTATATTGAACTAGTCTGTATGTTTTGCATTGAGGGTTGTTTGTTTTTGAGAAAAAAAACACATTTAATTTGTAGTTAAGTGTTGGAAGTCAGTAGTATTGTATAATTTTTTGCTTTATATAAATTTCGGTTGTTATTTAAAAGGCGCGTGCCGACATTTTGACAGTTAGTTCTCTTTGCTGTTGGCAACTTGTTATAATTGGCCAAGGTCATGATGACCGGCGGAGGTTGACCTTCAAGGTCAATGTCATACATATAAACACTTGTTGAATTATTTCCCTTTGAATAACATTGTCAAAATTTGTTTAAGTTAATTCTATATTAATGTTATTGTCTTCTTTCTTGAGGAATCAAAAGGGTGTTTTGCATTTTTCTTGTTTGGGAAAGAAAGATAGTGTTTTAATTAACTTTTACCTATGTGTTTTGAAGTAGTTGGGACTTAGGTTTTCCTTGGAGACTTGGGTTAGTATTACTTGTTAGTTTAATGTCATCCCAGAATCTGATTAGTTGCTGTGCCGTGGTCCCCTCCGCACCTGAGCTGGTGAGAGTGGCCGTTGTCAAGCTGGTGGCCGACTGACGGTTGGGTGACGTCTGTTGTCTGAAGGACAGGAGCGGCGTGGAAGGAGTGACTCATTGACTCCTCGTTTTAGCAACGGACTTCTGGTCTTGGGCTTCCTGACTAGGGAGCGGGTGAATGGACCGATGTAAGTAGTGGAGAGTGGATGAATGCGGAGAATAGAATGTGTCATCGAATGGAAAGCAGAGAGACTGTAGAGAACGAGGAATCAACGCTGACAAGGAATGTGAATGAAGTCTTTGTTGAAGGCTCGACTAATATTCGCCTCCGCCAACATACCTGTGGACACTCATGTTAGTTTTTTTTTTTGTTCATCTGCTTAGTTTTGGATGTGCTCTATCGTCTTGGCGTTGTGAGCTCCATGAACTTTTGAACAGAAGAACGCGTCGGAAAGCTTTCATCGCTTTGGACTTTTGGTTTCACCTTCGTTGAAGGAACTGCATTAGTAATGAACCATAGTTAGTGATGATTTTTGCTTGTCTGAAATTCTGAGTTATTGTGATTCGTGCTTTGCTGCATGTTGGAATGATTTGAATACCCTGTTGTTGTGGTGTGCATACATTTTTGAAATCATTTGGCTGATATTGATTGTTGTGTGCATTCACAGGTTTTTGTACACAGAGAAGGAAGCAGAGCGGTCGGCAGTGTGTGTGTGTCTATAGCGTACGCGGGGCCTTGTTAATGTAATTTTGTGCGCTGTTTGGTTTTAGCAAATCATTGGTTGTTGTTTTTCTTGTGGAGCGTGTTTGATGTGATTAATAAATTTTAGTTAGTTTTTTTTACTTTTTGGGTGGTGGGGTTGGGGGTGAATCAATTGAGGTTTGGGCTTGGGATGAAGGTTAAAAAGTGGGCCTGATCGTTGGGTGTGAACGCAGAGGAACCCCCTGGCGGGGGTTTTGCCTCCCCCGGGCGACGGACACTATGTTGTGTTTTAGCTACGGGGGTTTGAGCACACCCTCTTTTGGCTTGGGGGGCCTTTTGGTTTAGGGTTAGGTGCCTTTTATGATTGTGTCCCTTTTTAAAAAAAAATAAACCTAAATACAAAAGCACACTGCTATTGGTGCCCTAATCACAAAACTTTGTTCACTAGATTAAATAAGCAAATCTTTACGGTAAAAAACATTACGGACGAAAAATTTCAGAAGTTAGGCCAGGGCGGGGATTACAGATGAAAAAAAAAAAATTGAATTTAAAAAAGGGTGGGAAAGACGTTTACTTCACGACAGTAGAACGATGCAATTAAAAGAACTTTGAAAAACAAACACATGACATTAAACCCAAAATGGGCTAAAAAAAAAAAACCCTGCGGGACGGCCTGCATTTCCACCGCTCGGTTAATATTGATTGCAACCCCCACTACTACCGATTCACTTGCCCTCAGCACCTAGGTTTTATCGCAGGCCCAGACCCGTCGTCTCTTTCAATGGCTAAACATGCGCACTAAAAAAAATTGTCAGTTCTTCCCCTTTTAAAATCTTTTTCAAAAGAGATTTACCGGAAGTAAATTTTTTCTGAAATTTGTTGCCGGAAGAACCGTGACAATTTTTTCTGCGATGTGAAAAACCCTTTGAATGCTTAACATGAGAAATCGAAACAACTTTTGTAGTGCGCATGTGAAATATAAATTAGGATCATGAAATCGATTTTCTAAATCCTAGACATGGATCTACGGGATTTACAAAAGAAAAGAGAAACAGAGGCGTGATAGATCAGGTTTTTAAAAGAAATATTTTCGTTAAAAATTTGACAATGATTTCAAATTTCTCAATAAAGTCCCAGTAAAGGGGGCATAGCGCTGGTGTTATGGAGAATATTGACTCCGTAAAAACCCGGCAGGTAAGGTTTTGATTTTTACCCCTCGGGCTAGCGGGGTGGGGTTTGAGGTTGCACAAAAGTGTTGTATTGATCTTTGGGGGGACGATGAATTTAAAAAAAAAATGAATTTTTTGCAGATTTAATTTTATTTTTAAAAAATTTTTTAGATTTAAAAATGGCTGCCGAACTCAGTGAATTTGATTTAAAGAATTGTAATGAACATTTGACAGCAAAAAAAGTGTTAAACATTGTTTTATGAATCTGGGTTTGAAAATGATGAAAACCCAATTTAAAAAAGATCATAGTGAACATTTAACGAAGCAATCAAAGGAAAAACTTTAACGTATGATTGAAAAAGCAAAATTTTTTTAGGGGGTGTTTTTGTAAGTTAACGTGTCTTGAAGTGTTGCAAGCTTGGATAAAGAATAAAAAGCGCTTTTTATTCTTTTATTTACATTTTTTTTTTAATTTCGTAATTTTTGAGTTAAAAAATGACCCCAAAAACTTTTTCGGGTTTTTGAAAAACTGCCAACCAGCGCACTTTTGAAATGTAGGAAAAACAATTTAGGCATATGTTTGTGAATAGACATGGACTCTTTAACTCCTCGAATTTCAGGAAAGCGTAGACATGCTACTCTAAATCCCAGAGTCTCTTCAGATGGACCCGCCAGAAAGGTTGTTAGCCGTTCTGTTTGATTATTTAAAGCCTATGAAAGAAACAGGGAAGTCGGGGTTTTAAAACTAAACAGAAAGAAGTTATTATTATCGCGCCCTTAATCTGACTGGCCGTTACATGCTTCCCCTTTTTAAAACCCATGCAAGGAGGAGGCTCACTAAGGGGGTCTGTTTGGTTTAAAGGGACAGCCCTTAAAAATCAGATTGAGACAAACAAAGTTCTTCCATATTGGCATTCTTACCTTCCTTCCCCCAAAAAAGGTTTAGTTTTTAAACGAGCATCTTAAACAAAAAAACTGACAGCAGTGTTTTTTGTGGTGCTTTTAGCACATTTAACCTTTTAAAAAGAACGCAGAAAGAGTATCAAATTTAAAAAACAATAAAAGCAAGATGAACTTTAAAAACATAACCTTTCCAGTGGTATAAAAGTATTTTCCATTTTAAGAGCAAAACAAACCCAAATCACGTAAACTTTAAACACAGGGTCTGTAAAGCAATCAGTGCCTCAAAGGGTTTCTCCAAACGCTCCCACTTCGGGTGAATCACTTGAAAGCTGAGATTTGCCCGTTTGAGATAGTACAAAAGTCATTATGTTTTAATCGAAAAATAACAAAATTTTGGGCTTATACATAAAAAGAATCTGCTATAAAGAGTTTTGTAAAGGTGTCTGGTCAGAACCCCAACTATAGAACAGCTCCCCACCCCATAGAACTCATTGTAAAATTTTTGTAGCTGTAAACCAAATCCTTACCCCTAAACCGGGGTCTAAGGTCGTTTTAAAAAATTTCACAAAATGCAAAGAGTCCGTACTGGTTTATGCGACTTTGAATCGCTCTTGCCACAGTACTAGGGTCCAAAACGCAAGAAAAAAAAAAAAACCTTATTAAACCATAAGATTGTTCTTATGCTTTTTATTGTTTTTTAAAGGGCAGACGGGGCACAACCCCCCAAGATTTCCGGGAACCCCGATGCAGCTGAGTTTTAGAGAAAGATAAAAACTTCGTAATCGGTTATCTAATAAAAACCTTTTAGAATTGTTATGACCCCTAAGACCAAGAACGCTAGACTTACTAACACTGCTGGATTTGCGGCTTAGAGCAAACCCCTAACAGTAAAGATGACGTAAGAGACCACGACACATTACGGGCAAATTTAGGGGGGGCCGCCGCCAACAATTGAAAATTTTCATTTAAGGTTGACCCCAAAAAAGGGAAAACCCCTACTTCTTTCAAAACTTACGGGACAATTTCTCATTTTTATCAGCAAGCAGTCTTTGAATAAGGGAAGTTACCTGCATTGCACAGCCCCTTTAAAAAGTACATGATTTTACCTTGACTGTTTATCCTTTTATATTTGCTCAACATCGGGGGGGAGTTTGGTAAGTTAGCAGGATCTTTACAAGACTTTCCAATCCTAAAAAATACTTTGACCCATCTTTGGTCTAAAAGGGGCGTCTACCCTTTAGAAACTGAACTCGTGGGACAGGTTTGATGAAGACTCACTTCCCCCTAAAGGCGTTTTCTTTTCTAGTTTTAGAGGCAAAGCCAAACTGACCTGAATATAAACGCTCAGAAAGCTGGACAGAACTACACTGTGAAACAAGGGGTAATTATCATGATCAATATTTTTTGGCTGCGTGTGTTTTGGCCCAACGCTTTCGAATTACAGTCTACATGCAAAAACTTACAGTTAGACTAAAACCTTTAAATCTCTGCCCCAGGCCTTTTTTGGGATGTTCTTAAAGTTACAAACTTTTCGGATTGACTTAATATCTGATTGATTTTAATATTGATTACCCACATTTCAGAGATTAAGAGGGGCGGGGGGGGTTTTAGCAGGCCCACACCTTACGGGGCAACTTTTAAATGTATTTAAACCCCAAAAATTTTTAGGGATGGGCCAGAGTCAACCGCTTCCCTGAAAATTTTTTAAAAAATGATAAAAAGGACCCCCGGTTTTTAATCTGTGTTGGGAAAATTTTGTCACGCTTCCGCCTGAAAACCCAAATGGGGGCTAATCTTAAAAGAAGATTAGAATATCCTAAAAAAATACACTTTTCCACAACGATTCCCCCCAGCCGCAAAAAGATTAAAGATGATCCCATCGAACCTCCAAACTTGTGCCTAATCTTAGACATAAAACAAATTTTGTGGGGGCCATTACAGATTTTCTACATTTTTACCAAAGACAGGGACTAAAGTTGACGAGTTCACAGAATAATTATCTGTGATCAAGAGCCCTTTTGAGACCTACATCAAAAAGAATACTGCTTAAAACCCAACCACTGCGTTTTCAGAAAAAGACTTCTTTAAACTGAGAATAACAGCTGTTTTGGCAAAACTATGGAAAATCCACAAAAACAAAAGATGTGAAATTATTAAAAAAGAAAACCAAGCAATTAAGTTGGCTTCTAAACCCAAATAAAGACTTTAGAAGTTTTAAAAACGACAGGGGTTTGGGGATTATGAGAAGAAAAAGGTGTTAATTTGGGAAAAAGGGTGTTTATTGCTTTACCGTATTAAGTTGTCAAGTTATTGATGTTAGAATTTCTGTATGATATTTTAAAACCGGGAACCCAGAAGAAGGACTTTACACGACACGGACCTTTTATTCTGACGCCCCAACTGAAGATTTTTACAAAGATTAGAAAAGAATAGCAAAAGGGAGTTAGGGGGTGGTACACACATGCGACATCCCAAAGACAGTCCTTACATTAACTGTGAACAAGAAAGTGTTTGGGAAAGATAAGGATAACTTACTAAAACCCGATTTTTTATATGCTGTAGGGCATTGGAGAATTTTAAAAGTTTAAAACTTTCTGACTTATTGTACTTAACAAAAACCAAACTAGTATTATTTAAAGAACATAAAAAGAATTTAAACTTAAGAACCTAACTTACTTAACAAGAACAAAATTTCTTACACTTAATTGTAATTTACTTGCATTAACTTAAAAGTCTTCCCATAAAAAACTTAACTTGTACTTAAATTGTTTACTAGTTCTTAACTTGTACTTCTCTATTCTTAAAAACTTTTCCATAAAAATGGGTTTAAGCGGGGGTTTGTACTTTTTTTTGCAAAAAGCGGGTTCTTCTTTTTTTACGGGGGGGGGTTGGGGATTTTGTTGTTGGTATGGTTTAGGATTTGTATGCTAAAAAACCACCCCCGAAACAACAGCACCCCCAAAATACATAATGATAACTTATCTTTTGATTGGATTGTGTTTGTGTTGTTTTAATTGTGCGTCGTTGTTGGTGGTGGTGATGTTGTATTACATCAACAATTTTTTTTTTTGCTGATTGGTTTGCTTTTTGGGGGTCGGTTCCAATAGATCAAACCCCCGCAACACCCCAGGATTTTTAGGCTTAGTAACATTACTCATTGTGGTAATTTACTTGCGGGAATTCACTTGGTAAAATTTACTTGTTCCCGGGCTGTCCTGCGGTGTCTTTTCCTCCTGATGTCATTTTTTTTTATTGCGATTAAATTTTAAAATGATCAAAAAATTTAAAATGATTAAACTAATTATCCCATGATAAAGGGGAAAAAAAGTCCCAAATCGTAAAACATGTCAATGCAAATTTCTAGGGACTTGTTTAAAACCAATTTTTGGGTAATAATTTTAAATCTCTTCTAATCAAACCGGGGCCATCTTACTTATTAAATTGCATATAGGCTAATCTTGTTCCCCCCTGATTAACCCTTTTTGACCCTACGTGCTTTTGTACCCCCAAATACTTCTCAACGTCTGAAGTAGAAGTTGCTGAATCTGTTCAACACTTAGTTCAGTGCCTAAATACGTATAGTTTTTTCCCCCCACGCAGCCAGATATATAATTTTCTTTAGGGGAGGGTCGCTGGTACCATGGGGTAGCTCTTGTCCCCACACTTTAAAAGTTCTCCCAAAAACCCTTTTTAAAAAAAATAAAAAAAAATATAATACTTTTAAAACCCTGGGTTAAGTTGGGTTTAATTTTGCAGTGCCTATATTGGTGTTAAGTTATTTAACCCTTGCAAATGTTTGTTAGGGTAAAACCGCCCAACATGGGAAAAATAGAAGATTCGCCAAAACTAGTTGCAACCTTTTTTTTGCTTTAACAACAAAAGATTATTGATTAAAAAGCACAAGACAGCCTTTCGTATTATGATTATTTTAATTTTTTTTTAGTCAATAAAAAAAATGAGAAAAAAAGATTATAATAATTTACCATTCCCCGTAATTAGGGTCTTATATAGGTTATAGCGTTTACAAAAAATATTTAAAATGAGGCCGGGTGACTTAGGAAGGTTAGACATTGAGGGTTTTTTTAAAGGGTTTTATTTTTAATTACTGAGGGGTTGCGTCAAAAGCTTTCTTGTTTCACAGGGGAAAAATCCCATAAAATATAAAATAAAAAATTAATCTAAAAATATAAATTTTTAAAAAAATGTCTGATTAGTTCTAATGGGGGGAGGGCATTTTTTAAAAACTTTTGCCCCTTTTCTGGAAACAATTTATGTTTAGTAAATTGAGGGCCCATGAAGAGAGAGAAGTCATAACAAAGCAATGGAAAATTTTGCTAAGGCAAGAGACGCTTTTGAGAAAAGACAATTGCTCACTTAGCTTTTTTTAATAAAAAGTTAAAAAACAGGGTCAGGCAGAGCACACTTTACAGATTTAGGCGCATGAATGGTATTACTTAGTGACAGGAAAAAAGTTTCTAACACTCACCGCCCAAATGTTGACTTTATGAACCCCTCTTAAACAAAGACTGCAGAGATAAACCCTTTAAATTTTAGGGGCTATGGGGGCAATCTTTTTCTTCGCATATTTAAACTAAAAATTTAGTTTAAAAGTAATGAAAAACAGTTAAATGTAATAAGAAGATATTAAAATATGGAAAAAATATATTATCTCCCAAAGGGTATTGGGAAAGGGAAAACTGCCCTTGAAAAACTGAGTAAAGCTGCTAGATGTTGAATCAGATTCGAAAGATGGCTTTCAAAAAGGCAATTTGGCAAAAATACTGCCTGCCCCCAAAAGAAAAATAAGGGCCCAGATTTTTTAACCCATTCTAAATGACACCACCAAAGGACTTGCTGTATCTTCACATGACAAAGTTAGAAGAAAAAAATTTAAGTATGCTCGACAGTTGTTGACATGGCTTCAAGATAAAAAGAGTGAACCTTTACGGTAAAGCTCAAAGCTGGGCTGTGGCTTTACAACAAATTAAAATGCAGGGGCCATTTTAAAATACCAAGGTGATCCGGTTATGATGGGAAAAGAGTTTAAAGGTCTGTAAACCGCTGTTTTTTAAAAAACATGTTACAGTAAGAGAGGATCCCGGGAACCACCATCGCAAGCCCTAGTAGAAAATTTTAATAAAATCTAGCCAAACGCCTTTTACCTTCAATATCACAGAGAAATTTTGGTAAGAAGCAAAAACAGAATGGGGGTTAGAGATTGCCAGCATCTTCACGCTGAAAGGGAATTTTAAAAAAAGCAAAAGGCCTTAAACCTAAACGCAAAAAATTAAAAAAATAGCATTAAATGAAGATTGCAGGGGACCAAAAACTCTTGCCCTTTGCTAAAAGTAAAATAGTATGCCCTGGAGAGGGAGGGGGTTTTAGAATTGAGACAGATCCCATAGGGGGGTAGATGTACATAATTGAAAGAATCAGAAAAAACCCCCCCAGTGTATTATTTAAGAGGACTCTTCTAAAAAGCCTGCCCCTAAAAATCGTTTGTTCGCGAAAAGCGCAAGTTGCCCACCAAAAACTGAGTTAAAAAAAAGTATTTATTTTTTGCTAAACCCCTTTAATTTTTTTGTCCCCCGGGGGAATTAAATATGTTTGTTCCGATCACCAAAACTTTTTTTGACAAAGCCCCCTTTTAAATTGACGATTACTCGATTTTTTTTGAGGTTTTTTTCGTGTTAATTTGTTTTTGAAAAGGGTTAATTTTGGTAAAAAGTGATATGGAATGGACTGATTTTTATGGAAAAGGGGGGGTTTTTGGCAAAATAGAGGGTGAGCTTGAACGAACATATTTTTTCTCTTGATTTCGTGGGGGAGCATCACGCTTTTTTTTTCGCTGAACGCGTTAATAACTGTCTTTCCGGGAAGCTTGAATTTTTGGACAGAAATTTTTTTCGCACTTGCGTTAGAAAGGTTCCTTTTCAGACCTTTTCTTTTTGACTACTAATCGCAATGTCGCCGTCAACCCGTATTTGTGAAGCAGGAGACACCCCCCTCCGGGAAAAAAACTCCCCACATGCTGGGATTTGCCTGGCTGTGAAAGGGTTTTTGGCCCGGGCCTCCTTGGAGTCGTTTTCCGGGGCTATGGGGATGTACCCAGCGACACAAATGGGGAGGAAAAAATCTCCCTTTTAAAAGGATGAGAGTGTGCAGTCTGTTTCGATGTTGACACCCAACCCCCTTTATAAAAGATGACCAGGCGAAAAAAGCCGTCGACAACTGTGGTCGAGAGATCCCTATCCCGTTGCCCATTCGGAGTCGAAACAACGTGACAAAGCAGGGTGCAGTTTCGGTCCGCAATCAAATTGAAAGAGCTCGTGATGCGACATAAGTGACCCGTTTCCTGGGGGCTGGCGAGGTTTGTATTTTCCAACTGAAAAAACTTGGAAAAAACAGCGAAGGTGAGCTTTTCACCCCAAAATTTTCACGAAAAAAATTTAAAAAGAGCCCCCCCAGTGGGGTTCCCTTTGCCTTCAGTCCGGCCCTCACCGTTTTCCTGTGACAAGGGAAATAGTGGCAGGGCCCGCAAACCCGGTCAAGAGAGGCATCCCCCCTACCATGTCTCCCACGCCCCTCCTCCCAATTTCCCCTTCCCCCCCCCCCCCCACCCAGCCGTCCCCCCCGCCCCTCCATCCAGTCCATCGCCAGTCGCACGCCCCGTAGGGGACAGGTTATGGGGGAAACGATCTGACAAAGAGAAAACAAAAAATCAACAAAAGAAAACCCCAAAAAATGTCCCAAAACACCCCCCAGCACCCAAGGGTAACAAAGGTCGGTCCCCTCTGTCAAAACCCCTTTTGGGGCAGGCTTTCGAGCCGATCGATACCGGGCAGATCGAAGACCCAAAGCGCCGCGAACGGTGATTTAGACAGCCCCCCCAGGCACCAGGTAAGCAGGCTCGACGCGACAAAACGATACGTCAATCCCCCCGACCCGCCCTTGAGGTTGACACGAAGTTGGTCTGTCTGGACTGTGTTCCCTACGACCTTGGCATTGGGTTTTCGGACTAGATTTTGGCTCAGATGTGGTATCGCTTAATTTTTTTGTAAAATGGTTCTTTAAAATATTGTCATGAAAGTTCTGGGCGGCACTAAAACAAAAAGGAAATTTTCTGTACAGATTTTTAGCAGAAAAAATTGCATTGCTTTTATTCAGAAAAATTTTAAATTTCTCAAAAGTATTTGATGTATGGAAAAGAGAATGGGGTGTGAAATGGTAACCCAAAAGGGACTAGTATAGAAAGGACAACTAATTTAATTTAAAAAAAACTTTCCGTTTACGTGGTGTAAAAAATCTATCTCCCGAAAAATTCAATAAGGTAAAAGAATTTTTCCCGTGAATTGTGTATTTTTAATGTCTATGCTCCCCAAACTCTTCAGCAAAAAGACCATCTTTCGAAAGAGTTAAAAAAACAGTTTAAAAAACTGACTGTCAAAACAAAATTGTTTGTGGGGATTTTAAAAATTGTTCTGAATAATGAACTGGATGTTAAACTGTGAACCTCACCTAATTATGGTTAAAAAAATTTAATAAGTTTTGTAAAAAGCGAGGGGCTTACAGACACTTTTCGCCATTTAAACCCCGATGGTAAAGAATACAGTTAGTCTCGGAAAACAAAAGGGAATTTAAACCAGAAGATTAACTACTGTTTTTCTGTACAGTACCTTGAAAAATGCTGGAATGTATTGTATTCATTCCTTCTTCCGACCCAGAGGGTCTAATTCAAATGAAAGGGCCATAACCCGAAAAAAGGGTCAGATTTTTGGAAATTTAACAATGCCCTTTCAAAGAACCCCGCATTTGTTGATAAAACAATTTGATAATTGATGATTCCTAAATAATACCCCCCGAATACGCCGGACATGAAATGGGAACCTTGAAACTGAAAAAGTTTTTTAAGAAAAAAAGGAATCCATACAACATAGAAAAAGATGCAGTCAAAAAAGTTTAAAAGAGAATCCCAAAAAACTAGTAAAATATAGCAGTCAAAAAGAGGAATGAACTTATAAGTTTACAGAGCAAATTTAACGAGTTTGATCAATTCTCGAAACAGATCCGCAAAATGAAGATATATTTAGAAGTAGAGAATATAACTCGTTTAAAGCTAGAACTAGCAGAGAAGGAAAAGGCTCAAAGTCCCCAAACTAGAGCAAGAATAAAGTGGATAGAAGAAGGCAAAAAAAAACACAAGTTTTTCTCAACTTGGAAAAACCCACAGGCAAATGCTAAACTTTTACCTTAACTAAAAACTTGAAGAAGGACGACCCTAACTGATCAGTTTGATATCTTGAAGACACAAAAGGAATACTTTGAAAATTTATATAAAAATTCGTCATCCGAAACAACAGAAGAAAACGTTAATGTTTTTTTGGAGGATTGTGTAACTCCGCAACTTCTCATCAGATCAAAAGATACAATGTGAAGGGCTCATTACTTTAAATGAACCCACTCTAGCATTAAAGATATGAAAAATGGTTCAGCCAGGTTTAGAAGGACTACCACAGAGTTCATTAAATTTTTTTGGTTTTTAAAAAAGCAGGTCATTGTTGTTTCTTTTAATTTCGCTTTCACACATGGAAATCTTTCATACACACAAACATCTGCTGTCATAACCTTAATACACAAGGAAATATCTTCCTAAATCTAATTTAAGTAACTGGAGACCAATCTCACTTACAAATTGGGATTTTTAAATTGTTGGCAAAATGTTCAGCAATAAGACTCTCAAAGGTTTTTCCCCAATAATAAATGAAGATCAAGTGGGCAAATGTTAAAGGTAGAAGCGTCCTTCCACTTTAAGGAAACACGACGACGTTATTGAATACTCCACGTCTGTCGGAAAACACCCTGGACTTGTTCTTGCCTTGGACTTTCAAAAAGGGCATTTGACAGTATATCTAAGGAAATTTTTTTGATTACTTCCTTTAAAAGATTTTGGATTTGGTGATAGTTTCGTGAATTGGGTAAAGGTTATCTTGAGAGAATGTAATATACGGGTTCACGACCACCCATGTTATTCTGCCGAAAACCCCCCTTTTTTCACATACAAATCACGTCCATCACATGTCATTTTTGGGCCAAATTTAACACCTATTTTACAAAAAAATTAACACCCCCAAACCTCTAAATATTGACGAAATTAGCACTTTAAAAAACCGGGGGTTTCCGTGCAGAATAACATGGGGTGATCGTGAACAAAGATATTCACATTCTCCCCCCGGGGCATAAAAATCAAATGGTTTACAGTACTTTCTTCTACTTCTAACACCATTAATAAATCAGAACAAACAACTGGCTCCCCATTTTGGTTAGTTATTCTTACATCTAATGAGTTTATAGGCCCATTAATTAATTCTTTAAATTGACGTTTTTTCCAACTGCGATTAATCGATAATCGCAAAAACCCCGCCCTAGGGGAGGGCAAAACCTTTAGAACTGTAGACGGATAGCATCAAAAAAAATTAGCTTCTTTTTTTAAAACTGTTGTAAATGAACATACAATTGGGTTCACAAGAAAATCAAAGGGTCATTACCTTAAAATGATAAACAATCTTTCTTGTACTAAATCTATAAGCTCTGTCACTACTGTGAAAGCCTAAGATTTTAGCAGGCCCTTAGGGAAAGTGTACTTTTCTTCTTTCTTCTAGGGGGAAATTTATAGTAATTTGAGGTTTGCCTCGTTAATTTTTAACACTATGCCAAATTTGCTAAGTACTTCTTTTAAAGAACAAAAGTTGTAGTAACCATGGGGATTTTTACATGAGTTATTTGATTGCCTACCTCGTTACTAATATTGATCCAGTTATTTTGGGCCTCTTCAGATATGTTGGCCCACATAACTTTAAAGCCAATTTCTTTAAGGGCAATCCTACAACTTCCGTGCCAATTAACAATTGGATACGTTAAAAAACCACACCCCTCCTTTTGCTTGGTTATATAGATGTACTCCTTTTAATAATTTATTAAAAAAAACAAATTTTAAAAAAAATGGTAGCTTTTAAATACAACGAAAGTGCCACTTACAATGTAGGAGCTTTTTTAATAATCCCAAATATTTAGACTTTAGCGATTTAACCATTGCAGTAGATGAATCATACGGCTTCCAAGTTAGACTTGTAAACCCGCTAACTAGTATTTAAATCCGCCAATAAAGAATGATAGAGTGCCATCAGCTTTGGTCATCCCACCCTATGGCTTTTTTCCAAATCAGTTAAATTTTTGCCATTTACTGCGCAACTACTGGCTGTGGTGTTTCATATGCAAACCATTTAACCATCCTAATCTTTTAGTAAGGTCATTTATATAACTTTCATGTTTATTACCAGTACAGACGAATACTAACTGAACTAAAAGTCCCCCCTCCCAAAACGACAACGCGTTTTATCCATTTAACAGCCCAATGGACAATAATGCATATGAAAGAACTGCAACGAATTTAACATTGATCCTTCAACTGATTTTTAGACAAAAGTTAGACCGCAAATCATGGGTTAGGCACATTGATTTGTGGGGTGTAAAAGAGAATATACTTATGACTACTGGCCCGGCCACACCTCTTTTCAACCAAACGCACAAGTTTGATTGGGGCCCATAGAACAAAAACACCCAAATTTGCCTGGACAACATTTATCTTAGATGAAAGTGAGGGTCTAACAATGCCAGGAGTGCAAAGACTTAATGATACCATACGGACATATGTTTGGTGTCTATTAGGAGCACAAGCACAAACCAAGTCTAGCATACTAGATCGGTCTACAGGGTTTGATGCTAGAAAACAATTTCTAGCTAATTTAGAAGATGCTATTAACTGCTGTTGATTTGCCTGCCAGCATACAAAGGTATCAAGACGTTCTTGCACATGCTAGGTCAAAGGTTGACTTTGTTGTAGGCCATGGATTATACATGCTACCCTCTGACCTTAGTCTACAGATTGGCATGATACAGAATTATAACAATGAAATCCTCATAGCTGGAGACGACCAAAACTTAGGGCAAAATAAAGGCTTAAACACAAAACCCGCCCCAAATCCATTTTAAAAAAAAGAAACTAGCCCTGAAGAAAGCGATCCAGTTTAAAGCGCCCCACAGCCAGAAAGCAGCCCAGAAAGCATTCTACCTGTTGATCTACCTCACACTGCAGTCACACTAGCGAAAAGACAGCCCTTGTGTTTTTAACTTTTACTGGATTAGCTGTACTTTATTTCACTAAAATTAATCCAGCAGCTAGCACTCCTAACGTCCACAGATGGTCAGACCATATAACCAGCAACTTTGCCTATAGTAGACAAACCCAACTAACAACACTGCCTATTATGTCAGGCAGGGCATCAAAGGCGCTTGGGGGCTAACTTCTTAATAAGTTTGCTAGATGATGCAATTGTTTTCTAATCCAACTTTTACCAGGCTGGGGCTTTTGGAGGCGCTACTGGCCCTGTTGGCGCACTGCCGGTTAAAGCATTAAACGAGTGTAGAGATAGCAAACCAACAGTGTTAATAGCTAACTATTGTAATCCCCTTTCCCCTGAACAGAGTTCTTATTCTTTCTGTTTAGCGTAGTATTTTCTAAAGAAATTCTGTTATAGTTTCTCTTACTCTGCTTGTTTGTGATGCTAGCTGCGCTCTGTTAGTAGCCCAGCACTTCTAACCTAGCTGACCTTTGTAGCTTTAAAATCCTGTATTTTCTGCTGTTTTCTGCCTTTTCTTCTTGCCCTAAATTGTTATCACTGCATCAGCCAGTTTATTTTCTTCTTCTTAAAATTTCTCTATCCAGCTCACCAAGTTTTGCCAAATTGTTTGTTAGTTCGCCCCTTATTGTTCGTAAGCCTCATTAAGCCCCAGGATTTCACGCATAGGCAATGGAGAATCGTCAATTGTTTTTAACTGCATCTCCTCATTTAAAACTTGTTTCAATTTCTGCTATTAGTTCTTCTGCTCTTTTAATTGATTCATCTGCTTCTTGATTTAAAAATCTTGAAGAGGAATGTTTTGTATTTAGATTGTGTTGGCAACTCTTGCCCAAAGCTCTGTAAAGACTAACAACTTCGGCTCTAAGCTCTAAAAGGTTTAAGTGTTCTGCCTTAGCAATAGGGAGTTTTCGCCTAATTGTGCTTAGTTTTAAAAACTTGTTTGGGTTTTGCGTTGAAGTAATTTTTTAACGCGATCTCCTGCACCAGCTCTTATATACAAATGCCCGCCATCTTCCTCAAAATCGTTAGGGTCAATACTTCTGGTAGCTCTCGTCCTATGATTTTTTAGAATGATTGAATTCGCTGTCGCAATAGTTCTTTACGGGCTTTAGGGAGTGAAGAACCTACTCCTTCTAGTTCTTGCGACCTTTAAGGAGTGAAGAGCCTTCTCCTTTAGGCCCTTTACTTAATGGGCCCGCTCCTTCTTCAAGCCTTCTTGCAATGAGGGGACTAGTTCTTCATCTTCTTCTTCCCACCAACGGGATCAATCGCGTAAAAAATTTCTTCATCCATATTTTTTATTTATATTCTTTTTTGTTTTATAAAAAATGAACTCATAGGGTTTTGTGACCTCGATCCATACAAAAAAAGAGAAGGAACCCCATGGAGGTAAAAGGTATAAGGCAGACTGTAATTAGTGTAATACTCCATCAAAAAGTTCAGCCTGGACAAACATTAACAGTTATGTTCCCTGATCTTGGCGCTGATGATGTTATAATGCCAGGCACTGCTAAACTATCATTAAAAATAGATATTACATCAGCAGATCCTAAGGGCTACTTTTTGTTGCTAATTTGGGCAGGGCTATTGTTAATCATATAGAAATCAAACGGAGGGAAAACGTGTTGTTGTACTAGGCAAGGCAGACATTTTTGCTCTCTATTTGATTATGGCTGCCTAAAAAGAAAGAAAAGAAAAAGTTTATCAGGGGATACAAAGCCCAAACAGCCTCAAGCAACAGGCTTAAAGCGGGCGATGCAAAGAATGATGTTAAAGATGAGGCAGTAGCAGAAGCATTTGGCAACAGTTTCTGCGTCCCTCTAGATTTTGAGCTGTTAAAGACGCATATGCCATATTACCAAGGCGCACTAAAAGAAAAGCTTACTTATGAACTTACATTTAATCCTAGCGGTTCTGTCATTCTTCTGAAGATCCTGAGGCTAAATACGGGGTTTTAGTGACATTTCTCTTGAGTTTGATGGTTGTTGCTAACCCTGGACTGGCCAGAACAATCTTAACCCCAGTATAAAAGTAAACATTATTTATTATGAAAACTTTTATACACGCCATTACAGAAAATAGAAACAAGCGGGACACTCTTTGGAACATACATCTAAATCAGTCTCTAAAGTCCTTAAAAAGAATTTTGTTATTGTTTACTGAAGAAACAACCCCTTTTCAGAGAGAATCAGAAGCGTTTTATAACCAAAATTGAGAAGGTTGACTGTGCAATAAATGGCAAGTCTGATCAGTTGTATTCAGGGCGCGGACTTTTACCTCACAACACTTTGATGAAATAAGAAAGTTGTTCGCTGGAGGTAGGCAAAGGGATCCTGCAGTTGATCGTGTATGTAAAAAACTTCGCCTTTATGATGTAAGGCTTGAAGACTACTTAATAAACAAATATGGGCTGTGGCTGGATTTTAGATCTAATTTGACAACAGATTGTTTGGAAAGTGGAGAAAAGGATAGGGCAAGACGGTATAAAAAAAAATATTCACAAGAAAGCAGACGGAAAAGGGGTCCAATAAAAATGCACATTTTTATGGTTTGGGGTGTCAGTTAAACATTGAAGAAAACGACTAAAAGATGTGGCTTATTAAAATGCAGAAGAAATATTCTAATAAAAACAGATGGATAGCTTGAAGTTTCTGCCAAAAGATCCGCACTGTTCTCTTATCTGCGGTATTACTGGGTGGGGGAAAAAACTGTCTTCGTACTTGATTTGTTACAAACAATATACCGGTTTTATTACGAACACTTTTTTATATTCTGCACAACCATTAGGCACAACAAGTCTTACAAGAAAGGAAGTTTTTTTGGACAGATGAGAAATATATTTCTAGTTGATCCTAGCGACAAACTGAGCGACTGTTTAGAACTTTAAACTATAGACTATTTGAGGCACTGAAACGCTGTTTATTATTGATGACTGTTCAGCTGAACGAGACATTGTTAAAAAAAAAAAGGTCTGTCAAAGCTAGGCCTTTAGCGGCCGCCACGCCTTAGTTTCTGTGTGGCTCTTAACTCAAAAATACAATGCTGTCTTAAAAGACTTTAGATCGCAGTTAAAATCAGTTGTATTATTTACACAAAGGACAAAGACAGTTTTGAAGAATGTTTAAGTGAAAATTATATAATAAAAGACAAAGATGAGCCAAAAAAAATAAAAGACCTAGCAGAACACAACTGAGTTTGTCTAACAGGAGTGCCAGGAAATTTTTATGATTTGAATATACAGATGACGGGTTTACAAAGGAACAAAAAATTGAAGACAAAAAACGGCAGCAGCATCCTGCCCTAGAAGAGATAAGAAATTTAAGAGCAAACGATTTGGCCCAAACGTGAATACAACTTCATAAAAAGAGAATGCTTGGGCGTTGCTTCCTGAAATTGACTGGAATTTAAAGTTTAAACTACGAAGCCCCAATGTATACTATATAAGAACAACAATTTTAGAAAAGCCTTAAATGCTGGGCCCATTCTTGTTTTGGGCCCTTTTCCCAGGAAAAACAACAGAAAAAGAAAATTGAAATAACTAAGCGAGGTTCTGAATTTAGTGCTACAGAGAAAGAAGTCCTTAGCTGAAGTGGGGGGCGACACCGTCGGCTTAGAATTTACCCCCAAACTAGAATCACTACCTAGGCAAATGACGATGATTTTTCGCTTATTTATTACTCCGAGGGGGGGCGATACTAGTTTGCCAGAAAAATGCGTTTATTAGAGGCATTTCAAATAAAGGCTGAAACTTGGATGCCCCTTTTAAGCTCGTTATTGGTTATTACTAAAAACGGAGATGAAATAAACACCCTTGCATCATCCGACAAGGTTACTAAAATGGTTGACAAAGACAAACTACAGTACTGACTTTATTTTCATTAAGTATGTTGATTTTATTGCGTTTTACTCTGTTGATGAAGTGCTGCCAGAAGGATTACTAAGAAGATATGTATAAGATTAATTTTAAAAAATAATCTTATTTAAAAATGGAGGTTCAACAGTTTAGTTAGAGCAAATAACTGAACTTCAAAAGGAAATAGAAAGCGACTTGGATAAGTATAGAGTTACTAGAAAGAAATTTTGCTAAAGCATTAAATACTCTTTCTTATGTAATTACTGGCTCATCAGATGTTTGCTAGCGTAAGTGCTGGGTTTGGCATTGCTGTTTTAGCTACTGGGGTTGGTGCGCCAGCCTCTTTAGCATTAGGCGGTCTTGGGTTAGGGTTAGGTGCCATGTCTATGGTTGTAAGTGCCGTTTTAAAAAAATTAACTCCTAATTACAAAAGCACACTGCCATTGTTCCCTAGCATCAGCAAAACTTTGCTCATTAAGATTAAGAATAAGCAAATCAATTTCAGGATGAAAACATTACGGATGAAGAATTTCAGAAGCTATGGCCGATGGCGACGATTACAGACAAAAGAAAATTGAACTTCAAAAGGAGTGGAGAAAGACTTTTACTTCCCGACAGGTAGACACTGATGCAATTAAACAGAACATTGAAAAACAAAACAAAATGATCAGTTAAAACCAAAATAGGGTTAAAAAAAAGTTTTAGCAAAAATAAACACTATTTTTTTTGTTAACTTACTGTGTTTGGCGGGACCAATTGCAGCTCTTCACGAACAAAAAATCTTTTAGGGGGCAGGCCTTTTAGAGTAAGTAGCACCGCTAGAAGAGAGAGTTCTCTCAAATAATATACGGGAGGGTCCCGTTTTCATAATTTTTTCAACTTCATATACGTCTACACTCCATATGGGATCTGTAGCTCTAATTCTAACATCGCCCTCTGCCTCTCCAGGAGCATACAATTATCTTACTTTTAGTCCAAACGGCAAGAGTTTTTGAGTCCCCTGCACATCTTCAGTAATGCTATTTTTTTTTAATTTGATTGCGTTTACTGGTTTAAGGGGCCCGTTGCTTTAAATTCTTTATTGTTCATTGCGCGTAAGACTGCTGGCAGCCTTCTAACCCATTCTGTGTTGCGTTTCTCTGTACTTCGTAGTGTACTTCGTAGTGTCCATAATTTCTCTGTGATATTGATAGGTAAACAGGCGTTTTAGCTAGATTCTTATTAAAGTTTTCTACTAGGGCTTGTGATCGATGGTTGCCTGGGATCCCTCTCTTAACTGTAACATGATGTTTTAACAACAGCTGGTTTACAGAGCCTTTTAAACTCTTTTCCATCATCAACTTGAATCATTCTTGGATACTTTAATGGACCTCGCATTATATTTGTTGTAAAGCCACAGCCACAGCAGTTGAGCTTTTATCCGTTAAAGGCTCGGCGTCTTTATACCTTGAAGCCATGTCAACAACTGTCAGAGCATACTTAAACTTTTTTCTTCTAACTTTATCATGTGGGAGATACAGCAAGTCCATTTGGTGGGTGTCATTAGGAACTGAGTTAACAAATCTAGGCCTTATTATTCTTTTGGGAGGCAGGCAAATATATTTGCCAATTGCCTGTTTTGAAAGCCAGTCTTTCGATCTGATTCAGTCACTCTAGCAGCTTTTCTCAGTTTTTCAATAGCGTCTTTCCTTTCCAATATCCTTTAGGGGAATAATATATTTTATCCATATTTTAACTATCTTTTTATTACACTTTAACTATAATTTTTAGATTGTTTGTGCAAAAAATATAGATTGCTCCCATAGCACCCACATTAAACCCAATTTCTGCTATTTCTGTTCTTCTGACGGTTCATAAAAGTCAGATAGTTCTGGGGGTGGCGTTGTTAGAAACTTCTTTCCTGTCACTAAGTAATACTCATTCATTGCCTCATCAAAAGTCTGTAAATGTTGTGCTCTGCCTGTCCCTGTTCTCTTAACTTTGTATTATAAAGTCAAGGAGCAATTCGTCTTTTCTCGTAAGCGTCTCTTGCCTTAGCTAAATCCTCTATTGCCTTGTTATGACGTTCTCCTCTTCATCAGACCGCAATTTACTAAACATATAATTGCTTCAGAGAAGGCTAAAGCTTAACAATAGCTCCCCCTACCATCATAACTACTCCCGCCATCTTTTTATAAATTATTTTCTTATGAATTAATCTTTCTATGAACTAACATTTTCTGGGATAATTTCCCCCGTGTAACAAGAAAGTCTTTTGAGGCAATCCCTGCAGTTAATTACAACTATAACCTTAACAACGTCCTCAATGTCTAACCTTCCTAGGTCAGCCGGCTTCATTTTAAACTGTTTTTTGCTAGCATGCTATAGCCTAACTAAGGCCGCTAATTACGGGAGAGTGGTAAATCGTATTGATAATCTTTTTTCACTCATCTTTTTATTAACTAAAAAAATAATTAAAATAATCATAATACGAAAGGATGTCTATGTGCTTTTTAAAACATATAATCTTTTGTTGTTAAAGCTAAAAATAAGGTTGCAACTAGTTTTGGCGGGAAACTTCTATCTTTCCCATGTTGGGCGGTTTTATTCCTAACAAGCATTTTGCAAGGGTTGAATAGACTATAACGCCAACAATAGGCACTGCATAATTAACCAGCGTTAAACTCATGGTTTTTTAAAAATATTATAATTTTTTTTTATTGCTTTTTAAAATGGATTGTGACGAACTATTTAAAGTGTGAGGAGCAAGCAGACTACTCGCAGACAACTGCCATAAAGAAAGATTTTATTCTCTGGCTGCGTGTGGAAAAACTAAACAGTATTAGGTGTTGAACTAAGTATTGAACAGATCCAACAACTGTCTACATCAGACGTTGAGAAGTACTACGCTAGGTACGAAGCACAGCTAGGGTCAAAAATGGTTAAATCGGTGGGTCAGACAATGATTAGTCTTATGCCAAGTTAGTAAGTAAGATGGCGCCGGTTGATTCAGAAGAAGATTTAAAATACGACTTATCACAAGATCCGGTTTAAACAAGTCCGTAGAAACACTTGCATGTGACATGTACTACAAATTTGGGACTATGTTATGCCCATTCATCATGGGATTAATTACTTTATCATATTAATTTGATCATATTAAATTTAATCGCAATAAAAAAAATGAGCGATCAGGAGAAGAAGACGCCACAGGACAATCCGGGAGGAGCAGAATGTACCACAATGAATGTACCACAAGTAAATGTACCACAGGTGAGTAATGTTACTAAGTCTAAAAGTCCTGGGGCGTGTTGAGGCCGGGCCGTAAAAATAGCTGAATGGAACAGACTGAGAACATCAAACCAATCAGCAAAAAAAAAATTGTTAATAGTAATACAGCACGCCCACCGCCCAACAACACACCCAATAACAACAACACATCAAACAATAAGATGTATCATTATATATTGGAGCTGCTGTTGTTGCTGGGGTGGTTTTTTTAGCATACAAAAAATACCTAAAAGCCATACCTAACAAAAAAGCCGCAAGCCCCCACAGTAAAAAAAGAAGAATCGCCTTCTGCAAAAAAAAGGCAACCTCCTGCAGTAGATCCATTTTCTATGGAATAGTTTTTAAAACTAGATAAAGTACCAAGTTAAGAACAAATAAGTACAAGTTAAGTTTTGTTATAGAAAGTACTTTTTAAGTTAAGTGCAAGTAAATTACAAGTTAAGTGCAAAAAATAAAATTCTAGTTTTAAGTACTAGTTAGGTTCTTAAGTAAGTACAGTTAGGTTCTTAAGTTTAAATACAAGCCAAGTCTGTCAAGTTAATCTTTTAAAGTTTTTCCAATTTCCCTACAGCATATGAAAACCAGGATTGACGTAAGTTCTCTTGTTATTGTTAGAGACTAGTGATTTTTTGTTAACAGGGAGTTTTTGTTTTACTTGATGAAGAGTAGAGCGCAAATTAACATTTGTGTGATGAAATACTTTGTTTTCAAGAGGGGTTGCCCTTTTAGTTATCGTGAGTTATATTTTTTTTTGACAAATTCTTTACTTATGCCTTTAGCCTTCTTCATTACAGAAGTCTGGCTGGCAACGCTATACATCTTTGACCGCCAAACCAACATATTCTTTGATAAAATGTCCCATTAAGTTCATCCTTCATCTTTCCAATCACTTTCTTGTTCACGTTGAATGTAAAGGACTGCCTTTAAGATAGTCACATGTGTCGTACCATCCATCATTCCTTTAGCCACTTCTGTTCTAAATCCTTATAAAGTCTTCTGTGGGAACGTCTAGAATAAAACTATCAGTGTCTGTGTAAAGGACTCTTGCTTCTGGGTACCGCGGTTTTAAAGATCGTACAGAAATTCTAACATCAATAACTTTGACAACTCTAATACAGTAAATCCGATAAAACCGGCTTGTCCAACTTAACATCCCTTTTTCTTCATCATAATGCCAACCAGGCTGTCGTTTAAAACTTCTAAAGTCTTGATAGTTAGGTTTCGAGGCAAACTTAAATTGCTTGGTTTTCTTTGGGAACTAATTTAACATCTTTGCGTTTGTGGGGGATTTGCCATGGGTTTTGCCAAAACAGCTGTTGTTCATCAGTTTAAAGAAGTCCTTTTTCTGAAGCGTTAGTGGCTTGGGGTTCTAAAATCAGTATTCTTCTTGGATGTATGGCCTCATAAAGGGCTCTGATCAAAAGCAATGATTCTAGAGCAGCTGTCAGCTTAATCCGTGTCTTAAGTAAAACTGTAGGAGTCTGTAATGACACACATATTTAGTCTTGTGTCGAAGATTAGGCACAAGTTTAGGCGGCCCCGATAGGCTCATCTTTAATCTTTCTGCGGCTAGGGGGTAATCGTGTGGGGATCGTGTAGTTCATACGGGATTCTAAGTCTACTTCTAAGATTAGTCCCATTGAAAATTTTCCCGGCGGAAGCTGTGACAACATACTTAACACAGTATTAAAAATTATGAGGGTCTTTTATCATTGTAAAGTTTCTCAGTGGAAGCGGTTGACTCATGGCCCATCCATACAGATTGTTGGCGTCTAAGTACATTGATAGTTGGATGGTTTAGTGGAATCTAGCCGTCTAAAATACTTGTTTTTAGCTTTGCAGTAAGGATGTGAGGCCCATGCTAATACCTCCCCCCAACCCATCTTCATCATCTCGAGTGTGGGTAGATCAGATATTAAGTCAATATGAATGTTTGTAGACTTTAAGAATGCATTTCCCCAAGAAAGGCCAGGCGCAGAAGATGTAATGTGATGAGTCTAAGTTGTAATGTTTCATGCAAGTAGACTGTAATTCTGAAAGACGTCTGCCAATAAACCACGTCAAACCCAAAAAATATTGATCGTGATAATCGCCCATTGTTTCACAGTGTAATTTTTGCCCAGGGGTTTCTGAGCGTATTCATAGTCAGCATCAGTTTGTCTTTGCCCCTAAGACTAGAAAAGAAAGCGCCCCTTTGGAGGAAGTAAGTCTTCATCAAACCGTCCCACGAGTTCATGTATTCATAAGGATAAACGGCCTTTACGCACTAAAGATGGGGCAAAGTATTGTTTAGTGATTTGGAAGTCTTGTAGAGATCCCCCTAATTTATCCAAACTAGCCATCAGATGTTGGGCGAGTCATAAAAGGATAAAGAGTCAAGAGGTAAAAGTCATGTACTTTTCTGAGACTGTGCAATGCAGGTTTAACCCTCTTATATTCAGAAGTCACTGCTTGCATGATAAAATGAGAATCGTAGCCTCTTAGGTTATGAAAGAAGATAGGCAGCTTTCCATGTCTTAGGGTCAACCTTAAGCTGAAGATTACAATTGTTGTGCGCAGCCCCTCTGAACTTTCCAGTAATGTGATTGTGGTCTCTTACTGCGTGCCTAATAATTCTTTATTGCAAATCCAACAGTGTGTAGATGAATCATAACGTTCTTGGTCTTCAGGAGTCATAACAATGTCTGAAAGATTTAGTTGGTTGGAGTAGTGATTGCGAAGTTGTTTCATCTGCTCTAAAAATCTGCTAGCTGCGTTGGGGCCTCTGTAAATCTCAGGTGTTGTGTGTTGGCCGTCTGACCTAACAACAATAAACGCATAAGAACAGATCTGATGGTGGGTTAATAAGGTTGTTTTTTGTTCTTGCTGTTGTGGGCCATAGTACTGTGGTAAGACTTGATTCAAAGTCGGCATAAACCACGTACGGGCTCATCTGCATTTTGTGTAAATTTTTAAAACTACTTTAGACCCAGGTTTAGGTGTGAGGAGTTTGGTTTCACAGTCTACAAAACTTTACAATGTTTCTTATGACTGGCAGCGCTTCTATAGTTGGGATTCTGACCAAACACCTTCTACAAAGCTCCTGTTTAGATTTATCCTTTGACGTAAAGGCCATAAGTCTGCTTATTGTTCTGATTAATACATAATGACTCTTTGTACTATCTGCAAACAGGATAAGTCTACATGTTTGTAAGCGGTCGCCTAAAGTAGGGGCGTTGGGAGAAAATCCTTAGAGGACTAGATTGTCTACTACAGACCATTGTATACGTTTACAGTGATTGGTTTGTTTTGCTCTTCAAACTGAGATATGCTTTCTATGCTTACTGGGAAGGTTATGTTATCAAAGTTCAGTCTCTTGCTTATATTGTTCATAATTGGAAACTCTGTTTGCATGATTTTTGACAGGATGTAAATGCGCTAAAACACCCACATAAAACACATGCTGTCAGAATTATGTATGTTTAAGACTGCTCGTTTTAACTCTAACTCTTTTGGGAGAGGAAGGTAAGAATTGCCAACTATAGGATAGAACTTTGTTTGTCTCAATTTGATTTCAAGGACTGTTCCTTCAGACCACCCAGAACCCCTTAACTTTGCTTCCCACTTGCATGGTTAAACTGGGTAAGCATGTAGTCAGCCCAGTCAGAGTTAAAGTCGTGATAGCTGATTACTTCTTTCTGTTTAGTTGAAACCCAGACTTTCCATGCTACTATCATCAGGCGTTATATAATCAATTAGAACGGTTAACAGCACTTTTACTGGCGGCTCCATCTGAAGGACTCTGGGATTTTAGAGATAGCATGTGCTACACTTTCATGAACGTTTGTAGGGTTAATAATATTCATGTCTAATTCACTAAACGCATCGCTTAATGTTTTTTTTTTTCAATATCAAATATTTCTTCCATCGTATATAGTTTTCCGTCCTCGAATTTACTTGTGGTCGTCATTTTTAAAGCCACAATATTTACGTAGATTAAAAAAATAAATTTATATAAAGTAAGTAAAACACGCTTTTTTTTCTTCACCCAAGCGTTGCAACACTTCAAGACACGTTAACCTTACAATAACACCCGCCAATATTTTAGCTTTTTCTACATCACTACAGTCAATGTTCATTCCCTTTGATTGCTTCATTAAATAGTTCACTATGATTTTTTTATTATATTGTTTACATCATTCTCAAACCCAGATTCACTAAAACCAATGTTTAGTACTTTCATTGTTTCGTTGAATAGGTCATTACAATCTTTTATTATATTGTTTACATCATTCTCAAAAAACCAAATTCACTAAAATTAATGTTTAGTACTTTCATTGTTTCGCCAAATAGGCCATTACAATTCTTTAAATCAGATTCACTAAGTTCGGCAGCCATTTTTTAAATCTAAAATAAATTAAAAAAATAATTGTAAAATTCAGCTGTTATTTATAGCCTTTTCTAATCGCAAAACCTAATCTTCATTAAAGCAAATAGTTACCCTGAAGGGCAGGTGAAAAAGTTAGATTAAAATCTTTAGAAGCCATATAATCAACTAATATGGCAACTAACTTTATAGCTAGTGGGGGATAAGAATCTGGTATTTCACTGATGGCCTGCTTCACGTTTTGTTTGTATATTTATGTGATTAAAAAGATCGTAATTGATTCTTCAAACCTTCTCCTTAACTCTTCTCTATGGCCCTTCCAATTCAACTTGTAAAGTATATTAGTAAGCTTTTAACTTCTTCGGGCTTCATTTTTAAAACAGAATAAAATTATAAATTAAAAAAAATAATTAATCAGTTTCTCTTGTAAATTCAACTGTTATTCATAGTCGTTTCTAATCGTAAAACCTGATCTTCATTAAAGCGAATAACTACTCCTTCAGGGGTGTAGTAGAAACAGTCAGATTAACATCTTCAGGAGCCATATTATCAACTAATATGGCAAAATAACTTAATAACTGGCTGGGGCCAAGAATCTGGTATTTTACTGATAGCTTCCAATACACTTTCTCGCATGTCTATGCGATTAAAAAAGATCAGTAATTAATTCTTCAGACCTGTTCTTTAACTGATCTTTTATCCCCCTCCCCTCCTCTCCCAATCCAGCTCGTAAAGTATATTAATAAGCTCTGTAGCTGGTTCGGCCTTCGTTTTTAAAACCCAATAAAATCATAAATAAAAAATTAATTAGTTTCTCTCTCCCTCATTCACCTCCACATCTCTGTCTGTCTGTCTGTCTGTCTGTTTTCTTCTTTGTCTGTCTGTCTGCACACCCACACACACCCCCAACCCACCCGCCTCACCCACACACCCCCACCCACCCCCCCACCGTGTGGTAGGGGAGTAAAACACTTATCACCATAAATCATTGTATAAATTTATTGGCACAAAATCAATACACGCCACAATTAGTTGTCAATGCCAACAACCAAACAAATGCTACAAACCTTCTTCACCTCCAGTGCCCGCTTAATGCGCATGCTCAGTGGAATTAAGTCCGCTGAGCGTGCGCATAAACAAGGTAAAACCGCTGCGACTGTGGTGGCTATATATTTTGGAACAGTCTGGCAGCAGGAGCGTTAAACCATATACGTTTTTATTTCATTTTATGTTCTCAGAAGAGAATGTAAATATACGGGTTCACGATCGCCCCATTGTTATTCTGCACGGAAACCCCCGTTTTAATTTGCTAAATACGTCAATTTTTGGCGGTTTGGGGTGTAATTTTTTTTGTAAAAATAGGTGTTAATTTTGGCCAAAACTGACATGTGATGGACGTGATTTGTATGTGAAAAAGGGGGTTTTCGGCAGAATAACATGGGGGGTCGTGAAAACCCTAATTTTATTCTCTTCTTTGGGAAAATTTAAAAAGTTGCATCAGTTATTATGGTTGGCTCTCCGATACTTTGAATGAACGTGGGGTGAAAAAA
>CM031606.1:91468735-91539191 GCA_018398815.1 Conus ventricosus | reverse complement strand
TCCCGTTGATCAATTTTCTAATAGTTCAGCTGTCTTTTGGGGGTTTTCCTTTTATGGAACTTTCATCCACATGCATAGTCATCTGCATATTGTACTATTACAATATTATTTGACACAGATTGTGGTAAATCATAGAGCAGAATATTGAATAAATGAGGGGCAATAACTGATCCCTGTGGGATTCCCATTTGGGGAAATCTTAAGGTGGAATAGGAGTTGCCTACTTTTGTTTGCATACGTCTATCAGATAAGAAATTCTTAACATAGTCATAGATATGTCCAGATAGACCAATACTTTTTAATTCATACAGTAATCTACCATGCCAGACATGGTCATAGGCTTTCTTTATATCAAAGAATGTGGCCAGTACATTTTTTCTACGAGCAAACTGATGTTTAATCTGTGTTGTTAGTTTCACTAAATGATCAATTGTGCTTCTCTTCTTCCTGAAACCTGCTTGATTGGTAGGGATAACTTTCTTTTATCACAATGGTAAATTAGTCTGTTTAAAATGATTTTTTTGCCTCAGTTGCATGCAGGTAATGGAGCACCATCTTTTTTTTTCTTCTTTTTTTTGGGGGTGCTACGACATGCCTCTCTTCATAGGCCGAACGGAAGAAGAAAAACGACACTCACTCTCCATGCAAATCTGTATGTTCTTTCACAAATGGACAATATCTTGCTGGTTTTAATTTTTGGGCGCTTGATACATATTGTCTGGTTTATTTTTTGTACTCATGTGTAGTGTATTGATGCATTGTCTCTGCTGTGGAGAGAGAGAGAGAGAGAGAGAGAGAGAGAGAGAGAGAGAGAGAGAGAGAGAGAGAGAGAGAGAAAGAGAGAGAAAGAGAGAGACTCAAGACTCAAGACTCAAAAACTTTATTACTCAAGGATAGAGATTTTAGGCAGTGCCTATTCTTCCAATCTGTCCTTGCTATTCTACAACATTCAACTAAACATACTGCACATATTAATAATGGTAGAAACAATGAAGAATATAGCAACATTATAATAATAACAATAACAATAGTAATAAGAATAATAATGATTAAAAAAAAAAAAAACCCATTACAAAATTACACAAACATAATCAAAGACGTACGTGCGCGCTCACATGCACGCACACGCCCACACATACACGCACGCACGCGTACACCCACACCCACACACCACACACCCACCCACACATACATACATACACATTTTCATCAGCTAATATAGAGGCAAACATAAAAGTAGGGCGTTGAGACTATGATCAAAAGGTTAGATTTATTGTTCAAGTAAATGTTTATGTATTGCTGATTTGAAGGACGGCAGTGATTGACATGTTTTGGCAGACGGAGGAAGAGAGTTCCACACAGATGGACCAAAAAATGCAAAACTAGATTTGAACAAATCAATGCGGACACGTGGTAAAATGTAATTATTTGAATCATATCGCGTTGTTGCCATTTGGATAAACTCAGCAAGATATGTTGGCGCCATGTTTGTATGGACTTTAAACATTAGTACTGCCTTGTTATAGGTCAGTTGTCTCTGCAGTGGTAGCATCATTAGTTTTGCGAATTTGCCCGTGGTTGATAGAAACTTGTCGGGAAGAATCAGCTTAATTCCCCGTCTATGCATAGAGTTGATCTTTTTTATGTGATTTTCACCGGCGCCACTCCAGACAGTGGACGCATAGTTGATGTGAGAAAGGCAATGGGCTTCAAAAAATAATTTCCGGATGTGTGGTTCAACATAATAACTGAGTTTATTGAGCAAAAACAAATTGCGAGCCAACTGTTTGCAAACATGATTTATATGTGATTGCCATTTAAAATTATCATCAATAATCACGCCTAAGAACACGGTGTTCGGTAACCTGCTCGATCAAGGTTTCACTCATTTTTAGGCTCAACATAAGATGCTGTCGTTGATGTTTCTGTCTCGATGCTAGGACCATACATTTTGTTTTGTGCGGATTAAGGACCATTCGGTTTCGGTTGCACCATTCTAAGACATCATTTATACTTTGTTGTAACGATATTTGTACAGACATGATGTTGTATCACTACAGTGAAGAGAACTGTCGTCAGCGAACAGATCACAGATGACATCATTGTGAGATATGTGCATCGGTAGGTCATTTATAAAAATACAGAAGAGAAGAGGTCCAAGGACAGAGCCCTGTGGAACGCCACAGCTCACTATTCCTTCAGAGGAATAAGTACCGTTTAAGTAAACACGCTGGGTCCTGTTTTCAAGATATGACTGAAAGAAGGTAACTACTGCCGGATTTTGAACATATGCAGTCATTTGTTTAATAATATGTTGTGGTCTACAAGATCAAAGGCTTTCTTAAAATCGAGGAAAACAGTTCCAGTGAGTTTTCTTTCGTTGATGGCTGATAGCCATGTATCACAGAGGCGTGTTAAGGCCGTGTGGCATGAGTGATTTCGACGAAAGCCTGACTGAAATGGGTGGAACAGTTTGTGATGTTCCATATGTTTAGTTAGGTGTTTGTGAACATGCATCTCAAGAGGTTTCGATACAACGGATAAAAGAGATATTGGTCTAAAATTGTTTAAATCAGTGAGATCTCTTGATTTGGGTAAGGGAATAACTTTTGCTGCCTTTAGACCACATGGGAAGACATTCTGATCAATACACAAATTATAAACATACGTAAGGGTATCAACAATGTAAGGTAGAGCAAGCTTGAGTATAGAAGCATTTAAGTTATCTGGACCCATTGCTTTTTTATTTTTAAGTTTTGAAATTAAGGAACCAACTTCATTAATAGCAAGCAAGGGGATGCTAAATGAATCTCTAGTATTCAATCGTTCTTGGCAAAACGATTGGAGAACAGCTGGAGTCGCATATCGATTAAAGAATGTGACACTGGCAGCTGTTTGTACTGATTCAGTTACCTGAAGAAATGATTGTTGAAAGTGTTAGCAGACCACATAGTCGCAGTATTATCTGATTTCTTTCTCGACTTGTCAGTTATTTCATTAACAGCACGCCATAATGATGCTGTATCCCTGTTTGCGTTTATCAGTTTCCTAAAATGCTCAGATTTTGATTTTCTAACCAGATCTGATACTCTGTTTCTCTGCTTTTTATATTCATCTACTTTTTTTGCGGTTTTAAGTGCATCCCTTAGTGCCATTTCTATAATAATGTCTTTTGTCAGCCAACTGGGAAGTACTCTGTGTTTTACCCTTTTTCTTCTAAGTGGGGCATGTTTATCAACGATTGAGAGAAAGATATTATACCAGGTATTATACGCTTCATTTGGATCTGTGTAATTGAGTACACTGTAGAAAGGAGCTAAGCTTAAGTCGAGGAAAAATTCATCCTTACTGAAATTTTTGAAGCAGCGATATTGAATGGTTGTGTGGCCCTTATTCTGTTGCTTTGGAAGTTTACAAGACCAAGAGAGAGAGAGGGAGAGAGAGAGGGGGGGAGAGGGAGAGAGAGAGAGAAAGAGAGAGAGAGAGAGTGAGGGGGAGAGAGGGAGAGAGAGAGAGAGAAAGAGAGAGAGGGAGAGAGAGAGAGAGGGAGAGAGAGAGAGAGAGAGAGAGAGAGAGAGAGAGAGAGAGAGAGAGAGAGAGAGAGAGAGAGAGAGAGAGAGTACACCTGTGTGTACTGATTTTCGGACGCTGATCAATTCTAACTCAGCTTTCCAAGTGACAATTCTTTTTCAAGCATAGTCTTAAGATATAATGGTTTACCATATCTATACTTCCCAATGCACATTTTTGCAATTAATATTAAATGATTAACATACCTTTTCTCTTCACCTGAAAGGTGTGCATTATCCACAATTCCCAAAAGAATATTCAATTCATTAAAATTCACTTTCTTGTAATATTTTCGAAAGAATACATCTTTTACACCATTCGAAACACATGCGATTTGCTTACAATTAACAGAAAAATGCTCAACATAGTCCACTTCATTTACACAGTATGGGCACTTATTATTTTCTGCAATACCCATTTTACATAACAGTATATAGTTGGATATATGTTGTGGATAATTTTCCATTGTAATTCTCTGATTCTGCTTTCTTTAGTTATTGAATTTGTGAGGGACCAGTGTTGTTTAGTAATGGTAATGTTGAACTTATGTCGCCAAAATCTAACACAACATGGCTCTGTGTATCGTTTTTCTTGAAAGAAGTTGTAAAGCATTTTTACTTTTGTCATTGCAGAATTATTAAATAAAAGTGGAGTGATCTCAAAAATGGGGAGTTTGTATTATACTCCCTGTTTGGCTAGTATACTTACCATGTCAGACAATAGCATTCACGGCAGTTAGTCTGCTCTGCCAGGCCGAAGTTTTTGTGTGGCTAATGCAGTGATAAGACAGTCACGTGGTGCCCAACCCACTTCCGCCGTAGGGAGAAGCCAGTGTAAGTCTCCCATACGTCATTCATCGAGGCCTGCGCGCAAGGTAACCCCAGAACCTTGGCGCTAGCGGGGAAGGTAGGGCGGGCATTAGAGTCTGACATGGTAAGTATACTAGCCAAACAGGGAGTATAATACAAACTCCCCATTTTGGCGTCATATACTGTACCATGTCAGACAATAGCAGAATTCATAGTAAAAGGAGGAGGGCGAGTGCCCTAGTGGTTCCTGGGGTTACCCGATATGGATGCATTAGCCGCCACAAAGGGATACCATTAGAACCATCAGCCCTGGTCATGCGGATGTCCTCAATTAAAATTTTTATGAAGGGATTCTCCGAACGCCAAAAGGGCGGGCCTCCAGGAGGTGGCGCATGGGAACAGAGTGCGGGGAATGCTGCCGAAGTGGCCAGCGCTCCTGACCTCATGGGCCCGGGGGGAAGAGACGGGGAGATCCTCGATGCCGGGGAAATAGGCATTCTGACCGTCTTGGAGAGCCACCTAGAGACAGTGCCAGCTGAGATGTCTTTCGTGTTACTGGGGTTGATGGAAATAAGAAGACGTCTTTGTGAAACGCGCCGGGGCGCGAGCGTTCCCAGAATGTGTTAGACATCGAGAAGGGCAAAGGGCTATGTCCGAAAGGTGTCGCCCCTAGTGTATCCGCCAGCGGGGGATGACGAGGTAAGGGGAGGGACTCCCGGGTTCTGGTTCTTGGCTGGGAACTCGGGAAGGAACTTAAGAGAGACGGCACCGTCTCGGTGGAAGGCAATGTCTCTGGGGTCCCCGCAAAAGGGCATGGATCTCGCCTCGGCCGTCTCGCGGAAGCGAGGGCGGGGAGGAAGGTAGTCTTCATAGACAGAAGGTCGAAAGGAATGGGACAAAGGCTCAAAGGGGGTTTTATTGAGGACGTCAAGAACAGTGAAGAGGTCCAAAGGGAAACACGTCTAGGGATTGGGCCTCACAAAAGGAAGCCCCTCGGAGATCTCTCTGAGAAGGAAATAAATTCTCAAAGGAAGGCCCCGGCCATTTGGAGGAGGGTCGTGCAGATGGCCGACCTGTAGCCCCTGATGGAGCTAGCAGAGAGATTAATTTGGGGACAGGAAATTTCCTTTTTTTGGGAAATGTTGGTGGGGCGAATGTGGGGGACAGAATTGGCTTTGCACCATGAGACCCTTTTCCTCCATCTGCAATCGTAAAGGGACTCTGTGCTAGCTCTGCGAGAGGACAGGGCTAGGTCTCGGAGTTCCTGAGAGGCCCCGGCGATGGAGAGGGTATTGAGGAGGGAAAACGGACCTGTCCGTTCGAGAGGGGGTTTTGGGATGTTCGCAGCCGGGCTGACACAGAAGCCAGGCGTGGAGGGAAGAACCTGGGGATTGGCGTGAGGGAGGCCCGAACGGGGTTGCTTGACATGTCCCACCTGGTGTTCAACGAGAGGGGGTTCGTGAGTGAGGGACTTGAGGTCCGGAACCAGGACTGAGGGCCACCATGGGGCTATGAGAATGAGCCTGGGTCTCTCCGAGTCTCGCCTTCCTGATCACCTTGTGGAGGATCGGGAAGGGAGGGAAGGCGTAAGCTATGAGGCCGACCAGGAAAGGGACGGGGCGTCGATGCGTAAGCCTGGGGTCCGGGCCCGGGACACAACCCCTGGCAGACGATGGTTGAACGGTGGCAAAGAGGTCGATCATTGGTCTGAACCAATGTTCCCACAGGGTTTTGAAAGGGTAACCAGCGGAGGGTCCATTCCGTGTGGAGGACAGACTTGGATGGGCTGAGAGAGTCTGCCAGGATGTTGTGAGTCCCTGCTATGTGCCCTCGCGCGAAGGGTGACCCCCGCGTGTGACACCAGCGGGGGAGGGCCCCTGTACGGAGGGAGGCCGATGGAGTGTGCCCCCCCCCCCCCCCCTTTGTTGAGTAACAAGCTACCGAAGTGTTGTCCGTGAAAAGGAGAACAAATGGGTGGGCGACTATGGACTGGAACTGGAGGAGGGCGAGCCTGACCGCCTCCAGTTCCAAGATTTTGGGATGTGAAGACGAGCAGTCAAGGATCCCCAACCCCCGAGGCGTGACTGCTCTCCAGAGGGGCCCCCCCCAGCCCGAGTTGGAGGCGTCTGGAAAAGTTCCGGGGCCTGGGATGGGAGGGAGATGGGAACTCCGGGGCCAGGTTGGAGGGGCTGAGCCACTCCTCCGTGGCCCAAACGAACCAAAGGCCCTAGGGGACGGGCGGGTTCCAGCTGTCGTTGGTCTGGGACCAACGCCGGCGGAACACTCCCTGAAGCTGTCGCTTTGGAACTTGCCTAGGGAATGAGGGGAGACAGGGACTCCTCATCCCCGGGAGGGAGGAAATTTTCCTTGCTGAAGTGAGGGGAGAGAAGCGAAGGGGGGAAATGAGATCCACTAGGCGAGCGGACCTCTCCGGGGTCGGGGAGACTACCATGGAGGTGGTGTCGAACTCATGCCCAGGAAGGTGAATTGCTGACGGGCGAGCGCCGCATTTTGAGGGGTTGGTGACGAACCCCAGAGAGGAGCAAAGATGAAGTAGCTTGGGGGTTTGTGGGATTGGGCTAGGCCTGAGAGGGGGCCAGGACGAGCCATTTCGTCGGGGTAGACAAGGAGGCGAATGTCCTCCCTGTCTGGCAAGGGAGCCATCTCCTTGACTACCTTCGTGAAGAGGAAGGGAGCCAGGGAGAGTCTGAATGGGAGGGCCTTGAATTGAAACCCCCGGGCCCCCGCCAGACGAAACGAAGGTATCGTCTGTGGGACGGGTGGATGAGGATCTGGAAGTAAGCATCTTTCAGATCTATCGAGGGGGCCCAGCCAGATGGTGGATGGAGTCCCTGATCTGGGCCGGGGTCTCCATCTTGAATCTGGTTGTCCTGAGGAATCTTTTTAAAGGGGGGAAAGGTCGAGGATGGGCCTCCAGCCGCCCGAGCCCTTTGGGACTACAAAGAGACGAAGAAAAACCCCGGGTTGGGGTGTGGTACCTCGGTGATGGCGCCCTTCCGGAGAAGGCTCCTCGATTTCCAGGCGAAGGGCCTCCGCCGGGGCGGGAGGTGGATCGCCGGTGGAAGGAGGAGGGGAGGACAGAAGGGGAAGCTTTTCGTGTGCCCAGGGAAAGACGGAACCCCTCCTGCAGAACAGAAACCACCCAGGGGTTGAGACCCATGCGCCGCCCACTGGGGCATGCCGGGACAGACTGCCTGCCAGGGGGGCGAGGGGCCGAGGTGTGTCTGAAGACGACATTTCCCGCCCCTCGGAAGGTGGTCCGCTAGTCACCTCTGGGTTGGCCTTTGGCCGAACCGAAAATTCGTTGGGGTTTTTTTCGGTTTGGGGCTAGGGTGTTTGCGGGCCTCGAGGAACACTGCTTGGGGTAGGGCTGGGGTCTGGCTGTGGTAGGCTGACGAAAGAAAGGTCTAGAAGGGCGGGGCTGACGAGGGTTTGTGGGTCGCAAAAGAAGCGGCCTGTTTGCGCTCCTCGACGGCATGGGAAATGACCGCAGAGGAATAGTCGCCGAAAAGCGACTGCTCCTGACCCGAAGCAGCGTAGGCCGCCTTGAGCGCTGGGGAGAGATGGGCCCCGTGATAGCAGGGCGTCTCTCACTGCCAGAAGGCAGTTAAAATGACCCCCTGGCTGCGCGTCCGCCGCAGCCCCAAGGTGGTGCGCTATCTTGTTGACAAGAAAACGCATAAGGGGGTCATCAAACAGGCTGGGGCCTGCCTCAGTGTCGCCCGGGTCTGAAGACGCTGAGACAATGCCTCCCTCATTTGGCCAGAGTTCCTCCGCTCGCGGTAGGAACATGTCAATGAAGGCATGCCCTGCGTGGGTGTGCAGAATGCCAGCCCTGGCGATTCTGTCCCACTCTATCAGGGTTTTGATAAGAAGAGAGGTGGATGTTGAGGGGGGCGGTTGGGAGTGAGCCTGAGGTCAGCCGGGGAAATGGCAATCTCCCTGGTGGCCGGATTGGCAGAAAAGAGAGAAAAGACATGAGGGGCCTGACGCGATCCTTGGGAATACTCCTACTGGGCCGCGTTGGGGGCTGATAAAGTCAAATCCCCGGTGGGGGAACGGCATGTGCACCCCCCGGCGAGCGAGGCCGATCTGTCCAACAAAGGAGTGATGGTCTGGGGGGCGGCTATCCTTGCCGGATCGCTGTGTAGGGGGTGACCCAGTGAAAACGGGAAAGGGGGAAGATGTTGTTAAAGGGAGGGGATTCCCTAACAACAAATCAGGCGCCAGCTCTCCAAAATGGAAAGGTCCCCAACTGGGGGAGGAAATCCTCAAAACCCCCCCCTCCAATTGTGGGTCAGTTGTTCGTGAAGGGGAAGTTCAGGTCCACCTTCGGAAGGCCATGTCAGGGGTGCCCTGGGAGTCGTGAACTCGTTGGGAAGAGGATGAAAACGAGGACGACTCCCCGTGGTTCCGTATCGGCGTGAAAGGTAGGGGACTGCCGATGGACAGCGCCGAGAGGAATGGGGGCCCAGGTCGATCCAGCTCTGGGAGCCGGATGCCACATGAGGCCAAAGATGGAGTCAGGGAAGAGTCAGAGCTAAGCCACTGATTCCTCTCGGGGAATAGAAACACCGGTCCCCGGGGAGAAAGGAGGGGTGTGGCGGCCCAGAGGCAGAGTCTCCTCGGGGACCCGGGTAACCTTGCGCACCCCGGGGGAAACACTGCCTCCTGCATCTCCCGGGGGGGGTCCGCGCCAGCCCCTTGCGTGGCAGAGGGGTCGGTGAGTGTTACGATCGCCGAGCCTCCTGGCCGTGTGGTAGCGGACGGGGATGGCTGAGAGCACGCGTAAGACTCAAGGGGCGAAAGGTTACCCCTGGCCCCGCTGGTCGATCCTCCCCCCTGAGGAACGGGACGCGGACGTTTTCCCCCAAAAGGGGAGCGGAAGAAGTCGGTCCCCAACGTCCTGTACCCCTAGGGGGATTGAGACGATCGATCGGGGTGGTTCGACCGTCGGGGGTGAGGTCGCAGATCCGAGCCCACTCGATGCCTGCGTACCTGACCCGGGATTGTGGTTTATGGGGGGGGTTCCCCCGAAGACTGGCCACATTCCCTCCACCGGAGTGTTGACGCTCCTCGTGTCCGGGTCGTGGCTGAACCCGGACACGGTTGGGAGAGCGTGCTGAGACTGTGTGACGTTAGTGGGGAGGTGCTAGCGTCACGAGTCTCAATAGATTGGGTGACGTGCGGTGATTTCCCCTCCGCGAGTCGCCACCCGTGCCCGGGCCGGGATCGGCAAGGGTCCCTGGGCCCATGATCCCGGACGCGGCATGAAAGGGAGAGGGTCTTTCCTTTTCGCGGTTCGAAGTCGAACCCGGCGAACCAGTCAGGGAATGGGAAGATTTAGAACGGAAGGTCCTTTCATGGAGCCTTGCCCTTGGATTTGGGCTTAGGGAAAGAAGCAAATGAAAACAGTCGGCAATGATGCCGATTGTTCATCCGACTGGACTGACTGTTGGACTTCGATCGCGACGATCGTGTATCCGCCGTCGGGTAGAGGGGAATCGGAATGATGGTCGCGCGTCCCCTGCACGGAACCCCCTCTACACCGACCGTACGCTCATCGTGTGCGTGAGCGGTTTGTCCCGTGGAATCGACACCCTGGCCCCTCCGGGGTAGAGAGCGACTGCCGAAGAGTGGAGCGCCTCGAGCCGTTAGTGTCCTTCACCATGTTGGGCACTGGTGGTGGGGAACAAACACGGAACGCACGATCGCAAAAAGGGGAGACAAAGAGGTGGATTGAGGGATATAAAGGGCTCAACCAACCTCGGGAGAGACACTTGAAATTGTATAAAATGCAACGAGATCTCAGTGGGGAGATCGAGGGCAGGGTTTATCGTAAGTGACGCGGTTTTGGCCGGTCGAAAACAAAATGGCGGAACGACCGGCGAAGAAATGGAAGCCGAGTGGACGACGTGAAAGTTAGGCGAATCGGGAGTCCAAATGGAAGGGGAAAGGGACCGAGATTCGTTGAACAAGGGGCCGTAAAAGCCAAAACTGGGAGAAAGGGGGAAACCGGCGATGGAGTTCCGACTTTCGAAGATCGAAAAGACGGAATGTGAAGTCGCGAGTGCCGAGACAAAAGGGCCCCAAAGGCGAGGGTGGCGTGGTTAAACAAATGAATAAAGCCCCACCAAACCAAAAGCCCCACCGGTTCAAGAATGAAAGGGTTGAAGCGCGCAAGCCCAACAAATAAGCAAAGAAGCAAACACAAGGCTAACTAAACACAACGGCAAAGAGAAGGGGAGACAGAGCACAAGACTTATCTTGCTTGGACGGCAAAACCGAGAGAGAATGACGTATTTGGGGGAAATTACACTGGCTTCTCCCTACGGCGGAAGTGGGTTGGGCCACCACGTGAAATGTCTTTTCACTGCATAGCCACACAAAAACTTCGGCCTGGCAGAGCAGACTAACTGCCGTGAATGCTATTGTCTGACATGGTACAGTATAGACGCCAAAAAGTTGCTAGTGTCTAAGTCTGATCGAGTACTCAAGAAAAAATGAAGTGCAGAATATACAACATGATATTCCAAAAAGAGGGGTGGCGATGGCTTTAAGATTTGTTTCAATTCATCATAGTTAGAAATCTTTTCATTGATTAGTAAATCATGCACGTATGTAACACCTGCATAGCCCATTGTTTAAAAAAGACAACTTTATTTGATATAGAATATGAGCGTTGTTCCACAGGCATTCCATTTTTGAATTTAGTGCAGTGGTTTTTTTGTTGTTATCTAGCCAAACAGTGGCAACATCTTTCCAAAACACAGCATTAATTGTTTCTAATCCTTTAAAACTAGACGCTCCCAGTGTGGAGGTGAAGCAGGCTAGATTTCTACCAAAGATAGAGAAATATTCTCTGGTATCCAAGACCATTTACAAATATCAATGCTTTGGACATTTGTCAAACCATTCACACAGAAATGATTTTTGCAATAATTTCAAATCTATCATTTTAATTCCCCCATTATCAATCTCACTAGTAATGACACAACGTTTGACTTTTTCATAAGCTTTTTTGTTGCAATCTCTTTTACGCCATAAAAACCGAAAAAACAGCGTGTTGAGTTCATTCAGAATATTTTCGGGGATTGAGATTGACTGCATTACAAAAACAAATTGAGATAATAGAAAAGATCTTATTACACATATTTTACCAAGTAACCCTAAATTTCTCGTTTGCCATGAACGTATTATTTCCTTAACCTTTTTAAAACCCGTTGAGCGCCTTTAGTCAGTCAGCTGACGCGAAATAAAAGTGCTTTCCATGTGCCTATGTGCAGTCCCCTGACGTCATGCATTTTTCTTGAGTTTTCATTCGTTACTATTTCTATCAACGGACTCAAATAGAGTTTGCATAGAAAGCCTTATATACTCAGAGGCATAAAAAACGCGAAAAAATAGAGACAGTGCACGATTGTTCACATTGTGAACAGGACGTAAGCAATGTCGTTGGCACGTGCAACATTAGCAGTACGTGGTGTCTTGGCCGGTTGTAGCCTCGTAACAGTGGGTGAATGTTGCCGGGTCAGCTTTTTTGGCACGAGGAGTGCATTTGCCATGTGGACTACCTACGCCACGTGCATCAATGTGAATTGCAACTCAATGTGGCCCCCATTGTGGGCTATAAATTTCCAAACCCCAAAAAGTTCAAATCATCCCTTCCAGAGGCGCCAACATAATGCCGAGACTTTCTCGTCAAGATCGTTGCATAGCAATGGGGCAACTGCAGGCCGGGGTTCCAATGAGGCAGGTCGCTATCGCATTCGGAGTCCACATTTCCACCGTCTATCGCCTTCTGGACCGCTTTCAAGCAAGAAACACCACTGATGACAGACCGAGGAGCGGCAGACCGAGGGTCACCACAGAAGCCCAAGACCGCCATCTTCTTCGTCAGCATCGACGGGAGCCTACCAAACCGCTGCCAACACAGCCAGGAACACCGTCGGCAACCATGGCAGGCCAATCAGCAACAGGACCGTGCGTCGCCGACTGAACACAGTTGGTCTCCAATGCAGGCGTCCAGCCCGGCGACCTATCCTGACACTCCAGCATCGCCAGAACCGTCTGCAGTGGGCACAGATCCACGTGCATTGGCGCCATCGGGACTGGGGCCGAGTCCTCTTCAGTGATGAAAGCCGGTTCTGCGTCGACCCAGGCGATGGCCACATCCGGATCTGGAGAAGAGCGGGGGAACGCTTCGCGGATGCCAACATCACCGAAAGGGACCCATGGGGTGGTGAAAGCATCATGATCTGGGGGGCTATCGGCATAAATCGCCGTATTGGGCCAGTCATCTTCCAGAATGTGGGTCCAGGACGTGGTAACGGGGTCACTGCTGTTCATTACATCGACCAAGTTCTGAGGCCCCACATCCTGCCGCATTTCCAGCGGCATCCACAGAACCTGTTTCAGCAGGACAACGCAAGGCCGCACACTGCCCGTGCTACGCAGAACTTCCTGAGGCAGAACAACATCAATCTGCTGCCTCACCCAGCCCGTTCTCCCGACCTTAACCCAATAGAGCATTTCTGGGATGCCCTTCAGAGGCAGTTGAACCAGCTCAACCCCAGACCCCAGACAGCAGCTCAGCTTGCTGTTGCTGTGGGCCAGGTGTGGTGGCAAGTCCCCCAGAGGCAGACCAACACTCTGGTGCGCTCGATGTACCGCAGGTGCACAGCTTGATCAATGCTCGAGGTGGTCACACCAGATACTGACATTCTGCTGTTAACACAGGGTCAAGGTCAAGTTCATGTGACCTTATTTTCTACCATAATGAACTTTGAAAGGACACTTTTGCGGTGTTCGATTGCTTTTTCTCACTTTCTATTACCAGTTCAAAGGAATCGGTAGCCAAATTACATCAAAATTTCTATACAGTTTGTTTTCGCGTTTTTATGCCTTGAGTATATGCCCTGTAGTCTTAAAATAATATGTAAATGACCACACGTGGGGGGGAAAGCCTTTATTCTTATCACTGACTGGGTGACCACCCAGCACTTCGTGTCTCGCTTGCAAAGATGGCGGCGCAACCTTCGTTGTCGAAGCGACCACGACCAAGTCACGTAATTTACACAGCTGAGCAGGCTCTGCTGATGTTTTTGACAACACAAAAATCTTTATTCAACGACTAACTCGACATGAGGTGAGATGATGATAGTGGTGGAATTGCCGACCATATTCGTCAGTTATTGAGTAGGGCTCTGTGACCTCTCAGTGGTGTTCAGCTGACAGCGTCAGTCGAACGAGCCAGCCAAGTGTGTACTCTGCACTGCGTGCGGGTGTCCAGTGATGTGAAACCCGGGTGCGAGATGGGATCGTGGCCTGCTCGCGGCGGGGACACGGTGCAGACGAAAAGGGGGGGAAGTGAGGAGTGAAGAGAGGGTTGAAGTTGAGCAAGGGGGGGTGGTGGGGGGGGGGGGGGGGCGTGGTCGTGGACTGGTCAGTCTGCATCGATGTGAGCGTCTTGATAGACTTCCAAACTGTTTTACTTTCATTTACAGGTGTAGTGTGACAATACAAACTTTATTTTTCAACTTTTTTGCTGTTGTTCTTGTTTGGATGTGGTAAATACATTGTTTTTGATCGTGCAAAAAAATATATCCAAATCTACAAGCCTAAATACTTTTGTATTATCAAAATTAAAACAAAAGAAGCCCGATTCAAAATCTTCATTAAATTTTCCTTCAAAAATAATATAGATTTCATTTTTCTATCTTTTGTATTTCTGAGCTAGATTTTTTGTTAATTTGACCCCCAATCATGAGATTTCCCCGGCACCGGGGAACACCTTTGTTTGTACTATTGTGAGGCACTGAACGGGTTTTTAATCCTAGGTGTCCAGTTTATATGTAAACGTGATTTGTTGTTGAAATATATACCCAAATTTTTTTCATTTACCCATCGAAGACCAAGCCCTTGCTCTTTCTGTGCCTGTATGAGCCAACCCACATGACTTGTGATTTCGATTTGTTAATAATCAGTTTGGAAACTACTGCGAATTCATGAAGTATCTGTACAACCAGTTGAACATCAGCTTTATCCCGTAATAAGAGTGTTCATCATCTGCATACATAAAAATTTTTCATAATTTTTTCCAGACCATTTCTAGTTTTTGCTTTCTGATTTGAATCCCTTTTAATATCTTTATTTTGCCTTATCTTTATTGCTAAAAGCTCAATGGCAACTAAAAAGGGGCTAGGGGGGAAAATGGGCATCCTTGTCTCACACCCAGTTCATCTCAAAGTTATCGGAGAGCCAACCATATAAACTGATGCAACTTTTGAATTGCCAAGAAGAGAATGTAAATATACGGGTTCACGACCACCCATTTTTATTCTGCCCAAAAACCCCCCTTTTTCACATACAAATCACGTCCATCACATGTCAGTTTTGGCCAAATTAACACCAAATTTACAAAAAAATTAACACCCCAAACCCCCAAAAAATTTGACGTATTTAGAAAATTTAAAAAACGGGGTTTCCGTGCAGAAAAACATGGGCGATCGGAACCCCGTATATTTACATTCTCTCTGAGAACATAAATGAAATAAAAACGTATATGTTTAACGCTCCTGCTGCCAGACTGTTCCAAAATATATAGCCACCACAGTCGCAGCGGTTTTACCTTGTTATGCGCACGCTCAGCGGACTTAATTCCACTGAGCATGCGCTTTTAAGCGGGCACTGGAGGTGAAAAAGGTTTGTAGCATTGTTTGGTTGTTGGCATTGACAACTAATTGGGGCGTGTATTGATTTTGTGCCAATAAATTTTATACAATGATTTATGGTGATAAGATGTTTACTCCCCTACCAACACGGGGGGGGGTGGGGGTGGGGGTGTGTGGGTGAGGCGGGTGGGGTTGGGGTGTGTGGGTGTGCAGACAGACAGAAAAAGAAAAAAAACAGACAGACGACAGACAGCAGAGATGTGGAGGTGAATGAGGGAGAGGAGAAACTAATTAATTTTTTAATTTATATTTTATTTGGGTTAAAAACAAAGGGCCGAACCAGCTACAGGCTTAGTATTTATTACTTTACGAGCTGGATTGGGAGAGGGGGGAGGGGGATAAAGAACAGTTAAAGAACGGGTCTGAAAAATTTTAATTACTGATCTTTTTAATCGCATAACATGCGAGAAAGTGAAATTGGAGCTATCAGTAAAATACCAGATTTGGCCCCAGCCAGTTATTAATTATTGCCAATAGTTGATAAATAGGGCCCCTGAAGATGTTAATCTGACTGTTTAACCACCCCTGAAGGAGTAGTTATTCGTTTAATGAAGATCAGGTTTTACGATTAGAACGACTATGAATAACAGTTGAATTTAAAAGAAAATGATTAATTATTTTTTTTAATTTATAATTTTATTCTGTTTTAAAAATGAAGCCGAAGAAGTTAAAAAGCTTACTAATATACTTTACAAGTTGAATTGGAAGGGCCATAGAGAAGAGTTAAGGAGAAGGTTTGAAGAATCAATTAGATCTTTTTAATCACATAAATATACAAACAAACGTGAAGCAGGCCATCATGAAATACCAGATTTTATCCCCCACTAGCTATAAAGTTAGTTGCCATATAGTTGATTATATGGCTTCTAAAGATTTAATCTAACTTTTTTTACCTGCCCTTCAGGGGTAACTATTTGCTTTAATGAGATTAGGTTTTGCGATTAGAAAAGGCTATAAAATACAGTGTTTCAATTATTTTTTTAATTTATTTTAGATTTAAAAATGGCTGCCGAACTTAAGTGAATCTGATTTTAAAGAATTGTAATGGGCCATTTGGCGAAACAATTGAAAGTACTAAAACATTAATTTTTAGTGAATTTGGTTTTGAAGAATGATGTAAACAATATAATAAAAAGATTGTAATACCTATTCAACGAAACAATGAAATTACTAACATTGGTTTTAGTGAATCTGGGTTTGGGGAATGATGTGAAACAATATAATAAAAAAAATCATAGTGAACTATTTAATGAAGCAATCAAAGGGATGAACATTGACTGTAGTGATGTAGGAAAAAGCTAAAATAATTGGCGGGTTGTTATTGTAAGGTTTAACGTGTCTTGAAAGTGTTGCAACGCTTGGGTGAAGAAAAAAAAGCGTGTTTTACTTACTTTTATATAAATTATTTTTTAAAAATCTTACGTAAATATTGTGGCTTTAAAAATGACGACCCAAGTAATTCGAGGACGGAAAACTAATACGATGGAAATATTTGATTGAAAAAAAAACAATTAGCGATGCGTTTAGTAAAATAGACTAAATTTATTAACCCTACAAACTTTCATGAAAGGTGCACTCATCTCTAAATCCCAGAGCCCTCTTCAATGGAGCCGCCAGTAAAAGTCTGTTACGTTCTATTGATTATAAAACGCCGGTTTAAGTAGCTGGAAGCTGGGTTTCAACTAAACAGAAGAGTATCGCTATCACGACTTAACTCTGACTGGCCTGATACATGCTACCCAGTTTAACCAGCAAGTGGGAGCAATTTAAGGGTCGGTGCCCTGAGGAACAGTCCTTGAAATCAATTGAGACAAACAAAGTTCTTTCCATAGTTGGCAATTCTTACCTTCCCTCCCAAAAGAGTAGAGTTAAAACGCAGTCTTAAACATCATATTCTGCAGCATGTGTTTTATGTGGTGTGTTTAGCCATTACTCCTGCAAAAACAGCCAACAGAGTTCCCAATTATGAAAAATTAAGCAGAGCAACTTTGATACAAAACCTTCCCAGTAAGCATGAAAGCATACTCGTTTGAAGAGCAAAAAACCAATCACTAACGTATCAATGGTCTGTAGTAGACAATCTAGTCCTCTAGGTTTCTCCAACGCCCCTACTTAGCGAGCCGTTTAACAAACATGAGACCTTAATCCTGTTGCGTAGTACAAAGGTCATAGTATTAACAAACAAAAGCAGACTTAGGCCCTTCGTCAAGGATAAATCTAAACGGACTTTGTAGAAGGTTTGGTCAACCCAACTATAAAGCAGCTGCCAGTCTAGAACATTGAAAGTTTTGTAGACTGGAACCCAAACTCCTCACACCTAAACCGGGTCTAAGACGTTTTAAAATTACACAAATCGATGAGCCCGTACGGGGTTTATCCGACTTTGATCATATTCCCCCATACATGGCCCCAACAGCAAGAACAAAAAACACCCTATTAACCCCATCAGATCTTTCTTATGCGTTTATTGTTTTAGGTCAGACGGCCAACACACACCCTAAATTTCAGGGCCCAAACGCAGCTAGCAATTTTAGAGCAATAAAACAACCCCGCAACCTACCCCCCCAAACTAACTTTCAGACATTTATGACTCCTGAGACCAAGAACTTATGTTCATACACACTTTTGGGTTTTGGAAATAAGATTATTAGGCCGCAGTAAGAGACCACAATCACATACTGGAAAGTCGGGGCTGCGCACAAAAGTAATCTTCAGTTTAAAGGGTTTGACCCTAAGACAGGAATTGCCTATTTTCCCTTTCATAACCTAGAGGTTTCGATTCTCATTTATCATGCAAGAAAGGACTTCTGAATAAGAGGGTTACCTGCTTTGCACGTCTTCAGAAAAGTACATGACTTTTACTCTTGACTCTTTACCTTTATGACTCAGCCCAACATCGAGGGCTTGTTTGGATAAATTAGCGGGATCTTACAAGACTTTCCAATCACTAAACAATACTTTGAACCCATCTTTAGTGCGTAAAGGCGTTTTTTCCTTATGAATACATGAACTCGTGGACGGGTTTGAGAAGCTACTTCCTCCAAAAGGCGCTTTCTTTTCTAGTCTTAGAGGCAAAGACTAACTGTTGCTGACTATGATTACGCTCAGAAGCCTGGCAGAATTACACTGTGAAACAAAGGGCGATTACACGATCAATATTAATTGCTGACGTGTGTTTATTGGCAGACGTCTTTCAGAATTACAATCTACTTGCATAAAAACATTACAACTTAGCCCTCATCACTTTAAACATCTCTGCGCCTGGCCTTTCTTGGGATGCATCTTAAAGTCTACAAACATTCATATTGACTTAATATCTGATCTACCCACACTCGAGATGATTGAAGATGGTTGAGGGGAGGTATTAGCATGGCCTCACATCCTTACTGCAAAGCTAACAACAAGTATTTAGACGGCTATGATTCCACAACCATCCAACTATCTAATGTACTTAGACGCCAACAATCTGTATGGAGGGCCATGAGTCAACCGCTTCCACTGGAAACTTTAAAATGATAAAAGACCCTCATAATGTTAATACTGTGTTAGTATGTTGTCACAGCTTCCGCCTGATAATTCAATGGGACAAATCTTTAGAAGTAGATTTAGAATACCCGTATGAACTACACGACCCCCAAAACGATTCCCCCCTACCCGCAGAAAGTTTAAAAGATGAGCCCTATCGAGCCGCCAAAACTTGTGCCAAATCTTCGACACAAGACTAAATATGTGTGTCTTTTTACAGACTCCTTACAGTTTTACTTAAGACACGGATTAAAGCTGACAGCTGCTCATAGAATCATTGCTTTGATCAAGACCCCTTTATGAGGCCTTTACATCAAGAAGAATACTGATCTTAGAACCCAACCCACTAACGCTTCAGAAAAGACTTCTTTAACTGATGAACAAAAAGCTGTTTTGGCAAAACATGGCAAACCACACAAACGCAAAGATGTTAAATGTTACAAAAGAAAACCAAGAAAATTAAGTTTGCCTCGAAACCTAACTATCAAGACTTTAGAAGATTTACGACAGCCTGGTTGGCATTATGATGAGAAAAAGGATTTTAAGTTGGACAAGCCGGTGTTTTTTCGGTTTTTACTGTATTAGAGTTGTCAAAGTTATTGATGTTAGAATTTCTGTACGACACTTTAAACCGCGGTACCCAGAAGCAAGAGTCCTTTACACAGCACTGATAGTTTTATTCTAGACGTCCCACAGAAGACTTTTATAAGTTTAGAAACAGAAGTGGCTAAAGGAACTGATGGATGGTACGACACATGACATTTTAAAGGCAGTCCTTTAATTCAACTGTGAACAAGAAAGTGATTGGAAAGATGAAGGATGAACTTAATGGACAGAAATCAAAGAATAGTTGGTTTGCGGTAAAAGATGTATAGCGTTGCCAGCCAGACTTCGAAAATGAAGAAGGCTAAAGGCATAAGTAAGAAGTTGTCAAAAAAAAATATAACTCACGATAACTACAAGCAAGCCCCTTTGAAAACAAAGTATTTCATCACACAATGTTAATTTGCGCTCTACTCTTCATAAAGTAAACACAACTGCTGTTAACAAAAAATCACTAGTCTCTAACAATAACAAGAGAACTTACGTCAATCCTAAATTTTCATATGCTGTAGGGCATTGGAGAACTTTAAAAGATTAACTTGACAGACTTGGCTTGTACTTAACTTAAGAACCTAACTAGTACTTACTTAAGAACCTAACTAGTACTTAAAACTAGAAACTTATTTTTTGCACTTAACTTGTAATTTACTTGCACTTAACTTAAAAAGTACTTTCTATAACTAACTAAACTTGTATTTATCTAGTTCTTAACTTGTACTTATCTAGTTCTTAAAAACTATTCCATTGAAAAGGATCTACTGCAGGAGTTGCACTTTTTTTGCAGAAGGCGATTCTTCTTTTTTTTAAACTGGGGGGGCTTGCGGCTTTGTTGGTTAGGTATGGCGTTAGGTATTTGTATGCTAAAAAAACCACCCAGCAACAACAGCAGCTCCCAATATAATGATACATCTTATTGTTTGATTGTGTTGTTGTTAATTGGGTTTGTTGGCGTGGCGGTGCTGTATTACTACAAACAATTTTTGTTTTGCTGATTGGTTTGATGTTCTCAGTCTGTTCCATTCAGCTAGTTTACGCCCGGCCTCAACACGTCCAGGACTTTTAGACTTAGTAACATTACCCCACCTGTGGTACATTTACTTGTGGTACATTCATTGTGGTACATTCTGCTCCTGCGGATTGTCCTGTGGCGTCTTCTTCTCCTGATCGACATTTTTTTATTGCGATTAAATTTAATATGATCAAAATTAATATGATTAAAAGAAATTAATCCCATGATGAATGGGCATAACATAGTCCCAAATTTGTAGTACATGTCACATGCAAGTGTTTCTACGGATTTGTTTAAACCGGATCTTGTGATAAGTCGTATTTTAAATCTTCTTCTGAATCAACCGGCGCCATCTTACTTACTAACTTGGCATATAGACAAATCATTGTCTGACCCACCGATTTAACCATTTTGACCCTAGCTGTGCTTCGTACCTAGCGTAGTACTTCTCAACGTTGATGTAGACAGTTGTTGGATCTGTTCATACTTAGTTCAACACCTAAATACTGTTAGTTTTTCCACACGCAGCCAGGAATATAATCTTTCTTTATGGCAGTTGTCTGCGGAGTGTCTGCTTGCTCCTCACACTTTAATAGTTCGCACAATCCATTTTTAAAAAACAATAAAAAATAATATAATACTTTTTAAAACCTGAGTTAACGCTGGTTAATTAGCAGTGCCTATTGTTGGCGTTATAGTCTATTCAACCCTTGCAAATGCTTGTTAGGAATAAAACCGCCCAACATGGGAAAGATAAAGATTCGCCAAAACTGTTGCACCTTATTTTTAGCTTTACAACAAAAGATTATATGATTAAAAAGCACTAGACATCCTTTGTATTATGATTATTTTAATTATTTTTTAGTTAATAAAAGATGAGTGAAAAAAAGATTATCAATACGATTTACCACTCTGCCGTAATTACGGCCCTTTGTATAGGCTAAGCATGCTAGCAAAAAACATGTTTAAAATGAACCCGGCTGACCTAGGAAGGTTAGACATTGAGGACGTTTTTAAGGTTATAGTTTGTAATTACTGCAGGGATTGCCTCAAAAGACTTTCTTGTTACACAGGGGATTATCCCAGAAATGTTTGTTCATTGAAAGATTAATTAAAGAAAATAATTTATAAAAAGATGCGGGAGTAGTTATGATGGTAGGGGAGCTATTGTTAATGCTTAGCCTTCTCTGGAAACAATTTTTATGTTTAGTAAATTGCGGTCTGATGAAGAGAGAGAACGTCATTAAAAAGGCAATAGAGGATTTAGCTAAGGCAAGAGACGCTTACGAGAAAAGACGAATTGCTCACTTAGACTTTATTAAAACAAAGTTAAGAGAACAGGGACAGGCAGAGCAACAAATTTTCAGACTTGATGAGGCAATGAATGAGATTACTTAGTGACAGGAAAGAAGTTTCTAACAACGCCACCGCCAGAACTATCTGACTTTTATGAACCGTCAGAAGAACAGAAAATAGCAGAATTGGGTTTATTGTGGGTGCTATGGGAGCAATCTATATTCTTGCACAAACAATCTAAAAATTATAGTTAAAGTGTAATAAAAAGATAGTTAAAATTAGGATAAAATATATTATTCTCCTAAAGGATATGGAAAAGGGAAAAACTGCTATTGAAAAACTGAGTAAAGCTGCTAGAGTACTGAATCAGATGCGAAAGACTGGCTTTCAAAACAGGCAATTTGGGGAAATATATTTGCCTGCCCAAAAGAATAATAAGGGCCCAGATTTGTTAACTCAGTTCCTAATGCACCCACCAAATGGACTTGCTGTATCTCCCCCATGATAAAATTTGAAGAAAAAGTTTAAGTATGCTCTGCAGTTGTTGACATGGCTTCAAGGTATAAAGACGCCGGGGCCTTTAACGGATAAAAGCTCAACTGCTGTGGCTGTGGGGTTTACAACAAATTTTACATGCGAGGTCCATTAAAGATCCCAGAATGATTCAAGTTTATGATGGAAAAGAGTTTAAAGGCTCTGTAAACAGCTGTTGTTAAAACTCATGTTACAGTTAGAGAGGGATCCCAGGCAACATCGATCACAAGCCTAGTAGAAAAATTTAATAAGAATCTAGCTAACGCCTGTTTACCTATCAATATCACAGAGAATTATGGACACTACGAAGTACACTACGAATACAGAGAACGCAACACGAATGGGTTAGAAGGCTGCCAGCAGTCTTACGCGCAATGAACAATGAAGAAATTTTAAACAACAGCCTTAAACCAGTAAACGCAATCAAAATTTAAAAAAAAATAGCATTACTGAAGATGTGCAGGGGACTCAAAAACTCTTGCCGTTTGGGCTAAAGTAAGATTTCTTGTATGCTCCTGGAGAGGCAGAGGGCGATGTTAGAATTAGGCTACAGATCCCCTATGGGGTGTAGCGTATGAATGAGTTTAAGAATTATGAAAACAGACCCTCCCGTATATTATTTAGAGGAGACTCTCTTTTTCTAGCGGTGCTACTACGTCTAAAAGGCCTGCCCTAAAAGATCGTTTGTTCGTGAAGAGCTGCAAGTTGTCCCCCCAAAACAGTAAGTTAACAAAAAAATAGTGTTTTTTTTTTGCTAAACTTTTTTTTACCCTATTTTGGTTTTAACTGATCATGTGTTTGTTTTTCAATGTTCTGTTTAATTGCATCAGTGTCTACCTTCGGAAGTAAAAGTCTTTTTCCACTCCTTTTGAAGTTCAATTTCTGTTGTCTGTAATCGTCGCCATCGGCCATAAGCTTCTGAAAATTTTTCATCCCTAATGTTTTCATCCTGTAATGATTTGCTTATTCTTAATCTTAATGAGCAAAGTTTGCTGATGCTAGGGCAACAATGGCAGGGGTGCTTTTTTAATTTAGGAGTTAATTTTTTTAAAACGGCATTACAACCTTAGACATGGCACTAACCTACCCAAGACCGCCTAATGCTAAAGAGGCTGGCGCACCAACCCCAGTAGCTAAACAGCAATGCCAAACCCAGCACTTACGCTAGCTACATCTGATGAGCCAGTAATTACATAAGAAAGAGTATTTAATGCTTTAGCATATTTCTTTCTAGTAACTCTATACTTATCCAAGTCGCTTTCTATTTTTCCTTTTGAAGTTCAGTTATTTGCTCTAATCTAAACGTTGAACCTCCATTTTTAAAAAAGTTTTTTTAAAATTAATCTTATACATATTTCTTAGTAATCCTTCTGGCAGCACTTCATCAACAGAGTAAAACGCAAAAAATCAACATACTTAATGAAAAAAAAGTCAAGTACTGTTGTTTGTCCTTTTTCAACCCTTATAGTTTCCTTGTCGGATGATGCAAGGGTGTTTATTCATCTCCGTTTTAGTAATTTAAAAATAACGAGCTTAAAAGGGCATCCAAGTTTTCAGCCTTTATTTGTATGCCTCTAATAAACGCATGTTCTGGCAAACTATTTTCGCCCTCCCTCGGAGTAAAAAATAAGCGAAAAATCATTTGTCATTTGCTAGGTAGGGTTCTAGTTTGGGGGTAAATTCTAAGCCGACGGGTCGCCCCCACTTCAGCTAAGGGACTTCTTTCTCTGTAGCACATATTCAGAACCTCGCTTAGTTATTTCATCGCTTTTCTGTTGGTTCTGGGACAAGGCTAACAAGAATGGGCCCAGCATTTAAGCTTTTCTAAAATTGGGTTCTTATCATAGTATACATTGGGGCTTCGTAGTTCAACTTTTAAAATTTCCCGTCAATTTCAGGAAGCAACGCCCAAGCTTCCTCTTTTATGAAGTTTGTATTCACGTTTGCCAAAAACGTTTGCTCTTAAATTTCTTATCTCTTCTAGGCAGGATGCTGCTGCCCTTTTTGTCTTCAATTTCTGTTCCTTTGTAAACCCCGTCATCTGTATATTCAAATCCATAAAAATTTCCTGGCACTCCTGTTAGATCAAACTCGTTGTGTCTGCTAGGTTTTATTTTTTTTGGCTCATCTTTGTCTTTTTTTATATAATTTTCACTTAAACATTCTTCAAACTGTCTTTGTCCTTAGTGTAAAATATACAACTGATTTTAACTGCGATCTAAAGTCTTTTAAGACAGCATTGATTTTTGAGTTAAGAGCCACACAGAAACTAAGGCGTGGCGGCGCTAAAGGCTAGCTTTGACAGACCCTTTTTTTTTTAACAATGTCTCGTTCAGCTGAACAGTCATCAATAATAACAGCGTTTCAGTGCCCTCAAAAAAGTCTATAGTAATGTTCTAAACAGTCGCTCAGTTTGTCGCTGGATCAATGAAAATATTTCATCTGTCCAAATAAACTTCCTTTCTTTGTAAGACTTGTTGTGCCCAATGGTTGTGCAGTAATATAACAATGTGTTGTAATTTAAAAACCCGGGATATTGTTTGTAACAAATCAAGTACGAAGACAGTTTTCCCCCACCCAGTAATACCGCAGATAAGAGAAAAAGTGCGGATCTTTTGGCAGAAACTTCAAGCTATCCATCTGTTTTTATTAGAATATTTCTTCTGCATTTTAATAAGCACATCTTTTAGTCTGTTTTCTTCAATGTTTAACTGAGCATCACAAACCATAAAATGTGCATTTTTATTGGACCGTTTTTCCCTCTGCTTTCTTGTGAATATTTATTTTTATACCCTCTTGCCCTATCCTTTCTCCACTTCCCAAAAAATCTGTTTGTCAAAAGTAGATCTAAAACCGCCACAGCCCATATTTGTTTATTAAGTAGTCTTTAAACCTTACATCATAAAGGCGAAGTTTTTACATACACGATCAACTGCAGGATCCCTTTGCCCACCTCCAGCGAACAACTTTCTTATTTCATCAAAGTGTTTTGGGGAGGTAAAAGTCCGCGCCCTGAATACAACTGATCAGACTTGCCATTTATGCACAGTCACCTTCTCAATTTTTGGATTATAAAACGCTTCTGATTCTCTCTGAAAAGGGGTTTTTTCTTCAGTAAACAATAACAAAATTCTTTTTAAGGACTTTAGAGACTGATTTAGATGTATGTCCAAAGAGTGTCCCGCTTGTTTCTATTTTCTGTAATGGCGTGTATAACGTTTTCATAATAAATAACTGTTTACTTTTATACTGGGTTTTAAAATTGTTCTGGCCAGTCCAGGGTTAGCAACAAACATCAAACTCAAGAGAAATGTCACTAACCGCGTATTTAGCCTCGGATCTTCAGACGATTGACAGAACCGCTAGGATTAAATGAAGTTCATAAGTAAGCTTTTCTTTTAGTGCGCCTTGGTAATATGGCATATGCGTCTTTAACAGCTCAAAATTAGAGGGACGCAGAATCGTTGCCAATGCTTCTGCTACTGCCTCATCTTAACATCATTTTTTTGCTCGCCCGCTTTAAGCCTGTGCTTGAGGCTGTTTGGGCTTTGTATCCCCTGATAAACTTTCTCTTTTCTTTTTTTTTTAGGCAGCCATGATCAGAATAGAGAGCAAAAAAGTCTGCCTTGCCTAGTACAAAAAACACGTTTTCCCCCAGTTTGATTTCTATATGATTAACAATAGCCCCGCCCAAATTAGCAACAACAGTAGCATTAGGATCGCTGATGTAAAATCTATTTTGAATGATAGTTTAGCAGTGCCTGGCATTTATAACATCATCAGCGCCAAGATCAGGGAACATAACTGTTAATGTTTTTCCAGGCTGAACTGTTGATGGGGTATTTACACTAATTACAGTCTGCCTTATACCTTTTACTCCATGGGGTTCCTTCCCCTTTTCTGTATGGATCGAGGTCACAACCCTATGAGTTTTTTTTTATAAAACAAAAAAGAATATAAATAAAAAATATGGATGAAGATTTTGACGCGATTGATCCTGTTTTGGGGGAGAAGAAGAAGATGAAGAACTAGTCCCCTCATTGCAAGAAGAGCTTGAAGAAGAGCGGGCCCATTAAGTAAAGGGCCTAAAGGAGAAAGGGTCTTCACTCCTTAAAGGTCGTCAAGAACTAGAAGGGTAGGTTCTTCAAATCCCTAAAAGCCCGTAAAGAACTATTGCGACAGCGAATTCAATCATTCTATAAAAACATAGGACGAGAGCTACCAGAAGTAGTTGACCCTAACGATTTTGAGGAAGATGGCGGCATTTGATATAAGGTGGTGCAGGAGATCGCGTAAAAGTTACTTCAACGCAAAACCCAAACAAGTTTTTAAAACTAAGCCAATTAGGCGAAAACTCCCTATTGCTAAGGCAGAACACTTAAACCTTTTAGAGCTTAGAAGCCGAAGTTGTTAGTCTTTTTACAGAGCTTTGGGCAAGAGTTGCCAACACAATCTAAAATACAAAACATTCCCCCTTCAAGATTTTAACTCAAGAAGGAAAATGAATCAATTAAAAGAGCAGAAGAACTAAAAGCAGAAATTGAAACAAGTTTTTAAAGAGGGGATGCAGTTAAAAACAATTGACGATTCTCCATTGCCTATGCGTGAAATCCTGGGGGTTAATGAGGCTTTTACGAACAATAAGGGGCGAAAATAACAAACAATTTGGCAAAACTTGGTGAGCTGGATAGAGAAATTGGGAAAAAGAAGAAATAAACTGGCTGATGCAGATGATAACAATTTTGGGCAAGAAGAAAAGGCTAGAATTACAGCAAAAAATACAGGATTTAATGCTACAAAGGTCAGCTAGTTAGAAGTGCGTCTACTAACAGAGCGCAGCTAGCATCACAAACAAGCAGAGTAAGAGAAACTTAAACAGAATACTTTATGAAAATACTACGCTAGCAGAAAGAATAAGAACTCTGTTCAGGGGAAAGGGGATTACAATAGTTAGCATATTAACAGCTGTTGGGTTTGCTATCTCTACACCGTTTATGCTTTAACCGGCAGTGCGCCAACAGGGCCAGTAGCGCCTCCAACCGCCCCAGCCTGGTAAAAGTTGGATTAGAAAACAATTGCTCATCTAGCAAACTTATTAAAGAAGTTAGCCGCCAAAGCGCTTGATGTCTGCCTGACATAATAGGGAGTGTTGTTAGTTGGTTTTGTCTACTATAGGCAAAGTTGCTGGTTATATGGCTGACATCTGTGGACGTTAGGAGTGCTAGCTGCTGGATTAATTTTAGTGAAATAAAGTACAGCTAATCCAGTAAAAGTTAAAAAAAAACAAGGGCTGTCTTTTCGCTAGTGTGACTGTGTGTGAGGTAGATCAACAGGTAGAATGCTTTTGGCTGCTTTCTGGGTGTGGGGCGCTTATAACTGGGTCGCTTTCTTCAGGGCTAGGGACTTTTTTTTTTAAAATGGATGGAGCGGGTTTTGTGTTTTAAGCCTTGATTGTGCCCTAAGTTTTGGTCGTCTCCAGCTATGAGGATTCATTGTTATAATTCTGTATCATGCCAATCTGTAGTCTAAGGTCAGAGGGTAGCAGTATAATCCCATGGCTACAACAAAGTCAACCTTTGACCCAGCATGTGCAAGAACGGGCTTTATACCTTTTTATGCTGGCAGGCAATCAACAGCAGATTAATAGCATCTTCTAAATTAGCTAGAATTGTTTTCTAGCATCAAACCCTGTAACCGATCTAGTTGCTAGAACTTGGTTTGTGCTTGTGCTCCTAATAGACACCAAACATATGTCCGTATGGTATCATTAAGTCTTTGCACTCCTGGCATTGTTAGACCCTCACTTTCATCTAGATAATGTTGTCCAGGCATTAGGGTGTTTTTTGTTCTAGGACCCCAATCAAACTTGTGCGTTTGGTTTAAAAGAGGTGTGGCCGGGCCCGTAGTCATAAATTATTCTCTTTTTACACCCCACAAATACAATGTGCCTAACCCATGATTGCGGTCTAACTTTTGTCTAAAATCAGTTGAAGGATCAATGTTAAATTCGTTTCAGATTCTTTCATATGCAATATTGTCCATTGGGCTGTTAAATGGAAAAACGCGTTGTCGTTAGGGGGGGCACTTTTTAGTTTTAGTTAGTATTCGTCTGTACGGTAATAAACATGAAGTTATATACTGACCTTACAAAGATTGGTGGTTTAAATGGTTTGCATATGAAACACCACAGCCAGTAGTTGCGCAGTAAATGGCAAAATTTAACCTGATTCTGGAAAAAAGCCCCTAGGGTGGGATGACCATGCTGATGGGGACTCTATCATTCTTATTGGCGGATTTAAATATCTAGTTAGCGGGGTTTTCAAGTCTAACTTGGAAACCGTTATGATCATCTACTGCAATGGTTAAATCGCTAAAGTCTAAAATATTTGGGATTATAAAACGCTCCCACATGTAAATGGCACTTTTGTTGTATTTAAAAGCTACCATTTTAAATTAGTTTTTTTTTAATAGTTATTAAAGGATGTACATCTATATAACCAAGCAAAAGGAGCGGGGTGTTCTTAACGTATCCAATTGTTAATTGGCACGAAGTTGTAGGATTGCCCTTAAAGAATTTGGGGTTTAAAGTTATGTGGGCCAACATATCGAAGAGGCCCAAAATAACTGGGGTCAATATTAGTAAAGAGGTAGGCAATCAAATAACTCATGTAAAAATACCGATGGTTACTACAACTTTTGTTCTTTAAAGAAGTACTTAGCAAATTTGGCATTTGTGTTAAAAATTAACGAGGGAACCTCAGAATTACTATAAATTTCCCCCTAGAAGAAAGAAGAGAGTACACTTTCCCTAAGGGCCTGGCTAAATCTTAGGCTTTCACAGTAGTGACAGAGCTTATAGATTTAGTACAAGAGAAGATGTTTATCAATTTGAAGGTAATGACCCTTCTGATTTTCTTGTGAACCCAATGTTGTATGTTCATTTACAACAGTTAAAAACAGAAGCTAATTTGTTTGATGGCTATCCGTCTACAGTTCTAAAGGTTTTGCCCTCAACTAGGGCGGGGTTTTGCGATTATCGATTAATCGCAGTTGGAAAAAACAGTTCAATTTAAAGAATTAATTAATGGCCTATAAACTCATTAGATGTAAGAATAACTAACCAAAATGGAGAGCCAGTTGTTTGTTCTGATTTATTAATGGTGTTAGAAGTAGAAGAAAGTACTGTAAACCATTAGATTTTTATGCCCCGGGAGAGAATGTGAATATCTTTGTTCACGATCACCCATGTTATTCTGCACGGAAACCCCCGTTTTTAATGTGCTAATTTCGTCAATATTTAGAGGTTTGGGGTGTTAATTTTTTGTAAAATAGGTGTTAAATTTGGCCAAAACTGACATGTGATGGACGTGATTTGTATGTGAAAAAGGGGGTTTTCGGGCAGAATAACATGGGTGGTCGTGAACCCGTATATTTACATTCTCTCAAGATAACCTTTACCCAATTCACGAAACTATCACCAAATCCAAATCTTTTAAAGGAAGTAATCAAAATTGCTTAGATATACTGTCAAATGCTTTCTGAAAGTCCAAGGCAAGAACAAGTCCAGGGTGTTCCGACAGACGTGAGTATTCATAACGGTCGTCGATGTTTCCTTAAAGGGAAGAGACGCTTCTACCTTTAACATAGCCACTTGATCTTCATTTTTTATCGTGGGGATAGGAGGATAACCTTTGAGATTCTTATTGTGAAACATTTTGCCAACAATTTATAATCCGAATTTGTAAGTGAGTTTGGTTTCAGTTACTTAAATTAGTTTTTGGAAGAATATTTCCCTTTGTGTATTTAGGTTATGGACAGCAGATGTTTGTGGTTTATGAAAGTTGGCATGTGTGAAAAGGCGAAAATTAAAAGAGTAAAGACGTCAACAATGACTGCTTAATTTTAACAAAAAAATTTAATGAATCTAGTGTATGTCCATCTAAACTGGAGCTGAACCATTTTTCATATCTTTAATGCTAGAGTGGCTCATTAAAGTAATGAGCCCTTCACTTTGTATCCTTTTGATCTGATGAAAGTTGCGGAGTTACACAATCTCCAAAAAGCATTACGGTTATTTGTAGATCGGATGGACGAATTTTTATATAAATTTTCAAAGATTATTCCTTTTGTGTCTTCAATATATCAAATGATCGTTAGGGGTCGTGCTTTCTTCTAGTCTAGTTAAGGTAAAAGTTTAGCTTTTGCCTGTGATTTTTTCCAAGTGAGAAAAAAATCTTGTGTTTTTTTTCGCCTTTTCTATCCACTTTATTCTTGCTCTTGTTTGGCTCATTTGAGCCTGTTCCTTCCTCTGCTAGTTCTAGGCTTTAACGAGTTTATTCTCTACTTCTAAATATATCTTATTTTGGCGGGGGGGAAAATCTGTTTCGAGAATTGAGTCAAACTCGTTAAATTTGCTCTGTAAACTTCTATGTTCATTCTCTTTTTGAGTGCTATTCATTTTACTATGTTGTATGGATTCAATTTTTAAACTTAGTTTTGATGCTATCTTTTTACTATGTTGTATGGATTTCATCTTTAACTATAGTTTTGACTGTTATTTTTACTTATGTTGTATGGATTATCTTTTAAACTTAGTTTCAAGAGTTCCCATTTCATGTCCGGGCGGTACTTCACGTTCGGTATTATTTAGGGAACTTCATTCAATTATCAAATTAGTTTTTATCAACAAATGCTTGGTTCTTTAGTAAGGCATTCTTAAATTTCCCCCCCAAAATCTGACCTCTTTCCTGGTTATGGCCTTTCATTGAATATAGCGCCTCTGTGGTCGGAAGAAGGAATGATTACATATCACAGTCAGCAGGTCTTCAATGGTACTGTCACAAGAAAAAACAGTTAGTTATTCTTCTGGCTTTGAATTCCTTTGTTTTCCGAGACTAACTGTATTCTTTACATCAGGGTTATAGGCGCCATGTGTCTGTAAGTCCTACGCTTTTTACCAAACCTTATTTACTTTTTAACCATATATGTAGGGTGAGGTTCCACAGTTATATCTTCCAGTTCATTATTCAAGAACACAGGTTAAATACCACAAAATTTTGTTTTGACAGTCAGTTTCATTAACTGTTTTTTTTAAACTCTTTCAGAAAGATGGTCTGTTGGATGAAGAGTTTGGAGCATGACATTAAAATTACAAATTCAATGGAATCTCTTTTTACCTTATTGTATTATTCTGGATGATAGATTTTCTACAGACACGTTAAACGGAAAGTTGTGTTTTTAATTATGAATTAGTTGTCCTTTATATGGATTTGTTACCTCATGGTATACCTTTTCTCAATCCATTCTCTTTTCAATAACTTCAATACATTTGAGTTATATAAGATTCTTGATTAAAGCAATGTCATTGTTTCATTCTGTCTAAAAATATCTGTACAGAGAATTCTTTTGTTTTAGTGCTCAGTCATGATAAATTCATTGACCATATTTTTAATGAAGCATTATACAGCAAAATATAACGCGATAACATTCTGCTCTAAGCATAATCATAGTCCGAAACAATGCAAGGTCTTAGGGGTACATCAGTACCAGACAGGACACAACTTCGTCGTCATCATCCTCAACGGCGGGGTCGGCGGGATTAGGTATCGCTCTTTTGTCGCGTCGAGCCTGCTTACCTGGTGCCTGGCGGGGCTCTGTCGAATCCCGTCTCGTGGCGTTTGGTGTCTTCGATCTGCTATACCTATGGGTATCGATCCGGTCTCGTACGCTGACCCAAAGTGTTTGACATGAGGGTGACCGACCTCTGTTATCCTTGGGTGTGGGGGGTGTTTTCGGAATCTTTCTGGGTATTTAATTTGTTGTCGTGTCTGTTTTTTCTTTGTCAGATCGATATACCCCCAGTAACATCATGGACTCTCCTACTGGGACGCTGTGATGGAGATGGACTGGAGGAGTGGCGGGGAGGAGAGACGGGACTGGGTGGGGGGGCGGGGGAGGAGGAGACGGATTGGGAGGAGGGCGGTGAGGAGACACTGGTGCAGGCTGGATCGCCTCTCTTGTGACTGGCTGCTTGCAGGTCTGACACTACTTCCTTGTACAGGAAAAGAACGGTTGATGGCCGGACTGAAGGCAAATGGAACACACTGGAGTGGGCTCTGTTTATTTTTGTTCTTTGTGAAATTAATTTTGCGGTGAAAATAGCTCACTTTGCTGTTTTTTTCCACGGTTTTTTGCGGGTTGTGGATAAATACAACTACGCCAGCAGGATAAAACGGGTCAGCTTATGTTCGGCATCACGAGCTTCTTTCAGATTGATTGCGGACCCGCAAACTCGCTCCCTTAGCTTGTCAGCGTGTGGTCGATCTCGAATCGGCAACGGAGATAGGGATCTCATCGACACAGTTGGTCCGACGGCTTTTCTTCGCTGTTGTCATCTTTGGTTGAAGGGGTTGGTGTAACATACGAAACACGACCATCGCACACTCTCATACCTTTTATAAGGAGATCGTTTCCTCGCATTTGTTGCTGGGTACACTTCCATAGCACGTTAGACTGAGCTCCAAGGATGGATCCGGGGTCACAGACATTTCAGCAGCCAGGCAAATCTCCGCACTGTGGGGGAGGTTTGTTTCGGAGTGGGGGATGTCTCTCTGCTTCAAAATACGGGCTTGACGGACGACATTGCGATTAGTAGTCGAAAGAACGGTGTGAAAAGGAAACTTTCTAACGCCAAGTGCGAAAAAAAATTTTCTAAGTCCAGAATATTTCAAGTTGCGCGAAAGACGTTCAGTAACGCCGATTTGTGCGAGCGATGAAAAAAGCGTGATGCTCGCCACGAAATCAAGAGATGTAAAATATGTTCGTTCAAGCTTCACATCTGATTTTGCACGAAAACCCCCTTTTCACATACAATTCCGTCAATTTCATATCACTTTTTTACAAATTAAACCTTTTCCCCCAAAATTACACGAAAAACCTCTAAAATGACGTAATCGTCATTTAAAATGGGGGGAGTTATGTGCAAGATAAGATTTGGTTGAATCGTGAACAAACATATTTACATTCTCAGGGGACTAAAAATTAGGGTTTAGCAAAAAATAAATATATTTTTTTACATCTCGTGTTTGGTGGGCAACATGCAGCTCTTCGCGAACAAACGTATTATCTTTAGGCAGCTTTTAAGAAGAGTCCCTCTTAAATAATACACTGGAGGGTTGTTTTCATGATTCTTCAACTTCATGTACATCTACGCTCCATATAGGATCTGTAGCTCTAATTCTAACATCGCCCTCGCCTCTCCAGGACATACAAGTATCTTACTTTTAGGTCCAAACGGCAAGAGTTTTTGAGTCCCCGCACATTTTCAGTAATGCTATTTTTTATTTGATTGCGTTTACTGGTTTAAGGCCTGTTGCTTTTAAAATTTCTTCATTGTTCATGGCGTGTAAGACTGCTGGCAATCTCCTAACCCATTCTGTGTTGCGTTCTCTATCCATAATTTCTCGTGATATTGATAGGTAAACAGGCGTTTGGCTAGATTCTTATTAAAGTTTTCTACTAGGGCTTGCGATCGGTGGTTGCCTGGGATCCCTCTCTTAACTGTAACATGATTTTTAAAAAACAGCTGGTTTACAGAACCTTTAAACTCTTTTCCACATCAACCTGGATCATCCTTGATACTTTAAGGGACCTCGCATGTATATTTGTTGTAAAGCCACAGCCACAGCAGTTAGCTTTTATCCTTTAAAGGTTCAGCGTCTTTTTTTTCTTGAAGGCCAGTCAACAACTGTCAGAGCAAAACTTAAACTTTTTTTCTTCTAACTTTGTCATGTGAAAGATACAGCAAGCCCCATCTGGTGGGTGTCATTTAGAAACGGGTTAACAAATCTGGGCCCTTTATTATTCTTTTGGGGCAGGCAAATAAAATTTTGCCAAATTGCCTTTTTTTGAAAGCCAGTCTTTCGCATCTGTTCAGACCTCTACAGCTTTACTCAGTTTTTTCAAGGGCAGTTTTTCCTTTCCAATCCCCTTTTAGGAGAATAATATATTTTTATCCATATTTTAACTATCTTCTTATTACATTTTAACTGTTTTTCATACATTTTAACTAATTTTTTTAGATTGAATATGCGAGAAGAAGATTGCCCCCATACACCTATAAAAAAGGTTATCTCTGCAGTCTTCTGTTCATCAATGGTTCATAAAAGTCAACAGTTCTGGCGGACGATGTTAGAAACTTCTTTCCTGTCACTAAGTAATACTCATTCATTGCGCCATCAACGTCTGTAAATGTGTGCTCTGCCTGACCCTGTTCTTTTAAAACTTTTTATAAAAAGCTAAGTGAGCAATTCGTCTTTTCTCATAAGCGTCCTTGCCTTAGCTAAATTTTCCATTGCTTTTTATGACGTTCTCTCTCTTCATGGGACCTAAATTTTTATTTAAACATATAATTGCTTCCAGAGAAGGCTAAAGCATTAACAATAGCTCCTCCCACCATTAGAACTATTCCCCAGACATCTTTTTATAAATTAATATTTCTAGATTAATTTTTCTATGTATTAATATTTTATGGGATAATCCCCTGTGAAACAAGAAAGTCTTTTGACGCAATCCCTGCAGTAATTACACTATAACCTTAACAACGTCCTCAATGTCTAACCTCCTAAGTCAGCCGGCCTCATTTTAAATATGTTTTTTGCTAACACGCAAATAACCTATACTAAGCCCCGCAAATTTAAACAGGGGAATGGAAAATCGTATTGATAATCTTTTTTTCACTCATCTTTTATTGACTAAAAAAATAATTAAAATAATCATAATACGAAAGGCTGTCTATGTGCTTTTAATCAGATAATCTTTTGTTGTAAAGCTAAAAATAAGGTTGCAACTAGTTTTGGCGAATCTTCTATTTTTCCCCATGTTGGGGTTTTATTCCTAACAAACATTTTGAAAGGGGTTGAATAGACTATAACACCAACTATAGGCACTGCATAATTAACCAACGTTAACTCATGGTTTTAAAAGTATTATATTATTTTTTTATTGTTTTTAAAAATGGATTGTGACGAAACTATTAAAGTGTGAGGAGCAAGCAGACTACTCCATAGGCTACTCACAGACCACTGCCATAAAGAACGATTATACTATCTGGCGCGTGTGGAAAAACATACATTATTTAGGCACGAACTAAGTGTTGGAACAGATTCAGCAACTTCTACTTCAGACGTTAAAAAGTCTACGCTGGTACGAAGCACAGCTGGGCCCAAAAATGGTTTAGATCATTGGGGCAGACAATGATTAGCCTATATGCTAAGTTAGTAAAAAGATGGCCCCGGGTTGATTCAAAAGAAGATTTAAAATAGACTTATCACAAGATCTGGTTTTAAACAAGTCCCTAAAACTCTTGCATGTGACATGTATTACAGATTTGGGACTATGTGTGCCCATTCATCATGGGATTAATTACGTTTAATCATATTAATTTGACATATTTAAATTTAATCGCAATAAAAAAAAATGAGCGATCAGGAGAAGAAGACACCGCAGGACAGTCCCCCAGGAACAAGTGAATGTACCACAATGAAAGTGCCGCAAGTGAATGTACCACAAGTGAGTAATGTTACTAAGCCTAAAAATCCTGGCGTTGTTGCGGCTGGTTATAGACTACTGATTGGAACCGACTGCAAAAAACAAACCAATCAGCAAAACAAAAATTGTTAGATAGTAAAACAACATCACCACCACCAACAACGACAGCACAATTAACAACAACACAATCACAATCACAATCAAAAGATAAATGTATCATATGTATTGGGAGCTGCTGTTGTTGCTGGGGTGGTTTTTTAGCATACAAATACCTAACACCATACCTAACAACAAAGTCGCAAGCCCCCACATAAAAGAAGAAGAACCACTTCTGCAAAAAAAAGTACAACCCCCGCTGTAGACCCATTTTCTATGGAATGTTTTTTAAGAAATAGATGAAGTACAAGTTAAGAACAGATAAGTACAAGTTTAAGTACAAGTAAAATTAAATTTATGGAAAGTACTTTTAAGTTAAGTGCAAGTAAATTACAATTAAGTGTAAGTAAATTTTAAGTTCTTGTTAAGTACTAGTTAGGTTCTTAAGTTAAGTTCTTGTTATGTTCTTAAGTAAGTACAAGTTAGGTTCTTAATTAAGTACAAGTCAAGTCAGTAAAGTTAATCTTTTAAAGTTCTCCCAATGCCCTACAGCATATGAAAACTCGGATTGACGAAGTTCATCCTTCCCTCTTTCCAATCACTTTCTGTTCACAGTTGAATGTAAAGGACTGTCTTTGGGATAGTCGCATGTGTCGTACCACCCATCAACTCCTTAGCTACTTCTGTTTCAAGTCTTTGTAAAAGTCTTCAGTTGGGACGTCTAGAATAAAAGATCAGTGTCTGTGTAAATACTCTTGCTTCTGGGTTCCGCGTTTAAAGTATCATACAGAAATTCTAACATCAATAACTTTGACAACTCTAATACGGTAAAGCCAATAAACACCGGCTTGTCCAACTTAACATCCTTTTCTTCATCATAATCCAACCAGGCTGTCGTTAAATCTTCTAAAATCTTGATAGTGGTTTAGAAGCCAACTTAATTGCTTGGTTTCTTTTGTAACTAATTTCCAAAATCTTTACGTTTGTGTGGATTTTCCATAGTTTGCCAAAACAGCTGTTATTCATCAGTTTAAAGAAGTCTTTTTCTGAAGCGTCAGTGGCTTGGGTTCTAAGATCAGTATTCTTCTTGATGTATGGTCTCATAAAGGCTCTTGATCACAGTAAAATTTTTCTGTGAACAGTCGTCAACTTTAGTCCGTGTCTTTGGTAAAACTGTAGAAGTCTGTAATGGCACACATATTAGTTTTAGTCTAAGATTAGGCACAAGTTTAGGAGGTTCGATGGGACCATCTTTTAAACTTTTTGCGGCTAGGGGGTAATCGTTGTGGAAACGTGTAATTCTTTAGGATATTCTAAGTCTTCTTCTAAGATTAGCCCATTGGATTATCAAAGGGGGAAGCTGTGACAATATTCCTAACACAGTATTAACATCGTGAGGTCCTTTTAACATTTTAAAAGTTTCTCAGTGGAAGCGGTTGACTCATGGCCCATCCATACAGAATTTTTGGCGTCTAAGGGACATTAGATAGTTGCAGTAAGGATGTGAGGCCATGCTAATACCCCCTCGGCCCATCTTTAATCATCTGAAGTGGGTAGATCAATATTAAAAATCAATCAGATATTAAGTCAATCCGAATGTTTGTAGACTTTAAGAATGCATCCCAAGAAAGGCCTGGGGCAGAGATGTAATGTGATGAGTCTAAGCTGTAATGTTTCATGCATGTAGATCTGTAATTCTGAAAGACGTCTGCCAATAAACACACGTCAGCCAATAAATATTGATCATGATAATTACCCATTGTTTCACAGTGTAGTTCTGTCCAGACTTTCTGAGCGTATTCATATTCAGAGTCAGTTATGTCTTTGCCTCTAAGACTAGAAAAGAAAACGCCTTTAGGGGGAAGTGAGTCTTCATCAAACCTGTCCCACGAGTTCATGTATTCATAAGGATAGACGCCTTTACGCACCAAAGATGGGTCAAAGTATTGTTTAGTGATTGGAAAGTCTTGTAAAGATCCTGCTAACTTATCCAAACTCCCCATCAGATGTTGAGCAGAGTCATAAAAGGATAAACAGTCAAGAGTAAAAGTCATGTACTTTTCAGAAGACTGTGCAATGCAGGTAACTCTCTTATATTCAGAAGTCACTGCTTGCATGATAAAATGAGAATTGTAGCCTCGTAAGTTATGAAAGAAGATAGGCAGTTTCCATTTTTTGGGGTCAACCTTAAGCTGAAGATTACAATTGTTGTGCGCGGCCCCTCTAAATTTGCCAGTAATGTGATCGTGGTCTCTTACTGTCACGTCTTTACTGTTAGGTGTTAGCTCTAAGCCGCAAATCCAGCAGTGTGTAGATAAGTCATAGCGTTCTTGGTCTTCAGGAGTCATAACAATGTCTGAAAGGTTCAGTTCATTAGATAACTGATTACGAAGTTGTTTCATCTGCTCTAAAAATCTACTAGCTGCATCGGTGTCCTCTGTAAATCTCTGGGTGTGTGTGTGCCCCGTCTGACCTAACAACAATAAACGCATAAGAACAGATCTGATGGTAGGTTAATAAGGTTGTTTTTTGTTCTTGCTGTTGTGGACCGTAGTACTGTGGCAAGAGCGATTCAAAGTCAGCATAAACCACGTACGGACTCATTTGCATTTTGTGTAAATTTTTAAAACTGACCTTAGACCCTGGTTTAGGTGTAAGGAGTTTGGTTTCACAGTCTACAAAACTTTTACAATGAGTTCTATGGCTGGCAGCTGCTTCTATAGTTGGGATTCTGACCAACACCTTCTACAAAGCTCTTTTATAGCATGATTCTTTGATGTATAAGCCATAAGTCTGCTTATTTTTCTGATTAATACATAATGACTCTTTGTACTATCTGCAAACAGGATCAAGTCTAACATGCTTGTCAAGTGATTCACCTGAAGTGGGAGCGTTTGGAGAAACCCTTAGAGGCACTAGATTGGCTTCTACAGACCATGTGTATACGTTTACAGTGATTGGTTTGTTTTGCTCTTCAAACTGAGATATACTTTCTATACTCACTGGAAAGGTTATGTTATCAAAGTTCAGCTCTTGCTTATATTGTTTTATAATTAGATACTCTTTCTGCGTTCTTTTTAACAGGATGTAAATGTGCTAAAACGCACCACATAATACACATGCTGTCAGAATTTTTTATGTTTAAGACTGCTCGTTTTAAAAAACTAACTCTTTTGGGAGAGGAAGGTAAGAATTGCCAACTATAGGATAGAACTTTGTTTGTCTCAATCTGATTTTAAGGACTGTCCCTTCAAACCAAACAGACCCCCTTAGCTGAGCCTCCTCACTTGCATGGTTAAACTGGGTAAGCATGTAATCGGCCCAGTCAGAATTAAGTCGCGATAACTAATAACTTCTTTCTGTTTAGTTGAAACCCAGACTTCCATGTTACTATCATCAGGCGTTATATAATCAATCAGAACGCTAACAACACTTTACTGGCGGCTCCATCTGAAGAGACTCTGGGATTTTAGAGATAGCATGTGCTAACGCTTTCCTGAACATTCGAGGAGTTAATGATGTCCATGTCTACTTCACTAAACATATTGCTTAATTGTTTGTCACTACATTTCACCAGTGCGCTGGTTGGCAGTTTTTCAAACTCAGACACGTTTGTGAGGCTCATTTTTTAACTCAAATATTTACGTAAATTAAAAAAATAAATGTAAATAAAAGTAAGTAAAACGCGCTTTTTATTCTTCATCCAAGCGTTGCAACACTTCAAGACACGTTAACCTTACAATAACACCTGCTAAAATTTTAGCTTTTTCTGAATCACTACAGTTAATGTTCATCACTTTGATTGCTTCGTTAAATAGTTCACTATGATCTTTTATTATATGTTTACATCATTCTCAAACCCAGATTCACTAAAAATCAATGTTTAACACTTTTATTGTCTCGTCAAATAGTTCATTACAATTCTTTAAATCAAATTCACTGAGTTCGGCAGCCATTTTTAAATCTAAAAATTTAAATAAATAAAATTAAATCTGCAAAACATTCATTTTTTTGTTAACTTCATCGTCCAACATGATCAATAACAACACTTATAGTGCACACCTCAACGCACACCACGCTAGCCACAGAGGGGTAAAAATCAATACCTACCTGCCGGTTTCTACGGAGTCAATATTCTCCATAACACCAGCGCTATGCCCTTCACTGGGACTGTGATTGAGAATTAGAACTCATTGTCAAATTTGTAACGAAGATATTTCTTAAGTAACCTGATCTATCTACGCCTCTGTTGCTCTTACTTCTTTTGTAAGATCCCGTAGTCCATCCATGTCTAGGATTCTAGCAAACTCGATTTCATGATCCTAATTTATATTACACATGCGCACTCACAAATGTTGTTTCGATTTCATCATGTTAATGCATTCACTAAGGTTAGCACATGCGCACTGAAAAAAGTTTCACGGTCTTCCGGCTAACAAATTTTTCAGAAGAAAATTTACTTCCGGCTAAATCTCTTTCAGAAAAAGATTTTACAGGAAGAAGCGTGACAATTTTTTTCAGTGCGCATGTCTGAGCCAGTTGAATAGCAGACGACGGCTCTGGGCCTGCGATCAATATCAGCTAGGTGCTGACGGGCAAGTGAATCGGTAGTAGTGGGGGTTGCAATCAATATTAACCGAGCCGGTGGAGAGTGCAGGCAGTCCTGCAGGTGTTGTTTTTTTTTAGCCTATTTTGGGTTTAACTGATCATGTGTTTTGTTTTTCAATGTTCTGTTTAATTGCATCAGTGTCTACCTGTCGTGAAGTAAACGTCTTTCTCCACTCCTTTTGAAGTTCAATTTTTTTGTCATCTGTAATCCTCGCCGTCGGCCATAAGCTTCTGAAATCTTCGTCCGTAATGTTTTCATCCTGTAATGATTTGCTTATTCTTAATCTTAGTGAACAAAGTTTTGCTGATGCTAGGGCACCAATAGCAGTGTGCTTTTGTAATTTAGGATTTATTTTTTTTAAAACGGCACTTACAATCATAGACATGGCACCTAACCCTAAACCAAGGCCCCCTAATGCCAAAGAGGCTGGTGCTCAAACCCCAGTAGCTAAAACAGCAACACTAGTGTCACGTCGCCGAGGGAGATGGCAAACACCAAGCCAGGGGCTTCACTCTGCGTTCACACTCCAACGATCAGGCCCACATTTCAACCTTCATCCACAAGCCCAAACACTCAACTATGATTCACCCCTAACCACACTCACACCAAATGTAACACAAACTAACTAAATTTATTAATCACATCACAACATGCGCTCCACAAGAAAAACAACAACCAATGATTTGCTAAAACCAAACAGCGCACAAAATTACATTAACAAGGCCCCGCGTACGCTATAGACACACACACACTGCCGACCGCTCTGCTTCCTTCTCTGTGTACAAAAACCTGTGAATGCACACAACAATCAATATCAGCCAAATGATTTCAAAAATGTATGCACACCACAACAACAGGGTATTCAAATCATTCCAACATGCAGCAAAGCACGAATCACAATAACTCAGAATTTCAGACAAGCAAAATCATCACTAACTATGGTTCATTACTAATGCAGTTCCTTTCAACGAAGGTGAAACCCAAAAGTCCAAAGCGATGAAAGCCTTTCCCGACGCGTTCTTCTGTTCAAAAGTTCATGGACTCACAACGCCAAGACGATAGAGCACATCCCAAAACTAAAGGCAATGAACAAAAAAAAAAACTAACAGGAGTGTCCCACAGGTAATGTTGGCGGAGGCAAAATAATTAGTCAGCCTTCAACAAAGCCATCATTCACATTCCTTGTCAGCGTTGATTCTCGTCTCTACAGTCTCTCCTCTCTGCTTTCCAGTCGATGACCCATGTCGATCTCCTCCGCATTCATCCACGCCTCGCCACTACTTACATCGGTCCATTCACCCGCGTCCCTAAGTCAGGAAGCCCAAGACCATAAAGGTCCGGAGCTAAATCGAGGAGTGCAATGGAGTCCACTCCTTCCACGCCGCGCTCCTGTCCTTCAGACAACAACGTCACCCAACCGTCGAGTCGGCCACCAGCTTGACAACGGCCACCTCACCGCTCCAGGTGCGGAAGGGGACCACGGCAACAGCAACTTATCAGATCTGGGGGATGACTAAACTAACAATAATACTAAACCCAAGGTCTCCAAGGAAAAGACCTAAGTCCCCAACTACTTCAAAACACATAGGTAAAAGGTAATTAAAACACTATCTTTCGTTCCCAAACAAAAAAATGCAAAACAGCCCCTTTTTGATTCCTAAAGAAAATAGACAATTAACAATTAATAGAGATTAACTTAAAACAAATTTTGACAAGGTTAATTCAAAGGGAAAATAATTCAACAATGTTATATGTAGGACATTGACCTGAAGTCAACCTCCGCCGGTCAATCATGAACCTTGGACAATTATAACAAGTTGCCAACAGCAAAGGAGAAACTAACTGTCAAAATGTCCGGCACGCCCTTTTAAATAACAACCGAAATTAATATAAAGCAAAAAATTAATACAATACTACGGAACTTCCAACACTTAACAACAAATTAAATGTGTTTTTTTTCTCCAAAACAAACAACCCCAATGCAAAACATACAGACTATTTTTCAATATAACTATGCCCACTTGCTTTTCCCCAGCTTCCGAAAAGAACACTGTTCCCTTCTTATTTCTACTAAAATACATAACAAAATTAAAATCGGGCGAAAGGGGAAGGTTACTCCGTCTCAGCACCGCATAGTAAAAACTCTCCCAAATTCACAGCGAATCCAAATACACCGCTTCGTACCCGGACACCTTTTCTCGCAGTCACGTTAAAATACTCATGCATAAAACCATAAATGCCAGAAACCTGAAACAAAAGAGGGAAAATGTGTAACTGAATACATTGAACGCATGCCACACAGAGACAAACGCACAAACAATACTTCCGAATCAGAGGAACGAACAACGGCAAAGTTCCAAACCTGAAACCCAGAACGGACCCTACGACCAGGCGCAGCAGAAAAACTGTTGAAACGCCCACGAAATGGGGGACAATAAAAAATGTCCACGGGCCCACAACAACTCCACCACTGTGGGGGAAACAGAGCTCAAGCCGAACACAGCTTTCGGTCGTGTGAGGAACCTTCTAGTCAAGTCTGCTGACTCGTCACACACAAGTGACCTCCCCTGTCTACCTGAACTCAGTTTCAGGCCACGTCAAAATTAAACCGGTGGGTTGGACGCTGGGAACGAAGTATCTAAGGAAAGACACAACGCACGCTTGCCATGCACTAAAAATAACCATGCACACAAGGCACACAACTTCCAAACACAATGTTTGCTTTTAACCTAGCTATCACACACGTTCAAAAATAAACAAGTTGGAAGCACAAATCTAACCCACGGTATCGTGGACAAACCCCCTTCCAGAAGGAAACCTGGAGGGTTACATAACAACCCCGGAACGGTACAGTATAGAGTGGTAGAACATCTCAACCCCGTCGTCGAATGCGACTCCGATAGGTCACAACCAAACATTCCTCCTTGCCCGGGATGGCCTCCACAAAAAAGAATCGCTGCACTGGTACTCGTGTAGCAAAGACCATCACAACAAGATATATCGATGCTTCGCATCTGACGCTGGCTTGATTGGACCCCACAATATCAACCCCCAACTCCGCTCAAATGGACGCTGGGTAGTGGCATCCTAGCTAATGGAACCTTGGCCCACTCTTCCGCGAGGAGTCACTCTCTGGCAAGCGTTCACAAGACAAACAATAACGATGAATGTCCACCCACTTTCCCGGGCCAATAAGAAATCTCTCCCACTCTGACGGGTTTTCTCCCTCTTGGGTCCCCAAATGTCCCGCTCATTGGTGGGTCGTGAGCGAGTTGAGATGACCCCCTGACGTAAACGGCTTCGGCAAACACACCTGATTATACTGTTGATCACCCTCACAAGATACCCTCTGTAAATCCAATCCCCTTCTTAAATCGCAAGTGACCTGGTTCCGATCTTGCCAACGGGATCTCTCAACACTCTTCGCAACAGCGTCTCTAGCGCGCGGCAACGTGGCATCCTTCTCTTGTAGTTCTCGCAGCTGGTTGCTGGACTAACATTGAGAACCTTCAACACTTTCGATGTCGAGAAACAGTGTCGGATCCTCAGCCGCCTTTTGGCGCTCGGGGGTCTGAACTACTCCCAGACGGTTTTTGACGACGGAAACAAAGGTACCGCGTAAGAGTTCTCCTCCGGTATCCCTGTCACCTGGTTCCCAAGGATCACTTCAACAACGCAAATGGCGCAGTACGCGGACCACAACAAACTTTCCTTGCACAAGCGGGGTGTCCACACAGATTATGCTAAGGGGTAGGTTCCCACCAACTTGAACATCAGTCCCTTTCCAGTTGAAATTTTTCCCGGAAGGTACTGTCCGCAGTCCACAAAGGTCTTCTCTAACGCAACAAACTCCCGCTCCTGTGTCCTAAGAGCTGTCACCGTCTTGCCGTTCACAGTCCGCGGAAAGTATGGTGAATAAGCCAGCCACAGGTTTCACTGTCCAAGCTCCGTCTCTGGCGAGCGATAAATCGCACAGAAGATCGGCACTGCCTGGCAGTATACCTGGTTGCCCACATCCCACACCTGTAGCACCGAAAATCAGCAAACTTCCCCGGAGTGTTAGACGAGGACGAACGAGGGAACCTTATTGGAGTCACACGGTTGGATCTCATGGTTTGACCGAGTTTACCCTGCAGTTGCAGCAGTTGCTTTGTTAACGCCAGTTTCCAATGCCCTTCCTCTATTTGCTGACTGACCCATCTGGCGGTTTTTCCTAAACTGACTCGGCGCGGCCAATGGGAGATTGTGGCTCTCTTGCCTCTCGCCTAACTTCGGACAGAGTCAAAAGCAAGCTGTGCGGCTTCCCTCCCACGATGTTCGCGGTTTCTTCTCGCGGACTGTAGTAAGCCTAGATCGCACTGAGAGTTGGAACAAAAACTGTTCTCGCAAGAACAATACTCAACAACGCTTTTGGATCTTCTGATCCACCTCTGCCACTTCAAACCACTGATTGAAGTTTCTCTTTCAGTCGCTTCAAAAACTGGGTGAAATCCTCGCAATTCTTTCCGCATTTCCCTAAACTTCCTCCGTAAAACTCTGGAGTCCGACGAAATTCTCTTAGAAGAGCGGATCTTTGATTCCGTGATAGCTGAGTGGTGTTTTCGCCGTATCAATAAGCAGAAACGCTTTCCTCGCTTGTCCATGCTACAACGGAGACAATCTCGCAGCCTCAAACGCCCTCAGGGCATCAGTGCGCATACGCTATACTGTCGAAATGAACGCAAAAATCCTCAATATCGTTCCATCGTTGAATTCAGCAACCGCACACGGTAAAGAATCAGGCGTCTTTGTTTGCTCAACTTCGCTAAAACTCCCTTGTGAAAGATCTCAGCGTCTTCCAGCCCTTTTTGCCTTCCGACTCTCCAACGCCGCATGGCGCAACTGATCTCATCTTGTGCATCAACGTTCAGGTCCTCTCTTCTAATCTGCTCCTGAAGCTCCATTTCATTCCTTCCTTAATTTCGTTCCCTTGTCGCCCTTCCCTGGCGATCCGACTCTTCCTCCTTCATTTCTCCTGGCGATCCAACGCTTTCCTTTCCTTAATATCTCCTGTGGCGATCCGACTCTTCTGTCCTTACTTTCTCCTGGCGATCCGACTCTTCCCTTCCTTACTTTCTCCTGGCGATCCAACTCTTCCGTCCTTAATTTCTCCTGGCCGATCCAACTCTTCCTTCCTAAACTTCCAGTTCCTCTTGTCGCAAGCGCATCTTCGATTTCCTCAGCTCCCGCATGAACATAGCCACTAACTCGTGCCTGTCAGTCCAAGAGCTATCCCGTGCTTGCGCAAAACGTAAACCTCTGGGTCCACCTTAACCTGCGTGTTGGTAACCCATCGAGAACGCTCTGCCAACAGAGCAGAGGTTTCTCCTCGACCAGTTAACTTGCCCAGCATCCATCTCTTCTTCCCTCTGAAGCCCCACCCCCCCGTCCGAGTCTGGAACCAAACGGCCTGAACGTAAGACGTTTCTGTCCTCGATGGACATTCCGCTCACGAGTCGATATCGTGAAAACTCATTCACGACACGTCAAAAATTTTTTTTTTTTTACTCTACCTAACACCTTTCACACACAACACTCAGACAAATCCCTAACTACTAACCTAACAATTTTTGAACTAAATAAAACTCGAACGCTAGGAGATGAATCGGGACTAACTGAGTCGCCTGAGGTGGATCCTCCCTCAAGCTATCTGTCTGGGAAACTCGGCCTGAACTCATCGAGCTCTGGAGCCGGACTCCCGCGTCTCAGAGCCCCAGCCCCTCCAACCTCCCACGTTCGAAAGACAAACACACGACAGGACACAAAGATGCAGAAACCAAAACAAGGATGTCCTAACCCTATCAACACAGTCTCATCGAGCGTGGGTTCGATTCCCTCCGCTGCCCCGACCAAATTGTCACGGTCGCCGAGGGAGATGGCAAACACCAAGCCAGGGGCTTCACTCCGCGTTCACACTCCAACGAGCAGGCCCACATTTCAACCTTCATCCACGAAGCCCAAACACTCAACTATGATTCACCCCTAACCACAACTCACACCAAATGTAACACAAACAACTAAATTTATTAAATCACAATGCACAACATGCGCTCCACAAGAATAACAACAATCCCCCCACCAATGATTTGCTAAAACCAAACAGCGCACAAAATTACATTAACAAGGCCCCGCGACGCTATAGGACACACACACACTGCCGTCCGCTCTGCTTCCTTCCTGTGACAAAAACCTGTGAAATGCACACAACAATCAATATCGAGCCATATGATTTCAAAAAAATTTGGATGTGCACACCACAACCAACAGGTATTCACATCATTCCAACATGCACAAAGCACGAATCACAATAAACGCAGAAGTTCAGACAAAGCAAAAGTCATCACTCACTATGGTTCATTATCTAAGGCAGTGCCTCAACGAAGGTGATACCTAAAGTCCCAAAGCGATGAAAGCTTTCCGACCGTTCTTCTGTTCAAAAGTTCATGGAGCTCACAACGCCAAGAAGATAGAGCACATCCAAAACCATAACAGAGAACATAAAAAAAACTAACATGAAGTGTCCACAGGGATGTTGGCGAGGCGAATATTAGTCGAGCCTTCAACAAAGACTCATTTCACCGATTCCTTGTCAAGCGTTGATTCCTCGTTCTCTACAGTCTCTCTGCTTTCCATTCGATGAACACATTCTATTCTCCCGCAGCATCCACTCTCCACTACGTACATCATCCCATTCACCCGCTCCCTAGTCAGAAAGCCCAGACCAAGTTCCGTTGCTAAAACGAACGTGAGTCATTGGAGTCACTCCCTTCCAACGCCCTCCTGTCCTTCAGACAACTGACGTCACCCAACCGTCAGTCGGCCACCAGCTTGACAACGGCCACTCTCACCATCTCAGGTGCGGAAGGGGAACCCCGGCACAGCAACAATCAGATTCTGGGGATGACATAACAAACAGGTAATACTAAACCCAAGTCTCCAAGGAAAATCCAAGTCCAACTACATCAAACACATAGGTAAAAGTTACTTAAAACTCTATCGTTCTTTCCGCAAACAATACAAAGCAAAACACCCTTTTGTGATTCCTCAGAAAGAATACATAACAATAATATAGAATTAACTTAAACATATTTTGACCATGTTATTCAAAGGGGAAAGAATACATCTAAGTGTTTGATATGTATGACATTGACCTTGAAGGTCAACCTCCGCCGGTCATCATGACCTTGGCCAATTAAAACAAGTACCAACAGCAAAGAGAACTAACTGTCACAATGGTTCGGCACGCGCCTTTTTAAATAACAACCGGAAATTTATATAACGCAAAAAATTATACAATACTACTGACTATCCATCACTTAACTACAAATTAAATGTGTTTTTTTTTCTCAAAAACAAAATAAAACAACCCTCCATGCAAAACCTACAGACTAGTTCAATTATTACTAATCCACTTGCTTTCCCACGCTCACGGAAAAGAACACTGTTCCCTTCTTTATTTCTACAAAATACATAACGACAAAATTAAAATCGGGCCGAAGGGAAGTTACTTCCGCTCATCACCGCAAAGTAAAACTCTCCCCAAAATCTCACACGTTCACAAATACACAACGCTTTCTAACCCACACCTTTTCTCGCAAGTCACGTTAAAATACACATGCATAAAACCCTAAAATGCCAGAAGAGCATAAACAAAAGAGGAAAATTGTAACTGAATACATGAACCATCGCACGACAGAGACAAACGCACCAAACAAAGACTTCCGAATCCAGAGAAGACGACCAACGGCAAAAGTTCCAAACCTGAAACCCAAGACCGGACCCACGACCAGCGCACAGAAAAACGTTGAAACCGCCCCACGAAATTGGGAGGACAAAAATGTCCACGCCACAACTCCACCACTGTGGGGGAACAGGAGCCTCCAAGCCGAACACAGCTCTCCTGTGAGGGAAACTTCTATTCACTCCGCTTGACTCGTCACACAACAAGTGACCTCCCCTGTCTACCTGAACTCAGTTCAGGCCCACGTCAATATTTCCAAACCGGTTTGTTGACTCTGGGAACGAATACTAGGAAGGAAGACACACCCTACGCTTGCATCAACTGGAAATAACATGTGCACAGGGCACACATCAAACTTCCAACACATTGTTTTCTTTAAAGCCTAGCTATCACACCTACGTTTTCCTAAAATAAACAGTTGGAAGAACAAATCTAACCCCCGTAACGTGACAACTAGACCCAGCATTACGCTAGCTACAGCTGAGGAGCCAGTAATTACATAAAGACAAGAGTAATTCAAGCTTTAGCATATTTCTTTCTGGTAACCCTATACTTATCCAAGTCGCTTTCTATTTCTTTTTGAAGTTCAGTTATTTGCTTTAACCTAAACTGTTGAACCTCCATTTTTAATCAAATTAATTTTGTAAAAATGTTCTTATTAATCCTTCTGGTAGCATTTCACCAACAGAGAAAAAAGCAATAAATCAACATACTTAATGAAAATGAAGTCGAGTACTGTTAGTTTGTCTTTGTCAACATTCACAGTAACCTTGTCAGATGTTGAGAAAGTGTTTATTTCATCCCCGTTTTTAGTAATGGCAATAACAAGCTTAAGAGGACCAGCCATGTTTCCAGACGATAATTGTACTCCCCGTGCTAACACATGTTCTGGCAAACTAGAATTAGACTCCCCTGGAGTAATTAATAAAACAAAAATCAAAGTAGCAGTGTTAGGCATTGGTGGTTTTGGGATAAATTCTAGGGTTACTGTGTCATCCCCACTTCAGCTAAGGGTTTCTTTCTGCTCAGCACATATTCAAGTTTATATGTATCTATTACAATCTGATTTTTCTGTTGTGTTCCTGGAACAAGACTAGTAGAAAGGGGCCCGCATTCAAAGCCTTTCTGAAATTTTGTTTTTATCAAAGTATGCATTGGGGCTTCGCAAGTCGAATTTAAAATCCCAGTTTATTTCAGGACGCAAGACCCAGTTATTGTCTTGTCTATAAAGTTGTATTCATTGATTTGCCGTAATCAGTTGTTTCTAGAATTTTCTTATTTGTTCTAGGTTTGGGATATTGCTGTCGTTTTTTGCTTCAAGTGCTGTTCGTTTGTAAACCCCATCATCTGGTGTATTCAAATCCATAAACATTTCCTATTACCCCTATCAGATCAAACTCTAGCTGCGTCTGCCTAAGTTCTTTCTAGCTCTACTGCAACACGTTAGCGAGCTAGCTTGCGCTTTTGATTCTGGCCCTCTGAGGACATTCTTTTTATCATATAAAAATTATAATATCAACAATTATGATAAGCAATCAATTAATAAACAATCTACATAAAACATAATCGTATTGAACTGGGGGGTCAGTCCGGTAAGCATAGCTTAGCGTGCTTAGATTTTTTTTCGAACTGCCCCCTTCTTTTTTTTTTGTAGCCTCATCGTTTGTCCCTTATTGTATTAAGTTCACTTGTAACATTTGTCAAATCGTCCCTGTGTCCTTAGGGTGGGTAAAATAATACAGAAATGAGGTGTTAAAGTCTGCAGTGGGCGTAAGGCTTGAAGCAAGTCTGCATCATTGGATTTTTGAGGTTGTAGGAGGGTTAAGTTAAGGTTTTATTTAATTTAAGACATAAATGTGTGTTTATAAAGAGCCACACGCCACACAGAAACTAAGGGCCGTCGTGGCGGCCCCTCGGCGTTGTGGCGGCCGTAAAGCCCGTCTACAGGTAGCTTAGACAGAGCTTTTCTTTTTAAACAATGTCTCGTTTTCAGCTGAACAGTCATCAATAATAAATAGGGTTTCAGATCCTCAAATAGTCTATAGTAAATGTTCTAAACAGTTCGCTCCGTTTTTATCGCTAGGATCAACTAGAAATATATTCTCAACTTGTCCAAATAACATCCTTTCTTTGTAAGACTTGTTGTGCTTAATGGTTGTGCAGAAATATATTTAATGGGCTCGTTAATGAAAACCTGTATATTGTTTGTAGCAAATCAAGTACAAAAGACAGTTTTTCCCACACCCTGTAAGCCCCCAGATTCCACAGATAAGGGAGAACGTGAGAAACTGTGGGATCTTTGGGCCAGAAAGAGAATCTTTCAAACTATCATTTTCCCCCTGTTTTTAATACGGTTATTTCTTCTACATTTTAATAAGCTTTTAGCCTGTTTGCTTATAGTTTTAAAACTGAGACTCACAAAACCATAAAAAACATGCATATTTTTATTGCGGCCCCGTTTTGTGTCGCGTGTTTTGCCGTCCGTCTGCTTTTCTTCTGTTTTTGAATAATATTTATTTTTATCCATTCTTGCCCTTCCCTTCTCCACTTCCAAACAATCTGTTGTCAAATGTAGGTCAAAATCCGCCACAGCCCATATTTTGATATTAAGTAGTCTTCAAGTTTACATTATAAAGGCGAAAGTTTTTTACATACACGATCAACTGCTAGGATCCCTTTGCCCTAACCTCCAGCGAACTAACTCATCTTATTTCATCAAAGTGGTGGTTGAGGTTTAATAAAAAGTCTCCGCGCCCCGAAAAATACACTGATTCAGACTCTTTGCCATTTATTGCACAAGTCAACCTTCCCAATTTCCAAATTTTTGGAGAATTTTAAAAGCGCTTCTGATTCTCTATCTATGGGGAAAAAAAGGAAAGTATGTTCCTTCAGTATACAACAAGCGAACAAAATTTCCTTTTTAAAGACTTCAGAAGAGACTGATTTAGATGTAATGTTCCAGGAGAGTTTCTTGTTCTCGACTTGTTTCTATTTTCTGTAAGGAGAGTATAACGTTTTCATAATAATAAACTGTTTTTATTTTTATACGGGCGGTTGTTTAAAATGGTTTTGGCCAGATTCGGGGGTTAGTAACAACATCAAATCAATGCTCCAAGAGCGATGTCGCTAACTGTGTGTGTATTAGCTTAAAGGGGGTCTTCAGACGAACAACAGAATCGCTAGGATTAAAATGTCAGTAATCATAACGGAAAGTTTAGTTTTTTTTCTTTTAGTTTGCACCTCTTGGTTAATATGGCACTATGGCGTCTTTAAAACAGTTCAAAATCTAGAGGGATGCAGCGACAGAATCTCGTTGCCAAATGCTTCTGCTACTGCCTCATTCTTTAACGTCATTTCCTTGGCATTTCCCCGCTTGAAAGCTTGTGCTTTTGAGGAACTGTTTGGGCTTTGTAGTCCGGATTAAAACTTTCTCTTTCCTTTCTGTTTTTAGCCAGCCATAGATCAGAATAGAAGGAGTACGGCTAACAATATCTGCCTCTCTTGTTGTACCCCAAAGACTTCTCTACCCTCCAGGTTTGGATAGGCTATAGCTTTAACGGGACGATATTATTAGCCCTGCCCTCAACTTATGCAACAATCTGTTGCCTGTTACACATCGGCATCACTCATATAACGATCTGTCATTTAATATCTATTTTGAATTGCTAGTTTAGCAGTGCCTGGCATTATAACATCGTCAGCGCCATGATCAGGGAACTGGACTGATAACGTTTGTCCCAGGCTCGCAACGTTGATGGAGTATTTTACACTGATTACGTCTGCCTTATACCTAATTACGCCATTGGGTTCCTTCTCTTTTCTGTATGGCTCGAGGTCACAACGTATGAGTTCATTTTTTATGAAACAAATAGAATATATAATAAAAAAATATGGATTGAAGATTTTGACCCGATTGATCCTGTTGCGTGAAGAAGAGAAGAACTGGGCCCTTCATTGCAAAAAAGCGCTTGAAGGAGCAGGTTCTATACTCCCTAGACAACGTCAAGAACTATTGTCGAGAAAGAATTCAATCATTCTAATAAAAGCATAGGAACGAGAGCTACCAGGCTGCTTGCATCCATAACGATTTTGAGGAAGAGGTGGGCATTTGTATATAAGAAACTGGTGTGCAGGAGGACCGTAAAAGCTACTCCCCGCAAAACCCAAACAAGGTTTTAAAACTAAGGCACAATTAGGGAAAACTCCTTTGCTAAAGGCAGAACAATTGAAACCTTTTAGAGCTTAGAGCCAAAAGGCCGTTAGTTTTTTTTTTTACAAAACTTGGTGCAGGGGGGCTGCCAACACAAAATCTAAAATACAAAACATACCCTCATTCAAGATTTAGTCAACAAGCAGATGATGCAATTAAACAAAACAGATGAATCAATTAGAAGAGCAGAAGAACTAATTAGCAGAATGAGACGAGTTTTAATGAGGCGACACAATAAAACAATTGAAGATTCCCCTTGCCTATGCGTGAAATCCTGGGGCTTAATGCTGCTCTGCGGACAATAAGGGGGTGGGAAATAACAAACAACTTTAGCAAAACTTGGCGAGCTAGATAGAGAGATAGGAAGAGAAAAAAATAAACTGTGATGCAGCGTAACAATATAGGGAGAGAAGAAAAGGCTAGAATACGCAGAAATTACAGGATTTTACGGCTAACAAAGGGCGGCCAGGTTAGAAGTGCTGTCTACTAACAGAGCGCAGCTTAGCATCACCACACAAGCCCGGAAAATAAGAGAAAACTATAAACATGAATACTTTTGAACACACGCCCGCTAGCAGAAAGAAGAGCGGGACTGGTTCAGGGAACAGTGGATTACAATAGTTTTGTTTATTACAGCTGTTGGGTTTGCTATCTCTACACTGTTTATGCTTTTAACAGGCGGTGCACCAACAGGGCCAGTAAGCGCCCTCAACACCTTAACCTGGTACCAAGTTTGGATTAGAAAAAACATTACATCATCTAGCAAACCTATTAAAGAAGTTAGCAGTAAAGCGCTGATGCTCTGCCTGGCATACTTGGCAGTGTTGTTAGTGGGTTTCGTCTACTCAGGCCAAAGTTGTTAAAAAAGTTTTTATATGGCTGACCATCTATGGACGTTAGGATAGTTGCCAGCTGCTGGATTAATTTTTTAGGGGAAATAAAGGTATGGCCAAGCCAGTAAAAGTAAAAAATACAACAAGGCTGTCTTTTTGTTAGTGTGGACTCTCAGTGCGAGAGTAGATCAAGGCGGTGTGCTTTCTGGACTGCTTTCTGGTTCTGGGCTGCTTTCTGGCTGTGGGGCGGCCGTTTATACTGGACGCGTTCTTCAGGGCTAGGTACTTTTTTAAAATGGTGGAGCAGGCCTTGTGTTTATCCTGATTGTGTCCTAAGTTTTGATCGTCTCCGGCCTATGGAATTTCATTGTTATAATTCTGTTTCATGCCATCTGTAGTCTAAGGTCCGGAGGGGGGTAGCATGTATAATCCAGGCCTACAACAAAGTCAACCTTTGACCTAGGCATGTGCAAGAACGGTCTTGATACTTGGTATGCTGGCGGGGCACAAATTAACAGCAGAGTTAAGAGCATCTTCTCAATTGGCATAGAAATTGTTTTTCTGGCATCAACGCCCTGTAGATTGATCAACTATGCTAGACTTGGTCTGTGTTGTGCTCCTAATGACACCAAACGTATGTCCGTATGGAGTCATTAAGTCTTTGCACTCCTGGCAGTTGTTAGACCTCACTTTCATCTAAGATAAATGTTTGCCCAAGCATTTGGATGTTTTTGTTCAATTGACCCTAAATCGAACTTGTTTGTCTGGTTGAAAAGAGGTTGTGGCCAGGCCAGTTGTCATAATTATATTCTTTTTTACACCCCACTCAAATATAATGTGCCTAACCCATGATGGCGGTCCTACTTCTTGTCTTAAAGTCATTGAAGGATTAATGTTAAATTCGTTGCATATTCTTGCATATGCATTATTGTCCATTGGCTTTAAATGGGATATTTAAACGCGTTTGTCGCTTGGAAAGGTAGATGCACTTGTAGTTCAGTTATATTCGTCTGTATGGTATAAACATGAAAGTTTATACGGACCTTACTAAAAGATGGGGTGGTTTAAAGGTTAGCTATGAACACCGCAGCAGTAGTTGCGCAGTAAATGGCAAAATTTAACTGATTCTGGTAAAACGTCATAGGGGGGATGACCATGCTGATGGCACTCCTATCACTATTTATTGGCGGGATTTAAATATCTAGTTAGCGGGTTTACCAAGTCTAACTTGGAAGCCGTATGAGTCATCTACTGGCAATGAGTTAGTAAACTGAATTCCAAAGATTTGGGGTTTTTAAAACGCTCATACATTGTAAGTGGCACTTCGTTATATTTAAAAGGTTCCATTTTATAATAGTTTTTAAAATAGTTATAAAAAGATGTACATCTATATAACCCAACAAAACAAACGTGTGTTCTTAACGTACCCAATTGCAAATAGGCGCGGCGATTGTAGGGTTTGCCCTTAAAAAAATTGGTTTTAAAGTAAAATGGTTTAACATATCTGAAAGAGCTAGAATAACTGGGCGGATGTTAAGGAGGAACAAGGCAATCTATTAAAACATTTAAAAATACCTGATGGTTACTACAACTTTTGTTCTTTAAGAGAAGTATTTAGAAATTTTGGCATTAAGTTAAAAATTAATGAGGCAAATCTTATAATTACTATAAATTTTCCAGAACTTAAAGAAAAAATGGGTACGTTTTTCCTAGAAGCCTTGCCCGAATTTTAGGCTTTTATGATATGGTGAAACATACATATTAAAACACATATGCACTTAAAAAGCGGTCTTTATGAGTATGTAGCAGTAGACCAGCCGATTTTCTCATGTACCCGATGTTGTATGTCATTTAGAAGAGTTAAAAACAGACCGCAATTTGCTTAATGGCAATCCATCTACAGTTCTACAGGCACTACCGTCAGCTAAGGCAGGGTTTTGCGATTATCAGTTATACAGGTTTGACGGAGGACAGTGAATTTAAAGAATTAGTTAACGTAGACATAAATTCATTAAATATAACGATAACTAGCCAAGAAGGAAGACTAGTTGTTTGTTCAGATTTATTGATATGTGTGGAAGTAGAAGAGGTACTGTAAGCCCTTAATTTGTAGTCCCTGGAGAGAATGTAAATATGTTTGTTCACGATCACCAAATCTTATCTTGCACGTAAGCCCCCATTTTTAAATTGACGATTACGTCGATTTTTAGAGGTTTTTGCGTGTTAATTTTGTTTGTGAAAAGGTGTTAAATTTGGTAAAAAAGGATTGAGATGGACGTGTTTTGTATGTGAAAAGGGGGGTTTTTCGTGCAAGATAAGTGGGTAAAGTTTTGAACGAAATTTTTTACATTTCTTGTTCCTTTGGATAATTTTCCAGTAAAAACCATCTCCTTCTGTTTGTACCCAACCCTGCGAAGAAACACGGCCGTGACAAGCAAAAAATCTGTGACAGTTGCCCAAAGTGTGGTTTGGGGGTTTTGGTTCTTGAACCCAAACCCTGATAAGCTTTTTTGACGAATGCTGTGATTGGGTTGTGATTCAGGCGGGCCTCATCGAAATGACCAGCAAAAACTGACTTCAGAAAATTTAGTCATCCCCCAAAAGGGAAAATTTTAAGAAACTAGAAACGTTCATTCGTTGACAGAGAAAATTGCAACTGACTTTAAGCGGCAATTCAGATGTGGGGGGGGGAAATCTTTTGACGGGGGAAATTTTTGGAAAAGTCTCAAGAAAATCCATCTGTGTTTCGATGTTTTTAATTTTTTCCCGTGTTGGGGTTTTTCTTTCACCGATGTTGTTTTCTGTTTTTTGGGTTTGTGTGCATTTTTTGATCTTCATTTTGAACAACCCCAAAACCCCACCGAAGGGGCGGGGAAAGGGCTTTTAAAGTTTTTTTAAATACGTGTTCGTTTCCTCTCTCTCCTCCCCCCTCTCTCTCCCTCCTCTCCTTCCTCCCTCCTCTTTCCCCTCTCTCTCTCTCTCTTTTTCTCTTGTGGGTGTTTTTTTGCCCAGGGTGTGTGCGCACGCATCGCGTACCTTGTTGTGAGTGTGGGGTGTGTGTTGTTGTGTGTTGTGTGTGTGTGTGTGTGGTGGTGTGTGTGTTGTTTTGTGGGTGTTACGCGCGCGCTCACCCACCACACACACACACACACACACACACACACACACCACACCACACACACACACACACAACCCCCCCAACGCACATCACGCACGCACGTACGCATGCACCCACACCACACACACACACACACCACACACACACACACACACACACACACACACACAACACACCACCCCCACGCAGCACGCACGCACGCGCGCGCGCTACACACACACACAAAACCACACACAAAAACCCCAACAAACATCAACACACACAACACGGGCAGGCTCCGCACGATCATCACCGCACGCAGCACACACCACCACACACACCACACAACCCACACACACCACACCCCCACACACACACACACACCCACACACTTAAAACCCCACACTAAACACACAAATAAACCCACACACACCGCCGCACGCACGCCACGCGCACAGCCAGCCAGCCAGCCAAAAGGACACACAACACACACACACACAAACCCACACCCACACCACAACACCACCCCAAACCCACACGATCCTCTTTTTTTCCGTCTTTTTCCCTTCATTCCCTGTGGATAGGCTTTGACCCCTTTGAAACCAAAGGGAATTAAAACTGAAAAAAAACAACGTTCTCCAGGGGCAATATCTACAAGAAGAGGGGGCTTTTTTCTTTTTATTGTCCTTTTTTTTTGCACTCTTAATGATTGATTCACTTTTCTTTTTGAACCTTTTTACCCGTTTTACAGATCTTCGATTTTTTTTTTTACTTCGTAAATTTTTATTATGTGTCACTCTTTTTTTTTTCCGTTTTTAGTGCTTTCTTTTTTTAACGTTTTAGCACCTTATTAGTTTTTACTTGCTTTTTAGCAAAAATCCGCAAAAAAAAAAAAAGATTTCTTTTTGTGAAAATAAAAATATGGGCAGGGGTATGTAGTGCGGGTCCGTAATGCAGATCCGAGAAAGGGACCAGGATCCTTTTACCATGGGGGGGTTTTTGCCTTCCCGGGGCCCTTTTTCTTTTTTCAAATTTTTCTTGTTTTGGCTTTCTTTTAGTTTTTTCTGTTTTTTTGTCTCTGTTTGTCTTTGCTTTTTCTCTCCGTCTGTCTGTCTGCTTTGTTGTTTCTGTTCTCTCTTCCTCTGTCTCTTCCCCTGTTTTTCTATCGTTTTTCTTTCGGTTGTTTCCTTTTTGGGTTTTTTTTTTTGGGAAAGGGGGGTGGTGAGTGTGGTTTTTGGGGATAAGGGGGGGGAAGGTTACGTTTTTTTTTTCCCCTCTCTCTCCCCTCTCCTCTCTCCTCTCCTCCCTCCTCTCTCTCTCTCTCTCTCTGGGGTTTCTTTTTCAGAAAAAAAAAAAAAGGGGAAAAAATTTTTTTAAAAATAATTTTATTTTTTTTTTTTTTTTTTTTTTTTTTTTTTTTTTTTGTTTTTAAAAAAAACCCCAAATTTAAAAAAAATAAATTTTTTTTAAAAAAAAAAAAAGGGGGAGGATTGTTTTTTTTTTTTCTCTTTCTTCCCCCTCTCTCTTCTCTCTCTCTCTCTCTCTCCCTTTTCTCTCTTCTCTCTCTCTCTTCTCTCTCTCTCTCCCTCCTCTCTTCCCCCCTTTCTGGTTTTGACTTTGGGGGGTGGCTTCATCTGCCCGAAAAAGTTTAAATGTTTTCTGGTTAGGGGGAAGGGTATATGTATCCCTTTTATTTTCTTTTTTCTTAATCTTCTTTTTATCTTTTTCCCCCAACCCATTTTCCAGGGTTTTTAGAATAAATGCTCTTTAAGTATGTTGTTTTGGTTTGAAAACGATTTTTTTTGCTTAAGGGGGGTCAGCTAAATAATTAACATGTGTTTTTCATTACCTTTTGAAATAAACGAATCGCAAGTTTGGGGGGGTAAGAACAAAAAACGTGTTTTGGTCAAATCTCTTTAGGAAGGTGGCCCCAAATAAAGACAAATGAATACGTATTGGCAATCGTAGAAAAAAATCACGAACGGACGAATACGGGGTTTTGTGTGTGTGTGTTGTGTGTTGTGTGTGTGGTGTGTGGTGTGTGTGTGTGTGTGTGTGTGTTTTGTGGGTGTGTTGTGTTGTGTGTTTTGGGGTGTGTGTGGTGTGTGTGGGGTTTTTGTGTGTGTGGTGTGTGGGTGTTGTGTGGGGTGTGTTTGTGTTGGTGGGGGGGGGGTGGGGTGTTTTTGTGTGGGGTTGTGTGTTGTGTGTGGGGGTGTGTGTGTGGTGTGTGTGTGTGTGTGTTCCCCCCAACGCCCCTCAACGCCTCCTTTTCCCAAAATAAATCCCTTTTTAATCACTCTTTTCCTTTTTTTTCTCTGTGGTGTTTTGTTGCCTTTTACTCTATTGCCTCTGTTTTTCCTTCTCTCTCTCTCTTCTCTCTTTCTCTCTCTCCCCCCACACCACACCAAACACACACAAACCCCACACAACCCACACCCCCCCCCACACAACACACAACACTTTTAAAAAACCCTATCCCTCCTTCACGATTGGTTTTTTTACGTCATTTGCGTATAGGATTTTTTGTTTTCTTTTTATGTCATCAGCCCTGAAGATGTCGAATATTTTTGTTCAAGATTTCTCTTCATTTTTTCTATTGTGAAATCTTTTGAGCATCCTCAAAGATCAGTAGTCAAAAATCATTTGCAACATTGTGGTGTTTCGAAAGGGATGTTATTTGGTCGCGAAGGAAAGACGGGTGTATGATGGACCTACTTGTGCTGAATGTGTGTAAATACATGGGGATCTAGACTATGTTTTCTACACGCTTAAGTTTTGCTTGTAAAGATCTCGTATGTAGGGCAAAAAAAGCTTTGATATGTTAAAGAACTGAATGCTTTGAATAATGATTTGCTTGAGTCCTTTAATAGAAAATAACTGATTCCCAATTGCACCTATTTTGATGTATGGGGCTGAAATTTAGGGTTTAGATAACGCTGTTGTTCATTGTGAAACAGCGTATCTATTTGCTTTGAAGGGATTTCTAGGTCTTGACAGGCGTATTTCTAATGATTTAGTGTGTGTTGAGTCCGATACATATCCACTGTTCATTAGCTCAGTCGTTAGATGTGTTCAGTATTGGTTAAAGTTTGTACACATGGATCAAAATAGATTGCCTCGTAAATCTTATGAAATGTTGTTCGAATTGGACGTAAAAGCGAAAACAAACTGGGTTTCAAATGCACGTCTGTTTCTGTGAAAATACGGATTAGGGGATTTCTGGGTCTGAGAGTGTTGAAAATCAAAGCCAGTTTATTCGTGTTTTTCGACGAAGGTTGATTGCCTGTAGATGACAAATTTGGGACGATCATATTCGAATTAGCGGACGTTATGATTTGTACAGAAATTATTTTAATTTTAGCTGTATTCAGCCTCAGTTGAAATTTAATATGGATGTGCATTTGAAAGACAAATTAATAACTTAAGAGTTGGCGTTTCTTACATGACTCATTACATAAGAAACAGATAACATAGACAAAACGACTTAGTGTGTCCATTATGTATGCAAGGTGAGGGGCATGAAATACTTTGTCCAGCTTTAGAAGATATTCGCCAGAAACCTATCCCACAGAAATGTTATAGGCGCCCAAATGCAGGTTTTGATTATAGTTACTACTTGTTAGGAATTTAGATTCGCTTTGCCTATGGCGTCTAAGATCAGAGAAATACTGACGTTCCAGATGGTGTTGTTGTTTTCTTTTTGTTGTTTTCGTTTCCTGATTCAACGCCCATCATGCGCTGAAGTGAAGGAAGGTAAGTGATTGCTCGTTCATTTTTGTTGTCCTGAGTGTTTTGTATCTTGCCTGAAGAAGACCTAAGAGGTCGAAACGCGTCGTGTTTTGTCTTGTGATTCGTTTGTCTACGTTTTTCTTGGCGGTTCGCTGTCAATTACATTTATAATTTGTTTAGATTTCCCCCTGCAGCCGCCTCACTCTGCAACCAGATCTATTTGTTTCTTACTTTTAATGTTAGGGGTGCCCATTCCCCTTCCAATGGGCCAGAGGGCCATTACTGAATAATAAATCTCTCTCTCTCTCTCTCTCTCTCTCTCTCTCTCTCTCTCTCTCTCTCTTCCCGAGAGCAGCGTCCCTTGCTTGGCTACTGGCAAGAAGTATCTCAACGAAGCTCCGACCATTTTTGTTTTCCTTTTACAAAAAAGAAAAGAATAAAAGAAAGTGACAGTGCCAGTCATAGGACTATCAACGACTCTTGAATGTAAGCTAAACACTTTGCTGCAAGAACTGTTGTTATCATCGTTCAAAATTGAAGGCAGGGGAGCGCAAACTGTCGTCGTGCTGCGTTGAAAACAGCCGCCAACTCAACCCGCCGGTGCACACACTCGCCGAGGCCGAGGAACACAGATTACGACAGAAGGCAAGTTCTTCATCATCTCCCTCTGGTTTGTTCCTCCCGACTCCCCCAAGTTTGTTTTACGACACGGGAAATAACACTGTGTCGGACATATTTCACGACGATAATCATGCCTGTGTTGAGAATTGTGCCCATCAGATTGATATAGATCAACAGTACTGTCCGTCGCCTGCCGCTGCGACATAAACTCGCAGTTTGTGAAAATGTGTGACGACTGTGATCATTTAGAAACGGCGTCAGAGGATTACAACACCACTGATGTAATGACACTAGAAAACAGAGGATTACAACACCACTGATGTAATGACACTAGAAAACAGAGGATTACAACACCACTGATGTAATGACACTGGAAAACAGAGGATTACAACACCACTGATGTAATGACACTAGAAAACAGAGGATTACAACACCACTGATGTAATGACACTGGAAAACAGAGGATTACAACACCACTGATGAAATGACACTAGAAAACAGAGGATTACAACACCACTGATGTAATGACACGGGAAAACAGAGGATTACAACACCACTGATGTAATGACACTGGAAAACAGAGGATTACAACACCACTGATGAAATGACACTAGAAAACAGAGGATTACAACACCACTGATGCAATGACACTAGAAAACAGAGGATTACAACACCACTGATGTAATGACACGGGAAAACAGAGGATTACAACACCACTGATGTAATGACACTAGAAAACAGAGGATTACAACACCACTGATGTAATGACACTGGAAAACAGAGGATTACAACACCACTGATGTAATGACATTGGAAAACAGAGGATTACAACACCACTGATGAAATGACACAAGAAAACAGAGGATTACAACACACTGATGTAATGACACTGGAAAACAGAGGATTACAACACCACTGATGTAATGACACTGGAAAACAGAGGATTACAACACCACTGATGTAATGACACTGGAAAACAAGGATTACAACACCACTGATGAAATGACACTAGAAAACAGAGGATTACAACACCACTGATGTAATGACACTGGAAAACAGAGGATTACAACACCACTGATGAAATGACACTAGAAAACAGAGGATTACAACACCACTGATGAAATGACACTAGAAAACAGAGGATTACAACACACTGATGTAATGACCTAAAAACAGAGGATTACAACACCACTGATGTAACATGAACAGAGGATTACAACCACTGATGTAATGACATGGAAAACAGAGGATTACAACACCACTGATGTAATGACACAGAGGATTACAACGCCACTGATGTAATGACACTGGAAAACAGAGGATTACAACACCACTGATGTAATGACACAGAGGATTACAACACCACTGATGAAATACACTGGAAAACAGAGGATTACAACACCACTGATGTAATGACACTAGAAAACAGAGGATTACAACACCACTGATGTAATGACACAGAGGATTACAACGCCACTGATGTAATGACACTAGAAAACAGAGGATTACAACACCACTGATGTAATGGCACAGAGGATTACTACACCACTGATGTAATGACACTAGAAAACAGAGGATTACAACACCACTGATGTAATGACACAGAGAGATTACAACGCCACTAGAAACACAGAGGATTACAACACCACTGATGTAATGACACCAGAAAACAGACTGGCCTTTCATCCACAGGAGACTGACGCAAAGAACGAGGACACGTGTAACAGCACAACGGGTGTCCGTGATCAGCTGAGTCTACACAATTGAATGTATGTGACATTTATAACGTAATAACAAAGTGTTTTGAAGATACTACACAATTGAATGTTTGTGACATTTATAACGCAATAACAAAGTGTTTTGAAGATACCTCAAAGAGACTGGACAGCCTTGTCAATACTATCAGACCAGAGAAAAAAGACAGATGTGACATCAAGTGCTGGTTACAACGAAAATCTTAGTTCAGAAGCAACCTAACAATCAGAAGTTCCTCATTAAACTGTCCTGATATCTTGCTTAGAATATGACCTAATCAATTTGGAATTACCATTTAAACTTTTGGTCAAAGTTCTTGTTATAAAGGAAATCTTGGTCTTCATGTGATGTAAACTGTAAAGTTTGTCATTATTTGAACTTGTTGTGTTCACGGTACAAGAGCTTAAGTGGACCAGTGACGGCAAAGCTGTTGTTCCTGTGCTTTGGCAGACTGACCATGAAATTAACTGTATTCCCATGATGTGGCTCCCATGTCATGACGACCTAACATGTTTGAATTTGATTGTATCTGTTGGCATTGTTTCATCGTCCTCCTCCCCCATCCCCCATGTGAATGGGCTCATTAAACCGTTCGCATTTGCATTCTGTCTGTGCCCCTCGTTGCATTAAGCCCACGCCTCTTATTCCGCCTCCCTCATGCACACAGCCACACTCAAGCTTGTGCCGTTATCGCTCAGGGTCTGGCACTTCTCAGGGAGCATCAAAAGCAAGTCGCCGCGAGTCAGCCCTAAAGAAAAGATCCCGTAGAATCGGTTCAGTGGTTTTCTGTGGAGCCTGTTCTGATGGGTGTGCGGGGTTGGGGGAGGGAATTCTTTTTCTCAGTATATATTTGTTTTATCTCCGCAGTGTCACATAGAACAACGACAAAAGTAAGAAAGCAGACAAACTGTCAAAAACCCAAGCAGTTGGATCAGTATTGACATCAGATTTTGTACACTATGTACACTAACCAGGTAATCGTAGGGATTTGGGGGAGGGGGGGGGGAAGGGGTTGGAGGTAAAGCGGTACAAATATGTGGTTATTATATTTGTACGGCTTGAACCTGTTGCGTTTGCCTTTCCTGTACAACATGCCTTCAACCCTGTTCGATATACCTTCAACCCTGTTCGATATACCTTCAACCCTGTTCGATATACCTTCAACCCTGTTCGATACGCCCTCAACTCTGTTCGATATACCTTTAACTCTGTTCGATATGCATTCAACCCGGTTCGAAGTAACGTATTCGTCTACCACGATCATGACTCTTTGAAACGCATGTGATACCCTCTCTTACATTGAAGGTTATTTTCTCTTCTGTTCACACACACACACACACACACACACACACACACACACACACACACACACACACACACACACACACACACACACACACACACACACACACACGGAAGCATAATTAGAAATAAAGATCATTGCGACATGCATTCATTATGCACGTATGTAACACTCTTGACTGAACACATAATTGCAGATGTTCATAATTTCTTTTCACTATGAGCAACCCAGTCACACAGAAGATCCTCAGAGTACAGTAGAGTTTCCCCACGCCTTTGGTACACATTTTAGCATCTGTTCTCCCCTGTCATACTTTCCTTTACTCCCTCAATTACTTTGTCTAAGTACAACATGACTGTCTTCAGAAATAGACACCTGTCATAATCCTACACTCAAGGTAAGAGAAGATCATATTCCACACCTATGCTGCTGTGGTATGTTAGCCAGTAACATTGACATTCATCCGTTTTGCTGACATCAATTCACCGCATATTTATTCTTTTTCAACAGTATGTCTATCCCTTGTTCTTTTAAAGTGTGTCAAATACAAAATTAGGGACTATTTTTTCCCCTTAAATTTACATTAGATTTAGCCAGAAGTATAAGCAACTCCATCGCACATTTTGTGGAACCTTGTTGCTTCAAACCAAAAATAGCAAATGTAAAACGCGTGTTTAGTCATGTGACACAGGCCTAATAGTAAAGTGTCTAAGTGGAAAAAAGCAGGCACATTGTTATGTGACACAGCCTAATAGTAAAGTGTCTAAGTGGAAAAAAGCAGGCACATTCTTATGTGAGACAGGCCTAATAGTAAAGTGTCTAAGTGGAAAAAAGCAGGCACATTGTTATTTGAGACAGGCCTAATAGTAAATCGTCTAAATGCAAAAAAGGAGGCACATTGTTATGTGAGACAGGCCTAATAGTAAAGCGTCTAAATGCAAAAAAAGGAGGCACATTGTCATGTGAGACAGGCCTAATAGTAAAGCGTCTAAGTGTAAAAAAGGAGGCACATTGTTATGTGATACAGCCTAATAGTAAAGCGTCTAAGTGTAAAAAAGGAGGCACATTGTTATGTGAAACAGCCTAATAGTAAAGCGTCTAAGTGTAAAAAAGAGGCACATTGTTATGTGATACAGCCTAATATTAAAGCGTCTAAGTGTAAAAAAGGAGGCACATTGTTATGTGAGACAGACCTAATAGTAAAGCGTCTAAGTGTAAAAAAAAGGAGGCACATTGTCATGTTACACCGGCTTTAGCGCAGGACATTATTGTCTAAAAAGACACGGAAACACGTGTCGAATAATACAGTCCTTAGCCTAAAGTGTCATAGTGTAAAAGATGTAGGAACACTATCTTGTGGCAGAGACCGTAGCGTAAAGCACCCTAGTAAAAAGGATGTAGACGTATTGTCGTGTGATACAGGGTTTAGAATGAAGTGGTATAAAAGATGTAGAGACCCTCTCCTGTGACACAGGCTTCAAAATGCAAAGCGTCCTAGTATGAAAGATGTTGAAATATTGTCATGTGGGACAGGTTTTAGCTAAAGCATCCTAAAAAAGCTGTTGAAACATGGCCGTGTGACACAAGCCTTAGAGCAAAGCGGCCTAATAAGAAACGTGTAAATGATTCCGTGGGGGACAGGCTTTAGCATAAAAAGTCCTAGTATTAAAAAAAAATGTTGCAGGACTGTCGTAGGACATGGGCCTGAACAGAAAGCGTTCTAGTGTGAAAATGTGGAAACATCGTTTGGCACAGGCCTGAGTATAACAGGTGTGGAAATATTGTAGTGTGATGCAAGCCTTATCGTAAAGTATTCTGATGTGAAGAGTGTGGAAACACTGTTGTGTTAGACAGGCCTTAGCAGAAAACTATGTTTAAAAGTATTGAAGATGCCTTTGCTAGGAAACAAAACCGTATGTGTCTACAAAGGCACTTTTTAAAGCACAGCTAGGGTGGTTTTTATTTTTTTATTTTTTTTAATCCGAAATTCACTGTTTGTTTTTCTTCCTTCTGTTTTTTTTGTTTTGTTTTTTTGTAAACGACAAAATGTCTTATGTGGTAATAAAAATGTGAAGAAAAGAAAAGATAGACTTGTGTTTTGATCCGGATTCGCACCAAAGTTTAACACGTTCGTCCTTGTCGGGGCCACATCCATTTTTCTAACAAGTTTTGTCAAAAATCAATTCAATACTTTTTGTGTCATCCTACTGATTGACAGACAGACAGACAGACAGATAGCTAGACGGATTGACGCGGGCGAAAACTATTAAGTCCATTTTGGAGGAGGTAATGAAAATGGCGACCGATGAAGGGGCGCAATTCTCGTGTGCTTCGGGTCATGAATGAAATTGCATCCCCTTTTGAGCTGAGGGGGGGGGGGGGGGGGGGGGGGGGGGGGAGGCGGATGGAATGAGGGATGGGTAATGGGGGGTTGGCAAAGCTGGAATTTTCGACTCAAGTTTCTGACGTGTGACTTGAGAAAATTCTCGTGACATTGTGATATTACCGATATAAAAACGATGATACGGTCTCAAACACGGATTATTCTGTGCATGAATGCGGACAGATTGTTCTGGTTAACAGCCAATGCGACAGCACAACGGTGGGTGGCAGAGTGCCCCCCCCCCCCCCCCACCCCCCGCTCCTCGCCTATCCCCTTCCCCGCGGGTTCGGATCTTGCCATTTCCTTTCTCTTGTGCAAGACGATCCAATGAGCGCCTTCAATTTAATAATAATAATGATAATAAAACACTACAAAGAAACATAATCTTTATACGCCTTAAATGGAAGGTAAACCCATGTCAACCGCACGGTCTTTCTGCACTCTCGGTGAAATCAGGAACATGATAGCAACGTAGGCCGCTGATTATGTGCAAGTCTTAATACGTTACTACGCGTACGATCATGCAATTACTGTAATCTTTCTCTCTTCTCTCTCTCTCTCCTCTCTTTTCTCTCCTCTCTCTCTCTCTTCTCTGTTATATCAAGTATGACAAGAACCGGGTAAAATGCTATGTCTTGTAGCGTGTGCAGTCGGGGAGGAGGGGGGAGGGAGAGGAGAGGAGAGGAGAGAGAGGAGAGAGAGAGAGGAGGGGGAGAGGGAGAAGGAGAGAGAGAGAGAGAGGAAGGGGAGAGAGAGGGGGGTAGTATTTGCATTTGTTCACTGACCAGAATTTGACATTTCCCAGTGGGGGAGTGTTTAACCTGCCCCTAGTGCTGGATGGGTGTGAGAATAATGACTGGCGGGGGGGAAAAGTGCTCATCAACACACACCTTCGGTCCAATCTCAGTTGAAAAAAACACAGCTTTTGCTATCACTGGCGACCCTTTTACCCCCCCCCTTCCCCCTCTCCACCTCTTGTCCCTCTCTCGTGAGAAGTGTTTGGTCCCAGGATGATCTGACTGAAGTTCCTCATCTCTCAACCCAAATCGGGAAAGGGAGCATTTCCAGGGTAGGGAAAACATACGGGACAAACACGGCGTTTTATAAACGACACTCGTCGTTTTGGGATCTTAAGGCGAAAATGGAAGCGACAGTCATTCGTTCCGTTGTTTGGAAATCGGGGATTAAAACAACGGAGGAGTAGCCCTCCGTTTGGGTGTCTGTCACTTTGTTGTGTCTTTCGGTTTGGGTGTTCTTGACTATTTTGGTGTCTACCGTTCCATTTCGGTACCTGCCATTTGGTATTCGTAACCATTTCGGTACCTGCCAATTTGGTATTCGTAACCATTTTGGTACCTGCAGTTTGAGTATCTGTGAAAATGTGGAATTTGCTTATTTTAATTTTCGTGACCATTTTTGGGATTCGGACCATTCTGGGAAACTGAAGTGGGCACAGATAACAAAGGCAGGCTACATGGAGTTCCTCAAGTGGTGACACATTTCAGGAGGATTACAGGCTACATGGGGTTTTCCTCAAGTGGTGACACATTTTAGGCAGGATTACTGCTACATGGGGTCTCCTCAAGTGGTGACACATTTCAGGAGGATTACAGGCACAAAGGGGTCTCCTCAAGTGGTGACAATTTCAGGCAAGATTACAGGCTACATGGGGTCTCCTCAAGTGGTGACACATTTCAGGCAGGTTACAGGCTACATGGGGTTCCTCAAGTGGTGACACATTTCAGGCAGGATTACAGGCTACATGGGGGGTCTCCTCAAGTGGGGCCCAATTTCAGGCAGGATTACTAGTGTGGGCCCAGATCTGATACATGGTAACTGATAGCTCTTCGAGGGTTTGTCAGGTTGGGATCAAAGATAATAGTTTTTTTAAAGCAATTAGTACAGGGAATCAATCATATTGGATATACGTTTTAACAAACCAATTGATGGAGGTAAAGGATCACATAGAAAGGAAGAAAAAGAAGGACCGGGAAAAAAACAAAAAAAAAACAAATAACAGAGAAATGAAAGAAAATATGAATGAAGAAAGGGACAAGAACAAGACCAGGAACTCAAAAGAAGGGAACGCCCACCCACCCCCACCCCCTGAAAAAAAATGAAGAAGAAGAGGAAAAAAAACCGAAAGAACTGAAAAAAAAAACCCTTCCGGTAACACACACACACAACACACACACACACAACACACACACACACACACACACACACACACACACACACACACACACAACACACACACAGAGAGAGAGAGAGAGAGAGAGAGAGAGAGAGGAGAGAGAGAGAGAGAGGAGAGAGTGAGAGAGAGAGAGAGAGAGAGAGAGAGAGAGAGAGAGAGAGAGAGAGAGGAGAGGAAATTGAAACGCAAGAATAAAAAAACACATGCTTTCAGTGAAAGAGAGAGAGAGAGAGAGAGAGAGAGAGAGAGAGAGAGAGAGAGAGAGAGAGAGAGAGAGAGAGAGAGAGATGAGAGCGAGAGAGAGAGAGAGAGAGAGAGAGAGAGAGAGAGAGAGAGAGAGAGAGAGAGAGAGAGAGAGAAAAGAGGTGACCAATGTTCCATTTCACACAACTGATTCATGACCAGTCGGAACAGCCCATCGATTTTTCCTTGAAAATTAAACGTCTGTCAGCCGCAGTTCATACCCGCTAACCTTTATCTTATGCTTCTTTTCTTCCTTTCTTTGTTTGTTGACTTGTTTGTTTGTTTGTTTAATCCTCCTTCCCATTCGCTGGCTCTTATTGCCCCCAAATCATCCCCCGTCCTGCTCAGCCCACTACACTTTTTTCACCCCAAGGTTTTGCTTCCAGCCTGAAACTTTCAATTCAACAGCTACCGCTAGAGTTGGCCCGTGGAATGTCAGAAATCTCAGGTCCAAAATGAATCAACAGTGTCTTCGTCACTGGACGTGTGCAGTTTCATATTGAAGATGCTGTCTGGACTTCTTCAAGAAGTTTGCCATGGAAAGGGTTTTTCGTAGGTGTATAGGTGTATGTAAACGTAGGTGTACAGGTGTATGTAAAGTAGGTGTATGTAAACGTAGGTGTATAGGTGTATGTGAACGTAGGTGTATAGGTGTATGTAAACGGGGGTGTAAAGGTGTATGTAAACATAGGTGTACAGGTGTATGTAAACGGCGGTGTAGAGGTGTATGTAAACATAGGTGTACAGGTGTATGCAAACAGGGTGTAAAAGTGTATGTAAACATAGGTGTACAGGTGTATGTAAGCGGGGTGGTGGGATGGGGTGCGCAGAAAAGGCTGGCGATTTGGGAAGAAATGGAATGAAAGTGAATAATACAATGTTGATATTAACAAATGTCGGTATATTTTTGAGTTTCTTCGACTTGTTACACACACACACACACACACACACACACACACACACACACACACACACACACACACACACACACACACACACACACACACACACACACACACACACACACACACACACACTTTTGCCAAGATGAAATAACTTTTCTATTTTTAAGCTAGGAATTATGAAAGCTGCTCCCGTGCTATTATCATCTAATACTGAGCCATCTGTGAATATTTTTTAAGTGATGGCTGTACTTATTATATTGCTATACTCAAATCATTGGATTTCATTTTGAATTTCCCCATAAATAACAGTCAAGTCGTAATATGCGCTGATTCAAAAGCAGCATTGAATGGTATAAAGTCTTCAAGTTCATGTGTACGATTAGACATGATAACTGAAATTAATCATATAGTACACCTTCTTTCCCAAAAGGCATTAATATTACTTTTTGTTGGGTGCCTTCTCATTGTGGTATATCGGCAAATGAACAAGTAGACAAAGTTGCAAAAAAGGCAGCTCAAAACCTTAGCGGCACAGTAACAATAAACGTTCGCTTAGATCTGACAGAATGTTTCTCTATCATAAATAAAACATCTCATGATAATGCGACAAAAACACTGAGGAACTCGGACATATATTATTATAACAATTGCATCAAATGTAATGACAAAAACAATGGGATAACATCATACAAAAGATATATTTTCTCATCCAGGGAGATTGAAAGTCTAATCCATAGGCTTCGTTTAAATTCGTTTAAAACAAAATATTGCAAAGATATTAAATGTATGTGTGGGGATTCTATAAGTGTCAATCATTTACTGATTCATTGTCCCAAAACAAAAGAGCTTTTTAATAAGTCAGGTATTGAGGGTTTTGTTGATGGATCGACTCTTTTACCACTATCTAGTATATTAAACAATTTTGCTACTCTTGAATCTATTTCTAAATGTTTATTAGACTGTTCACTTAATATTTATCTTTAGCATTTGTGATTGTTACAGTTACAATTTTAGTTTAAGTTAAATGTTCTGATGAATAGGGTGGGGTGG
>CM031606.1:91461235-91463735 GCA_018398815.1 Conus ventricosus | reverse complement strand
TGCTGTAAAGATGGTTTGGAGGTCGGGGATGAGGTGCTGTAAAGTGTAATGTAAGATGGTTCGGTGCTGTAAAGATGGTTTGGAGGTCGGGGATGAGGTGCTGTAAAGATGGTTTGGAGGTCGGGGATGAGGTGCTGTAAAGAGGGTTTGGAGGTCGGGGATGAGGTGCTGTAAAGATGGTTTGGAGGTCGGGGATGAGGTGCTGTAAAGATGGTTTGGAGGTCGGGGATGAGGTGCTGTAAAGATGGTTTGGAGGTCGGGGATGATGTAATGTAAAGATGGTTCGGAGGTCGGGGATGAGGTGCTGTAAAGATGGTTTGGAGGTCGGGATGATGTGATGTAAAGATGGTTCGGAGGTCGGGGATGATGTGATGTAAAGAGGGTTCGGAGGTCGGGGATGAGGTGCTGTAAAGAGGGTTTGGAGGTCGGGGATGAGGTGCTGTAAAGATGGTTTGGAGGTCGGGGATGATGTGATGTAAAGAGGGTTCGGAGGTCGGGGATGAGGTGCTGTAAAGAGGGTTTGGAGGTCGGGGATGAGGTGCTGTAAAGATGGTTTGGAGGTCGGGGATGAGGTGCTGTAAAGAGGGTTTGGAGGTCGGGGATGAGGTGATGTAAAGAGGGTTTGGAGGTCGGGGATGATGTGATGTAAAGATGGTTCGGAGGTCAGGGATGAGGTGCTGTAAAGAGGGTTTGGAGGTCGGGGATGCGCTTAATCCCACCTGTTTAAACTGTCATGTACAGTTTCCTATAGCAGATGTGAGTTCACAAATGATCAAGAAGATTCCAACCAAGCACGGAGAAATAAGGTGTGCACGAAAGGGCTAAAGAGCGGACCACAAAATGAACGAAAATGAACAGATCCAGACACATTTATTGAACAGATCCAGACACATTATTGAACAGATCCAGACACATTTATTGAACAGATCCAGCCACATTTAGAAGAATATTAATGTAACCTAAGATAACGACTGGATTTTCTTTTGCATAAAAGAAACTTAAGACATGTCCCTCCCCATCCCCTCGTTCACCTTCCCGTATACCTTCTCTCTCTCTCTCTCTCTCTCTCTCTCCCCCCCCCTCTCTCTCTCTCTCTCTCTCCCCCTCTCTCTCTCTCTCTCTCCCCTCTCTCTCTCTCTCTCTCTCTCTCTCTCTCTCTCTCTCTCTCTCTCTCTCTCTCTCTCTCTCTCAAGTCTGAACAGGTGTAGGCAAACACCGAGCATGCGTTAAATAAACACTGCGTGTGATACATCACATGCCAGTGCGTATCGCCATTTCCTCCCCGTTTTCTGGGAGGGATAAAGCACGCCCATCGTCTCTACATTACCATGACAGGATTTGTTTCTTTGGTTCACTGAATTGTAAATGGATTACTTCTAAATTACACGATAAAGAATTTGTTTGTTTACTCCTCTGATTACTTTGCACCAAGGGCCTTCTCACTTGCGTCTATTTTAGTGCTCTTGTCAGTCTGTCTTGTCTCTGTCTGTCTGTCTGTCTGTCTGTCTTGTCTCTGTCTGTCTGTCTGTCTGTCTCTCAGTCAGTCAGTCAGTAAGCAAAAATCTACGAACCTAATTCAACCAAACATGACTAAAATTGTATAAGCTTGGATGTGGTTTTGTGTATGACTCACAGTTTATGTATTGACTCAGAGTGTAAGTATTCACTCATGTGTTTCAACAAAGCCTGATTGTACTTGGTGGAACTCGCATCCCCAAGCCACTGTCAGTTCTCATGTTTACAGAATGGTAAGTGCTCTGCATCGTAGACCAATGTTAAATTCTTTATTAACGAAACAAAGTTCAAATTTGGTGTTTCATTTATCCAAACACATTCCCAAAGTTACGTAACATTGAAATCAGCGTGTAATTGCTTGTCCATTAGGTCATGAATCACAGGAAAATGAAGTTCACTGGTTCATAAATGTCCCAAATTAAATGATGTTAAGATATTGTACCTTAAAATTTCCGATATCCCTTCTCGAATTTCATTTTTAATGGCTTCCTCTAGTGATCAAACAACAAAATAGCTAGCAACAAATGTTAAACTTTGAAGTTATATGCTAGTTAACGTTTTTATCCCTGTCAGCTGGAAATGTATTATGCGACGGAATTTTGTTTGTACCCCCCCCCCCCCCCCCCCCCCCCCCCCCCCGCTCCCTTTCATAGGAGCCACAACTCCTATATATAGATAGATAGATAGACCGATCGATCGATATTTAGACAGATACACGGACAGACAGACAGATAGATAGATATGATAATGGATAGATAGATAGATAGATAGATAGATAGATAGATAGATAGATAGATAGATAGATAGATAGATAGATAGATAGATAGATAGGTAAATGGATAGATAGATAAATACATAAAGAAATAAAAGACCTCTGCTCATTAACCCTGTATTTTCTCCCATGTTATAGCAAATACACCCGCTCCCTGCTTTTGTCTGTTTGTTTGTTGTTGTTTTTTCTGACATTTTATTGTGGACCAGGATC
>CM031606.1:91454777-91460898 GCA_018398815.1 Conus ventricosus | reverse complement strand
ATTTTTACCGTTCCCCCCTGTCTCTCTTGACGATGCCCGTACTGTTCGCACAACTGGGACTTCACCTGGTGCAGTGGGAACTGTTAGCGTGAACACGGCGACATTCTTAGAAACGCTTCCCTTTAGGTACACAGAACTTTAGTCGACAATCTTGACACAACATGACAGATTTTAAATGTAATTAATAGCAAACCGCCAAGAAAACGTAGACAAACGAATCACATGATTCGTTTTGTGATTCGTTTGTCCACGATGTCTTGGCGGTTTGCTATTAATGACATTTAATGTTTGTTTAGATTTCCGCCTGCAGTCGCCTCACTTTGCAACTAGACACAACATGACAGGCTTTGATTTTTTTTTTCTGTTCTGTTCTGTTTTTTACTTCCGACGTCACAGATTCACACATGAAAATGCGCACCACACTGTTCCCTACAGGACCGTGTCAGCTACGGTGTGTTGCATGTTAGTTACTGTTTCTCACTGGAAACTACAAAGTGACGTCAAACTGTCTCTCTGTCCGGATGTCCCGTCATCACAACATCCTATACATGCACAAAACCTGAACTACAAAGTGACGTCAAACTGTCTCTCTGTCCGGGTGTCCCGTCATCACAACATCCTACATATCCACAAAACCTCAATGGTCTTTCTGGTCAAAGTGACGTCAAACTCTCTGTCCAGGTGTCCCGCCATCACGAGATCCTATACGTCCACAAAATCTCAACGGTCTCTCTGGTCCTCATCGACTGAATTTGTCATGGTCGCCCTTGTAGTACCCTAGATGACGTGACGATATGTCTGCACCTCTTTCGGGATGGTCACTCCCTTCGAAGACGAGTCAGATCATTGACGTCTTCCTGATGTATCTGTTGGAAAACGATGAAATGAAACAGGTAGGAACGAGCTTCACTCCATCTCTTGGTGATGTAACAGGTAGAGTTTTCTGTGCAGCTGTTGTTTCTCGTCGGTATCATTAATTCAAAGTGCGAGTTGGAACTGATGGTAAATTGCCCTCTAAGTAAGTTCGGATGAAGAAGTTGGTAAGTCTGTCAATCGTCATTCCACAGGTGCCCTTGTTGAAACCAGCAGCCAGGCTTCAACTTGACGATCCAGAGGAACGAAGGCAAGACTTGCTGATCTTCTAATGAACTCTGAGGTATCTGATATCTCTTGGTCTGCCGCAAACCCTTGGGTTTCTCTCCACAATGCCTAACAGTGGCGGAGCAGACTTCTGGTTATAGTAGCTTGTGGAGTTCAGACTTCTGGTTATAGCAGCTTGTGGAGTTCAGACTTCTGGTTATAGCAGCTTGTGGAGATTCGATGTGGATGGCTTTCATACAAGTCCGTTAAAAGTCGATGGGAAATGTTGGTGCAAGGCTTTCCCCTGTGCCACAGGCATGGTTTTCAGCAGGGACAATGGTAAATAAATCCCTTTTACTTTGTAAGTAGAGGATATCTCACAGGGACTACAAAATCATGCTAAAGTGTATGATAAGTGGTAGTCTGAAAAACGAAGGAGCAAACCACCACACGCACACACACACACACACACACACACACACACACACACACACACACACACACACACACACACACACACACACACAAACACACACACACACACACACACACACACACACACACACACACACACACACACACACACACACCACACCCAAACACACACACACACACACACACACACACACACACACACACACACACACACACACACACACACACACAAACACACACACACACACACACACACACACACACACACACACACACACACACACTGAACAATTTCACAGCTTTGCATATTCCGATGACGTCTCTTTTGTGCCAAGATACAAGGTATTCCACTGATCAGTTTCTGTTTTCAATACTTGTATGATCTGTTTAATGAACCCTGAATGGTTTGAGAAGGAAAACAAGAAAAGCCGGTAGAAAAAAAAAATGCCGGACATAAGATAAGCAAACAAAGAGTAAATATATTAGTTCTATCTCAATACAAATTATTCTGTGCATGGCGTTTTACAATTACATAAACAAATAATCGAGAAAACATGGTGACAGTTACTTACACTTGAACAAGAATACATCTATAAGAATAATGTAAATGAATTACGTAAATGGAAATGGATATTCCGTTTTGGCATGGGTGCGGTAAAATACCATTAAAAAAAAAAAATTGAAAACAAAATACTGTTGAGGTAAATGTACCCGAAAAAAAATGGTGAGGATATGAACACACACCAGGAACAGGTAGATATGAACACACATCAGGAACAGGTGGATATGAACACACATCAGGAACAGGTGGAATAGAGAGGAACACACATCAGGAACAGGTGGAAAAGAGAGGAACACACATCAGAAACAGGTGGAAAAGAGAGGAACACACATCAGGAACAGGTGGAATAGAGAGGAACACACATCAGGAACAGGTGGAATAAGAGGAACACACATCAGGAACAGGTGAATAGAGAGGCTCAACACAGACGTGGAATAGAGAGGAACACACAGGGAGGACAGTGAAGAGGACACACATCAGGAACAGGTGAAAGAGAGGAATCACACAGGAACAGGTGGAAAGATAGAACACACTTCAGGAAAGTGGGAAAAAGAGGACACACAAATCAGAAAGGTGGAATAGAGGAACATCATCGAAAGTGAAAAGAGAGAAACACCACATCAGGAACAGGTGAAACAGAGAACACACACAGGAACAGGTGAAAAGAGAAACACACATCAGGAACAGTGGAAAAGAGAGGACACACACAGAACAGGTGAAAAGAGAGTGAACACGACGTCAGGCAAAGTATAGAGAGGAAACACATCAGAAACAGTAGAATAGAGATGAACACACATCAGGAAACGTGAAATGGGAACACACATCGGGAAAGGTGATAGAGAGGAACAACATCAGAAACAGGTAATGAGAGGAACACAATCAGGAACAGGGGAATAAAGGAAACACACAGGAGAAGTAATAAGAGGAACACCACATCAGAACAGTGTGAAACAGAGGAACATACATCAGAACAGGTGAAAAGAGAGAAACAATCAGGACAGGTGAAATAGACACACATCGGGAACAGGTGAAAAAGAAGGAACACACATCAGGAACAGGTGATAGAGAGGAACACACATCAGAACATGGAAAAAGAGGAATCCACTTAGGAACAGGTGGGAAAATGAGAGGAACACACACAGGAAAGTGGAAAAAGAGGAACACACTAGGAAGGTAAAATGAGGAACACACATAGGAACAGTGGAAGAGAGAACACACATCAGGAACAGGTGGAATAAGAGAACACACATCAGGAACAGGTAGATATAGAAACACACATCAGGAAACGGTGGAAAGAGAGGAACACACATCAGGAAAAGGTGGAATAGAGAGGAACACACATCAGAAACAGGTGGAAAAGAGAGGAACACACATCAGGAACAGGTGGAAAAGACAGGAACACACATCAGGAACAGGTAGAATAGAGAGGAACACACATGAGGAACAGGTAGTAATAGAGAGGAACACACATCAGGAACAGGTGAAAAAGAGGAAACATCAGACAGAAAGGAGGAACACACATCAGGAACAGGTGGAATAGAGAGGAACACACATCAGGAACAGGTGGAAAGAGAGGAACACACATCCGGAACAGGTGAATAGAAGGAACACACATGCGGAACAGGTGAAAAGAGAGGAACACACATCAGGAACAGGTGAATAGAGAGGAACACACATCAGGAACAGGTAGAATAAGAGAGGAACACACATCAGGAACAGGTGGAATAGAGAGGAACACACATCAGGAACAGGTGGAATAGAGAGGAACACACATCAGGAACAGGTGGAAAAGAGAGGAACACACCTCAGGAACAGGTGGAATAGAGAGGAACACACATCAGGAACAGGTGGAATAGAGAGGAACACACATCAGGAACAGGTGGAAAAGAGAGGAACACACATCAGGAAACAGGTGGAAAAGAGAGGAACACACATCAGGAACAGGTGGAATAGAGAGGAACACACATCAGGAACAGGTGGAAAGAGAGGAACACACATCAGGAACAGGTGGAAAGAGAGGAACACACATCAGGAACAGGTGGAATAGAGGAAACACACATCAGGAACAGGTAGAATAGAGAGGAACACACATCAGGAACAGGTGGAATAGAGAGGAACACACATCAGGAACAGGTGGAATAGAGAGGAACACACATCAGGAACAGGTGGAATAGAGAGGAACACACATCAGGAACAGGTAGAATAGAGAGGAACACACATCAGGAACAGGTAGAATAGAGAGGAACACACATCAGGAACAGGTGAAAGAGAGGAACACACATCAGGAACAGGTGGAATAGAGAGGAACACACATCAGGAACAGGTAGAATAGAGAGGAACACACATCAGGAACAGGTGGAATAGAGAGGAACACACAGGGGAAAGGAAAACGGGAAATGGTAGAAACAAGTGGGAAAGATGGGACAATACGAAATGGTGGGAGGAAGCAAACAAAAAAACAAAAACAAAAACTGCGAGCTAACAACCCTGAAGGCATCTAAATATCAGGTGCAAATCACGTGCTTGGATGTGCGGTAATATCTGCCGCCATAAAGCCCTGCATCTGTTGACAAAGGCTGGGACTGGAAACCCGCATTCAGCTTGTTGGTATGCAATGCCATGTTGTGCAGGGATCCTCTTCATTTCATAATAAGCTCCTGGCAACAACAACAAAAGAGAAAAAAAGAAAAAAAAAGAAGAAAACAAAACAAAACAAACAAACAAGCAAAAAAAAAAAAAACTCCAACCAAACAAACAAATAAAAAAAAACCACACCATACTCAGCATTTGGGAATTGAGTTCTGCAAATGGAGTGCGGCTCCTAATCTGGCGAGGAATTGAAGCTCGGCCACACGCACAATCCTTTCACTCTTGCTTTTAAAACCCGCATTTGTGACGGGCCCAAAGAGATTGAAACTATGCCATCGAATTCAAGATAGTGCCTATGCTTTTAACATTAGGGACTAATTCACAAATAAAATTACGAATTACGGTTTGAGACTAATTTTACAAATAAAATTACGAAGAATGTCCACGCGCACCAAATGTAACAAGCAAATACGGATAACACAGCTTTATTTTCTAGAGAGTGGCAGTAAGGATACATGTTTTAACAACTCGCTATATCTACGTCATCAGTTGACAAACCTGCTGAGATAACTGGGAGGAAATGTTGCCGAAGTTCATGTGCCAAAGGTCAGTGCTTTCTAGGGTCTGGAGCTCGCAACATCCAAGACTGCACAGGTGGTGCTTTCCAACGAGCGTGTGTGACGTGCATGCTCTGCATGGATGGTTTCAGTGAAGATGTGGTCCTTGACCTGGACACATCCTTTCCTGGCTGCTTGGCTGGCTGACTCGTTCATCAATCGTCTGTTTCGTCTATATTGATGGGCTGAGGCTATGCATGAATATACTTTTTAGTGTAGAAGCACCATGGTAATCAATAAAACAAAACTAAAAAAAAAACCGTAAGCATGCGTGTGTGTGTGTGGTGTGTGGTGTGTGTGTGTGTGTGTGTGTGTGTGTGTGTGTGTGTGTGTGTGTGTTGTGTGTATGTGTGTGTGTGTGTGTGTGTGTGTGTGTGTGTGTGTGTGTGTGTGTGTGTGTGTGTGTATTTGACAGAAGAGGGGGGATTGAGGGTGGAGGGAAGATGTGAGGGGTCAAGGGAGGGAGTTCAGGGTTAAACGTCTGCGACGTTAGTCATACATGCTTAAAATGTGAGTCTGCATTTGTGAAGAAAGAAGGAAGAGAAAAAAACAGGAAAGAGAGGAGAGAAGGTAAACCCACGTTACGTTTGTTAAAGTAACCATTGTTTTAATAATTGAGCTGACGAATGTTCAAGGAGTAGTTGTTGTGTGTGGGGGGGGGGGGTGTTTTAAACAGTTCACACAAAGAACTAAAATGCTTAAGGCAAACAGCGACAGAGCCAAGGTGAAATTTCGGACATTGCTGTGATTGGGCTGAAAATCATAGGCGTTTGACAGCTGTCTGGTCCTTCATGGACAATGTCTACAGGCTACAGGCGGTGAAATGTGTTGAACTGTG
>CM031606.1:91442277-91452277 GCA_018398815.1 Conus ventricosus | reverse complement strand
GTGAACACAGCAACGTCACTGACAATAGGCGAAGGAAAAGTTCATAATAATGACTGTTGTGAACACAGCAACGTCACTGACAATGAGGCGAAGGAAAGGCTCATGATAATGACTGTTGTGAACACAGCAACGTCCTGACAATAAGGCAAAGTACAAATGAGGACACACAACACTAAATGCGAGAGGTATAAACTCGTTTAACACCCTGTACAAAACAGGTAAAGTGATTTTAGAATAAAACGTCTTTTTCGACATTCAGACAGCAGATACACTGTCTTATCGCAGCCATACATGAACATGGTTTGGTTGTGACTGGAAATCATATCGTTCGGCATTTTTAGGTGTGTAGACTGTAACATGTGAAAAAGGCATGCTTCACGAAAATTCACGTCTTTGTTTTATTAGGCACGTTATGTCTGCATAATGAAAATGATGTTTGACGAACCAGACGTTTTGCCCTGTCAAGGGGTCGGGGTTTGCAATGGGAAATCGTGGAAAGAGGAAGGTTCCATGACTTGAAACATTGGCGATGACTTACGTTTGCAACTGACCTTCATGTCTACCCAACAAAATTTTTCCTTTGTTCCATATTCTGGCAGAACTGCCGTCAGCAATGGCTGTTGTGCATCAGAAGACCTTTATGATGGTGGCACACTGTTCTGTTGTTTGATCACATTGCGCCTTGGGAGCTTGACCTGTGAACGGTCTCTAACGTTCCGTTCTGCTTTGATCATCATCAAATGGTGCACAGTTTTATGCGCTTTTGCTTGATCTTCATCAAATGGGCACATGTTTTTATGCGCTCGTGAATCTTCAGCACGAATGGACCATTACGTTTCTTTTTAAAATGCTGTTCTCAGTTTACTTTTGCAATCTCCCCCTTCACACCACTCTCTCCTCCACCTCGCTTTCCCCCTTCCCCCACTCTCTCTCTCTCTCTCTCTCTCTCTCTCTCTCTCTCTCTCTCTCTCTCTCTCTCTCTCTCTCTCTCTCCCCACCCCCTCCTTCTATCTTTACTTCTCCTTATCCAAAACAGCAAGTGGTTTTCAGAACACATAAACGATGCCAGAGTGACAGTGTGGCAAAGCAGATAGACTCTCTCCGCAAATTAGTATGACGATTTCTGTAGACAATGTAAAGGTGTGTTCCACTACCGGGTGTTACAGTGCTGTCCTTTAGCGATATTACAGTGCTCTGCTTGAGACCATACATCGAGGTCAAGCTAATCACAAGCACGTCACAAACGTGAAAGAACCCATGGCCGTTAAGGGAGCCACCCGGACAAATTCTATGGAAACACCTACTTCGCTAAATAAACCTCAAAACTCTTAGGCAGAAAAAAGAGGTACAATCTGTTTGGTACTGTTCTAGTGCCATGCATTTTTCCTGGAGACAGCAACAAAACTTCATTGAGAGAAATCAGATCAAGCGATGAAAAATTCATGCTGTAAAATTCAATGCGATAAAAGGCAATGCAATGCTATACCATACGATACAATGAAATACAGTGCAACAGAATACGAATACAATGTAATGTAATGTGCAATGTAATTCAGCTCAATACACTACACTACACCACACTATACTACACGGCACCACACTACACTACACTACAAAAACCAGCTTACACTACACTGCACTACACTTCATTAGACTTCACGACACTACACTACATTACACTACACCACCTGCGCCGCACTACACCACACTACGGCACGCTACGCCATACTACGCTACACTACACTACTCTAACTTCACTACACTACACTTCACCACATTACAATACAATGCAGAACCATGTGACAGAAGATTGATTATTACAGAATTAATTCAACAAATTTCCCCAAGTTATTGGCTGTCATTGTATGACCGTTACTTATGACGTCTGAAGAAGATATTAAAAATGTTTCACTCGTCTGTGTTGTACCGTGTTCAAACTAAGCGTTAATCACACCCTGTCTTACATCGTTCTTTGCACTTTGGCCCGTTCCCAGTCACACCGCAGTCTGTTTGACTCGTCTTCTCCCAACATGACTAACATTTTGCTCGCTTGTATCAATGTCCCCATTTTTTCTAAAGTTCATTCGTTTTCACCATCTGAGAAGTGTGCAAAACACTCAAAAAGTCATTACAGACACATCTCCAGCTGAGCATCGGGCGCGTGCTTGCACACCTAAAGCCAGAGTGCTATTGCACTGAAACTTTATAATATAAGAATTTAAAAAAAAAGGAAAATGTCAACTGTATGAAAACTGGGAAAATAGATGAAAGGAATATACCCAGCAAAGAGGCGTTTGTTTCGATGAGGGGAAGATACCCAGCAAAGAGGCGTTTGTTTCGATGAGGGGAAGATACCCAGCAAAGAGGCGTTTGTTTCGATGAGGGAAGATACCCAGCAAAGAGGCGTTTGTTTCGATGAGGGGAAGATACCAGCAAAGAGGCGTTTGTTTCGATGAGGGAAGATACCCAGCAAAGAGCGTTTGTTTCGATGAGGGGAAGATACCCAGCAAACAGGCGTTTGTTTCGATGAGGGAAGATACCCAGCAAAGAGGCGTTTGTTTCGATGAGGGAGATACCCAGCAAAGAGGCGTTTGTTTCGATGAGGGAAGATACCCAGCAAAGAGGCGTTTGTTTCGATGAGGGGAAGATACACCCGCAAACCAGGGGTTTGTTTCGATGAGGAGAGATACCCAGCAAAGAGGCGTTTGTTTCGATGAGGGAAGATACCCAGCAAAGAGGCGTTTGTTTCATGAGGGGAAGTACCCAGCAAAGAGGCGTTTGTTCGATGAGGGAAGATACCCAGCAAAAGAGGCGTTTGGTTTCGTGAGGGGAAGATACCCAGCAAAGAGGCTTTGTTTCGATGAGGGAAGATACCAGCAAAGAGGCGTTTGTTTCGATGAGGGAAGATACCCAGCAAAGAGGCGTTTGTTCGATGAGGGGAAGATTTCCCAGCAAAGAGCGTTTGTTTCGATGAGGGGAAGATACCCAGCAAACAGGCGTTTGTTTCGATGAGGGGAAGATACCCAGCAAAGAGGCGTTGTTTCGATGAGGGAAGATACCAGCAAAGAGGCGTTTGTTTCGATGAGGGGAAGATACCCAGCAAACAGCGTTTGTTCGATGAGGGGAAGATACCCAGCAAACAGGCGTTTGTTTCGATGAGGGAAGATACCCAGCAAAGAGGCGTGTGTTTCGATGAGGAAGATACCCAGCAAAGAGGCGTTTGTTTCGATTTTGGGGATTATGAAAACAAACCAAAAACCAAGGCGCAACCCAAGGCGCAAATAAGACTGTACAGAGACACTGAATTGTTGACAGGTCTCATCAGATGTCACTGTAAACACACACACAATGCACGACACAATACTCTCCTAATGGTAGACAGCAATTGCACACACCACACACACACACACACACCACACACACACACCACACACACACACACACACACACACATACACACACACACACACACACACACACACACACACACACACACACACACACACACACACACACACACACACACGGTATCATGCATGAGCACATTTGGAAGGAGATGCGTGTCCAAGCATTCCCATCGTCAATATAAATGCTGTGATAAACACTACGATTTCAGCAGTAAATTCTGTAATAAACACTACGATTTCGCAATAAATGCTGTGAGAAACACTACAATTTCAGCAATAATGCTGTGATAAACACTAAGATTTCAGCAATAAATGCTGTGATAAACACTACGATTTCAGCAATAAATGCTGTGATAAACACTACGATTTCAGCAGTAAATGCTGTAATAAACACTACGATTTCAGCAATAAATGCTGTGATAAACACTACGATTTCAGCAATAAATGCTGTGATAAACACTACGATTTCAGCAGTAAATGCTGTGATAAACACTACGATTTCAGCAATAATGCTGTGATAAAACACTACGATTTCAGCAATAAATGCTGTGATAAACACTACGATTTCAGCAATAAATGCTGTGATAAACACTACGATTTCAGCAATAAATGCTGTGATAAACACTACGATTTCAGCAATAAATGCTGTGATAAACACTACGCTTTCAGCAATAAATGCTGTGATAAACACTACGATTTCAGCAATAAATGCTGTGATAAACACTACGATTTCAGCAATAAATGCTGTGATAAACACTACGATTTCAGCAATAAATGCTGTGATAAACACTACGATTTCAGCAATAAATGCTGTGATAAACACTAAGATTTCAGCAGTAAATGCTGTATAAACACTACGATTTCAGCAAAAATGCTGTGATAAACACTACGATTTCAGCAGTAAATGCTGTGATAAATACTAAGATTTCAGCAATAAATGCTGTGATAAACACTACGATTTCAGCAATAAATGCTGTGATAAACACTACGATTTCAGCAATAAATGCTGTGATAAACACTAAGATTTCAGCAATAAATGCTGTGATAAACACTAAGATTTCAGCAATAAATGCTGTGATAAACACTACGATTTCAGCAATAAATGCTGTGATAAACACTACGATTTCAGCAATAAATGCTGTGATAAACACTACGATTTCAGCAATAAATGCTGTGATAAACACTAAAGATTTCAGCAATAATGCTGTGATAAACACTACAATTTCAGCCAATAAATGCTGTGATAAACACTACGATTTCAGCAATAAATGCTGTGATAAACACTACGATTTCAGCAATAAATGCTGTGATAAACACTAAGATTTCAGCAATAAATGCTGTGATAAACACTACGATTTCAGCAATAAATGCTGTGATAAACACTAAGATTTCAGCAATAATTGCTGTGATAAACACTACGATTTCAGCAATAAATGCTGTGATAAACACTACGATTTCAGCATAAATGCTGTGATAAACACTACGATTTCAGCAATAAATGCTGTGATAAACCCCTACGATTTCAGCAATAAATGCTGTGATAAACACTACGATTTCAGCAATAAATGCTGTGATAAACACTAAGATTTCAGCAATGAATGCTGTGATAAACACTAAGATTTCAGCAATAAATGCTGTGATAAACACTACGATTTCAGCAATAAATGCTGTGATAAACACTAAGATTTCAGCAATAATGCTGTGATAAAACACTACGATTTCAGCAATAAATGCTGTGATAAACACTACGATTTCAGCAATAAATGCTGTGATAAACACTACGATTTTTAGCAATAAATGCTGTGATAAACACTACCATTTCAGCAATAAATGCTGTGATAAACACTACGATTTCAGCAATAAATGCTGTGATAAAACACATACGATTTCAGCAATAAATGCTGTGATAAACACTTCGATTTCAGCAAATAATGCTGTGATAAACACTACGATTTCAGCAATAAATGCTGTGATAAACACTACGATTTCAGCAATAAATGCTGTGATAAACTCTAAGATTTCAGCAATAAATGCTGTGATCAACACTACGATTTCAGCAATAAATGCTGTGATAAACACTACGATTTTAGCAATAATTGCTGTGATTAAAAAAAAACACTACGATTCAGCAATAAATGCTGTGATAAACACTAAGATTTCAGCAATAAATGCTGTGATAAACACTACGATTTCAGCAATAAATGCTGTGATAAACACTAAGATTTCAGCAATAAATGCTGTGATAAACACTACGATTTCAGCAATAAATGCTGTGATAAACACTACGATTTCAGCAATAAATGCTATGATAAACACTACGATTTCAGCAATAAAAGCTGTGATAAACACTAAGATTTCAGCAATAAATGCTGTGATAAACACTAAAGATTTCAGCAATAAATGCTGTGATAAACACTAAGATTTCAGCAAAAATGCTGTGATAAAACACTAAGATTTCAGCAATACATGCTGTGATAAACACTAAGATTCAGCAATAAATGCTGTGATTAAACACTACGATTTCAGCAATAAATGCTGTGATAAACACTACGATTTCAGCAATAAATGCTGTGATAAACACTAAGATTTCAGCAATAAATGCTGTGATAAACACTAAGATTTCAGCAAGAAATGCTGTGATAAACACTAAGATTTCAGCAATAAATGCTGTGATAAACACTAAGATTTCAGCAAGAAATGCTGTGATAAACTCTAAGATTTCAGCAATAAATGCTGTGATAAACACAACGATTTCAGCAAAAATGCTGTGATAAAACTCGATTTCAGCAATAAATGCTGTGACAAACACATTGCTGTGATAAACACTACGATTTCAGCAATAAATGCTGTGATAAACACTACGATTTCAGCAATAAATGCTGTGATAAACACTACGATTTCAGCAATAAATTGCTGTGATAAACACTATGATTTCAGCAATAAATGCTGTGATAAACACTACGATTTCAGCAAAAAATGCTGTGATAAACACTAAGATTTCAGCAATAAATGCTGTGATAAACACTACGATTTCAGCAATAAATGCTGTGATAAACACTACGATTTCAGCAATAAATGCTGTGATAAACACTACGATTTCAGCAAGTAAATGCTGTGATAAACACTAAGATTTCAGCAATAAATGCTGTGATAAACACTACGATTTCAGCAATAAATGCTGTGATAAACTCTAAGATTTCAGCAATAAATGCTGTGATAAACACTAGATTTCAGCAGTAAATGCTGTGATAAACACTAAGATTTCAGCAATAAATGCTGTGATAAACACTAGATTTCAGCAATAAATTTCTGTATAAACACTACGATTTAGCAATAAATGCTGTGATAAACACTAAGATTTCAGCAATAAATGCTGTGATAAACACTACGATTTCAGCAATAAATGCTGTGATAAACACTACGATTTCAGCAATAATGCTGTGATAAACACTACGATTTCAACAATAAATGCTGTGATAAACATACGATTTCAGCAATAAATGCTGTGATAAACACTACGATTTTAGCAAAAAATGCTGTGATTTAACACTACGATTTCAGCAATAAATGCTGTGATAACATACGTTTCAGCAGTAAATGCTGTGATAAACACTAAGACTTCAGCAATAAATGCTGTGATAAACACTAAGATTTCAGCAATATATGCTGTGATAAACACTACGATTTCAGCAATAAATGCTGTGATAAACACTACGATTTCAGCAATAAATGCTGTGATAAACACTACGATTTCAGCAATCTCGTTGCCACCGACTTCACTATGGCAACGCCACATCAACTGTAGTTTATATTCAGTCAAAAGCGAATATAGATGCATTTTGATCGGTTGGAGCATGCGCGCGCGTGCGTATGTGTGTGTGTGTGTGTGTGTGTGTGTGTGTGTGTGTGTGTGTGTGTGTGTGTGTGTTTTGTGTGCGCGCGGCGCGCGCGCGTGCACATGTATGCGTACGTGTGTGCGTGCGTGCTAGTGTGTGTGTGTGTGTGTGCGTGCGTGCGTGCGTGCGTGCGTGCTGTGCGGTGGTGTGTGTGTGTGTGTGTGTGTGTGTGTGTGTGGTGCGTGTGTGTGTGCGTGTGTGTGTGGTGTGTGTGTGTGTGTGTGTGTGTGTGTGTGTGTAAACGCGTGTTTGAGTACGTGTCTTTCATCTGTGTGAGACAATGTTTAGGTCATTTCAGCCAGTGTCGGAGCATGCACAGACAAAGCTTTAAATAGAGGTCGCGACCCTGAAGTTTTCCATGCAGCCATTGTCAAGAGAGGTTGATAATGCACTGCCGGCAATGGCTTCCTATCGTCATGACAAGCTGTGAGGTCAACCCATTTCAATCTCCTCTCCCAAATCGCTAAAGCCTCTCCTCAAATGAAGGGCGAGGTGAAGAACCAATGACATATTACACCACTCAGAAAAAAAGAAACAAGCCAAATAAAAGCTGTGATATTCGAAATCTTCTCACCCAAAGAAATTGTCACAGTGACCCATATTTTGGCAAACAAGGACGCTGAATTACAAGCTTCTCATTTGATGTATACAGTGGTGGAACACCAAAACAAGCAAACAAACGAGTAGTCCTATAATTTTCATTATTCAACGTCTGACGTCATACGGCAGTGGTTTAGTTGAATGATGTTTTAGGAAGAGACGCTGCACAATTTGAGTGACGGTGGTTTGAAACGGTTTTGTTTGAAAGACGCATGTCATAAGATGAAATGCTCGGAGCAAATGCCATGTGTGCGAAAACAGAACTGGTCAAGTTTGCCTGCATCTGGTTCTTCCATCGTTGGAGTGTGCGATGACCCTCAATGGCCGCAAGATAGTTTGACCCGTTTCCCCTACTCCTATTCCTTTCCTCCTATTCCCTTTTTATCTGTTTCCATTTGTAGCTGTCCATATTTCTGAGAGCATTGAATGAAGTGACTCACTAGCGAACGAATTACGATTCAGTTCAGAGGTGTGTGTGTGTGTGTGTGTGTGTGTGTGTGTGTGGTGTGTGTGTGTGTGTGTGTGTGTGTGTGTGTGTGTGTGTGTGTGTGTGTGTGGTGTGTGTGTGTAAGTCAAGTCAAGTCAAGTCAAATTATCTTTATTGAGGGTTAAAGAATAAGCTTTGCAGCTTTTTTTTCATCCTGCCCTCACAAAAAAGCATAAATATCAATCACAATAGTGAAAAACCAGAAACGCGAAGCAATACATAACGTATAAATCAGAAATATACAATGTAATGAAAACAATGAAACAATTAACAACCATTAATCAATATTGTGACGGACAATATTTGTGTGTGTTGTGTTGTGTGTGTGTGTGTGTGTGTGTGTGGGGTGTGTGTTGGTGTTGTGTGTGTGTGTGTGTGTGTGTGTGTGTGTGTGTGTTGTTGTGTTGTTGGTGTGTGTGTGGTGTGTGTGGTATGTTGTGTGTGTGTGGTGTGATCGTGCGTGCGTGCGTGCTTGCGCGCGCGCGCGCGCGCGCGCGCGCGCCCCGTGTGTGTGTGTGTGTGTGTGTTTTACAGTGTGTGTGTGTGTGTGTGTGTTGTGTGTGTGTGTGTGTGTGTGTGTGTGTGTGTGTGTGTGTGTGGCGTGCGCGCGCGCGCGCGTGTGTGCACTCACACCCGCGTGCCCGCGCTTGCTTATTTGAGTGAATGTGTGTGTCTCTGTCTATCAGAGGTGTGTGTGTGTGGTGTGTGTGTGTGTGTGTGTGGTGTGTGTGGTGTGTGTGTGTGTGTGTGTGTGGTGTGTGAGAGAGAGAGAGAGAGAGAGAGAGAGAGAGAGAGAGAGAGAGGAGAGAGAGAGAGAGAGGAGAGAGATCCGGTGCATTGTGCTGATAACGAAAAGGAAGAAGAGAGCAAGGCAGCAAAGCGTTGGTAAAGGAAAAGCAGTCTGCCCCTTGGCCTCTGGCTTTGTTTATTTCTGTCCTTGCCTTTGTTCTACCACTGGCCAGAAAGGGGCCATAACAATGACGACACGCATTGCCTTTGTCCTATCACTGTCCACACAGGGTCCATATCAATGACGATACGTGCCTTTGTCCTACCACTGGCCAGAAAGGGGCCATAACAATGACGATACGTGCCTTTGTCCTACCACTGGCCAGAAAGGGGCCATAACAATGACGATACGTGCCTTTGTCTACTACTGCCCAGAAAGGGTCGATCCATAACAATGACGATACGTTCCTTTGTCCTACCACTGCCCAGAAAGGGTCTATGACAATGACGATACGTTCCTTGTCTACCAGAAAAAGTCCATACCAATGACGATACGTGCCTTTGTCCTACCACTGTCCAGAAAGGGTCCATGACAATGACGATACGTGCCTTTGTCCTACCACTGCTCAGAAAGGGTCCATAACAATGACGATACGTGCCTTTGTACCACCACTGCCCAGAAAAGGTTCATAACAATGACGATACGTGCCTTTGTCTACCACTGTCCAGAAAGGAGCCATAACAATGACGATACGTGCCTTTGTCCTCCGAATGCCCAGAAAGGGTCCATGACAATGACGATACGTGCCTTTGTCTACCACGGCCAAGAAAGGGTCCATAACAATGACGATACGCTTTGTCTACCACTGCCCAGAAAGGGA
>CM031606.1:91424777-91437277 GCA_018398815.1 Conus ventricosus | reverse complement strand
TGTGAAAGATCTCCATGAAGCCATTGTCAACAGAGGCTCATAATGCACAACCATGAATTGTTCCCACCGTCATGGCAAGCTGTGAAGGCAACCCCTTGCAATCTGCTCGCCAATAATCGCTAAATCCTTTCCTCAAATGAAGGGGGGAGGGTGTGGAAGAAACCCACCACACAACACACACCACACACACAAAACACACACACACACAACACACACACACACACACACACACACGCGCGCGCGCGCGCGCGCGCCGCGCCCCACGACGCACGCACGCACCCCACATAAAACACACACACAACACACACACACAACACACACACAAAACAGGGCCCAAACCACGCACGCACACAACCACGCACGCACGCACGCACACAAAACAAAACCATAAACACACACACAACACACACCACATACCAACAGGGCGCTAACATACAGAGAGAGAGGAGAGGGGGAGAGAGGAGAGAGGAGAGAGAGACAAAACAAAAGACAGAAAACAGACAGAAAAGACAGAAAAGACAAAAGGGGCCCAGGACTGAAAACAAAACGGGACAGTCAGACAGACAAGAAAAACAGATAGAGACAGAGTGGGGGGAAAAACCAAAACCAATCTTTCATTTTTGGCTCCCAAAAACCCTGGGGCTCACTGTGAACATTTCTTGGATAAGAATTTTGGCAAAAAATGTTACTTTTTTCCCTTTTTTTTCCCCCTCCCTTTTTCCCTTCTTGTTCTTGTTCTTATTTTTTCTTTTTGTTGTTGGTTTCTTCTTCTTCTTCTTTTTTTCTTCTTTTTTTCTTCTTTTTTCTTTTTTCTTTTCTTCTTCTTTTCTTTTAATCTCTCCCCTCTTCTCTCTCTTTTCTCCCCTCCCTTTTCTCTCTTTCTCTTTTTCCTCTCTCTCTCTCCCCTCTCTCTCTCTTTTCCCCTCTCTCTCTCTCTCTCTATTTTTGTTTCTCCCTCTCCTCAACCTCCTGCCCCTCGGCCGCCCCTTTTCCTCCTTCCCCCCTCGGGGCTTTGTCCTCTCTTTGTCCTATGTTCGTTTTTTAAATTTAAGGGTCTATCCATTTTACAGGGGTTTCTTAGACAAAAAACAAAAAGAAAAACAAACCCGGAAATAAAAAACAAAGAAAAAAAAGGGAAAAACATGAAAAAGGGGGCCGGTGTGTGTATGTGGGTGTGTGTGGGGGGGGGGGGGGGGGGGGGTTTAAATTGTGGGGTGTTTTTTAAAAAAAAGTCATTAAAAGGTATGGAGTATGGAGTCTTTTTAAATTTTTTGAATCCCCAAAAGTGCCCAAATCATTTTTAACCCCAAAATTTCTAATCTCCCGGGCCCTTAAAGGGTTTTAAACTGTTTTACCCTGGATTCATATCTGAACATTTTTAAAAGAAACAAAACATTTTTAGCCATTGAAATAATAAGAAAATAAATCAAACAAAAAAACTCGGAATCAAAGAAAAATGCCCAAACTGGACTTTTAAAACAATTGCCCTAAAAAACCTCAAAACAGCCTTTGCTTTTTTCCCCAAAAATTTTCCCCAAAAAAAACACGTTGGGAGGGGGTTCAAACTTAAAAAAACCAAGTAGGTAAATTTTTTTTTAGTATTATGAAAAAGAAAGTTTGACTTTGGAAAATAGGTAAAAATTTTGGGCCCAAAACCCCAAAGTAAATTTTTACAATATTTTTGTTTTTTTAAGAAATAAAGCCCCTGAGTCTAAATATCGATTCTTAAAAAAAGGTTTTCCCCTTTGGGGGGAAATTGTGCCCCTTTTTTATTTTTTAAAAAAAGCTTCTTAAAAAATTTTCCCTTGTTGCCCTTTATTATTTTAGACACTCTTTTTGTCTTCCTATCACCAAAACCCCAGATGCTTTCCCTTTAAAGGTTTAAATTTTCATCAAGGAAAAAGGGAATTTTTTATTTTTGTAAACATTTTTTCCCTTTCCCTGCCCCATTTTTGGCTAACCAAACAACCCTTTCTTTTGCTGAAAAACCCAAACAATGTGATGGAATCCAACAAAAGTCAATAAAAGGGAACCACGTAAAGACAAATAATTAATTTAAATTAATCCAGATATAAATTTCCCTCACTCTTGTTAAAATTTTTTTAAGTTTGAAAGACAGTTTTTTGAATGACAAAAAAAAATTTTAAAATTTTGGGAAAATTGGAAAGTAAGAAGATATTCAGTCCCAAAAAAAAATTTGGGCAATTAGCTCGCTTTTTAAATACAGAGTAATTTTCCCCAAATGTAAATACGATTTCTTTTTTTTAAAATGATGGAATAATGAAGGCGGGCACCTGAAAATTTGGTTTTCAAGTAAAAACCGCCTTATTATTTTAAAAAATTTTTAAATAAAATTTTCTTTTTATATGTGCCTTAAACATATTTTGGCAGCTTGGGCCCCACATTTTTCCCTTTAAAAACTGTATTTTTTAATATCGAAATTACCCTTTTAACTAAGTTCCCATTGGGAATTTTAAAACGTAACCTTTTGAGGGAGCTACTTTTTGGGTTAAACCCCCCGGGCATCGTAAATAATTGGGACGTAAGGACCCCTAAATTTTTTAAGAGTCAAAACTCTGTGCTCGCTTTGGAAAATGTATTCTTTTTTAAAATCCGGTTTCCTTGATACATAAATTTTGGTTGAATGATCCTAATATATATTTTGCTGAAGCAATTTTTCTTTTTTTCGGAAAAGGGAAAAAATTCCTATTTCTGTGTAGGTTTTTAGTGTTGAGGCAGGGACATGGAAAACCCCGAGACTACCCTTTAAGCTTTGCTATCGGATGCTTTGCATCTTTGTTATCAAATTTTTTGGAGCTGAAAAGAAAATTTCCTGGCATAAGAAAATTTTGATCTCACAAAGGGGCCCGTTTCTAAATTAAAATTCTTTCTATTTTTCCCCCCGAATGTCGATTTTTAAAATTTTAAAAAAATTTAATCCCTTTTCCCCGGTTTTGGGGCAGAAATTTTCCCCAAAGGTAGTTCCAATTTCAATTTTGAAGTCAGGCTTAAATCCCAGAAAAAATTTAACAACTTTCTTATATTCAACGCATTCCATTTATTTGGGAAAAAAGGGGAGAGGGTTTAGGATCTACCCAGGATTGAAGGGGAAAACCCAAAAGCATTTTTCCCTATGAAAGGGGTTTGTCGTTTTGAATATATATTTGCTGATTTTGTCTAGTTCATTTTGATATTCCCTTTTTTAAAATAGTTAATTGAAACTAATCGGTGTAAAAAATTTTTTAGAGTGCTTTAAACCATATGCAAAACATCCGCTTTTTGTGCTAGGGCCCCAAAATTGTTTGAGACCTCTTTTGGGAAAAACATGCTTAAAAAGTTGAAAAGGATTTGGGGGATTTCACCTCCTTTTGGGAATTTTCCCTCGTGTACGCTTTGATTTGAGTAGGCATTACCCCAAACCCTTTGTCTGTATTATTCTTTCACTTGAAAACCTTTATATAGTTGAACATACAACCTGAAAAACCTAATTTTTCCTTGTTTTTTTTAGAATTTTGAATGCCAAAACTTGGTTTTATTCCTTTTTAATGTCAAAAAAAGTGGGAAGAACGTTTTTCCTACGTGAAAACTGATGTTTAATCTGGGTGGTTTAAATTTTTCTAAATGAAAAACTGATGATTTTCCTGTTCTTTAAAACCCCCCCTGTTTTATTGGGGTTTTTACCATTTTTTTCACCAAAATTTCAAGGGCCCTTTTTTTAATTATTCTTTCCAAAATTTTCCCCACATGTGGTAAGAGGACAGGTCTGTAATTTTTCATCTGATTTTGACTTTTTTCCCCCCTTGGGAAATTTGGGGAACAGTAGATTGTTTTTCCCTAAAGATGGTGAAAACCCTCAAACCAAAAATTTTTTTAAAAAAAGAAATTTGGGAAAAAATTTTATATTTAAAGGGTAAAGTTTATCATTTCTTGGAAAATTATTTTGGTCCCCCCTGGGTTTTTTTCTTTGATCCAAAGGGTTTTAAATTGCATCTTTTGTTTCCTGAAAAATAATAGGGGCATTTGTAAAAGTGATTGTTATTGGGAAATTTTTTTTATTGTCTTCGTTTTTGCCATTTTTTTCTAAGCATTTTTTTGGGTTTTCTGAGAGGCCTTCGGAAAATTAAATATTTTTTGCAAATGCATCTGGGAAAAGCTTTTAGCCTTTTTTAAAAAATTTGGGAAAGGAAATTTGTTATTTTCCAATTTTTTAAGGGGTTTCCCGGGAAAACTTATTCCTTTTTTTATTTTTTCATTTTTTTTCCCAAATTTTTTTTGGAGATCTTTGTGATTTTGAACCCTTTTTACAAAAAATTGGGCCCCTTTTTCTTCCTTTGCTTTTTTATTCACTTATTTCTTGATTGGGTTTTTTTTTTCTTTTTTTTCAGCAATTTTTTTTAGTCTGTTTTAAATTTTTTTGATACATTTTATTTTGCCCCCATTTTTTTTTTCTCTTGTTCCCTTTACAGGAAACATTCCACCAAACATTTCCCGTATATTTTTCTTGTTTTTATTTAGGAAAAACATTTAGGGAATTGAAAGCTCAGCTGCAAAGCAAAACAGTATTTAACAAAATTTCCCGTAGTTTGTATCAAATCATCCCAAACCCTTCCCTTTTCCTCGCAAATTTCAAAAAAAAAAGCTTTTTTCAAATCTATCCCCAAACCGCTTTGTTGTAGTTAAAAATTTTGGGGTTTGATCTTTGGGGGGATCAGAAAAATAGTTTGTTTTACTTTTATGGAAATAATATTGGTAAATGGGTCACTTTCCCAGGGAAATTTTAAAGGGGTGTTCCATTCCAACTTGGAGCGATTTCAAACCGACAAGAGAGTTTTGGTCTATCGCTGGGAAGGGCCCCATTTAAATTTAAATTTCCGGGGTTTGAGTGACACTTTTCCATCATTCATTTTACAAATGTAAGAGTTATTTACATTTTTAGGAATCGTTATGCGTTATGATTTTGGGAATCATTATCCCAAAAGGGGGCGTGTGGGAAATTTAAAAACACCCGCAATTGCCCCTTATCGTTTTTTGGGTTTTTAAAGTACGAAAAACCCTCCCGGGGTTTTATTGGGGAGGGCCTTTTTTGGGAAATAAACCCAAATATGGTTTATATCAAGATCCATGGAATTTTTGCCCTTTTTCTGCACAAGCATTTTTGTTTTTTTAAAGTCTTTTGAAAAAGGGTTTTAACTATTTCGAGGGGATTCCCACATCATGATCGAATGTAAAACTCCCGGGACCAACCTTCCCCCTTTCATCATTGTTTTGGAAAATTGGTGGGTAGAAAAGTTTTTGGGTTTTTGGAACTTTTGTTCATTTTACAAATTTAGATTGAATTTCTAATGCCCGGGTAGATTTTTTAACTGAGAGATTTGAATTTAGCTCCGAAATTTTTGATATGATCTGCAATTTCCATTTTCAATAAGTTTACTTTTTTGGTCTTTTCATGTTCCCTTATAATTGTATACTTTATCACCAGAAAAAAAAAAAAGAAAAGAAAGTAAACAACACTAATTTTACAACAAATTTAACAAGGATTGATAGGGGGAAAAAAAAGGGGGGAAAAATTTTTTAGGGATTGTGAAAAAAAGGCACAAAAATATTTTAAAATCAATCTCCCAAAGATTTTTTTAAAAAATTTCTGATGCTGGGAAAAAATAACAACCTACAAAACATTTTGCTGAATAATTCTTCAGGGATCTTAGCTGTTTGAAAATAAATTTTTTCCCCCTGGGGTTAAACACGTCAAAATAGTTTTCCCCCAAGGGGCCTGGAAGGGGCGGGGGCCCAAAATCCCTGGATTGTAGGTGAAAAGGGAAAAATTCCCCGAAAGGGTACCGTGCGGGGTTTGTTTTTTGGGGGCCTTTTTGGGTTTAGAACCCTAGCAAATTTTTTGAGGTGTCTGCCCGGGTTCGGGCAACGACGCCCGGTTTCCCCTCCCTGTCAGAAAGAAAGCCAAAAAAAGCTGGGTTTTTCCCTGTTCCCCTTTTTTTTTGTGTGTGTTTTGTGTGTGTGTGTGTTGTTGTTATTTGTTGTTGTTGTTTTCATTTTGAAAACGTAAACGAACCCAGCTGTCCTGCAGAGCCACACAAACAGTTCTACAAATAGTTGCAGACACTCATGTTGCCTGTTAAATACCTTCATTACAGTCTAAAAGCGTGGTGGCGGTGGTGGTGACAATGGTTGTGGTGATGGTGGTGTCGTGCATCCGTCTGATGGCTCTAATAATCCTCAGGGACGGTCGTTAGGATGCCGGGGGCTCTTTCGGCACAGATCATATCCCACCTTCTGGAGGTCTGCGCTGGAAAACCATTTTCTCTCGGAAATGAAATGAGGTAGGGAACAGTAAACGATAAACAGTAAACAAGTGGGGTATGTTTTGCTCCCATAAGGAAACCTAACACAGAGTAACTTTTATTCAAGACTGGCACAGCCTTTTAAACTTGAATAAAGTCAGACAAAATACATAGACGAACAATCTAATAGTGGGGGAAAAAAACAAGCGCAGGCAACAACTGAACTGTCTGGCAAAGATTTGGACTTCAGAGGAGGGGAGAGAAGAGGGGAGTTTGAAGAAGGAGAAACTGGGAAACGAAATTAAAAAAAAAAAATGTTACAGATATGAAAACTCTTCACTGGCTGCATGAGGGAACCATCGCAATCCCTTTTGAAGGCAGATATATTTTGTATTGCCTGTTCCGAGGCCTTTCGCCGCTGGATCGGGACTCATCAGGGAGACACTGCTGGTTGTGTCTGCGCTCCGGCGTCAAATAGAGACACACCACAGTCCATAATACTGTGTGGTGTCTCACCACCATGGGTGCAAAAATGAATCCAATAGCACCCCCAGAGCAGCCAGCGAAGAGTAGTAAATGCAACCAAACGAAAGTGTGGGGAGGAAAAAAAGTTGTTGTAAAACTAAAGACATTATGCAAATAATATAAAATGTAGGGGACAGTCTTTGAGCCTATGCCTGAGGATCCACCCAAAGATGCAAGGAGATCAAAAGACAAACACACAGACGGGACAGAAACAAATACAAATAACCTCAATTTAATCAAAGCAAAATCGGAAATGAAATGAGGTAGGGAACAGTAAACGATAAACAGTAAACAAGTGGGGTATGTTTTGCTCCCATAAGGAAACCTAACACAGAGTACTTTATTCAAGACTGGCACAGCCTTTTAAACTTAAATTTAAGTCAGACAAAATACATAGACGAACAATCTAATAGTGGGGGAAAAAAACAAGCGCAGGCCAACAACTGAACTGTCTGGCAAAGATTTGGACTTGAGGGAGGGGAGAGGGAGGGGGAGTTTGAAGATGGAGAAACTGGGAAAACGAAATTAAAAAAAAAAAAAAAAATTATGTTACAGATATGAAAACTCTTCACTGGCTGCATAAGGGAACCATCGCAATCCCTTTTGAAGGCAGATATATTTTGTATTGCCTGCTCCGAGGCCTTTCGCCCGCTGGATCGGGACTCATCAGGGAGACACGGCTGGTTGTGTCTGCGCTCCCGGCGTCAAATAGAGACACACCACAGTCCATAATACTGTGGTGTTTCTCTCGGTCTCTTTGACTCTCGTCTTCTTTTCTCTCTCTCTTTTACTGTTCCTGTCAGGTACTGTGTATTTTTTTTTTGTCTTCGTGACCCACTGTCCTATCTGTGTTCCTGAGGGTATTTAACACCTCTTGTTTATCTGGTCACAGCCTGCAAGCTTTTTGTTGTTGTTGTTGTTGATGCTGCTGTTGTTGTTGTTGATGCTGCTGTTGTTGTTGTAGCCCAAAGTGTACATGGTGAAACTGTACACACTGTCCGGATGGAACAGTACTGTCCACGCTCCAAGTCTGTTTGCCCAAGGTCACATGTCCACGCTCCAACGTCTGTTTGCCCAAGGTCACATGTCCACGCTCCAACGTCTGTTTGCCCAAGGTCACATGTCCATTGCTCCAACGTCTGTTTGCCCAAGGTCACATGTCCATGCTCCAACGTCTGTTTGCCCAAGGTCACATGTCCATGCTCCAACGTCTGTTTGCCCAAGGTCACATGTCCATGCTCCAACGTCTGTTTGCCCAAGGTCCACATGTCCACGCTCCAACGTCTGTTTGCCCAAGGTCACATGTCCATGCTCCAACGTCTGTTTGCCCAAGTACACATGTCCATGCTTCAACGTCTGTTTGCCCAAGGTCACATTTCTATCACATGCTCCAACGTCTGTTTGCCCAAGGTCACATTTCTATCACATGCTCCAACGTCTGTTTGCCCAAGGTCACATTTCTATCACATTTTCAAACACATTATCTTTTTCGTTGATTTGATGGGCGTCAGTCTAAGTCAAAACTTTACTTTGAAATGTACATCAAATAGGTAGTATTCCTTTCTTGTTATAAAGCCATCTGCAAACCACTAGGAAATAAGTGGTGTAAAATCAAAATATTATGCAACCTGCATGATTATGGTACACTATCTACACCATAAACAAAGACAAGGAATCTGAAAACATTCACTAATTCCCGTACCATCACTCACCCCTATGTATGTCGGAGTACATTCTATACTAACATATATGCAGATACCTACTATCTGTCCATTTATCTATCTATCTATCTATCTATCTATCTATCTATCTATCTATCTATCTATCTATCTATCTATCTATCTGTCTGTCTATCTATCTATCTATCTATATATCTATCTATCTATCTATATGCAGATACCTACTATCTGTCCATTTATCTATCTATCTGTCTATCTATCTATCTATCTATCTATCTATCTATCTATCTATCTATCTATCTATCTATATGCAGATACCTACTATCATCTATCTATCTATCTATCTATCTATCTATCTATCTATCTATCTATCTATGTATCCATCTATCTGTCTATCTATCTATCTATCTATCTATCTATCTATCTTTCTATCTATCGATCTATCGATCTATCGATCTATCTATCTATCTATCTATCTATCTATCTATCTATCTATGATATGACAATTACCAGCCAGACCATCCTCTACAACTCCAGCCTTCTACCTCCCCTCTCTCTCTCCCTTTGTCTCACAAAATGCAATCTGGGTAGTAGTCTATGACATTTTTCAGTCACTACCTTCATCTCTCAACCCCCACCTCCTCTAACACTCCTCCGTCAGTCTGACATTTTTCAGTCACTGCCTTCACCTCTCAACCCCCACCTCCTCTAACACTCCTCCGTCAGTCTGTCGGGCTTTCGTTTGATGTTAACCGATCGACAATGGGAGGGACATGTTTGACGTGAGTGTGGAGCGAGGTGTCAAACCGTGCGCTATTCTTCTCTTCCCTTAACTGATCATGCAGTGACCAATCATGGATGATGAAAGGACTCCGTCATCCTCCCTTCATATTGGTGTGTGTGTGTGTGTGTGTGTGTGTGTTCTTATTGGTGTGTGTGTGTGTGTGTGTGTGTGGTGTGTGTGTGTGTGTGTGTGTGTGTGTGTGTGTGTGTGTGTGTGTGTGTGTGTGTGTGTGTGTTGTACGCGCGCGCGCGCGTGCATGTATATGTTGTATTTGATGTTATTGCTCTTGTTCTTGTTCCCAAGTCATCTTCTGTACATTAATTTCCACAATCAAAGGTGCACGCAGTCATACACACACACACACACACACACACACACACACACACACACACACACACACACACACACACATACATACATACACGCGCGCGCGCGCACACACACGCGTACATGCACTCGCTCCTACGAGCACACACATGCACATGCGTGCATGCGGACATACACACTCACACGCCTGCGCACATACATGCACACACATGAACGCGCACACATACGCACATGCGTATACGCTCACAAATACAGACACACACACACACACACACACACACACACACACACACACACACTCACACTCACTCACTCACACACACACACACACACACACACACACACACACACACACACACACACACACACACACACACACACACACACACACATACCCGCGTGCGCACACATACAAAGCGCGCATACGCGCGTGCGTGCGTGTATGTGTGTGTGTGTGTGTGTGTGTGTGTGTGTGTGTGTGTGTGTGTGTGTGTGTGTGTGTGTGTGTGTGTGTGTGTGTGTGTGTGTGTGAGAGAAAGAGAGAGAGAGAGAGAGTGTGTGTGTGTGTGTGTGTGTGTGTGTGTGTGTGTGTGTGTGTGTGTGTGTGTGTGTGTGTGAGAGAGAGAGAGAGAGAGAGAGAGTGTGTGTGTGTGTGTGTGTGTGTGTGTGTGTGTGTGTGTGTGTGTGTGTGTGTGTGTGTGTGTGTGTGTGTGTGTGTGTGTGTGTGCTTGTTTCTGTCGCTCCCCCTTGTCTCCCGTAAAAGATTAGAAAACAAACAACAGAACAAAGAAATATACGAGCCTGAGACAGATGGATAAACAGATGCATTAAAAGACAAGGTAATGAGTTTGTAAACACTGAATGAACGGTACATGTTCATCTGCACATGAGTTTTGCCGATATGATCTTTTTTTTTTTTTTTTTTTTTTGGGGGGGACCTTTTTTGTTTGTACACAATATAACTAACATAACTAGCCTTTTATTTCAGCTTTTGTTGTTGTAAACTATGGACAAGAAATCAAACCAAATATTTGACGTTATAGTTATTACGAAATGCTGTATACACCGCAAACAGAAAAGACTTTATGACATGATCTATTTTGTTGGAGTTTTACACAATATTACGAAATGCTGTACACACCGCAAACAGAATAGACTTTATGACATGATCTATTTTGTTGGAGTTTTACACAATATTACGAAATGCTGTACACACCGCAAACAGAATAGACTTTATGACTTGATCTATTTTGTTGGAGTTTTACACAGTGCAGTGGCAGCCCGGCGACAACCCAGTGGGTCCGCTGTCTGTAGATAAATCAGATAAGCCGTCAGTGGTTGTGAAAAACTGATATGAACCATAAATAAGAATGCTGTGTTTGTTTTCTCGGCAACTGCAGGTATTCCCATCTATCTATATATCTGTCTACCTGTCTATCTATCTATCTGTCTGTCTATCTATCTGTCTATTTTTCTATCTATCTATCTATCTCCACAGAGAGAGAGAGAGAGAGAGAGAGAGAGAGAGAGAGAGAGAGAGAGAGAGAGAGAGAGAGAGAGAGAGAGAGAGATTTTGATAAATGACACACCTGGTCATCTATTTATACATCATTTGCATTATCCGTTTATTCCACCATTTCCTTGCACCCTCCGTATTGAATTATTCCACACCTTTACCAACATATTTATTTTTGGTGGGTTCTTTCACACATCCCCTTCCCCATCTTCCCTTCATTTCCATTCTGCTCTCTTCTGCACCACTCTTTTATTCCCCGTGTTCTCCCGTTCTCTTCTTGTTTCTATACGTCTTCCTGTTTCCAGTGTTAAGATATTCCCAAACTGTTCAGCGCACGTAACTCTTCACACTCGCCTTTGTGTCCACGCTCCGATATAGGCCTACAAGTGTAACGGTTGTCGGAGTCTCCCACTGAATAAATGAACACCACGTGCTTCTCCGTTAGAAAATGGAACGTGAGAAAAAAAAACCCACCCAACAACAATAGAAACAAAAACAAAAGAAACATACAGGCATTTTGACAAGGGCACGTGAGGTTTATAAGTTCAACGCAAGACGTCCTCAGGGATGGCGGCACTAAGGGCACGTGGGGTTTATAAGTTCAACGCAAGACGTCATCAGGGATGGCGGCACTAAGGGCACGTGGGGTTTATAAGTTCAACGCAACACGTCATCAGGGATGACGGCACGAAGGGCACGTGGGGTTTATAAGTTCAACGCAACGCGTCATCAGGGATGGCGGCACTAAGGGCACGTGGGGTTTATAAGTTCAACGCAACACGTCATCAGGGATGGCGGCACTAAGGGCACGTGGGGTTTATAAGTTCAACGCAACACGTCATCAGGGATGGCGGCACTAAGGGCACGTGGGGTTTATAAGTTCAACGCAACACGTCATCAGGGATGGCGGCACTAAGGGCACGTGGGGTTTATAAGTTCAACGCAACACGTCCTCAGGGATGGCGGCACTAAGGGCTCGTGAGGTTTATAAGTTCAACGCAACACGTCATCAGGGATGGCGGCACTAAGGGCACGTGGGGTTTATAAGTTCAAACGCAACACGTCATCAGGGATGGCGGCACTAAGGGCATGTGGGGTTTATAAGTTCAACGCAACACGTCATCAGGGATGGCGGCACTAAGGGCACGTGGGGTTTATAAGTTCAACGCAACACGTCCTCAGGGATGGCGGCACTAAGGGCACGTGGGGTTTATAAGTTCAACGCAACACGTCATCAGGGATGGCGGCACTAAGGGCACGTGGGGTTTATAAGTTCAACGCAACACGTCATCAGGGATGGCGGCACTAAGGGCACGTGGGGTTTATAAGTTCAACGCAACACGTCATCAGGGATGGCGGCACTAAGGGCACGT
>CM031606.1:91412934-91423777 GCA_018398815.1 Conus ventricosus | reverse complement strand
GGGGTTTATAAGTTCAACGCAACACGTCATCAGGGATGGCGGCACTCAGCGTGACTTGAGGTTTTTCTCCTGTTTCTTCGTCATTGAAGGGCGCAAGTCCTTGGAGAAGGGGGGAGGGGGGATTCAGTGGACAACAGAAGCATGAGATGATGAGGATGATACAAGATACAAGATACAAGAATACTTTATTATCTCAATTCTGAGTAATAACAATCGTGCTGCTGACTAACTATACATTAGTGACATAAATAAACATGAAAAACAATGAACAATAAACAAGTAGGGTAACTCACAACAATAAACAAATAGGGTAACTCAACAACAACAACCCAACAAAATCAATTTAGTTATAATGTAAACCTCATACATTGTAGATAAACACATACTAAACACACACACACACACGTACACACACACACACACACACACACACACACACCACACACACACACACACACACACACACACACACACACACGCGCGCGTGCGCGAGTGCGCGCGCGCGCGCACGTACCACTTACTAATTTTCAGAATTTGCTAAAAACATAAACAACACTGTCAGACCTAAATTCTGATTAAAAGAAGCATTAAAGTGTGATGATGATGATAATGATGCACATAATAAATGATGAAGCAATTAATAAAAAACCCATTTGAGAAAACAACAATACTTATAATAAATTTTCAGTATTACATAATGGTCAAACTTGATTTTACAGAATGTTAAAACACATGTATAATGATAAATAATAGCAAACCACATACACACACCACACACACACACACACACACACATATATATATTATTATATATATATATAATATATATATATATATATATATATATTATATATATATATATATATATATATATATTATATATATAAATGTTTGGAAACGTTGTTAGATTTTTTGAATTCAATATTGGTTATCATTCTTTTCATTTGATCTTCAAAGGGTTTCATTTCGTCTATGGCTGGTGGTGATCGCCATGATTTGAAATCGTAGGTGTTTTTGTCCTTTTTTTTTGCATTTGGTTCAGAAAAAAAATGCTTTCCATCTCATATTATGTACAACTTTTTGTTTGTTCTATTAATTTTTTTATATATGATTGCGGATTAGAAAACGGTATATTTTTTGTTGACTGCCTAAAATTGGTTTCCTCCATTTTAAATCCTTCAGGCCACAGTGCTCAACGTGAGGAGCGATTAAGATCAGTATATTAAAAATGCCTAAACAATTTTTAAGTGCTCAACCCCTTGGGGAGCAACATTAGTTAAAACAGTTAAAAGAGGAATCTTAAAACTATCTACAAATTGTTTCGAGCGTGTTGCGCTGTCATCAGGATGGTTTTTGGTTTGCCCACCGTTGATGTTATATAGCGCGTGGGCTCCCGTTTGCGGTTATTTGCACGTGCGGGTTGGCTGCACGTGTTTTTGGGGGGGCTTTCAGGTTTTTGTTTTGGGTGTGTTCACTAACACGATTTCCATTTATGCCTGCAGTTGTTTACTATTTCTGTTTTGGTTGTTTAAAGTTGCTAAGTGTGGTTTGCATAGTATTAACCCTTTTTCAGTTAAACATAGGTTGCACCTTTTTGAAACATTGCTGTATGGTGATGCTCTTTTTTGATTTTCCAGGATATATTGTAGCTTGTTTTTGCGTCTTTAAGTTTCCAGATATATTTGCTCAGTTCTGTTTGGTTTTTATATTTTTCTTTATTAAATGACTGTTTGTGGTTTGCATATCTGGTTTTGAAGTGGTTTTCAGTGATCCCTATGTATGTTTCTTTTTCATTTTCTGATGTCACAGTAGCCTGGTATACAATGTTGTTGTGAAGACATTTATTGTTTAGTGGGCACTGCTCCTTTCTGGTGCAATTGCAAGATTTCCTTTCTTCACCCTTCTTTGCTGTGTTGATTTTCATTTTGTTGGATGATCCAATTAGGTTTTTGAGGTTGGGCATGCATGAGTACGATAGTTTGACAGTGTTTTTGTTAAATATTTTGGACAGTTTGTAATCTTTTGGAAATGAAGTTGTTAGGATTTTGAAGAATTCTTTCCCTATGTTTGTTTGAGTTTCCCGTCGTATGGGGGGTTATACCATATGATTTTTCTTTTCCTATTTTTCTTGCTTTTATTTGTGTTGTTGTCTGGGTTGTATTGTAATTTGTAATTGTATCCACTTGTTTGTAGTGCCTCCTGGTACTCTACTGCTGCATTGTTGAACACTCTCTCACTGCATGACAGGTTGATAGTCTCTTGTTTATGCCATGGGGTATGGTCTTTATACAGATGGTGGATGGTTACTTTTGGTGTGTACATAAAGAGGTGTATCGTTGGGTTTCTTGTATGGTTTATATATGTGATTGTTGAGATCCAGTGTTATGTCTAAGTAGTTCACTACCTTTTTGTTTGCTTCAATGGTAATCTTTAAGTTGTGGTTTTGGAAGATTTTGCATAGTTCTTTCTTCTTGTTTTCGATGGTTCTTGGATTGTTGGTTAGTGCAGCAAGGCCATCGTCTCTGTATAGTCCGACTTGTTTTCGAGTTTTTTCTTGATGTTGGACAGCATGAATAGTCGACCAGTTCACATGTTTCTGCACCATCATATGATCCCATGGTTTCGTCGAATGTTGAGTTTCTGTTGGTTTTCTGATCTAGGTTTCATTTTTGCTGTGTAGTAATGTTTTCTTGGTGTGGAGAATGATTTCCATTCTGACCCTGTTATATAACATCGGCGGTGGGCAAACCAAAAACCATCTGATGACAGCGCAACACGCTCGAAACAAATTTGTAGATAGTTTTAAGATTCCTCTTTTAACTTGTTTTAACTAATGTTGCTCCCAAGGGGTTGAGCACTTAAAAAATTGTTTTAGGCATTTTAAATATACTGATCTTAATCGCTCCTCACGTTGAGCACTGTGGCCTGAAGGATTATAAAATGGAGGAAACCAATTTTAGGCAGTCAACAAAAATATACGTTTTCTAATCCGCAATCATATATAAAAAAATAATAGAACAAACAGAAATGTTTGTACATATTATGAGATGGAAAGCATTCTTTTTTCTGAACCCAAATGCAAAAAAAGAGGACAAAAACACCTACGATTTCAAATCATGGCGATCACCACCAGCCATAGACGAAATGAAACCCTTTGAAGATCAAATGAAAAGAATGATAACCAATATTGAATTCAAAAAATCTAACAACGGTTTCCAAACAACACTAAAAAAACAAATAAAACAAGTACAAAATGACAAAAAATATTTGTGAAGGCTGATAAAACTAGCAATTACTACAAAATGGAACCAAAAGAATACTCTCAACTCCTTGACAAAAACATCCAGAAAAACTACAAAAAAGCCGACAAAAATATACATGACAGTATCCGCACTAAAGAAAAAGAACTTGCAGAGCGCATAGACCTAAGTGACAGGATAGAAGCGACAGCAACAAAAGAAGCTTTCATAACACTCATAGACCACAAGCCCAATTTTCATTACAATCCAACATGTAGACTAATAAACCCATCCAAATCTGAATTAGGCAAAATACGCAAGAAAATTCTGGAAAAAATAATAAAGAACGTAAAATCAAACTCTGAATACAACCTCTGGAAGAACACATACGAAGTTATCCAATGGTTCAAAAACTCAATAAACAAAGTAATACAGTATTCATCACATTTGACATAGTAGACTTTTACCCATCTGTAGATGAGGAACTACTCACAAAGCCCTGAAGTTTGCCAGTAACCACACAGACATAACAGGGTCAGAAATGGAAATCATTCTCCACACCAAGAAAACATTACTACACAGCAAAAATGAAACCTGGATCAGGAAAACCAACAGAAACTCAACATTCGACGTAACCATGGGATCATATGATGGTGCAGAAACATGTGAACTGGTCGGACTATTCATGCTGTCTAACATCAAGAAAAAACTCGGAAAACAAGTCGGACTATACAGAGACGATGGCCTTGCTGCACTAACCAACAATCCAAGAACCATCGAAAACAAGAAGAAAGAACTATGCAAAATCTTCCAAAACCACAACTTAAAGATTACCATTGAAGCAAACAAAAAGGTAGTAAACTACTTAGACATAACACTGGATCTCAACAATCACATATATAAACCATACAAGAAACCCAACGATACACCTCTTTATGTACACACCAAAAGTAACCATCCACCATCTGTATTAAAGACCATACCCCATGGCATAAACAAGAGACTATCAAACCTGTCATGCAGTGAGAGAGTGTTCAACAATGCAGCAGTAGAATACCAGGAGGCACTACAACAAGTGGATACAATTACAAATTACAATACAACCCAGACACAACACAAAAAAAGCAAAAAAAATAGGAAAAGAAAAATCATATGGTATAACCCACCATACGACGGGAAACTCAAAACAAACATAGGGAAAGAATTCTTCAAATCCAAACAACTTCATTTCCAAAAGAACACAAACTGTCCAAAATATTTAACAAAACACTGTCAAAACTATCGTACTCATGTATCATCATCATCATCATTCTCTTGCCCATGATGGGCGTAGAGGAGAGATGAGAGACACTCTCGAAGCCAGGCACCGCCATCCGGCCCTGTCCTCTGCCTGTCGCATCAGCGTAGGGCCATCCATCCTGGTCCATTCTTTGATGTTGTCCATCCAGCATTTGGCTTGTCGTCCCCTTCGTCTGCCGCCTTCCAGCGTGCCCTGGATGACTGTTTTGGGCAGTGAATTGTGGCGTATGACATGCCCGAACCACGACAGCTTCCTCTTCTTGACTGTTGCCAAGAGGGGTTCTTGGGGGCCTGCAAGTGATGTTATTTGGCTCCTCACAAGGTCGTTTGTCTTCCGGTCTTGCCAAGAGATCCCGAGCAAGCGCCTGAAGCATTTAGTTTCAAACGTCTGGATTCTCTTGGTGGTCTCTGCTGTCAGGTCCAGCTTTCGCAGCCATACAGCAGGATGGACAGCACCAGGGACTTGTACAGCTTCATCTTTGTAGGAAAGCTGATCTCCCTGCTCTTCCAGATCTTGTTTAGCTTTGCCATTGCTGCTGTTGCGATCGCTAGTCTGGTCTTGATTTCTGTTGTAGAGTGACCGTCTTTGGTGAGAGTGGCGCCAAGGTATTTGAAAGCGCCCACTCTTCAAGCTGTTGTCCGTTCATGTAGATTTCAGCATGGGTGTTGGTTGTGCTGTTGACCAGACTTTGCTTTTTTCTGTGCTCACTTTCCATTCCATATGCACCTGCCCTTTCTTCCAGTCTCTTTGTCAGGTCTTGTAGTTCTTCGTTGCTGCCTCCCATCAGGTCGATGTCATCTGCGAACCTCAGATTATTGATGATTCTTCCTCCGATGGAGACAGTGGAGTGGAAGTCATGGAGGGTTTCACGCATGATATTTTCCAGGAAGAGATTGAACAGTAGGGAGATAGCAGGCAGCCTTGACGGACTCCAACTGTGGTCTTGAAGTAGTCCCCTATCTGGTTGTTGAGGAGGACTGCGCTGCTGGCGGTGTTATACAGCGCCTGGATGGTTTGGACGAGACCCTCCTCTATGCCAAACTTTCTGAGCACTTGCCACAGACCCTTGTGCCACACCCTGTCAAACGCTTTCCTAAAGTCAATGAAGTTGTGGAACAGGTCTCTCTGATGTTGCAGATGTTTCTCCATCAGTATCCGGCAGTGAAGATCTGTTCTACTGTGCTTCTGCCTGCCCTGAATCCAGCTTGTTCTTCCGCCAGGTGTTCTTCCGCCTCTTTCTTCAGTCGATTCAAGATTACTCTGAGCATGATTTTACTGGTGTGGCTAATGAGACTTATTGTTCTGTAGTTCTGGCATTGGCGTAGATTTCCCTTTTTGGGCAGGGGATGATGAGTGATTGAGTCCATTCTGTGGGCCACTGTTTGTCTCCTAGATCTTCTGACAAATCGATGTTACTAGAGTGACCAATTCCTTCCCTCCAAGTTTGAGCAGCTCTGCTGGAATATTGTCTGCTCCAGGTGATTTCCCTGCCGGAAGGCTGCCGATGGCTTCTTCCACTTCTTCTCTCATCACTGGTAGTGGTGAGGATTCCCTTGTTGGTGTTGAGTCCCCCTCAAACAGACTGTCGTCTGGCTGTATAGGGTAGTTGTAAAGTTCTTGGCAGTACTGTGTCCATCTGTTCAAAACAGCGGAGCTTTCTGTCAGCAGCTCGCCTGAGGTATCCTCGATGACTGACGATCTGCTCCAACTACCAGCCACGAAGATCAGGCGGTGGAAGAATTCTACGAGAAAGTAGAAGACACCATCAGAAAAGCCCCCAAGAAAGACATCATCATAGTTCAGGGGGACTTCAAACGCCAAAGTCGGCCCAGATGCCTACAAAGACTGGGCTGGAACAGTGGGTCAATACGGCACAGGGGAAACTAACGACAGGGGACTTCGCCTTCTGGAGTTTGCCTGCACCCAAAGGCTCACCATTGCCAACACCCTTTACCCCCACAAACTGTCAAGAAGAACAACCTGGCATGCGCCGAACGGAATGACTCACAACCAGATCGACTTTGTCCTCACTCCGCGGCGCTTCAAATCAAGCATCAATAAAGCAAAGACGAGGACATACCCCGGAGCTGATATAGGCAGCGACCACGATCTCGTGCTGCTCACAATGAAGATCAAATTGAAGAAAAAGTACCACCTGCGCAGCCACGCATCAAGTTTGACCTGGAGAAGCTAAAAACCCAGAGATAGAAGAGGCATTCCAGGCACAGCTCGGGGGCGGTTCGCAGCACTCAACTCCTGGACAATGACATCAACGACCTCACAAACAGCTTCAATGAGGCAGTTGCGAAACAGCAGAGGAGGTACTTAGCGACAGAGGAAGAAACACCAAGCATGGATCTCAAACGACATCTTGACCTCTGCGACAAAAGAAGATCACTGAAGAATACGAAAAATTCCAGCCTGAACAAGCCGCACAGTATCGAAAAACCAACAACCTTGTAAAGAAGGAAATGATTGAAGCCAAAGAACAATGGATCAATAATCAGTGCGAGAACATCGAGAAAGGCATGGAAAAGGAAACAGCAAACATGCCTTCACCACACTGAAAAACCTCACAAGACGCAGCAAAACAGATCGTCAGTCATCGAGATACTCATGTATGCCCACCTCAAAAACCTAATTGACGCATCCAACAAAGTGAAAATCAACACAGCAAAGAAGGGTGAAGAAAGAAATCTTGCAATTGCACCAGAAAGGAGCAGTGCCCACTAAACAATAAATGTCTTCACAACAACATTGAAAACCAGGCTACTGTGACATCAGAAAATGAAAAAGAAACATACATAGGGATCACTGAAAACCACTTCAAAACCAGATATGCAAACCACAAACAGTCATTTAATAAAGAAAATATAAAAACCAAACAGAACTGAGCAAATATATCTGGAAACTTAAAGACGCAAAAACAAGCTACAATATATCCTGGAAAATCATAAAAAGAGCATCACCATACAGCAATGTTTCAAAAAGGTGCAACCTATGTTTAACTGAAAAAGGGTTAATACTATGCAAACCACACTTAGCAACTTTAAACACCAAAACAGAAATAGTAAACAACTGCAGGCATAAATGGAAATCGTTGTTAGTGAACACACCCAAAACAAAAACCTGAAAGCCCCCCAAAAAACACGTGCAGCCAACCCGCACGTGCAAATAACCCCAAACGGGAGCCCACACGCTATATAACAACGGCGGTGGGCAAACCAAAAACCATCCTGATGACAGCGCAACACGCTCGAAACAAATGTGTAGATAGTTTTAAGATTCCTCTTTTAACTTGTTTTAACTAATGTTGCTCCCCAAGGGTTGAGCACTTAAAAGATTGTTTTAGGCATTTTAAATATACTGATATATACAGACTTCACATAAAGTTAAGGACCACTTGCAAAATTGCACGCCAAATAGAAACTAGAAAATCGATTCCATCCATCTTTGACATACATTTATTTCAACAATCCATATGTGCCTAAAATGAAATTTAGCACAATCGATACAGAAATGCACAATTCGCAGCGCTCGAAATCGGCCCACCCTCTAAATCGAAAATCACACAAATGTGAGTCGAAAAACATTTGAACAAAATCACAGAAAAAGAGAGGTTAAACTTCATGAATGTCAATGGATTGTCAGAAGCGCGTGTGTCCACCATTCATGGCAAGGCAGTCAAGGCAACGCTGGCGCATGGAGTTGATCAGGCGTGCCAGAAAGGCCTGAGGAATAGTGTTCCATTCTTCTTGCAGCCATCCAAGCAGCTGCTGTCGGTTGGCGGGCAAAGGGTGGTTCTCTCGAACTCTCCGACCGAGCTCGGCCCACAACTGTTCGATGGGATTAAGGTCGGGACTGTTGGCTGGCCATACCATGCGGGTAATCCCCCCTGCTGCACGAAGGCGTTGACGGCCCTGGACCTGTGTGGCGTGGCGTTGTCGTCCTGAAGGACAGCAGCAGGCCCAATCTGCTGCAGCGCCGGGACGACCAGATGTCGAAGGATCTCCTGCAGATACCGCTGCCCTGTCAGTATACCGTCGACATGGTAAAGGGGGGTTCTGTGATGCCTGCTGATTCCTCCCCAAACCATAACGGAGCCACCTCCAAAGGGGACCACTTCTTGAATTGCATTGGCAGCAAGCTGCTCCCGTGGACGCCTCCAGACACGGGTTCGGCCATCACTGGGTGTCAGACAGAACCGTGATTCATCAGTGAACAGAACCTCTGTCCACTGGGCACGTGGCCACCTCTGGTGCGCAGTGCACCAGGCATGACGGTTGGCTCGCTGGATCTGGGTCAGCTTTGGTTTTCGTAATGGACGACGCGCACGAAGGTTGACGTCATGGAGGCGATTACGTGTTGTCTGCGAACTGACTGTGGTGTTAGTGGCAGCTCGCAGACGTCGTCTGATGATGTTGGCAGAGTTCGTTCGTTGCACTATGGCTTGGCGGTGGATGTAGCGGTCTTCTCTTGCTGTCGTTTTCTTGGGACGACCCGTGCGACGCCGCTCCTGGACTCTTCCTGTCACCTGGAACCGCTGTCTCAACCGAATGATGACTGAGTGCGACACTTGAAGCCTGCGTGACACTTCGCGCACGCCAATTCCATCCTGCAGCCAGGCAATCGCTCGGGTTCGGTCGAAATCATTTAACTTTTGTCGTGGTGGCATGCTGCTGCTTGGGTTCGGTCGAAATCATTTAACTTTCGTCGTGGTGGCATGCTGCTGCTTATGTAGGCAAACCAAGGAGTATAAATCATAGCCAGATATCCATTAATCCACGTGCATCTCAATTTGGCCCTTCACAAAGCCACAGGTATCACGCACTGACCACTGAAACACGCTCCAGTTTTGCTGAAATTGTAGATTTTCAAACGCACCCAGCATGCTGCGTGACGCGCACGTGCAGCCCACACAGCAGTTGACGTATTCACTATTGACCCCTCAGCCTTGCCACCGATTTTACATGATAAATCTTATTCGTTGGTTTTTTATGATTTTTTTGAAAATGCACCCTATTATCTTGACTGGTCCTTAACTTTATGTGATGTCTGTACATTGTATATATATATATATATATATAATATATATATATATAATATATATATATATATAAATATATATATATATTTTATATATATATATATATATATATATATATATAAAATATATATATATATATATAAACCAGTTTAAAATAAGATTTTAAAATGGAAAGGATAAAACCAACAAAATTGTTTCGAACTGAATGCTCTCCTCAGGGTGTACAATCAGGGCACGCCACCGGTGTTATATTATAGTGTGGTGTGTGGGCGCCTGAGCTCTGTGCGTGTGGCACGTGGCCTGTAGATTTTTTATCTTTTTTGGGGCGCGTTCAGACGCGCCAAGGCATGATGCATTGACAAAGATTTCCATTTATGCCTGCAATTGTTTACCATTTCTACTTTAGAGTTCAGGGATGCTAGAGGGGGTTTACATAATATCAGCCACTTTTCTGTAGTACATAAGTTGCATTTTTTAGAAATGTTGTTGTATGGTGTTGCTCTTTTTATAATTTTCCATGAAATGTTGTAATCTATTTAAACTCTAATTTTATATATATATATATATATATATATATATATATATATATATATAGAATGCTGAACAATTAAGTAGTGGGGAAAACAAGTGCAGGTTAACAATTCTTCAGTCGTTATAGTAATGACTTGGCAAAGATTTGAACTTTAAAAAAAAAAAAAAAAAAAAAAATTAAAAAAATAAATTTGAAGATGAAGAAAATGTGGGGAATATATTATAATATGAGAAGCCCTTCACTAGCTGCCTGAGGGAATCATCGTAATCCCTCTTGAAAGCACATTTATATATATATACATACAAGCACGCACACTCAAACGCATGCACACACGCACACATACTCACATGCATGCGCACACACACGTACACACACATGAATAAATAAATTAATTAACATAAAAATAATAGAACAATCGGTAACAACCATGCCTTAATCTAATCAAATTTTGATTGTTGCACACAAATGATAAAAATACAGAATATGAAAAGGCAGTTAAGTGAATAATGATGGCAAAGAACAGTAAAACACCTTTGGTAAACAACCAAACCACTCGCACACACACACACACACACACACACACACACACACACACACACACACACACACACACACACACACGTACACACACACACACACACACACACACACACACACACACACACACACACACATACACACACACACTGAGAATACTGATCAGAAAACGTTGCTATGTTTGGCAC
>CM031606.1:91407703-91412834 GCA_018398815.1 Conus ventricosus | reverse complement strand
GAAGTGAAGGGTCTCAGGGAGGAGGTGGTTGAACTGCGTGCTCAGAACAAAGACCTGCACAGAACGAACTCAGAACTGTGTGATAGAATTGAGTTGTCTAGAAAAGAAGGCAGATGATCTGGAAGGGCGTACGTTCAAAACGTAATAACTTGTTGTTTTACAGACTGAGGTGAAATGAAAATGAGAACAGTGATGACTGTGAGAGAATGTTGAAAGATTTGACAGCTAAGAAGTTGGGTGTGAATGAGGTGGAGTTTAATAGAGCGCCTCGTTTTCAATGCCAAGAGTTATTCCCACATCACTGCCACATCAACCGCACAAGCGATATTCTTTGATGTGTCTAAAGCCTTTGATAAAGTGTGGCACCGTGCACTGATGTACAAACTGTCGGCCCTGGGTATTCGTGGACAGTTATTCCACTGGTTCAATGATTATCTACATGACCGTACTCAAGCAGTTGTACTGAAAGGAAGTAAGTCGTCCTGTCTCCCTGTTTCAGCGGGTGTCCCCCAGGGTTCTGTTCTCGGCCCACTATTGTTTTTAGTATATATAAATGATATTGTAAACAATATAGAATCAGTGGTTAAACTATTTGCAGACGATACGAGTATGTACCTGGGACTAGACAATACTCGTATTCGAACTGAAATTTTGAATTCCGATCTACAAAAGATAACTGAATGGGCATCGAATTGAAAGTTAAATTTAATGAATCTAAAACTGAACTCATGACTATTTCTAACCGAATTGTGCCAGAAACACTTCCGCTTAAATTTGGAGATATAATCCTACAGGAAACAGTCACCCACAAACATCTTGGAGTCATCATTCAAACCAACTGTAAATGGGATCACCATATTAGGTCGGTTATATCTAAATGTCGCATTCTTGTTGCTTGTCTCCGTTCGTTTAAGTATCGTCTTAGTCGTAAATCTCTTGAAACGATGTACAAATCATTTATAATGCCTCACTTTGATTTCTCAGACATTGTCTGGGACAATTGCACAGACAAGTTAGCTCAGGACCTAGAAAACCTTCATCTGGATGCTCTTAGAACAATCGTAGGAACAGTTCGCGGTACGAGCCACCAGAGGCTTTACAACCGAGTCAGATTTACATCGTTGAAAGAACGACGTCGTCGTCATAAAATTATCCTGTTCTACAAAATCGTTAACGGCATTGTTCCTCCTTATCTTCTAAACCGCTTACCTCAACTAGTCTCTGCTGCAAACCCTTACCACCGTCGGAATCCCTTGGAGAGACATATGCCGTTTTGTAGAACAGAACTTTATAAATCTTCATTCTTTCCTTCAACAACTTCCCTCTGGAATGACTTACCAGACGATATCAAACAATCAGATTCATTAAGCCGTCTCAAACGATATCTAAATAATACAGATAACCCAGTACCTATGTATTACTATTTGCCTTACAGATCAACAGAAATAGTTCTGAGCAGACTTAGACTGGGAATGAGTGATCTAAGGATGATCTCTTTAAAACGACACCTTTCAGACAATTCGTCATGCATCTGTGAATCACCAGTCGAAGACGCTTACATTTTCTGTTAGAATGTCCTTTGTACCATCAGTCTAGAGCCCAGACAATTGATCATCTGCCAAATGATGTTAGAAACGATGTTTCAGCTCTCTTATTTGGAAGACAAGAAAAAGTATAAATGAAAATCAAGAAAAGTTCGCGGTGGTAGGAAGATTTATTAGCATTTCTGCACGTTTTGAAAAGGATTGAACTATAATTGTCCATTTTTATCCTGCATTTTTTTTAACACGCACGCAAGCGCACGCGCGCTCGCACCCTCATACACGCGCGCGCGCGTGCGCGCGCACACACACACATGCTAGACGACCTGGTGTAGTGCTCTTAACACTCTCTCAGTTTGTTCAGCATGTTTTCTTTTTCTTTTCACCACCTTGTATTTTGCACCCCCTTTTCTCCTTTCTCTTTTTTTCTTTTGATTCTTTTCTTTACGTTTATGTTTATAATATGTTCCTTTTTGCCACCTTTATCAAGGGACTTTTCTATAAACGCAGCCAGGGCAAATCAAAAGGGCCCTGTAATTTTTTAAAAGTCCATTTTAATTTTTCCCTTTTTTTAAAAATACATTATGTTTCGCTGCAAAGGGAAAAACCCTGTTTGAATAAAAATTGTTTAAACATCCACTGCCAATGTCCTCGTACAAGGGCAAGGTACCCTGGTTTGAAAACCCCGACCGCCGGGAAAACAACACCCCAAAACTTTTTTGGCAAGATGGTTTCTAAATTTAAATCCGCCCAAGAAACGGAGGCCTTCCCTTTCCCCATCTAAAGAAGGGAGAAACAACCCCCGGGGGGAAAAAAAAAGGGGGCCCCCATGGTGTTTGACATTTTCCTGGTGGTAGCCTTGGGTCCATTCCCGGGCAACTGAAAAAGGGAATGGATTTTGGCCGGTTCCCCCTTGGGAATGAAAAAAGATTTTAATTCGAAAGGGAGGGAAAAAAGATTACTTTTAACCGGGGAAAAAAATGGCCACACCGGATTTTGCTCTGTTACCCTTTTTTTCACGTGATTCTGACGGCGTGTTTGGGCAGTGACCCGCCCTTTTACCTGAAAAGCCACCCTGAATTCGTGCACGGTTCCAAAGGGTGGGTTTTTTTGATTAAAAATTTTTTTAAAAAAAATTTAATATTTTTAATTTTTAATTTTGGGGATGTTTGGGATCAATTATGTATAGAAAACTGTTGGGACTTAAACGTCCCAAATTTTTAACCGAATTCAAAAGGCCTCTTTGGAAGGAATAAAAAAAAATCAGTGTCCAAATTTTCCAAGGGGTTTTAAAATCTCTCTCTATATCTCTTTTCTCTCCTTTTCTTCCCTCTTTTTTCTCCCCTCTCTCTCTTTCTCTCTTCTTCTCCCTCATAAGGGCCCCCTTTTAAAACCCCACACAACCAAACACACAACCACACACACACACACACAAGCACGCAAGCACGCACGCACGCACGCCGCACCACGCCGCAAAAGCACGCACGCCCACACAACACACACCAAACACCCCACACGCACACACACACTCCGCCGGGGCCCCGCACCCCACAACACACACACACACACACACACCCCACAACACTTTTACACACACACACAAAAACACAAAAGACACCCATTTCCCCCCCGCTTTTTTTGGGGGTTTTTTGTGTGTGTGTTGGGTGTGGTTTTTTGTGTGTGTGGGGTTTGTGTGTGTGTTTGGGGGGTGTTGGGTTGGTGTGTAAAGTGTGCGGTGTGTAGTGTGGGGTTTTGTGTGTATGTTTTGTCCTGTGTGGTGTTTTGTGTTTTGGGGGTGTGTGTTGGTTTGTTTTTGGTGTTTTGTGTGTGTGTGTGTTTTGTGTGGGTGTGTGTGTGTGTGGGTTGTGTGGTGGGTGCTGTGGGGAGAGAGAGAGAGAGAGAAGAGAGGAGGGGAGAGGGAGAGAAACAAAGAAAAGAAAAGAAAAAAGGAACAGAGAGAGAGAGGAAAAGAGAGAGAAACAGAGAAAAGAGAGGACAGAAAAAGAGAAGGAGGAAACAGAGAAGGGAAAAGACACAAAAGATAAAAGAGGAAAACAAGAGGAAAGAGAGTAAAGAGAGAGGAAGGGGGAGAGAGAGAGGTGAGAGAGAGAGAGGAGAGAGAAGGGGGGAGAGGGGAAAAAGGGGAGAGAGAGAGAGAGAAAACAGAGAAGGGGCAGTCTTGGGGGGTTCTGGGGCCCAAACCCCCCTTTTCCCTTTTTCCCGCCCAAAAGCCCTTCCAAACTCTTTTACTGTGGGCCCTATTGACCGGTCTCCTCTTGGAAATCTTTCCCCTCACCTCTTTTTAGGGCCCCCCCCCCTTTCCCCCCTGAAACCCCCCGCAGGGAGTGCCCGTTGCTCCCTTTTGTCCCTTGGTTTTCCCCCCCCGTTTTCCCGGGGGTGGGGATCGGTTTTAGAAAACGTGCAGGGTTAATTGGGTTTTTAAAAAAAAAAGGGAAATCTTTAGCAAAACACATGCCCGCCCCGGCGCGGGTGCGCGCGCGGATCAAACCACAGGGAAAACACCACCCCACCAAAAAAACACACACCACGGTGTTCAGAGCAAGTTACTTAGGTTTTTTGGGCGCAGGGGAGTTTAGCTGCGAGACCAAGCGGGGAAGCAGGGAGGGAAAGGAAATTTTTTGCGGGCCCCTCCGCACCTCCAGCTAACCGCGCTGTATTTGGCCAGCTGGAATGTCACTGTGCATACTGGTCTGGGCCCGCAAAGTTTTTCGGGAAGGTTGACGGCCATTAAAAAGGGGGGGTAGGGTTTTATTTTTATTATTTCATGAAAATGTAAAATTTTCTGCACTTTTTAGAACCTAAAGGCCCTTTTTCCCAAAAAATTTTTTTTAATAACCCCAAAATCGACTGGGGGTTTTTTTTCCTTTTTAGATAACATAGATGCCGCCAAGAAAACTTGTAAACCAAGGGGGCAAGGGAATTAGAACCCTTGGGCAACAAAACCCAATTTTTTTGCCAAAAAAAGACGTCAACACTTTTGGGAAAAATTTAAATTTTTCCCAAATTTTAAATAGTACACAAGGTTTTATTCAGCCTCTGCTTTAGACTTCAGCAACAAAAAAAAATGGTTTTCAAAAGGGGTAAAACCTTTTTTGTTTGCCCTTTCACTAATGCCCCAATTTTGGACGGGGAAATTTTAAAGCTGTGACACCACACACCCCACCACCAACAAACACACACCGACGCGGCGCGCGCACAAAAACCACACACCTGCACAATACACCACACAAGAAAAAACGCATGGAGCAGAGCATTTCAAGCACTCACAAAGGGCGGCACATACCGCGCGCGCTCGGCAACACACCCACACCCCCACAACACACACACACACAACACCCCACACACAACACAACTCCCCCACACACACACACCCACCGGGTTTCAAGGGAAAGTTCAAAAAGCACAAGTATGCATGGGAACACCACCCCAAACACAACACCACACACCCACAACACACCCACACCACAAAACACACAAACACCAAAAAACCCCACACACGCGGATGCAAGTACGTTTTACATGCCCCAAGGGAGCATGCAGGAAAACACAACACACACACACACACCCCA
>CM031606.1:91385203-91402703 GCA_018398815.1 Conus ventricosus | reverse complement strand
TCTCTCTCTCACTCTCTCCTCTCTCTCTCCTCTCTCATCTCCCTCTCTCTCTCTCTCTCCTCTCCTCTCTTCTCCTCTCTCTCTACTCTCTCTCTCTCTTTCTCTCTCTTTCTCTCGGGGGCATGAACTGAATTCGGAGGCGACGGACGTGTTGGTAATGAGCTCTGTACAAATTGTGTAACTAACTAGCAGTAATTTGACAGTGTCCGATCCTTGGAATTGGCAGACATCTTTATGAGGATCATGCCGTCATCACAGCTGGACTTCCGATCAAAATGTGGTTGTTTTCTGCCAACATTTATCAAGTGTATGAATGAAAGGACCAGTAAATATTTCGCCATGTTTCAGAGGACATGAAAGTGAAGTCGCTGACAGGCGGTGTCATAGTAGGCTGCCTCCTCACATACTTGTTCGGGGGGGGGTGGGGGTCTACTTCAATGCGGCGACATTGAACAGAACCCCGGACTCTCGGACCACCAACCCTGGGCATCAGAAGGACAGCTTCCGGCAAACCAGCATAACCAGCGAACTCGAAGTCCCAGCGCTGAGAATCAGGAACCGTTACTACCATTCTACTTCGGTTCCTGAACCGACCATGCAAAATTTAATGTCCATGATGCAGACTTTAAGTGAAAAATTTGATAACATGAACCAAGACATTAGAAATATGAAAGACATTATTAGCGACATCAAAGATGACATGAAAGACATTCGGGATGGTCATGCTGCACTGCAAGAAGAGGAGAAGTCCCTGAAGGATGAAGTGTCCGAACTTCGACGGAAGAACGACGCTCTGAAGAAGAGGATGGAAGAAAACGAACGGAAAACTGATGATCTGGAAGTCGCTCGAAGAGGAACAATCTTCTTTTCTATGGACTTCCTCGTGCGCAGAACGAAACACAGTCAACTGTGAAGGACTGATCAATGATGTGATTGTGGACAAACTTGGATTGACAGGTGACTTCCAGTTTGACCGCGTACATCGTCTAAATTCAAGCCTAACTCACCGATCATCGCCCACTGCACTTTCTACAAGGACAAAGAAAAAATTCTTAAGGCCAAACATAAATTGTAGGGCAGTGAAGTATTTGTAAGCGATGATTTTTCTCTCCGTATCAGAAATGCGTGACGATTACTGTACCCTTTTCTGAAGAAAGCCAGAGGGAGGGTAAACGGCTTCAATGATATTCGACCACCTCCTCATCGAAGGAAAAAAAGTTTTATCTTGAGGGCAAAATCTTAGGGAGTGTGAATAGGGGTGTGGCCAGCCCAGCTTGACACCGGCAGTTTATGACAGGAGGGTGCGTGACAACCGTGTGGAAATGGACGGCCTGTACAGAGGTCAATCACGTACGCGCAGTGAGTAAAGAAGCGGTTCACAATGTAAATATTGGATTGGTTGAGGTACAGGACAGGGGGTGACAATAGATGATGGGTGTTAAATAATACTTTTTCCGAGTTCTGGTATCATATCCATTATATGTAATGATTTTTGTGCAAACACGTGCGATGTAGACTCGTCACATAATAGAATGGATAATACAATGGATTGCACGGACAAAAAGAGAATTGTTGACGATCATTTCCAAAACCAGAGCGTTCTGTACTGTCAGATGTCATTGTTTGTGGTTCAAATGAGGGGACATCTCACAAGGAAAATGACAAGGGAAGGCGTATAACTTATAACAATGTTCCATCGATCAAACAAGACAAAAACTCAATCTTTAAGATCTCAGAATGGACGACAGTGTACGAATAGCAGCATAGTATGCAATGTTAGTGATGGTTCTAGAAAGAGCGAGATTTCTCTTTCGTTTTACATTGGAATGTAAATGGTCTACTGTCCAAGGTGAATAACAGAGATTTCATGTCTTATTTGTTTAAATTTGATGTCGTATGTCTAGTAGAAACGTTTGTAGATGATATCCAATATGTCACATTTCCAGGGTATACTATTTTTTCCAAGCCAGCCATTAAATTCACTAAAAAGGAAAAATGTCAGGTGGCATACTGTGTCTTATTCGAAATGAAATGATGTTTTATATTCAAGAAGTCAAGATTAATTGGCCAAATGTTCTTTTGTTTCTGATTGATAAAAGTCTTTTTTGGTTTAACAGCGGATGTATATATGCATTGCCTATATTCCACCAGAGAGCTCACCGTATTATACACATTTTGATATTGATAACGGTATAAGTGCACTTGAGGAATGTATTTTTTGATTGTATGACTGGGTTTGATGATGTTTTGTGATTTATCAGGAGATTTAAACGGGAGAACTTCCAGTTTTTCTCCTGATGTGTTTGATGATGGTTTATTTGGAAATCATATTAATAGCCATTCTGTTTCCACTGGTCATGTAAGAAAATCTGCTGACAGTGTACTTAATTCTGTGTACAGCGCTTGGTTTATGTATACTTCATGGCATTTGCAATGGTGATACTGATGGCAATTACACATATATATCAGAAACAGGAAACAGCGTTAATGATTAATTTCTAGTCTCTAAAGAACTACTAACCCATTTTGTTTCTTCTTGTAAACTGAATTGTGTCAGAAAGATTGGAATCAACCATTTAACCTGTTGAGTTATATATGCAATTGCCCGGAGTTCAAACAAGGTATGTGTTTCCGCTCTGGCGGATGTACAACAGTAAAATTGAAAAATTTGTGTGGAACTCTGACTTTGAGAATGTTTATACTAATGCCATGCAGTCTGAGAAAACATTGTCGCTCTTCGATCGTGCGATTGATTTGGTTGATCATGATTGTGACGATGCTTTGAACATGTTCAATGAATGTATACTGAAGGCAAAGAAAACGCAATTCCATTGTCAACTGACAATTTTATTGAAATGAAACAAACACACATCAAAGCAAATACGTGTGACAAAAGTGCGACCACTGTACATTAGTTTGCCTATGACAGGTGCACATTCGCCTGAAGTGAAGCCATTTAGGCGCGACAGAAGGAATACACTGTCAATATCTGGTGTGTCCCCCTTGAGCACGAACACAAGCTTGCAAACGTCGGGCATTGAAGCGCACAAACGACGGATGATACGGATCGGTATCACGTTCCAGTGATGCTGCAATGCTTGGGTGAGCTCAGCAACGGTAGTTGGGGGATTCTGCTGACCTTGCACACGTCGTCCAAGTTCGTCCCACAAATGTTCAATGGGATTCATGTCTGGGGACACGGAGGCCACTGCATGACATCCACATTGCTGTCCCGAAGGAAATTTCGTGTGAGAACGGCTGTGTGGGGTCGAGCATTGTCCTGCTGAAACACTAGTCTGTTGCCACCATGCTGTCTCCAGAGAGGAAGAAGAACTGGCTCAAGAACAGTGTCAATATAACGCCTTGCCGTCAAGTTGCCTGGCACAAACACAAGCTCCGATCGAAATTGAGCATTTATGGCACCCCAGACCATTACCCCTCCACCCCCATAACGATCTCGCTCAATGACACAGGGTTGCGCAAAACGTTCACCCTGACGTCGATACACACGATCACGGCCATCCGGGAAAGAGACATTGAACCGGAATTCATCCGAAAAAACAACATTCCCCCAAACCCTGTTCCCCAGAAAGCCACCTGCGGCAGCCCATCGCTGGCGTGCTAGTCGATGGCGATGGGTTAAGATCTGACCTTGGTATGGTCGACGTGCCCGTAGCCCTGCTGCTGCCAGACGCCGACGCACGGTACGGCTGCTGATTGGTCTTTCTCTAGTCCCAATAGTGTTGCGGGCTGTTTGTGCAGCTGGCTGGAAACGATTCCGGAGGTGCTGCGTGACAATGTAGCGGTCCTGTCGTGCCGTCGTCACACGTTGGACGCCTGGGCGTGGACGGTCGTTTACACTTCCAGTGTTTTGGTGCCGAGTCGCAAGACGGGTTATGGTTGATGGGTGTACATTGAAATGTTGTGCGGCCCTGATGTGAGCAGTGCCTGCCCTCAGCATGCCAATGGCTTGATTTCCTCTGGTCTGTAGTTAACCGCGGCATGGTGCGTACGAGTGTCAGTAAAACGCCAATGTGTGTTTTTTATAGGGGACAGTCATGGGCTGTTTGCATGCAATCACAGTATGCCTGTGTTGCACGTGTTTTGCAGTTATCAGTAAAAGATGTGTTGGAGTGGTTTACTCATGACGTCATGAACCCAACTGTGTCTGTCAATACAGATCGTCGCAATACAACATACGCGTGCTAGTTGCATGCCTCGTGCATAATTCACATTATTTTGGCTGAGGTGACATTTTTCGGGGACGAAATGGGGATTGCGTTTCATTGCCTCTCAGTATATTAGAACACAGCTAGCTGTATGAAAAAGAAATTTGTTTGTCAAAAGGATGAAAATGACTGTATGACAAGAATGCAGACTCTCTCTCTCATCCGCTCCCACTCTCCCTCTCTCCTCTCTCTCTCTCGCTCTCCTCATCTCTCTCTCTCTCCCTCTTCATCCTCTCATCTCTCTTCTCTCTCTCTCTCTCTTCTCGTCTCTCTCTCTCGCTGATTGTTCATGGTGTTTGCTCGCTTCCCTACCAAACCTCTCCCCACCCCCCTCCCTCCTCCCCCCTCCTCCTCCTCTCTACCCTTTTCAGTCGCTGTCTCTGTCTACGTATGTGTCTGTCTTATGTCTGTCTGTCTGGTCTGTCTGTCCGTCTGTTTCCACCCATGGTGTTTGTCTGCCTGCCTGTTCCTCGTCCTGTCGGTCTGTCTGTCTGTCTGGCTGTCTGTCTGTTCTGTCGTCTCTCTCTCTCTCTATCTCTCCTCTCTCTCTCTCCTCTCTTCCTCTCTCCCCTCTCTCTCTCTATCTCTCCTCACTTTCTCTCTCTCTTCTCTGTCATTGATCACTTCTCTGAGTGGCTATGGCCAAATAATAAAGATGATCTCCACCCTCGCTCTCTCTCTCCTCCTATCTCTCCTCTCTCTCTCTCTCTTCTCCTCTCTCTCTCTCTCTCTCCTCTCTCTCACTCTCTCTCTCTCTCTGCGTTGTGTTGTGTGTGTGTGTGTGTGTGTGTGTGTGGTGTGTGGTGTGTGTGTGGGTGTGTTGATTATACCACTAAAAAGAGATATTTGCTTTTTTTCCAACTTTATTTAACAATCTTGTGTGTGATATATAGAAGAATACATTTATTTAATTCCCATCTTTCAGTGAAAAGAGAGAGAAAAGATAGAGAGAGAAAGAGAGAGTGAGAGAGAGAGAGAGAGAGAGAGAAGAAGAGAGAAGAGAGAGAGAGAGAGAGTGAGGCAGACCAAACAGACAGACAGTTGGACCCGGACAAGAGACAGACAAAGAAAGAGAGTCGACGTACATACAGACACATCTGTTTAAACATTTCAAGTTTATCTTACAATCTTTAGGAAGACAGAGAGAGAGAGAGAGAGAGAGAGAGAGTAGAGTGAAGAGAGAGAGAGAAGAGAGAAGAGGAGAGAGAGTAGGGAGTGATATGGTTACAACGTCCTCTCACGATGCTCAATGCAACAATCTCATCATCATCATCATCAATCTCATCTCAGAGACGAAGAAAAGACACTGCCAAAGAGAACAAATATGGAAAGACAACGAAGGGAGAAGTACTGATTTAGCACCAACATTTCGTGAAAATCTTTTGTATTTTATATCAATAAAAAGAAAACAAGAGGAAGGGGGGAGAGAGAGAGAAGAGAGAGAGAGGAGAGAGAGAAGAGAGAGAGAGAGAGAGAGAGAGAGAGAGAGAATGGAGAGGGAAGAAGGAAGGGAGAGAGAGAGAAGAGGGAGAGAGAGGGAGAGGAAGGGAAGTGGAGGGAGAGAGAGAGAGGGTGGAGGAGGAGAGGGAGAGGAGAGACATGAGACACGCGAGAGAAGGAGAGAGAGAGAGAGGGGTGGAGAGAGAGAGAAGAGAGGGAGAGAGAGAGAGGGAAAGAGAGGAGAGAGAGAGGAAGGAGAGAGGAGAGAGAGAGAGAGGAGAGAAGAGAGAGAGGAGAGAAGAGAGAGAGAGAGAGAGGAGGGAGGAAGAAGATGTGTGGTCTTTTTACAACGAAAAAAACATTGTGGGACGATTCTTCACAAAGCAAGGTGAGGTTGATCATTGTGTGAATCAGAAAAAAGAAGGACTGGGTACTTTGCACCATGTTTGCTGTCATTCCTGAGAATCGATAATTAACTCAGTGAAGATCTTGGACATCAATGCACTTCCGGAACCTGTGTCCGTTTGCGCACGCGCACACTCATGCTCACTACCGCGCGCGCGCGCGTGCGTGTGTGTGTTGTGTGGGTGTGTGTGTGTGTGTGTGTGTGGTGTGTGTGTGTTGCGTGGCGTGCGTGCGTGTGTGGTGTTGTGTGTGTTTGTGTTGTGTTGTGGTTTGATGTGTGAGTGTGTGTGTGTGGTGTGTGTGTTGTGTGTGTGTGATCTCACTAAAAAGATAATATTTGCAACTTTCAACTTTATTTTTACAATGTGTGTAATATAAAGAGATACGTTTATATTCAGTACCACCCTTCTTCCAGTGAGAGAGAGAGAGAGAGAGAGAGAGAGAGATAGGAGAGAGAGAGAGAGAAGGCAGACAGACGGACAGAGACGTTGGTACGACCAGAGAGACAGACTACGAAAGAAAGCGACGTACATACAGACACATCTGTTACACATTTTGAAGTTTATCTACAATGCTTTTAGGAGAGAGAAGAGATGAAGAGAGAGAGAGAAGAGAGAGAGAGAGAGAAGAGAGAGAGAAAGAGAAGATTCGGATTCGGATAATTTAATCTTGCATTGCAATTGCCCCGCATGATGGGTACACTTTCCATGAAAAAACTTTACAAACTTCGCATCTTTCTTATGAATAACACACAGTCATATATTCACACATCATTTCAAGATATTAAGACATACTCTGCAGATCGTATTTTAAAAGCTTTGTATCAAGAATATTGATACATTCTGACAATGTTTCATTTTTAGACCCAACATAAAGTCATTATCGTAACTGCTGGGAATGCTTATAAAATTTTAAAGGTATATATTGTGTGCGTAAATCATTTAATGTTGGACTGCACAAAAGAAAATGAATTTCCATCTTCCTTTAATCTACAACAATGGACAAATTCATATCGCTTCGTAGTATCTATAACGATAGTATGACTCCAGTTCAGACACACCAAAACCTAAATCTTGGTCAATATAAATTTCAAGTGCCTATCTAATTTCAACTTCAATAGTTTTATCATCATTTACATACTAAACTTTCTATACAGTTTTTGGAAACCTTTCACTGTTATTTACATGAAGTCCCATTCTTGCCACCCCACAATATCACGCTGACTTTAAAAATGATTCAAAGAGTCATAAATCTTCAACTCCTTGGTTCACCCATACGTATCCAAAGCCAAACGTATATAATTTGCATCCGAATATTTGAAAAACCCAAGTTTCTTTTATTCCGTACATCTAAATCAAATAACATTCTTAATGCTTTCCCGCGTAATCTGCTCTCTTCTAATCGTGTTAATTTTAACCAGTATCTACTACACTGCACTGCTGAATTTATATAGATAGGATACCTGTTTTCGTCTCCCCATAGATACAGATCATTTGGTTTCCATTCAACTCCTAAAACTTTTTAAATGCGAACATATGTAATTTTCAGGATAAAGAGCTGCATTTTCAAGACCCCTATCTGCGTCAACCATATTGAACAATCGTTGATTTGAGCATCAATAACTTTAAATAAAGATCAAAAATTATTTCTTCATTTGTACAAATTTTGCAATAACACAATAAGTAGAGGCCCTCTTGTGGCTCTGCTTACAAGATCCTGGCATGCTGCAGTAAAACCTCAGGTCTCTCGTGGATGAAATAATTCCCTAAATATTATATATATTTACCACAGGCATTAATAGCCTCATTAATAATTCCATCTTTTCTCTGGCTGCCAATATCCTCCGTTTTCTAAACACAACTATATTGCTTATGTTCATATTTAACATTCAAATGAAGTTCTATGTCGATGCGATGAAGACTATTAACTGGCGTTTGAAAGCCGAACGACTGTTTCAGACAATAAAAACAACATCATCTGGCCAATAACAAAATAATAATTCAAATTAACATATTAAACCTTGCACCATGTCTCTCCCACACCTGATTACTTTCAATGCCAGTTCAGTGATGAATAATGAAAATAATAACCGACTAGTAGCAATCTCTTCTCTCCTTGTTTCAATCAAAGAAACGCCGCCCCGTGTATATCTAATATAGTCTTTAAACTTATCCCCAGATCGGATTCTACTTTTGACATTTATACATACTATTAATACACCTAAAAGTTTCGTTCAAGTTTCTCCTTTATTCCATATTTTTAAAAGAATAGGCCATAGTAAATTCTTTGCAATAGAGTCGAAAGCCTTTCTCAAAATCTACAAAAGTAAAACATAGGAGGTTTAACGATCCGACAAAATTTGTTGTAATAAGCTATAAACCACGTGAAACAAATGATCGATGGTGGAAATAGAGAGCCTTTTTTTGAAAAACCCTGCCTGATGGTTCACGGCATCTTAAGGTTTTGCTCTCTATTCCATTCCTGTCATCGTTGTTTATTATAGTGCTGTAAAATCTTCTGCTTTGTATCAAAAACAGAAAGCTATGCCTCTAAGTTGTTGAAAAATCGGTTTTTTTGGTTTTCCTTTTTTAAATAGAGAACAACAATGATTTGTCCCGTTACCGAAATACACCTTTAATCAAATAAAGTGTTACACAACTTGACGAAAAATCAATCTAACTACTTTTTACTTACGGCTCCTCCCACATTTTTTCATCATTTTACTCCCCGATTATCTCGGTCGGGTCCTCAGCAGCTTTGCCATTCTTTAATTTTCTTAGGCGAAAAGAACTTCTTCCCTAATATAGGGCGATTCATGTAAGCCATTTTCCTCGTGTTCGTCATCCCATTCTATTACAACTTATAATTTTTCTTCTGTTACCATATCTCTTTCACAAGCAGACCTTTAAAGTGCTCAAAAACCAATCATCTTGGTAACATTATTATCTTGCTATCTTCTAACAGAAATTCCTACGTATATTTTCCTAGAATTTCTTTTTGATATTAGGAATGGAACCCAAGTAATTTATCCAGTACTAAATCATTATGCCTTTTTCCTTTTCGCTGTATAAGATTCTTATATTCTGCTTCTTGCTACACTAGTTAACTCACTGTCAGGCTGGATCTTTCGTTGTGCAAAAAAACTCGTAAAAACGTTTTGCTTTTGCCTACTTGATTACAATCTTTACATACCAGTCACTGATTTTAACTTAATTGTCAAAATAAGTCTTTTCCTTCATTCATACAAGCTCCCTACGTTTTGACAGTTAGAATAAAAGCATTCAAAAAAGCTTCATTGGTCATGGTCAATCAATTAAAGGCATAGATTAAGTAACTTAAACACTGAACTTCAGAAGAATGCATTAAACGTCTATATCAATCGTGATAACATTAAATCGCAAATTTTCACAACACTAACTTTTTTTCAATATACTAATTTCCACATTTCTCAGCTCTAGCAGAAGGTTTAGTATTTTAACCACATTCAAATAAAATTCAAGTGTAAGTGATCAGATCTAAGTCTCGCTGAAACTACTAATTTACAAAGGATAAACAACGAATAATATTTCCTTGATAGAAGAAATAATCATGACACTATTTCCAGTTTGATTGACACAAACGTGTCGTGTCCACTTCAAGTCTCCATTGTGGTTTTATTACATACACCATTTAAAATATAAAACCAAGAGCACGCACAATATTCAACAAACATTTTTCCCATAGTGATTCAGTACTTTCCAGCCCGATTTCTATCAGAATATCCAGAGCGACTTTCGAGAAGAGAGAGAGAGAGGAGAGAAAGAGAGAGAAGAGAGAGAGAGAGAGAGAGAGAGAGGAGAGAGAGAGAGAGAGAGATAGAGAGAGAGAGGAGGGGAGAGAATATGGTTTTACACATACGTCCTCCGATCTCAATGCAACAAGCATCAATCATCATCATCATCTTCTACAACTCATCACATCTTCATCACATCATCATCGTCATCATCGCATCACCATCATCATCACCTCATCATCATCATCATCATCATGCATCATCATCATCATCATCATCATCATCATCATCATCTACATCATCATCATCAACAGCAACTAGACGAAAGAAAAAAAGACACTGCCTAAGAGACAAAGAGGGAAAGAAAAAGAAGGGGACGAAGTACTGATTTAGCACCACATTCCATTGAATCTTTGATTTCTATACAAGTAAAAAAAAAAAACAAGAGAAGGGGGGGGAAGAAGAAGAGGAGAGAGATAGAGAGAGGGAGAGAGAGAGGGAGAGAAGGGGAGAGAGATAGGGAGAGAGAGAGACAGAGACAGTGCGAGAGAAGAGCGAGAGGAAAGAGAGAGAGAGAGAGCGAGAGAGAGAGAGAGGGAGAGAAGTGAGGGAGAGGAGAGCGAGAGAGAGAGGGATAGAAGAGGGGAAGAGAGAGAGGGAGAGAGAGAAGAGAGAAGAAGAAGAGAGAGAGAGAAGAGAGAGAGTTCTTTGACAACCAGCATTGTGGACGATGCTTACGCAAAGGTGAGGTGTGTCATTGAGAATCAACAAAAGAAGGGACTGGTTTGGAAGTCATGGCTGTCCTGTGGTCCATATCCTGAAATCGATAATTAACTCAGTGGAAGATCTTGGCCATCAATGCACTTCCGAACGGCGGTTCCGTTTTGCGCACGCTCACACCATGCCACAACTCGCGCTCGTGCACACAACGTACACAACACACACACACACACACACACACACACACCCACACACTCCCAAGAGAGAGAAAGAGAGAGAGAGTGATAGACCAGACAACAGACAGACAGCAATAGACAGAAAGAAAGAGAGAGACAGAATACAGACAGAAAAGAGATACAACGACAGAACAGACAGACAGACATACAGAGAGGGAATGAGGAAGCTTTCTAAGAAAATGCTAATAGTCGTAGAAAAGAAGAAAAATAAAGAAAAGACATGCTAAAAAAAACAAACATAAATAAATATAGTAATTGAAAGAATTATGATTTGGTTTTAGTTGTTTTGTGTGTATGATTGTAAATTTCGTTTGGTTATGGAAGTTCATTATGATTACGGATTAACAGCGTACTTGAATGGACTGAGTCTGACAACTGAACATCAACAAGACCCCCCCCCACTCTCTCTCTCTCTCTCATCGTCTCTCTCTCTCGCTCTTCTCTCTCTCTCCTCTCGTCTCTCTCTCTCTCTCTCTCTCTCTCTCTCTCTCTCTGTCCTACTTCTCTGTCTCTCTCTCTCTGTCTCTCTGTCTCTGTCCAGTCTCTGTCTCTTCTGTCTGTCTCTGTCTCTCTCTTCTCCTTCTTCTCCTCTCATTCTCTCTCTTTCATTCTCGGGTCTCTCACTCTCACTGTCTTAAATGCACTGAAGAAGGAAAACGCTTCTGAAAATACTATCCTTAAAGTAATCCAATCGCTGCCTGTTTTCCCCCTCTTCCTTACTCTTCCTTTGTGTCAGTCTTCTGCCTCTGCCACCTTCGCCATCCTGTCTGTCTGTCTGTCTGTCTGTCCTACTGCTGTCTGTCCTTTTCTCTCTCGTCTTTCTCCTCTGTCTCACTGGGGGGTCGGTCTCTGTCTGTCTGTCTGTCCGCCTTTCTGTCTTTCTCTCTCTGTATTTCTGTCGTCTCACTGGCTGTCACACTGTCAGTCTTCACTGTCTCGCTCTGTCTGTCTGTTCTGTCGGTCTTTCTGTCTGTCTCTCTCTCTCTCTCGCTCCTCATCTACTCTCTCTTCATCTCCTCTCTCTTCTCTCCTCTCTCTCTGTGTATGTCTGTTTCTCTCTGTCTGGTTTGTCTGTGGGTCCTCTGTTGTCCGTGTTTGGCTGTCTCTGTCGGTCTGTCCCTCTGTCTCTCTTGTCTGTCTGCTGTCTATCGTCTGTCTGTCTGTCTGTCTTCTGTCTGTATCTCTCTCCTCTCTCCTCTCTCTCTCTCTCCTCTCTCTCGCTCTCTCTCTCTCTCTATCCCTCCCTCTCTCTCATGTCTGTCTGTCTCTGTCTATCTCCTGTTGTCTCGTCTCTTCTGCGTCTGTCTGCTCTTCTCTCTCTCTCCACTCGTCTCTCTCTCTCATCTCTCTCTCACACACTCACACACACACACACCACACACGACACACACAACACACACACACAAACACACACACACACACACCTTTTTCAAATCCTCTGCCCGCACTTACCCCGATATTTCCCTCCTTTTGTTGCTCCACACGAAGTTTACCTCTCACCTCCCCTTTCCCCTCCCATTCTCTCACTCCCTCCCCCCCACCCCCCCTACATCCTACCTCTAATTCCGCCACTGCCCCGCCCCCCCACCCCCCCGAAGTCATACCGTATTTTAAGCGTCCCACTAACAGAGTTCTGATTTGATTACCCCCAGTTCCAGGAAAATTCTTTGCACGTCGATGCTCGGCCCCGGGTGAGCGCACCTATTAATCGTTTACGTTCCTTTGAGTCTGATTTAACGGAAACTCCTTTTGGGCCCTGCGTAATTTCCGATCGTATGTTGCCACTCTTTTCTCCTTCTCACTCATGTTCAAACTAATGATTTTATTGGTGTTCCCTGGATATGCCTTTTCGGGCGTCTTGCTAGTTTGGTTACAATACTTTTTTTTTTCTTTTAAATGACAGCAGGTCCCTGACAACATCATCTGATGATGATGATGATGATGATTCTGAGATATGATATTATTTTTATTATTACCATTTTTTTTTTATTGTCCATTATTATTACTATCATTATATTATTGTTATTGATATTGTTATTACAATAATTAGCATTGTTATCATTCTTCTTCGTCTTCTTCTTCTTCTTCTTATTCTTCTTATCATCATCATCATCATTACTATTATTATTATTATTATTATTATTATTATTATTATTATATTATATTATTATTATTATTATTGTTGTTGTTGTTATGAGTACTTATGTAGCGCCTAATCCCGGCTAGAGACCAAGCTCTAAGGCTCTACAATTCACACTCTTGTGTACATTACACAACGGGCCACCTACCTCGGTGGAGCCGACTGAAAAGCTGCCTGCCGACGCTTTCATTCCCCTCGTGGTCATTCAGTTTGGAATCATTCACTAACATCCTTCATTCTTTCAAACTGTTTACGCTGGTGCATACTAAGTGCTATTCACACTAACGACCAATCTGGCCTTCTCTTCCGAAGGTTGCTGATGGGATTTAACATTTGTGCAAGATGTTATGCGTACGTGCACACAAGGAGCCTCGGTTTATAGTCTTATTCGAAGGACTAAATTTGGGAGTCAGAACAAATGTGAACTCCAAGAGAAAAATCCCTCTGTACCAGAAACAGCCCGTCGGAGATTTGAACCAGGAACCCGATGATCACCAAGATTACTAGTCGGGGCGCTGAACACCGCCGAGCTACTCCGGTCCCAAATAAACACGGTTTTATTTAATTTAGGTGGTTTTGGTAATATCGATTTGTAATTTATATTTTGGGCATTTGCTGAAGAATGAAAAAAAAAATCTGCATGGAAAACCCCGTTATCTCACGCTTGTTCCAAATGCGACGTATCAGTCAGGGATTACATGTAGTTTTCTTTTTATATTGTTGTTGTTTCTGCTGCTGCTGCCGCTGCTGCTTCTGTTGTTGTTGTTATTTTGATGTTGTTGCTGTTGTTGTTGTTGATGTTTTTGTTGTTGTTTACGCAGGCAGGCTTTGAAAGATTTTCTGTCATCCCCCTGCCCCCTCCCCCGTGGGGAACCGGGGGTCTTTTAAAAAAAATGTCCCCCTTCTTCTGGACATTCTGTGCTAGTAAACGTCCCCTTTTCCTTTCGCTCTCAGTAACTCTCTCTCTCTCTCTCTCTCTCTCTCTCTCTCCTCCTCTCTCTCTCTTTTCTCTCTCTCTCCTCCCCTCTCTCTCTCTCTCTCTCCCTCCTTTGCTGTACTGTCCGTCTACTGTCCTTTCTGTCTACCATTCTTTATCTTTTATCTTTTTTTTTTTTTCACAACCTCTTCCCCACACAAATTTCTGCACTCAACAAAGTCAGAGTAAAACTGACTATACTCTCGAGTGTAGTGTGAGTATCCCCCAACAGGGTAAAACGATTTCACACGCTACCAGATACTGGAACGCTGAAGAAGAACCCCCCCCCCCTCCCCTCCCTCCTCCCCAGACAACTGATCCGGCCCTGCACTCCTCACACTCTAAGGGGGCCGGGCCGCACCCCAGGTCATGACTCCCAGATGCCCTTCTCCTCCCAAAAAAATGTAATCTGCGAATGAGCCATGAAAAAGACGATCTGCACGTGAAACACGCTACTCTCACGCTTGTTGCTTATACACGGTATCATTGATATAGAGTACATGTTTTGCGTGTTGTTGCTGCTGCTATAGTTGTTTTTGGGTTGTTTTGTTGCTGGTGCTGCAGCTGTTGTTGTTGTTGTTTTGTGTGTCTTTTGTTGCTGCTGCTGCAGTTGTTGTTGCATTTGTTGTTGTTGATTTTTCATCAACGTCAACTGATTTTTTTTCCTTCCTTCCTTGTTTATATCATAAAATCCAAAGGCCATTTTCGCCATAATTTGTTTGCAAAAAAAAAAAAAAAAAAAAAAGAGAGAAAAAAAAAACTATGACAGAGTTTTCAGATTAATCTATTTATTTTTTTTATTTAATTATTTATTTATTTATTTATTTATCATTTAGTTAATTATCCATGCACCTTTTCATTTACTACTTATTAATTCATTTTTTCATGTGTACATGTATTCATTCTTTTTCCTTTCTTTTTCAGTGTCAACCTTTCCCGATAGGTCCATTAAACGAAGAATGAACGCTATGTATGGATTAGCAAGATACCTGGGTTGAAAAGCACTGAATGGAAATTTGCCATTTACGGGTGAATAGTTCGCACCACCTAAATGTACAGATGTGTGAAAAATTTTATGACTTTTCCTGTCCCTCTTTTTCTAGCAAACTCTCTCCTTCCCCCCCTCTCTCCTTCTCTCTCTCTCTCTCCTTTTCTTTTCTCTCTCTCTCTCTCTCTCTCTGTCTCTCTCGTTCACACCCCACACACACACACACCACCGCGCGCGCGCGCGCGCGCGCGCGCACCGCCCTAAACGCACGCACAACACACATACAAACACACAGAGACACACAGCTTACACACCCCGCACACGCGCGGGGACTTGTGCGCGCACGCACGCATGCACATACGCACGCACGCACAAACGCCCCGGGCTCGCACACACACATACACACACACACACACCACACACACACCACACACAAACCACACATACATGCACACACACGCGCGCGCGCGAGGACTCTCTCTCTCCTCTCTTCTCTCTCCTCTCTCCTCTCTTTTGCCTGTCTGTCCTGTCGGGTCTTCTGCTCTCTCTCTCTCTCTCTCTTCTCTCCTTCTCTCTCTCTCTCTCTCTTTCACACACACACACGCACTCACGCAAAACACACACCACACACACGCACGCACGCACGCAGACACACACACACACACACACACACACACACACACACACACACACACATCACTATGGACAGAATAGCTTTGGACCAATACAAATCCAAGAAAGCTTAATTGTGTGCAACACTCGGAGATTGCGTCTTTTTCCCACTAATCAGTACGTGGACCCAGACAAAGGAGTCAGCACCCCCCCCCCTCCCCCCCCCCCCCCCCCCCTTAGCAACATATTCTGAAAACTCCATGAGTATTGTGAGGCCTACCGTTGCCTTTGATCTTTGGGCTCTTTAAATAAGGATTGAGCTGCGTCAGCAGCTAATTTGAAATAAAAAGGCTTGTCTGTGATCCTTCTCTTGTTCCCTACAGCAAACCTTTCCCTTTGAGTTCTATTTAAACGGTTATAATAACCTGTATGGATTTGGACAGCAGACAAGGTTTGGATTTTGTCAATTTTTCCTGTCCGGTTTTAACATATACACGTGTCGCTTAAAATAGCTTCTCCACGTCGCCCTCACTTGAAGATTTTGTCTTTTTTTCCTTATTTATTCTTCCCCTCTCTCTCCCCTCTCTCTCTCTCTCCTCTCTCTCTCATCTCTCATCTCCCCTTTTCCTCCTCTCTCCTCCTCTCTCGTCTCTCTCTCTCTCTCTCTTTTCTGTGGCTATTCCTCGATTTTCATTTAAAGACGTTGCTTGCCGGAAAATCTATTAGTTCGTATTCGAGGAAGTATAGCACATTAAAGCCATTACTTGGTTAATGCAAATTTTTGGGTTTATTTAAAAACCCTTTCCTCAAACTAAGAACGCAGAAGAGCTGTCAATTGCAGCTCAAACCATTAGATACAGTTCTTGGTTTTGGGTTTCATATTGACATTCAAGGCAATACTGCAATCCCCCCCCCCCCCCCCCCCCCCCAAAAAAAAAAAAAAAAAAAAAAGCATTGACATCACCGTAACATTTGAACTTTAGCTAGGATGTACCCCCCCCCCCCCCCCCCCCCCCCCCCCCCCCCCCGTGAAGAATGCAAAGCCTGGACAATTCCATACCGGCATTCTGTATTACTTCCTGTCTTTCTAGTTTCAGACAGAGAAAGAGTTCTTTTCAGAACTGTATGTGTGCCAGATAGAAGCGGGCCACTATGACTCTATTCCATTTTTTTTTTCGCAAGGTTTAGACTTGTTTTCCTCCTGATGCATGCCTTTTTTTGTTGTTGCCAATCTGCTTCTCAACACAGTTTGAACTTTTGCCTGATAAAAACAGTGTGACCATTGGGGACATTTGTTTTGTTTTCTTTTCATTACATTTTCGTGCCCTGCAGTATGATGATAGTGTCCTAACAGGACAGTAATAAGCGGGGTAGGACTAGTGTGCGTGCCTGCACGCTTGAATACATGAGTGTGAGTGTGAGTCAGTGAGGTGTGTGTATGTGTGTGTGTGTGTGTGTGGTGTGTGTGTGTTGTGTGTGTGAGTGTGTGTGTGTGTGTTTGTGGGTGTGTGTGTGGTGGGGGGTGTGTGTGGTGTGTGGTGTGTGTGTGGTGGGGTGTGTGCGGGGCGCGGTGTGTGGTGTGTGGGGTATGGTGCACGCGCGCGCGTGTGATATGCAATCTTCCTTTGTGGGTGTCTATTGCATGCTGGTTTTTTTCGAAACTTTCCCCCCCCGTTTTTTTTTTTCCCCCATCTCTACATAATCGTCGCATTGTGAAAGGGAAACAAGAATAAAGAGCCTTAATTTTTTTTCTTAAGGGAAGGCATCTTTATTTAAGATATTCTCAAATAATACCTAAGGAAACATACAGGTAAAAAAATATGAATACATAAAATAAATAAACATCGCCCATGATAACAACTTCAATTTACATTGTCAAGACAACAGGTAAAAAGTCCCTGACGGGCAAGAGAAGAGAGAGAGAGAGAGAGAGAGAGAGAGAGAGAGAGAGAGAGAAAAGAGAGAGAATTTATGTTCCAATG
>CM031606.1:91367703-91370203 GCA_018398815.1 Conus ventricosus | reverse complement strand
AAAAGCCATAACTACAAAGACATTTACGAACAGAAGTTGCCCAAGTTGATCTGCCTCTAGAATCTAAATCAAGCAATACTTTGTATGCTTTTGCAGGTAATCTGTGTTCTCCCATACGCACAAGCTTAAGCCAATAACTAATACATTTCACGTATGAATTTACATAAATGGGATATCTGCCAAGCTCACCATAAACCAAATCATTCGGGTTCGTCTATCCACATGCAAAAAGCGTTTCATAGCAAATAAATGTAATTTTTCATTTCATGACCTTTACCAATCCCCAAATCTCACCGCCATACTGTACAATAGGCTGCACATCAAACAATTAAAAAAATAATTTAACCGAAACACTTTCAAATTTAATAAAGCAAGCTTAAAATAGCTATAACAGCACGCTTTCCTCTGTTAACAAGATCATGACAGGCAAACGTAAAGCTAGTTTTGTTGAAAATATATGCCCAAGTACTTGTAAGCATTCACCACGGACATTTTGCGAACTTCCATACGACCACCTTTCACGTGATGCTAAGAAACCACCCTTTCGAAAAACTATAATGTTTGATTTACCCATGTTTACTTTCAAATCCAGTCTGGATGCTGCAGAATGCAAATTATTCAATTGGTTTTGTAATCCTACGACAGTTTCAGAGAGCAAGACGATATCATCTGCAAATAACAATATAAATAATTCAATCAAGTCAAAAGTGACACCGTGTCTTCCTTTCTCAATAATTTCTTGTGCTAATTCATTAATATACAATGAAAATAATACTGGGCTGCAGGCATCCCCCTGTTAACAACCCTGAGTACATCTAATATAGTCACTAAATTTTGCCCCACATCTTATCGTAGCTTTAACATCTTTGTACATGCATTTTACACAATATATAATTTACCTTTGATTCCATTTTTTGCAAGTATCGGCCACAAAAGTTTTCTTGAAATGGAGTCAAAGGCCTTTTCAAAGTCTATAAAGGCAACATATAGCTTACGGTTATTAGAAAACTGTTTTCTGGACAGCTGCTAACAGAGTGAAACACATGATCAATTGTACGAAAGTTTTTCTTGCACCCTGCCTGGTGATCACCTGTTATGTTGTTTACTTCAATCATTCTGACAATCTCTTGTTAATAATAGAACCAAATACTTTACTTGCAATATCAGACAAGGAAATTCCTCTGTAATTGTTAGGGTCATTCGTATTACCTTTTTTAAAGAGAGGGAGAATAAATGATTTGTGCCAATCTTCAGGATAAATTCCATTGTCAAACAAATTATTGAACAATTTAACCAGAAAATCAGTTCCAACATTACCAACATTTTTTAAAAAACTCACAAATCATGCCATCTGGACCAGCTGCCTTTGCATTTTTTAGCTTTCTTATTGCAGCAACAACTTCAATTTTGCTTATAAGACGATCATAATATTCTATATATCCGTTGTCGCATATTGTATCATTTTCTGGAATTTCAGTTTCTGTCGTAGAATCCTTATCCAGCAAATGCTTAAAATGATTATACCATTCATCTATTGTGATTTTGTTTTGATTATATACTCGCTTTTTAAATACTGTACGTACAATTCTCCAGAACTCTTGCTGACTATCAATACTTGTGATCACTTTTTCAAACAGTAAATCGTGTTGTTTCTTCTTTCTTTGTCATAAATTTTTATACTCACGTCTAGCTACACAGTATAGATGTCGGACATCTTTATCTAATGTGTTACAAAATGTTAGGTGGTATATTGTTGAAGCTTTCTAATATTGATTTTATTGATTATGTGTCATCTTTTGATTTTGTCTTGTTGAGTCTTTTGTTGATGATTTCCAGAGTACTGTGTTTAGTGATCATACTGTGTTTGTAAAGCCAGCTTTACGATTTACTGAGCGAGGAAGGAGATCAGGGGAGTAATATGTTTAATCAGGAATAGTCTTGTGAAATTTGTGAAACAAGTTGTTGTTCATTATGATAATGTGTTCTTATTTGTTCTTGATAAAAATTTGTTCTGCTTATCAAATAATATCTTATATTTATGTACATATGTTCCACCCGAGAAATCGCCATACTATTCTGTGTTAAACGTGGATAATGGAATCAGTCAAATTGAGGATTGTATTGTAAATAATATATGCTTCAGTGATAAGATGACAATATTGATCTGTGGTGACTTTAACGGTCGAACAGCAGACATATCTCCAGAATGTGATGACAATATTAAAACGTTTTCATGGTTTGACAAATTTGATTCGTCTAAAGGTAAGCGACAGTCTCAAGACAAGGTGTTGAATGAATATGGTAAACGTCTGTTAAACATGTGTAATGCTTTGGGTCTGCACATTCTTAATGGTCTTTGTTCGAGTGACATCAGTGGTCACTTTACATCTGTGTGTGAATCAGGTTGTAGTGTGAATGATTACTTTATAGCATCATGTGAACTTTTTGACTTTATAAACTCTTCTTGTAAACTGTGTGTGAAAGAACGATTGGAATCTGA
>CM031606.1:91360203-91362703 GCA_018398815.1 Conus ventricosus | reverse complement strand
GAGGGGTGGTGGGGCGATTTTAAACCTTATGGGAGGAGAGAAGGGAAGGAGAGGAAGACGATTTGAAACTTCACTGAAGGAAAGGGAGAGAGAAGGAGTGGGTTGGTGGGTGTATTGTACGATTTGAAACTTCACTGAGGAGAAAGGGGGGGGGGGGGGGGGGGGGGGGGGGGGGGGGGGGGGGGGGGGGGGGGACTGGGTACAATCTAAACTTTACGTATCTTCTGCTACTGCCAACCATTTTCCATTTTTTTTCGAACTCGACTTGTTTGGGCTTTATCTATTGATATTTTGTAAATTAATAAACGTAACAAAAATCAAGGATTCTGCTAAAGTAATAACTGACATACTGAAATACGAGCATTTTAATGTTGTTCCTCTGGATTGAGTATTGTATGTTACCGGGGGGGGGGGGGGGGGGGGGGGAATGCTGATCTGCTTAAACCATGAAGGAACACATTTGTGATCCACCACTGAAAACAAATGGATTAAAAAAAAATCACAACCTCTTCGTTGTCACTACCCTTTAACTCTGTCTGAATATAACCTCCCCTTCGTTTTTTTGAATATAACCCCCCCCCCCCCCTTTATTTTTTTCAACAGTGAAGCTGAGATGAGTTCAATTTGATAGATTAAATTCAGCAACCAGTGCCGTGTTGAGTACTCAGAATCACGAGTTCGGATTGTCATTTCGATTCCTACCTCAGACAAGATTTGTAGGACTGTTTAGTCACAGCTGCCCTTTACCCACAACTTTGACTGGGCTAAAGATCTTCCACAGTCGAGTTTACTTTCTTACATTCCCTGACCAACAACATGCTCCTGGTCACATGTTTGGTTGACGCCTGAATACTCTGTGAAAGGAAGCATAGAGAGAAAAAAAATCTGTTATGCAGTATTAGACTAGAATGGATCTTTTGTGTCATCCTTTAAATCATCCCCATGCCACGTATCACCAACCAGACAGTCTCCAATTCTCTTCATGGTTTTTTGTTTTTGTTTTTGTCCTCCCCCCTCCCCTCCCCCCAGGATGCCGTTTCAGTGCCTAGTCCATTTTAATGGCTGGTAGTGGTGGTGGTTTTTATGTAAAAGTGTGTGGGTGTCCTCGTAAATTCATAGAGACAACCGTTAAATAGGCATAGCGGTACCCTTGGGAAGTGTAGGGGGTTTAGGCAGGGCTCTCTCATGCTGGCACCGCGACAAACCAATCATAGCCGACAGCAGGGATGGAGGAAGAGGTGTTCAGCGTTTGCTGGCAAGGAGCAGGCACCACACAACATCAGCGAGATGCCTGAGCGTCAGTGTAGTGGGGGCCGGGGAAAAGCTCAGTGGTAGAGCACCGGACTCGTATAATCTTGGGTCGCGGGGTTTGAATCTCCGTCGGGCCGTTTTGGTACAGGGGGCTTTTTCCCTCAGAGTTGATATTGGTTCTGACTCCATTTCCCATACAGTCCTTCGAATGAGACTATAAGCGGAGGTTCCGTGTGTGAACGCACGCTTAACATCTTGCACACACGTCAAATCCCGTCAGCAACTTTCGGAAGAGAGGGCCAGTTTGGCCCGTGGTATGGATGACACGTTACACATAGCATGTACCCTGCGTGAAAAACGGAAAGAACGAAGGAAACAAGGACATTGAGTGAACGATATTGACTGGATGACACGGGAAACGACTGATGAAGCGCCAGCTGGCAGCTCTTCAGTCGCACTATCCAGGTAGGCAGCCCGTTGTGTAAACGAGTGTGGATTGTAAAGCGCTTCAGCTTGGTCTCTGGTCGAGGATAGGCGCTATAGAGTATTCATGATAATAATAATAATAATAATATAATAATAATAATAATAAAAATAATAACAATGATAAGAAGAAGAAGAAGAAGAAGAAAGAAGAAGAAGAAGAAGAACTAATAATATTATTATTATAGTGACAATAGAAAGAGAAAAAAACACCCGAAGGTGCTGGGGAGGACCCAGAGAAGTACTGTCTTCGCGCCTTTAGAGCAGTCCTGTACCACCCTTGGAGGCCTGCGCTGTGTTGACGATGGGTACAGGCACGCACAGGACACTCATAAAATATCAAGGGACATAACTGCTCCTGAACAGAGGTAAATTAGACTACAAGGATGCAGCTCATAACAGCCTTAAAGTAGCATCCCCATGGGTGTACCAGCCCGTATTTCATGATGCAGAGCCCACCGGCGAAAAACACCACCCTCCAGCTGCCGAGCAACCCCACAGACCCAACCACCCCTGCCCACGACAGACGAAGACAGTGCCACTCCAGACACAGCCAAGCTTTCGCCATACGGTCTTACGTGCCCTCAAGAGAGAATCCAAAGTTGAAGTTCTTTCCCACTGTCAACAGGACTTTCCTGTGGTCAGTGGGTCTTTCCTCACCGTCACTGGACCTTTCTCCAGGTCAGCCTATTATTATAGGACAATAATAATAATAATAATAAATAATAATAATAATAATAATAATAATAATAATAATAATAAACAG
>CM031606.1:91350203-91357703 GCA_018398815.1 Conus ventricosus | reverse complement strand
ACACCCCCACAACAAAATTAATCACAAAACCACCACAAACCTAGCAACCCCCAACAAAAAAACCCACACACCACACACACACACACACACACACACACACACACACCCCCACACTAGTCCACACACACACACACACACACCACACACGGACATAGACAACACACACAAACACACACACACACCTAGACCACCACACCACCCCAACACACACACACACACACACCCACACACACACAACACATTCCCCAGCACGCACGCACGCAACGCACCACGCACGCCGCACGACCACACAAAACCACAACACACACACACACCCCAAAAACACACACACACGCGCGCAACCAGCGCGCACACCCGCACAACAAATACACCCCCCCAAACACACACACCCCAAACCCCCAACACCCCACCACACACCCCACACCCCCACACACACCCCACCACGCACGCACGCACCACACACACACCCCACACACACACACACACGCCGCCGTAGACGCACCCAGCAGGCACACGCACACACAACACACACACGCACACACACACCCACCACACCCCAAAAACACACAACCACCACACACCCACACACACCACCCCACAAAAAAAACACCAACACACACACAAAACAAAACACAAAAACCACGCACACACACACGAAACACACCACACACAAACCAAACACACAAAACAACACACACACAACACAAACACACACACGCCACGACACACACGCACGCAGGCACCACGCCGCACGCAGCACGGCCCCACACAACACACACACCACACACACACCCCCACACCCCACACACACACACACACCCCACACACCTGCGTTTATTTTCTGCTGTTCCATTTCCCCGATGTGACATTAGACTCTTTAAAGTGTGTGTTTGGAAAAGTGAACCCGGGAAAACAGTGATAATTAAAAAGGTGGCCCTGCCTCGACCAAAGGCGACTCTGACCTGTCGGTGATAGCAAGTCCGCCTCTGTTTTGCCCGGTCTTGGAAAGGGACGCAGACGTAACGTTTTTTTTTTTTCCTTTTTTTTAGTTTTCCGCCCTTTCCCTGGTACGTCCCCGAGGGGGCTCGCTCGAGGAACAGTGGAAAAATCTCATCACGAACACGTATCATACCCCACCCCCCCCCCCCCCCCCCCCCCCCCCCCCCCCCCACTCTCCCCACTGGAGGGTCTTTGGGGTTTTCCCCGCACTGGAAGGAAGGGTGCTGCCTTTTTTTTTTCTTTTTTTTTTTTTTTTAACTCGTTTTTCATTTGTCTCCCGACCTTTTTTTCTTTTTTGAGTGGAGAAGGCGCGAACTCCCCCTGACTGCAGCAATGGAGCAAAGAAGGGGGGGGGAAATTGTGAGAGGAGAGAGAGAGAGGGGGAGGAGGGAAGGGGAGAGAGAGAGGGAGGGGGGAGGGAGAGACAGGAGAGAGAGAGAAAAAGAGGAGAGAGAGAGAGAGAGGGGAGAAGGAGAGAAGAGAGAGGATGGGCAGAAAACACAAACACACACACACACACACACACAACACACACAACACCAAAACCACACACACCAACACACACACACAACACGGACAGACACTAGACAGACGGTAGGGAGAAGGGAAAAACAGAGGGGGGGGAAGAGAGAGGGGAAGAGAGAGAGAAGGGGGAGAGTGAGAGAGAGAGAGGAGGGAGGGAGGAGACTGACAGGAGGGGGGAGAGGTCAAAACCCACAACTGATGATCTGGAGAGAGAGAGGGGAGAAGGAGGGATGAAGAGGAGGAAGAGAGGAGTGAGAGGGGAGAGAGGGTGAAGGGGGAGGAGAGGAGAGGGAGAAGAGAAAGAAGAAGGAGAAAGAAGAGAGAGAGAAAAAGAGAGAGAAAGAGAGAGAGGGAAGAGGAGAGGAAAAAGAAAGAGAGAGAGAGAGAAAGGAGGAGAGAGAGTGAGAGAGAGAAAGAGAGTGAGGAAAGAGAAAGGGGAGAAGAGAAAGAGAGAGAGAGAGAGAAAGAGAGAGGAGGGGGGGAAGAGAGAGAGGAAAAAGAAAAGACACACACAACAGCACACAAGCACACGATAGGGAGAAGGCAGGACAGGGGAGGAGAAGAGGAGAAAAGAGAGAGAGAGGGGGGGGGGGGGGCAGACAGACGGATGGGGGGAGAGGTCAACAACCAAACTGACTGGATTGGGGAAGAGAGAGGGGAGAGAGAAGAGGTAACAACCACAAAATGACTGGATTTTTAGGGGGGAGAGAGAGAGAGAGGGGGGGAGAGAGAGAGGGAGAGAGAGGAGAGAGAGGAGGAGAGGAAAAGAGAGAGAAGAGAAGACGGAGGGGGGAAAGAGAGAGAGGAGAGAAAAGAGGGAGAGAGAAGAGAGGGAGAGAGAGAGAGAGGATAGGAGAGAGAGAGAGAGAGAGAGAGAGAGAGGACAGGGCACACACACACACAGGGCACACAGATAGGCAGAAGGAAAAAACGAGGGGAGAAGAGGAGGGGGGGGGGGCCCCGACGAAAAGAAAAGTGGGGGGAGAGGTCACCAACCCACAACAGGGGATCTGAGAGGAGAGAGAGAGAGAGAGAGAGAGAGAGGGAGAAGGGGGGGGGGGGAGGGGGGAGGGGGGAGAGAGAGAGGAGGGGGGGAGGGGGGGGGGAGGGAGGGAGAGAGAGACAGAGAGCAGAGAAGAGAGAGGAGTGGGGAGAAGAAGAAAAAGAAGAAAAAAAGAAGAAAAAAGAGAAAAAAAAAGGAAGAAAAAGAAGAGGGGGAGGGAGGAGGTAGGGGAGGAGGAGGAGGAGGAGGAGGAGGAGGAGGAGCAAAGAAAGAAAAAAGAGAAGAAGGGAGAGAGAGAGAGAGAAGGGGGGAGAGGAGAGAGAGAGAGGTGAGAGAGAAAGAGAGAAGAGAGGGGGAGAGAGGGGGGGCAGGAAGTAATTTTTGTCTGTAATGAGCACTTACCTCTCATGGGCAAGCTACCTATATATTGGGTTTTGTTTTTTTTGTTTTTGGTTTTTTTTTTGGTTTTTGTTGTGTTGTTTGGGTAGCCTTTTTTTAGATTTCCCTGGGGGGTTTTTGACACTGGAAAACTTAATTATTCTTATTTTTGGTTCGCACTTTTCCCTTAAAAAAAATTCGTTTTTTTCGAAAGGTTTTTTTGTCGTCAGTGTGTGTGGGGGTTTGTGTGTGTGTTGGGGTGTGTGTGGGGTGTGGTTTTTGTGTGTGTGGTGTGGTTTTGTGTGTGTGTTTGGTTTTTGTTGTTGTTGTTTTCTTCAAATTTAAAAGGCTATCCTTTTAGTGATATTAGGGCGTTGTGTGTGTGTGTGTTTTGTGGTGTTGTGTGTGTGTGTGTGTGTGTGGTGTGTGTTGTGTGTGTTGTGTGTGTTGTGTGTCTGTGTGCGTTGGTGTGAGAGAGGAGGGAGTGAGTGTGTGTTTTGTGTGTGTGTGGTGTGTGTGTGTGTGTGTGTGTTTTTGTGTGTGTTTTGTGTGGTTTTGTGTGGGGGTGTGTGCTTGCAGTACAACCTTGAAATAATCTGACAATAAATTGGTTTTAGGGCAGTCAGTGAAATTTTGTTGGGGGGGTGGGCCCGTAGTGTGGTGTGTGCGTGTGTAGGGGTGTGTTTGTGGTTTTGTGTGCGGGGCGCGCGCGCGGGCCCCGCGCGCGCGCGCGCGCGTGTGTTTTGTTGTTTTGTGTGTGTGTGTGTGGGTGTGTGTGTGTTTTGTGGGTGTGTTTGTGTGCGCATAATTTATTAGAAGACAGGGCTGGGCAGAGAGGAATGAGAGAAAAGGGAGAGGAGAGAAGAGAGGGAAATGATGGGGAAAGAGAAAGAGAGAGAGAGAGAGAGAGAGAGGGAGGGGGAATGAGAGAGGAGAGGGGAGAGAGAGAGAGAGTGGAGGGTCGAATGGTTCTCCCTTTTAAAAGATATGGAACTTTTAAAAAAGGGTTTTTTTGTGAAAATTATACCAATTTCGGGCCAAAAAAACAAAAAATCAAAGGGCATTTTAAAAAAATTTGTTTGGGCATTTAATAATTTTGTAAAAATAAAATAAATAGGTCTTAAACAAAAATGTGACTATTCCCATGAAGCAGCTTTTATTTTTAAAGCGGGGTTTAAAAATTTTTTATGCAAACAAAAATTTTCGAGTCTTCTGCCAAAAAGGTTTAAAAAACCCCCAAAAAAAGGGCAAATCAAATTTGGGGGGGGTTTTCGTATTTTTGTATTTATCTATGCCTGATGAAATTTTTCAAAAAATATTTTCTAAAAAGCAGGGCAACAGAGAACGAAAAGTAACTCTTTTCCTTTTGAAAGTGTGCCTAAAGGCAAAAAAAAAGTAATTGCCAATTAAAAAAAGTTTTTATCTTTTTTTGATGGCAGCAATTCCTAAAAAAACCAAGCCTCCATTTTTGTAGTAATGGGAAATTTTTTAAAAACTGTCCCTTTTTAAAGGGTTTAATTTTTGGTTTCAGGGCCAGGGAAAATTGTTTAAAATTTTAATGATTTTTTAAATGTTTTCACTAAAATTTGGGTATGGTCAGACCCTTTTTGCCTTTGACAAACAATTTAATCGTTGACAAAAAAAAAGGATATAAAGTCGTTTCATCTGTCCAAAAAACCCTTTTTTAAAATCAAGCAAAAGCAAAATTTTTATTAAGTAAAAAAAAGACGAACATTAGTTTCCCGGTAGTTCTTTTTCGGGGTTTAAAACCATGCAGAATTTTGTAGAATTTGCGAGGTTTTCTATTTAAACCCTTTTTTTTGTTTAAAAATTTCAGTCAATGTGGATACTTTCACTGCGAAAGCAAGATATGTAACGGTCTACTGGTTCAACATAAAAGAGGCATTAGGCGTTCACCTGACCACCCCAAAAAACTTGTTTCAAGCAAAAAAATGTACTGATTCACAGTGGATGGCAGCATTGTCGAGACCCCATATCTCAGAACCTATTGTGTGATATACTGGACTTCACTATTGAATAACTTTTAAAAAAGAAACTGAAAGAAGACTTATTGAAAGCGTACAGCATTTTAATGATACAAAGCAAGGCATTCATTAGCCCTGCGAGCGACGTCCTCACATGTACCTGCAAAACTCAGACAAGTGAAGAATATTATTCCCAAATATTTTAAGCATTGACCAGAGGCATTACGTCACCGTCATAAAAACCATTCTCTCTCTCTCTCTCTCTCTCCTCCTCTCTCTCTCTCTCTCTCTCATCTCTCTCTCTCTCTCTATCTCTCTCTCTCTCTCTCTCTTAAATTAACTCCCTAGCGAAACACCGTAATAGTACTCTGAACTGATTAACTTTAGTTGGATGGATGCAGCAGCGCCGTTATGAGCTCTTTAGCTGTGCTTGTAAGTCCACTATCGTCTCTGATATCAAGATAATATCACCAGCCTTTAAGAATAAAAAAGTTCGAAAAGATCAAGTGACAATAAAGCACAGGTCTTCAATTATTTATTGCATCAGTAGCTAGCTTATTAATACACAGGGAAATAACGGTGGGCCTGTATGCATCACCCTGCTTAACTCCACTTATGCAGTTAATATAGACTTGCACCATGGCGAATTCTAGCTCTTAAAAAGTCACAATGCTCCTAATACATCTGTACAGTGACCTTTAATACCGTTTTTAATCATACTAGGTCACAGAATGCTCATATTCATAGAGTCAAATACTTTTTAAAAGTCTATGAAGGCGTCGTTTTCTGTAGACCGTTGTATGAGAATTGTTCACGTGCAAGTGTTAACAGAGTGAACATGTTGGCTGTCAGCTGGGTAGCCTTTTTCTTTTCAAAAGGTGGCTTTAAAATCACCTGTAATTTTTGTTCGTCTCTGCCAGTTTCTGGTAATATATTGTTTATAATCGTCCCAAACAGTTTACTGTATATATTTGCTAAGAGACATTCTCATATCCTTATTATAATTGATGACATTACCTGTCTTATAAAGAGGCAAAATAATCGATTCAGTCCAGTTGTTAGGATAGACACCATCATAAAAAAATGTTTGTTAAAACAACTTTAGAAGAAAATGCATGACCTGTTCAGAACAGCTTTCCTTTCTTTAATTCGCCAATTTATTCCTCCTGGACCAGTTGCTTTGCTAGTGGCATTTTTTTTTTCAGTGATAGCACGGCTCGTAATAACGATCATTTCGTCAACATTGAAGTCACTAATCTGCTCAATTGTAACATTAGACAGTACCAAAGCTTGACAAAGGGCAATGTACATTGTGTTCAGACCCACTGGTTTGCCTCTGGGTCCATTATCTTTGTGGCGAGAGATCGTTTCAAAATCTTCTTTGAAAATAGTCTTAGGTTTTGCCTTTGGATAGAAGAAATCTGGTGGTGGTGTCCATTCACAATCCCCATTGTGAACAAGACCAGGAAGTAACCCTGCTTGAAAATTTAATTTCCGCTGGTACCAAAAAATAAGAAACAAACTTACAAATAAAAGGAAAAGGGATGGGGGCTTATTTGAAAGGGAGCAGAACGAAAAGGAAAGGGAACACCCACACCCCAACACACCCCCAAACACACCCAACACACACACACACACCACATCACTCACTCACACACACCACACACAACACCACACCACAACACACCACACACACAAAACACCACCAAACACACACAACCCTTATATATAAAACCCCACAACACCACACAAAACCACACCCCAAACACACCACACAACACACACACATACGCACAAGAAACCCAAAAAGTCACCCCCCACCACACAACACAACACAACACACACACAAACACCACACACACACACATACACAACCCCAACACACACAACACAACAAACACACCAAACACACACACACCCCCACCACACACACCACACAACGGACAAAGTCAAGTGGTCGAAGATGAGATTGAAAAACACTTTGGAGTTGTTTATTCAGTACGACTTTTTTCACCGAAGAAGTCAAAACCCGAAAAACCCCCCAACGCGTTTTAAAGTCTACATGCAAAAAAAAAACAGCCTTAAGACGGGGAATGGGGGTCGAAAACCCCCAACAAAAACAGACATAAAACTGGAGGCCACGAGGGGGGGGGGGGGGGGGGGGGGGGGGGGTTGTGGGGCGGAAAGGGGGGGCTGGGGAAAAATAGAGGATGCTGGGGGGCAGGTTGAGCGAAGCATAGGGGAATTATTAGGGGAGGAGTCCCGTTTGTACATTTTTATCGTCTCCCGACGTGGAAAACCCCGCTTTGCACGTATGTCACTCGTAAAGCGTTTCCGAAACTTCATTCTTCTTTTTGGGGAAAGGTCGTATTTTTCCCAAAACTTTGATCCCCCTAAGAAAAACCTACACAAGGGCCCTTTGGCCCCAGACAGCTAAAAATGTGTCGCGCGAGAAAAAAAGTCAGAAGCATTCCAAATACTGAGTTAGGTTCGTCGGTAATCACCCTAAAAAAAAATGGATTGTTTGGCCTAATTTTGTGGCGTGTATGTGTCGGTGCTTTATTCGAAAGTTTGTTCCAAACAGTCTTCTACATAACCCATCGTGTTACA
>CM031606.1:91327703-91337703 GCA_018398815.1 Conus ventricosus | reverse complement strand
TTCCGCCTCCTCAGTTAATATGTCATTGAGAATTTCAGGAAGCCACCCTGTCCCAAATGTCAATGTATGGCAAAGTATATATCAGGAAATGTACCGCCTCCTCAGTTAATATATCATTGAGAATTTCAGTAAGCCACCCTGTCCCAAATGTCAATGTATGGCAAAGTATATATCAGGAAATGTTCCGCCTCCTCAGTTAATATGTCATTGAGAATTTCAGGAAGCCACCCTGTCCCAAATTTCAATGTATGGCAAAGTATATATCAGGAAATGTACCGCCCCCTCAGTTAATGTCACTGAGAATGTCAGCCGCATTCAGCTGCTGGGGTGCCCGATTCTGATCTCTGTCCATGTTACACAATGATGAGCGGCACCAGAATGTCCTGCAAGAGTCAGAATTCCTCTCGCAGTAGATATACAGATAATTATACAGAATCTACAGTCATCTCCGTGTCAAGGATTATGATCTCTCAATGGTCTTACCACCCGTCACTGAACGTCAACACCAGGAGCCCTAGTGTTAAAGGTCTACTTTAGAGATTTTCGATAATTTGTTAAAAACAGGTCTACATGTCATATAACGACAGTATGGTATTCATTTTTAAAAAAAAATCTCCGGAAGAATTTAATAGATAAAAAACGACTTTTGCACACCTGTTCAAACCCCGCGCGGTAGACCGAAAACCGTGACGTCATTTGATGGACTGGCCTTCAGCCGCGACCTACACAACAAGCCAACGCCAAGTGAAATCAACACGAGTTGCGATCCCCCACAGCCTAAAAAGTCACGAGGGGGTGGCAGATATTGTGCTGTAGGCGAGTGCAGCAGCTCAGCAGGAGACGGATATTCTTTGCACACATTTCCATCTGATCCAGATACTCGAAAGAAGTGGATTCGGTTCGTGCAACCATGCCGGGCAGCTAAAGTTCTATCTACCACGTCAGTTCCAGCTGGACCGCGGAAACGAGCTATTCCGACAATTGCCGAGCCCGTTCGAGTGGATCAAAAACTTCGTCTGCATTGTGCGCGTATACTTTGAAGGCGGAGTGGTAAGCTCGTACAGATGAGTACGATAGTCGCACGTATATTCTGTTCATATCTATGGACAGATCACACTTGTTAAATTGAACGAACACGTTAAGGCTTGAGGAAGGAGAATCTCCGCTCGCCGTCTACGCGTGATCGCATCAAGAAGTCAGTCGGTAGCCTCCCTCGAGACTTCGGTAAAGTCCGTACGCCTTCGGAATGCTGTGTTCGGGCGTCCAGCTGGAACTGAACTGACGTGGTAAAAAGAACTTAGCGTTCAAACTGATAAGATACAGGCCTTGCAGAAACTTTCCCAGAGTCACATTGGCTGTCGCAATCATAGTCACTGTCACGGTCAAAAATAGAACAACCAAGTCGTGGTCCAGGTTGTTTGGACATAAGCTCTAACTCAAATATTCTGGGCGCCACGTAGACGGGCCCATGGTTCGGATCCAGCCAATTAAGCATAGGGGAGAGGCTCCACAGAGACGGTCTGTCCGGCCAGACGGACTAAGCAGCTTTGACCGACGCCTCGATGTCTAGCGAGACGAGTCGTAGCGCCTGGCTCAGGCTCATCTAGCCAATTTGTGGAACCAGCGCCATTGTTAGTCGGACGTCGCAGGTTAAAGCAGGAAAGGGAGAGGGAGAAGGTAGTGTGTGGTGGGGGCGAAATCTAGCTAATCAATTAAATGACCAATTGACCACCACAGAGAATGAGGCGTGTAGGCGTGACTGTCATGATTTGAATATCCAATGGAATTAGAGGGAGATAACTTCGGGTATCAGGCGGTAAAAATACTGACCAATGGTACTGGCCCTTGGACACGGAGTGAGGGCATAAAGTAATGCGTGAGTGAGAGAGAGGGAAAAACGAGGGGGAGAACGAACAGAGAGACAGAGAGAGAGAGAGAGGTTCTGGGGTGTAGTCTCTGCAGGAGAAAGGCAGAGAGATGAGAGGAGTGAAGTTTGAGCATTAGCACCAGATATAGTCTGCAAAGGGAGGACTAAAGAGAGATGTGGAAAGAGAGAGTTGCTAACTAATGAAGAGAAAAAGAAAGAAAAGAAAAGGAAAAGAAAAGCAACCATGTCCATTTAATAGAGCAGACTAGGAGAGAGAGAGAGAGTGCAATGCGTTAATGCAGGAAGAAAGAAAGGAGAACAGATCGATGTTGATAGTCACTGTTCCATCTGAACCGGGGGTTCGACCTCATACTTGGCCAGCGCCACTTTCCATCGGCAGTCCAACCTGACCAACGCCAGCAGTCCAGCCTGACCGGTGCCAGCAGTCCAGCTTGACCGGTGCAAGCAGACCAACACCAGTGCCAGCAGTTGTGTCGTGTTGTGAAAGTGACAGTGAAAGAAAAAAAAAAGGAAAAGAAAAAGACAGTGATTCGTGAATAGTTAAGATCACCTGGCCAGGTAAAGTAGAAATCTATTTATACCCGGGTTAGTTAATGATGTTTTAGGTAAATGATTTTGTGAAGTTCAGGAAAGAGAGAATGTTTTATTTGGTTTGATTCCATATGCATTGATGTTTCGTTCTATGATCATGTGTAGTAAAGTTATAGACTTACTAGTGGTTTGATGTGACGAATGCATGATATATGAATGAGATTGTAAGCAAGCTGTGAGTGTGTTTGGGCTGTGCGCTAGTCCTTCCTCCATCGACATCACCCGAGGTTGACAATTTATTGGCGAGCTTGCCAGGATATTCTGGCCCATTTATTATAATTGTTCAACTTATCAGAGAGGAAGCTGGGTGGGATTCAAGTATTGTAATCCTAAGACAAGGGGTTGTCTTACTGTATGTTCCAAGATAGTTAAATGCTAGGCTTGGCATTGCTTCCAAGATAGTTAATACTAGGCTTGGCATTTCAGCCCCAGAGTACTTATTTCGCACAGATTACCTATAATTCGCTCTCATAGTTGGGTCAGGCGCTGGGCGTCTTATAAAAACTAACTACGTTGTCCCAAGCTAATATCATCATTCATAGGATTGTGCTATTACATCACTCGTGTCGGTAACCGCCAGTTTGGCTGTCGTAGTTATAAAATCTTGTTCAAAAAAAAAAAAAGAAGATATAATGGCGGAAGAAAAGAACACCCCTATTGAACAACTTGTGAGCGTCGCTCGTGATTTAGGCTATTCGGGAGAAGAGTTGCGAGCATTTGTTGAAAACCAGCAAAAGATGGAAAGGGATGAACGCGCGGAAAGACGACGTGTCGCGGGAGAAATAGCAGAGCAGGAAACAGAAAAATTAAGGATTCAGGCTAATGATAATCAGGCCAGGCAGGAGACAGAAAGAATAAGGGAAGCGCAGGAAACAGAAAGGATTAAAGCTAGGGAAACGCAGGAAACAGAAAGACTAAAGGTTCAATTAGAGTTAGAGAAAGTGAGAATACAAGGGGAGACCACTGATGATGGTATTCCTTTCCAGTGCTCTGTGGCAGTTTCCCCCCCCCCGACCCAAGTTGCCAAAATTCTCGGGGGGCCCGATTCGATTGACGCATAATATCTTTTTTCGAAACGTTTGCGACGCGGGTTTGGGCCTCCGAAGAGTGGGCAGCATTTTGTGGCGACTGACGGGAAAGGCATTAAAAATTTTTCACTGCGTTACAGCAGAAAACAGTCTGATTTCGGGCTGTGAAGGATCTTTTGATGAAAGGATTTGACCTCACGAGGAAGGATTCAGAAAGAAATTTTGTTCACAAATTGCAAGCGGGGGAAACTACCTCAGTTTTGCACGTCTAGATCACTATTTGAGAAATGGTTAGGTTGGGGGGTACAAAGAAGGATTTCCCTGTTGAAAGAGTTTAGTTAGAAAAACAGATTTGTCAGGTTGGGGCCCTGATTAAACCATACATTTGAAAGAGAGACACCCAGGCGCAGGGGAGTTGTTGAAGTACGCAGAGGTGTTACAGGGGCACTTTTGGGCAAAAGGGCGGAGAACAGGTGCTGGGAAAGGGTGAGAAGAGGGGGAATAGGGGAGTTTTTGCAAAGTTGAAAACCCCCAGTGGTGGGGCAAAAGGGAGGGCAAAGGGAATTGGGGTTTTTCATTTGTCACAAAAGGGGAATGGGGCGAGGGTTATCGCATGGGGTTTCCCAGAACCCTTGCAAGAGGTGGATAAGGGGCTCAAGGGAAAAAGACCTCGTGGGCCCCAAAGGGATTCATTGAAGAGGGGGAGTCAGCCCTTTGGGTAGCACTGGACAGCATCAGTTTTAGGGGTGGAGGGCCTAGGCTGAGTGGTTTGTTACCCTGGAAGAAGGGGGATTGGCCACAGAGGGGAAAGTGTTACGAGCATGGGTTTTTCTGCGGGGGGTTGTTCGAACAACGCTGGTCGAAAAGGGGATTTTTACAGGGAAAACCAGACCTGTACTCTAATGATGGCACTGTGAGGGAGTTTCCCGGGCTAAGATAGAAGTACGTACCCCTTACTTCTCAGGCGAGTTGTCTGCGCGGTGAGGAGAAACCCCTTTAGATTTGTCATTTGGGAAAAATTTTAGGGGGAAGGGATCCGGGGGATCCTGAGTTTTTGATGCAAGGGGAGCAGTTCAGCACGGGGCAAAAAGGAGGGAAAAGGTTTTTAAACCTTAGTCGTTCCCGGGAAGGGAAATCAGGGGTAGTGGTGCCCGATGGTTTTAGGGCGCGCAGGAAAAAAGCCCTTCGCTCGGAAGTCTTGGGGGTTTGGGAAAAGGGGGAGAGAAACAGGTGGGGTTTGGGGGGGAGGGCAGAATTTCTTGTGAAAGGCGGGTGTTGTACCGAGTGTTCACCAAGGGAAGACAGGAAAGGGGGAACCCCCAGTTAGAGGTACCGCAGGTTATCGTGAACTGTCATGTCATGGGTCACGGTCGTCATGGGGGTCATCTCGGCACCAGCAAAACAGCTGACCGAATCTTCGAGATTTCATTGGCCCGGGCATGGCAAAAACAAGCGTTTCTGCATGTCTGTATGTGTCAAAGGTCAGCACAAGAGGGGTGAAGAGGAAGGCGCCTCTTAAAAACCCTCCTTTAATTTACACTCCATTTTAGGAGGGTGGCCCGTTGACCTGATTGGGCCCCAAACCGCCCCGTTCCAAAAAGGGGGGGCAGAGGATGAGAATGTAAGGTTGAAAAGGGAAAGTTTGAGAAAGGGTAGGGGCGTTCAGAAAAGCAAAAAGACAGGAAGGTGAGGAAACAATCCCCCAAGGCGGGAGATCAAGTCCTGGTACTGCTTCCCCCGGGTCCAACAACTGCTGATGCATTGGAAAGGACCATTCACCATCACTGAAAAGGTCGGTCGGGATTACCGAATTGATGTGAATGGGAAACTAAAACTTTTCCATGCGAATTTTCTCCGCAAATATATTCAGCGTGAGACTCAGCACATAGGCGCAGCAGCAATCATTGATGAGGTGAAAGAGACCCAGCAGAAGAAGGGGAGATTTTGTTGCCTAAGTTTCCAGAAGAGTCATACAGGGATGTGTCACTGTATGAAGGGCTAGACAGTAGGAGTTCCTAGGTTTTGTTGTCGGAGGCGACACAAAGCAGCCAGAAAGGGAAAGGTGGAGAGATGATGAATTCAGAGAGACCAAAGACCAAAACAGAAGTCAGGAGTCTGCTAGGTTTTATTGGGTTCTAAGGGAGTTTGTTCCAATTTCGCAGCAATCACGAGTCCTCTCAGTGATTTGGTCAAGGCAGGGAAACCGGCAGTGGTCGAGTGGTCAGACGCTGCAGAGCAAGCACTGCAGACGGTGTTGGAAAGACTAGGTTCCCGTCCCATCTTGAAGCTACCAGATATGTCCAAACCATTTTTGTTGCGGACAGATGCATCAGGCGGTGGGATAGGTGCAGTATTGTTGCAGGAGCAGAAGGGTCGAGTTTCCTGTGAGATATGCTAGCAGGAAGTTGACAAAGTGTGAAGAAGGGTACGCAACGTGTAGAGAAGGAGTGTTTAGCTGTCGTGTGGGCCGTGCAGAATTTCCACAAATACTTGTATGGGAAAGAGTTCGTGATAGAGACGATCATCAACCACTCAAATTCCTGCAGGAGGCGCAGCTGAAAAACAGCAGGGTTCTGCGTTGGGCAATGGCACTGCAGCCCTACAGGTATCGAGTGCAGTACATTCCAGGTCGACAGAATGTCGGAGCTGACTATTTAAGCGTGTAGTCTAGCAAGCTGCAACTCAGAGGAAGTCAGTCATATCCGGGGTGCTTTGTTGATAATATGTGTTGATTACAGTTATGTTGATTGGATATGGGTTCATTCCCAGTTGGCTATGGTTCATATTTTTGTGTGAGACTTGTTCATGTTTTCTTTGTGAGACTTGTTCATGTGAATGTAGTTATGCTTGGAGCATACAGTCGCTTGTGTAGTGATGCATTATTTGCAATAAGTGAGGATGGAGATTCCTCAGTGAAGTGTCATGGATCGTGATCATATTATATTGTGCTTTCATAAGAATTGTGAAGAGAAGATATGGCAAATCCGCAGGTAGGGGAATTGCATAAGTGCGCACAGAGGTCGTTATAAAATGAATTGAATAACGCAAGAGCGCACGTCAATGATAACTCATTGGAGTGGTATTCACTAATGATATATTTTATAATTTATAAACGTTGGTTGTAAAGTATTTTTCAAACTTTGCACGTGTAGCGTGTGTCAGCAAATTCGGTTGTTGTTTTTTTGTACGTTGGTTTTGAGACAATGCGGTGCATAGTCTTTTGCAAGGGGGAAATTGTCACGGTCAAAAATAGAACAACCAAGTCGTGGTCCAGGTTGTTTGGACATAAGCTCTAACTCAAATATTCTGGGCGCCACTAGACGGGCCCATGGTTCGGATCCAGCCAATTAAGCATAGGGGAGAGGCTCCACAGAGACGGTCTGTCCAGGCCAGACGGACTAAGCAGCTTTGACCGACGCCTCGATGTCTAGCGAGACGAGTCGTAGCGCCTGGCTCAGGCTCATCTAGCCATTTGTGGAACCAGCGCCATTGTTAGTCGGACGTCGCAGGTTAAAGCAGGAAAAGGGAGAGGGAGAAGGTAGTGTGTGGTGGGGGCGAAATCTAGCTAATCAATTAAATGACCAATTGACCACCACAGAGAGTAAGGCGTGTAGGCGTGACTGTCATGATTTGAATATCCAATGGAATTAGAGGGAGATAACTCGGGTATCAGGCGGTAAAAAATACTGACCAATGGTACTCGCCCTTGGACCGGAGTGGGGATAAAGTAATGGCGTGAGAGTGAGAGAGGGGGAACGAGGGAGAACGAACAGAGAGACAGAGAGAGAGAGGTCTGAGTGTAACTCTGAGGAGAGAAAAGCAGAGAGATGAGGGGAGGAGAGAAGAGAACCAAGTTGAGAGATTAGCATGAGATAGTCTGCAGAGGAAGGACTGAGGAGAGATGTGAGAGAGAGATTGGAATTTCTCAAGGGCAAAATTTTTTGTCTGCGCGGTGAGGAGAAACCCCTTCAGATTTGTCATTGGAAATTTTTCCGGGGGCAAGGGATCCGGGGGATCCTGAGTTTTTGATGCAAGGGGGAGCAGTTCAGCACGGAGAAAGAAGGGGGGAAAGGTTTGTTAAACCTTAGTCTTTCCCGGAAAGGGAAGTCGGGGCTAGTGGTCCCCCTGAGGGTTTTTAGGGCGCGCAGGAAAAAAGCCCTTTCGCTCGGAAGTTTTGGGGATTTGGCAAGGGGTGGAGAGAAACAGGGGGGTTAAAGGGGGGGGGACAGAATTTCTTGTAAAAGGCGGGTGTTGTACCGAGTGTTCCCCAAAGGGAAGACGGGTAAAGGGTAAACCCTCAGTTAGAGGTACCGCAGGTTATCGTGAACTGTCATGTCATGGGTCACGGTCGTCATGGGGGTCATCTCGGCACCAGCAAAACAGCTGACCGAATCTTCGAGATTTCATTGGCCAGGGCATGGCAAACACAAGCGTTTCTGCATGTCTGTATGTGTCAAAGGTCAGCACAAGAGGGGTGAAGAGGAAGGCGCCTTTTAAAACCCTCCTTTAATTGACACTCCTTTTCAGGAGGGTGGCTGTTGACCTGTTTGGGCCCAATCCCCCCTGTTAAAAAAGGGGGGGCAGAGGATGAGAATGTAAGGTTGAAAGGAAAGTTTGAAAAGGCTGGGGTCGTTCAGAAAAGCAAAATGACAGGAAGGTGGGGAAAGCAACCCCTCAAGGCGGGAGATCAAGTCCTGGTACTGCTTCCCCACGGGTCCCAAAAAGCTGCTTGCAATTTGGAAAGGGGACATTCACTCAGAAAAGGCGTTCGGGATTCCCCGAATTGATGTGAATGGGAAACTAAATTTTTCCCTGCAAAAATTTTCTCCGAAAATTTATATTCAGCGTGAGTCAGCACTAGGGCAGCGCAATCATTGATGGGGTGAAAAAGGGCCCCCCTGAAAAAGGGGGAGTTTTTTGTTCCCTGAGTTCCAGGAGAAATCATAGGGGGATTGTCACTGTAGAAGGGCTAGAACGTGGGAGTTCCTGGTTTTTTTGTTGGAGGCGACACAAAGCACCCAAAAGGGGGAAAGGGTTGAAGAAGATGTGAATTCGAGAGACCAAAGACCAAAAAAAAGTCGGGTCGTAGGTTTTTTGTGTTTTAGGGTTTTTTTCCAAATTTCCGAAAATCAGAGTCCTCTCTGTTTTGGGTCAAGCGGGGAAACCAGCGGGGTCGAGGGTCAACGTGCCAGCAACACTGCAGCAGTTTTGGAAAGACGGGCCCCGTCCCACTTGAAGCTCCAATATGCCCCAAACCATTTTTTTGCGGACAGTCATCGGCGTGGGAAGGTCGGTTTTTTCAGGAGCATGAAGGTGGTTTCCTGTGAGGTTTGTAGCGGGAATTGCAAAGTTAAGAAGGGTACCCAAAGGTGGAAAAGAGGTTTGCTGTCTGGGGCCGTGCAAAAGTTCCACAAATACTTGTAGGGAAAGGTTTCGTGATAAGACAGATCCCCAAACATCAAATTCCTGCAGGAGGCCACAGCTAAAAAACGCGGGGTTTTGGTTGGGAAATGGCATCAGCCCTAAGGTATCGAGTGCGTACATCCAGGCGCGAATGTCGGAGCTGATTTTTAAGTCCGTAGTCTAGCAAGCTGCAACTCAAAAAAGTCAGTCATACCCGGGGGCTTTGTTTAATATGTGTTGTTTACAGTTTGTTGATTGGATATGGTTCACCCCCAGTTGGGTTTTGGGTCATATTTTTTGTGTGAGACTTGTTCATTTTTTCTTTTGAACTTGTTCATGTAAAGTAGTTATGCTTGGAGCTACAGTCCTTTGTAGTGATGCATTATTTGAAAATAAGTGAGGATGGAGATTCCCAGTGAAGTGTCTGGATCGTGTCTATTATATTGTGCTTTTCTAAGAATTTAAAGAGAAATATGGGAAAACCGCAGGTAGGGGGATGCTAGGGGCACAGAGGTCGTTATAAAATGAATTTAAATAACGCAAGAGCGCAGTCAATGATAACTCATTGGGGGGTATTCACTAATGATATTTTTATAATTTAAAAACCGTTGGGTTTTAAAGTATTTTTTTAAACTTTGCCCTGTAGCTGTGTGTCAGCAAATTCGGGGTTTTTGTTTTTTTTTTTACCGTGGTTTTGAGACGATGCGGTGCATATTTTTGCAGGGGGAATTTTCACGGTCAAAAATAGAAACCAAGTCGTGGTCCAGGTTTGTTTGGCATAAGCTTAACTCAAATATTCTGGGGCCACGTAGACGGGCCCATGGTTCGGATAGCCAAATTTAAAATAGGGGAGGGCTCCCAAGACGGTCTGTCCGGGCCCGCGTATAAACAGCTTTTACCCAAAGCTCGATGTCTAGCGAACGAGTCGAAAGGGCCCGGGTCGGCTATCTAGCCAAATGTGGAACCAGCCCATTGTTGTCGGACGTCGCAGGTTAAAGCAGGAAAGGGAGAGGAGAAGGAGTGTTGGGGGGGGGAAATCTAGCAAAACCATTAAATGACCAATTGCACCCCCAGAGAGTGGGCGTGTAGG
>CM031606.1:91312904-91325103 GCA_018398815.1 Conus ventricosus | reverse complement strand
TCTCGCCTGAAGGAGACCGAAGAGGTCGAAACGCGTCGTGTTTTTTTTCTCTTGTAATTGGTTTGTCCGCGGTTTGTTTGTTTTTCGGTTCGCTAACATTCATTTAATATTTAATGAGGCTACCTTCCACTTTTTTATGTACTACTTATATTACGGCAATATTCCAGTGTTTTTATCTTACTAAACAAACATACAACGCACACGCAAGGAGGGCGACGATAGCAAGAGTCCAAAGATACACGGGCTTTCTGAATAATTGTTCTGCGATCTTAAAAGCAGTGAGGTTTTTTTTTACACGTCTTAATGGGTGAACAGGGGCGTCTTTTCACCCGCATTCGTTCCCAGTGACTCCATTTGCCCCTACAACCCCCCCCCCACCCCCTCCCCCCACCCCCCGCTACACCCCCCCCCCCCGCTCCTCCGTTCCCCAGTCCCTCCACCCACACCCGCCTTTCTGCCCCCCCATCCCCTCTACTTCATTCTGTTAGTGATGACTGGGGATGAACGGAGCAAGCGGCGGGGGATTCTGGATGCTTCACTCTGTCGTGGAGTTTGGTCGACAGCCTCTCCCAGACCACACTCTCAGCCCTTCTGTCTCTGTTCTGTCTCTGTCTGTCCGTCTGTCTGTCTGTCTGTCTGTCTGTCTGTCTGTCTGTCTGTCTGTCTCTGTCTCTATCTCTCTGTCTGTCTGTCTGTCTGTCTGTCTGTCTGTCTGTCTGTCTGTCTCTCTCTCTCTCTCTCTCTCTCTCTCTCTCTCTCTCTGGCCACACTCTCAGCCCTTCTGTCTCTGTTCTGTCTCTGTCTGTCCGTCTGTCTGTCTGTCTGTCTGTCTGTCTGTCTGTCTGCCTGTCTCTGTCTGTCTGTCTGTCTGTCTGTCTGTCTGTCTGTCTGTCTCTCTCTCTCTCTCTCTCTCTCTCTCTCTCTCCTCTCTCTCTCTCTCTCTCTCTTCTCCCCCCTCTCTCCCCTCTCTCTCTGGCCACACCCCACCCCTTTTTGTCCCTGTTCTGTCTCTGTCTGTCCGCGGCTGTCCCCTGCGGCTGTCTGTCTGCGCTGTCTGCTGTCTGCCCTTCTGTCTGTCTGTCTCTTCTCTCCCCCTTCTCTTTCTCTCTCTCTCTCTCCCTGGCCACACCCCACCCTTTCGTTCTGTTCGTCCGTCCCTCCTCCCCTCTCTCTCTCCTCCCCTCTCATCCTCCTCTCCTCTCCTCTCTCCTCTCTCTCTCTCCAATAGTACGGGCCTTATTCCGATGACAATAATAAAAAAACAAATGCATTGATTTTTGTTTGTCCCGCTATAATACTACCGGAGAAAATGGGTATATTTAACGAACCCACTCACAAAAAAAGGGTTTCTTGAAGCATTTTTGAGCCATTGTAAACCCTTTGCAGCTTTGCAAATTAGCTGAACTTCAAACCGAAAAAAAAAACCCAGTTAACATTTTGTTATTTTGGGTGATTTGTGATCATATACCAAGTTCTAAAATGTTTGTCTACAGTGCAGATTCTTGAGGTCAATAAAATTAACTCGTCGGGCTGAAGCACGTGCGAGAGCGGAGTATGTGGGGGGTTTGTGTTGTGTGGGTGGGGGGGTGGGGGGGTGTGGGGTGTGTTGTCGTGGCGGCGCGTGTGGTGTGGTGTGGGGGGGTTGTGGTGGTTGGTGTGTGTGTGTGTGTGTGTGGTGTGGGGGGTGTGTTGCGTGGGGCGCCCGTGTGTGAAAGCAAATCTGAACAATTTGTTTTAATTTTTTGGTTTGCCGAGTCATGTGTTAAGTACCCCGCCCCCCCCCCCCCCCCCTTGCCATAGGTTATGAAAGGGAAAAAAAAAAAAATTTTGAGTTGAGTTTTGGTTAGTCTCCTTCTCTCTCTCTCTCCTCTCTCTCCTCCTCTTTTCCTCCTTCTCCTCTCTCTCTCTCTGTCTCTGTCGCCCCTCCTTCTGTCTGTCTGTTGTCTGTCCCCTCCATCTCTTTTCCCCCTCTTCTCCTCTCCTCTCCCTCTCTCTCTCTCTCCTCTTTTCTCTCTCCTCTCTCTTCTCTCTCTCTCTCTCTCCTCTCCCGGGAACAATGTAAGATTTTGGGGACGAAGGAAATGCGGATGAAATAAAAAAAAAAACGCGAGTCTTGGAAAAAAAAGTTAGAGAAACTCTACCAGAAAATTGGGCAAAAGCGACGAGGGGGCGCTAGATTGGGGGAGATTCAACCCCTCAATCACCACCAAGGCCTGTGTTAAAAAAAGATGCAAGGGGACAGATTTTTGAAAAACTGAGGAACTCGTGGCTAGGAGGGGTTAAAGAAAAAGGGAATTAATTTTTCCCCGGGACGGCCCAACGCAGCAGCGGTCAAAAGACTGAGAGAAAGGGCGGTCGGGATTTTCTTTAAGGAAACTGTGCATCCGCAAAGGGGAATAAAATCCCATAGACGGTACAACTGCAGCGCGGAAAGAAAGGATCAGATACCATATGAATGTCCAGGAGACAAATGTGATGGGGGATTACCGGCACACATAAACAATGGACAAGTCGGGATGGTAAATAGAAGGCGTGTGCCAGAGACTGGGCCTTGAGTGGGGGGGAAAAAGAGAGAGAATAGACAAAATAGAGAGGAGAGAGGGAGGGGGGAATGAAGAGAGAGACGACAAAAAAAGAATGAAGCGGAAAGAAAAATTGGGGAGTAAAAGGGAAAGAACAAAGAAAAGAGAAAGGGAATAGAAAACATTAGGCTGAGAGAGCGAGGCAAAGAGGGAAAGCGGAAGTGATTTGGAAACCCAATTATCTTGGGTAGAACTTGTACATGAAAAGGGGGGGCTTTTCAAAAGAGGACAACGAAACGGAAGATGAGAATCCTATGCAAAGAAAAAAAGGATCGATGGAAGAAAAAAAGTAAAAGAAGAAGGAAGTATACGGCATTTTTCTCCAGAAATGGATGGGAAAAGTGCATGTGATGAAAAAGGAAGTCAGAGGAAAAAGAACATATAGAAAACGAAGGATGTGAAATTTTGACCTCAAAACAGACAAAAACAAAACAGATAAATAAGGGCCCGCACGGGCCCCTCTTTCACCGGGGGTTTCCCAAAACAACAACAAACTGAACAAAAAATCAGCTTTTTGGACTACCGGGGTCGGGGTCGTGTACACCCGCTCGCCGACAGACAACCGACTTCTGTCGCGCAAACCTTTGCCGCGCATGATGGACACTGCAGACCTCCCAAATCAAAACACCAGTACGGCCTAATATAAAAGAGAAGGGAAAATTCAGTAAACCTAGGTTACGCAAAGCAGGGCCACTAAAAAACAAAACAACGCCTCGAAAAACAAACAACACGGGACATACATTCAGGCGTTAACCAGAAGGCGACAAAGCGTTGGGCCCAAAGCAAAGGGAGAAAAAAAAAGATAGATACCCACGTAAAAAACACTCGCTACGTTCACACACAAGCCCGCCAAAAAAGCAAAAAATACAAAACGGGGGAAACCCGGGGGAATTCGACAAGGGGAAAAAGAAAAAAAAAGAAATGAAATAGGCCGGGCCGTTCACAGACAGAACAACAAAAAACAACCAAAAAGCTCCTTTCTTTTTGGAATTTGGGGGCCCCGGAAAAAATTTGGCAGACCCAATTTCTAATTTATTACAAATTTTGATATCTTTTTGTTTCTAAAAATTAACCTAAAATCTTTGATTTTGATGAAAATTCAAAATTTTTTGTGCTTTCATTGTCCACAAAACCAAATTACAAAGGGGGGTCGCCCCTCCGGGTGGTATATTATGACATTAAAAAACCAATCAAATATGTAAAATTTTTATTGATACCAAAATAGGGAAAATTGTTATGTGTAAAATTGATGAAAAATTTGTTACAGTGTAAAAAAGATTTTTCGTATTTGCTGTTTTTTGTACCCCGTGGACAGCTTTTTACTCAGATAAGATTATTCTTGTCTCTTTTTATTGAACAATTTGGTGTCAAAAATTGAGAAAGGGAAATGATTCATTATCCGGGAGACCTAAAGCTGATTGGGAAAAGGGTTTGGGGTCTTGTCGGGGCAAGTTTTTGAAAAAGAGCAAAATGGTATCACAAATCAAAAGTTTCCTCTTTAAAATGGTTTCGGAAAAAAAAAGATTTTTTGTACAGTTTTAACTTACCCCCTTAAATGGTTTTGTGTATGAAAATTTGAGGTGCCTTCACATTTCAAAAAAAAGGGGGAAATAGTACTATTGATTTTTTTTTTATCTCTATGAATTGTTGATAATTAAGAAATGCACATTAAAAAAAGGGTTTGAATCACATCAAAAAGCCAATCGATAAAATACAGAGTACTTTACCGTTAAAACGATAACAAAAGAAAAAATCCCAAAAGGAAGATAAAAGGGGTTTGGGCCAAACAAAAAAGATAAAGTTTCTGAAATTTCTCAAATATCTTAGATCAAATTATCAGAAATAACTATGATGTAGATAGGAGTTAAAAAATTTTTAATATGCTTTTAAAAGGGAACAGGAAAAGTATTGCAAACAAAAGGAATAGAGGCCCCCCAAAACCCCAGTGGGTGTTTACAAGATTGTCACTAAGAAGAAGAAGCTATCAGGCACGAGTAAATTTAACCAATATTACGAGAACAAAATAAGGACCCAGTAAAATTAAAAGGGGAGAAAGGAACTTACAGAATCAAAAGAGCTCTTATCAAAAACAAATTAAAGGAAAAAAAAGGTTATAAAAAAAACAAATTTTATAACCCTTTCCAAAATCAGAAAGATAGTCAGAAATTTGGGGAGCACAAAAAGCTTTTAGGAGAAAAAAAATAAAGCAACCACTTTTCACAACTTTGCAAAGGGAAAGAACACTTTTAGGTATATTAAATCCACAAATAAAAGAGACAAATTGACCATGAAGTCCTCGGCAAGTTTGAAGAAGAAATTTTTTTCAAATTTTGATGAAAGATATTTTGATAATGAAATAATTCACTATAAGAAAATTGAAATCGGGGAAAGCTCAGGATTAAACGAAAATTCCCCCCGAATTCTTGAAAACAAAGGACAAAAAAATTCCCTTAAAATTATTCAATATTTTTTCCAATCGTTCTTCCCCTTTTGAATGGCCCGAGCATCATAGTTCCATTACACAAAAAGGCAAAAGCAGAACCCAGAAAAATTACAGAGGAATACACTATTGTCACATTAAGCAAAATTTCCGCAAAAATTTAAAAAACGACTTTACAATTGGGGGCCCAAGAGGAAACAAAAAAAGCAAGAATAACGGATTTAGGGAAAGGGGGTTTCCCCTACGATAGATATATTTTTTTCATTAATAACTATGAAAGTAACGCTTTATGGGAGACGCAGGGTAAACTAACATACATTTTACGATTACCCAAAAAACTTTCAAAAAAATGTCAAAGAGACAAACTGTGACAATTTTAAAAACAAAATATCAACAAAAATGCTTCATGCTGAAAGGTTTTATAGGAACGTCAAACAGCTAAAAACGGGACTCTTAACAGATTTTTGAGGCCCGTGGGGGAATCAAGGTTTTTTTCGCACCTCGATTTTTCTTTACTAATAACGGGAAATACGAATAATTTTACAACGAAAGGAAAACAGGGAAACCAAATTTCTACCTGGGCAGAGAAATCTTACTTTATTTTTCAGATGACATGCCCTAATTTCCTTAACCCACCGGGCTACAAAATCAATAAAAAATTTTCAAGAAGCTTCAGATTCTTTAGGGTTTTAAAGGTTAAAACCCACAAAAAAAAATAAAAAAATGGTCTTTAGAAAAGGGGGTTCTTAGGCAAACAGAAAAATGGGATTACAAAGGTCAAAAAATTTAATATGAATATTACAAATATTTAGGCTTCACCCTGACAATAAACTTTTTTGTAACATTTTACTTTCGGAATAGCAGGAAGAGCGAAAGGCAAGAAAGAAATAAAGAAAAAAAAATGACAGTTTAGGGCACTTATTTTGCATAATTTTAAATTGTTGACACACAATTAAGCCCTTCTCTTTATTCAGCAGAAACTGGGATTTTAACACTACAAAGCCATAGAAAATATTCATTTATTTGCATGTAAGAAATATTTGGAGTAGGAAAGAAAACACCAATAATTTTTGTTTTGGGGGTTGGGAAGATACCCAATAAGATTGTACACAATAAGGCAATTTGAATTGGTTCAGACTTATTAAAAATGTTTTTACCCCTGCAGAAAACCCAAACAACATAGAAAAGGAAGACGAAATAAACAAATCTCAAACTGGGGTTTAAGATAAAACGTTTCTAATAGTATGGCTTTTTTTGAGTTTGGACAAGAAGGGGTAGGTATAATATAGGGTTCATTTTATTACTAAAACAAAAAAATAAAGACGCACAAACGAACTGCACGATAAATTAGGAAAAGCGACGCTTTTCAATTTCTTTTCCTTTAAAACCTACACAAACCGAGGAATACCTAAGTGTAAATTTTAACCAAGTTTAAAAAGCGCTAACTAGACTACGTCTGGGGGCAAATGATTTCATGAAACAAGAAATTATAGACATTTAGCGATTACAAAAACCCCCTTTTCCCCCGAGTGGAAACTGAAATTTCACTTTTTGAACAGCTTGTCCTTTTTATGAAACTGGAAAATAAAAACATTTTTCAAAAATTTTTAAAAAATTTAATACAAACACATTTCAAAAACCGGGGAAAATATAATGCTGAATTACACGGGACGTTGCTATGATGTGTTCTATGCTTAAAACAGAGAGAATCTCAGGTTTTAACAGAATCTAATAATTTTCAATGTATCAAGACACAATTTTTTAACCTTTTTTGCGCACTAATCCGGGTTTTCTCATAAAATTTTTTTAAGGGCCCCGGGATTACTTGTTTTCTAACAGAAAACTGAGCGAGAATGGCGAAAGGAACATTTTGTATTAGGATTTTGCCTTTCAACGAAAAATTCCTTCATATTGAGGCTGGTCACAAAATTTTCAATAAATTTGCTTACCCCCTTTTTTATTGGGGATTTATTTTTAGGGGAAAATAACATTTTATAACTGAAATAAAAATGTTGTTACGTTTCCTGCATTTGAATTTTCAAATTGGGTTTTTGTACGTGATATGTTTCCAGCAAAAATGCACTATGCCTTAAATGGTTTTTGGGGAGGGGGAGGGTTTTGTCATCATAATAGTAGTTTGGGGCACCGCCCCTACATCCCTGTACATTTTTTAAAAATTAATGATTGGTCATTTTTAATTTCAGAAATTGTACCCAGATGGTTGTAAATTGGGGAAAAATGTTTTATGAACATGTATGTAATTCAACCCCATCAAAATAAAAATTTTTACATTGCGGACAATGTGGGGGAGCAAAAAACGGTTTTAAAACTGGTAACGGGGATATTTGGGGGGGGTATATTTCGATTTTGATTTGAATAAGATTTATTTTTATGCACATGGCACTGATTGGAATTTTCCGGGTTTTTGACCCAGATAGTCATCAACTTTACTTTTGAGGGTCAAATAAAGATTCTAGGGTGAAATTTATAGAAACTTAAAAACGAGTTTAAATGAACAATTTTTAATTCTATCTCAGGTCTTTTGATTTGTGCTTTTGCACTCTAAGAAATTGTTGATTTTAATTTTATTTGATCAATTTTGGGACTGTGGGTTAAATTCGGATTGAATTTAATTTTATTGACCCATTGGGGTACTAGATGTTTTTTCTCTTTAGAAACAATAAAGGGACAGATTTAAAGGGGAGCGTAACTGCTTTGTTGATAAATGTTCGATCCAACTTGTTTTTTGATCGATCCATGTTGATGAATTTACCTTTTAAAACAATTTGTTTTTTGTGTGTTTTTTTTTTCGATTTTTGAACAACGTTGCGTGACTCTGGAAAGGGGCCCTAGGCATTCATTAAAGGCGCGGCATTAGTGCGCGTCAAAGTCAAAAAAAGTCGAGTCTCTCTCTCTCTCCTCTCCTTTCCTTCTGGGGCCCCACCCCACCCTTCGTTTCCCGTTCGTCTCGCCGTCTCTGTCTCTCTGTCCTCCCCTCTCTCTCCTTCTCTCTCTCTCCTCCTCCCACTCTCTCTCTCCTTTCTCTCTGTTTCCTAATTGGGTGGCTCTTTCAAAAAAAAAAAGCGGTCTTTAGGTTTACTTAGTCTGCTATTGATTGCGGCCCAAAAACGTTAAATCCCCCATCTGTCTGCACCCCTTAATTCTCTCTCTCTCTCTTCCTCCCTCCCCTTCCTTCCTTCTCTTCTTCTCTCTCCTCTCTCTCCTTTTTTCCCTCCTCCTTTTTTCCCCCTTCCCCCCCCTCCCCCCCCCCTCCCCTCTTTCGACCCCTTTAAAATAATGGAGAGTCTGAGCATGGTCTAAAAGCTAATACTCTGAATTCTTACGATCTAGTTGCAAACGTGAGACGACTGCAGGCGGAACTCCAACATCTATTCAAGATGTGTCTACATTCTTAGTTTTGCTGACGTATTGCTCAAGGTCATTCAGCGCCAAAGAGTGTGAGGGAGGAATATGTCTCAATGTGGGAGCCGGAATAGCTCAGTTGGTAGAGCGCCGGACTCGTAATCTTAGTGACCCTGGGGTTGCGGGTTCGAACCTCCTCCGGGGCGTTTCGGGTACAGGGGATTTTTCCCTCGGAGTTAACATTGGTTCTGACTCCATTTCCCATACAGTCCTTCGAATGAGACTATAAACTGAGGTTCCGTGTGTGAACGCACGCATAACATCTTGCACACACGTCAAATCCCATCGCCAACTTTCGGCCGTTGGTATGGATGACACGTTACACATAGCATGCACCCTGCGTGGGAAGTGGAAAGAATGAAGGAAGTAAGGAAAATGAGTGATCGATATTGAACGATACTGACTGGATGACACGGGAAACGACTGAATGAAGCGCCGGCTGGCAGCTCTTCAGTCGGCACTACCCAGGTAGGCAGCCGGTTGTGTAAACGAGTGTGAATTGTAGAGCGCTAGGAGCTTGGTCTCTAGCCGAGAATAGGCGCTATATAAGTATTCATTATTATTATTATTATTATTATTATTATTATTATTATTATTATTATTATTATTATTATTATTATTATTCAATGAACCATCCTTTGTCAGTCCACGTAGCGGTTGACGTCACTCAACAAAGAAGATCGGGGTCCAGCATTCTCAACCCCTCTTTTTTTATTGTTGTTCTGAAGGCCATTATTCACACCTATTTCACACACAGGAGGAGAAGGGTTAATATATCCCCGCTCCCCTCCCCCCTCCCCCTTCTGTGTGTGTGTGTGTGTGTGTGTGTGTGTGTGTGTGTGTGTGTGTGTGTGTGTGTGTGTGTGTGTGTGTGTGTGTGTGTGTGGTGTGTGTGTGTGTAGGCGCGCGCGCGCACATGACAGTAGCTTGCTAGTAGTGGTGGTGGTAGTAGTAGTAAAGGTGATGGCGGTGATAATTGTCGTGGTAATGGTCGTGGTGGTGGTAGTGGTGGCCGTGATGGAGGTGGTCGTGGTGGTGGCATTGCTGTTGTTGGTGGCGGCAGTTTTCGTGTGGTGGTTGTGGTGATGGTGGTGGTGGTGGTTTATGTGTGTGTGTGTGTGTGTGTGTGTGTGTGTGTGTGTGTGTGTGTGTGTGTGTGTGTGTGTGTGTGTGTGTGTGTGTGTGTGTGTGTGTGCGTGTGTTTGTGTGTGTGTGCGTGCGTGCGTGTGTTTGTGCGCACGCGCGCAAGCGCGGGCGCATATGTGTGTGTGTGTGTGTGTGTGTGTGTGTGTGTGTGTGTGTGTGTGTGTGTGTGTGTGTGTGTGTGTGTGTGTGTGCGCGCGCGCGCACGCACGCACGTGCATGTGTGTGTGTGTGTGTGTGTGTGTGTGTGTGTGTGTGTGTGTGTGTGTGTGTGTGTGTGTGTGTGTGTGGTCGTCGGTTTAATGTCCTTCCACTATAGTGATTCAGACAGTTTATGTGTGGGTGAATGAAGTATGCAAGTGTATGAACTAACAATAGAATATGACATCCCCTCCTCCCCCCCCCCCCCTCATCTCCCATCCCTCTTCCACCTTGACAATTTTAAGTGAGAAGTGATAAAATCTACAGATAAGGACCAATTGAACTGTTTAACAAACACTTACAAACTGAGTCAAGAACAGAGTAATTGTTTAAAACATATGGTAAAGGCAATGAAGTCGATCCATCAGTGTAACCATCAATACCCGAATGTCTTAGGAGCTCTCTTGCTCTTGGGCATTGAATCAGCAAATGACTGACATTTAAGGATTTCCCACACATACATTTAACATTATGACAATGTTTTGTTTTCAATGCGTTCAAATGGAATCTATGGATTAAGCTTTCAATCTCCCTAGACGAGGAGGAGACTTGTTTGAACGTTTTCCCATTGTACCCACCACTAAATTTTATACAATTGTGATAATATTGAATGTCTGAGTTCATCAATGAGGTTTTAACTTTTCTCTTAACGTTGAATTTATAATTGAAAAACATTCATTCAAATCTAAGGGAACTTTGAGTGGTATTGCGTCACTGACATTTTGAGCTGCTTTTCGTGCAAGTTGATCTACACGCTCGTTGGGTATTATACCACAATGAGAGGGGATCCAACAAAAAGTGACAGTAATGCCTTGCATGGATAAAAGGTGAATAATGTGATGGATTTCAAATATCATATCAAGTCGGATTGAAGGACATGCAGACTTGATCGAGTAGATTGCTGCTTTAGAATCAACACCTATTAAGATTTGTGAACTTTTTATTGGAAAATTTAGAATAAAATCTAACGATTTAAGTATAGCAAGTAATTCGGCACTGAATATCGATAACTGTTTACCAAGATAGAAGAGTGTGTGTGTGTGTGTGTGTGTGTGTGTGTGTGTGTGTGTGTGTGTGTGTGTGTGTGTGTGTGTGTGTGTGTGTGTGCCCGCGCGCGCGCGCGCGCGCGCGTGCATGCGTGTGTGTACGCACGCACGCGTACGAGTAAGAGAGCGAGATGACAGTTAAAACGAACGTTTTATGACATGACAAAACCACGCCGTCACTTGGATGGGGGGGGGGGGGGGGGGGGGGAAACAAGATTCCCAACAGGATGAGGCATGATGACAGGAGGAAGACTCGGGGTGACGTGCTGGCAATAATGAGACAAGATCTCTCCCTCAGATAACTGGCCGTGTTCTGTCTACAGCTGTCCGGACTGTCGGGCACATTTTGTGCTCCGCAGGGCGGCTGGGCCAAAGAGGGCCCCATAATTGACCATTACGACACACGTGCTTTGTCCGTTATTCTGATCTTCTTTTTTTTTTTTTTTTTTTAGAAAACGACAACAGCGACAGCAACACCTACAATGACGATGATAACGACAACACCAGCAGCAACGACAACAACGATGATAACGGCGACCACAGTAACACCAAGAGCAGCAGCTGCAACAACAACGGACAGGAGGATTTTTTTTTTTTAAAAAAGACTCTTTGCCGTTCCTGGGATGACTGTTATTAACACAGAAGTCTGATGTCATCCACCTTGTTATTTTCAATTTCATTCTTGTTTTTGTTCCTAATCTCTTGTGACCGAATTGTTTTGTTTATGTCCTTTTCATGCCTTTTCCTGAGGATAGTTTTACCAGAGCTGACATGAGTGGTGCACTAGTAATACTGTTGAAACCCCCCCCCCCCCCCATCAGATATGAGAAAGGTATACTTGCTCTCACACATTTATATTCATCACTCACACATGTGTGTTGGCTGAATGCTATATACAATGCTGATCAAGTAAATAGCGAGTGAACACACGTACAGGGCATACACATCATTTCTTGGTAAAAGATTTAAATGATATATAAATTTAAAAAATAACAAAGGAGGAAAGGAAATCAGAAGAACTTTGGTACTAAAATCTGGAACCATTCATAGCAGTCCATGGAAATCACCACAACTTCTCTTAGAATTTATTACATTGCCTGTTTCTGGGCATTTCTTCTCTTCGATCGGACTTATCAGAGAGACACGGCTGATTGTGTCAGTGATTCTTTGGCATTAAATGGAGAATAAACCACAGTCCATAATTCTGTGGTGTTCTCACCAAACCAAGGGTTCAAAACAAAAAGAAAAAAAAAAGAATCCAACAGCACTCCAAAGCAGCCAACAAAGGGTAGAAAGTGAACAAGAAGAAAATGTGGGAAGGAAATAAGATGTGAAAAAAACAAAACCATTAAATAAACAGTATG
>CM031606.1:91305404-91307904 GCA_018398815.1 Conus ventricosus | reverse complement strand
GGGGGAGAGAACTGGTACCACTCGCAGAGTGCACTGAGACACGGGGAGAATTGGAACCACTCGCAGAGTGCACTGAGACACGGGGAGAAGTGGAACCACTAACAGAGTGCACTGAGACACGGGGGAGAATTGGAACCACTCGCAGAGTGCACTGAGACACGGGAGAGAAGTGGAACCACTCGCAGAGTGCACTGAGACACGGGAGAGAATTGGAAACCACTCGCAGAGTGCACTGAGACACGGGGGAGAAGTGGAACCACTCGCAGAGTGCACTGAGACACGGGAGAGAAGTGGAACCACTCGCAGAGTGCACTGAGACACGGGGGAGAAGTGGAACCACTCGCAGAGTGCACTGAGACACGGGAGAGAAGTGGAACCACTCGCAGAGTGCACTGAGACACGGGGAGAAGTGGAACCACTCGCAGAGTGCACTGAGACACGGGGGAGAAGTGGAACCACTCGCAGAGTGCACTGAGACACGGGAGAGAATTGGAACCACTCGCAGAGTGCACTGAGACACGGGGGAGAAGTGGAACCACTCGCAGAGTGCACTGAGACACGGGGGAGAAGTGGAACCACTCGCAGAGTGCACTGAGACACGGGGGAGAACTGGTACTACGCAGAGGACAGTTCTGAACAAAGGTTGAACACGAACCACCGCAAGAGGAGACTGCCTCGTGCATGGAATTGCAACAACTTGAAACTCAGGGAAGGAGAAACAGTTGAATCGAAACTCTTCCGTTTTCCCTTCCACTCATTCAGCCTTCCACAATCCCCTTGTTCTGCTGTTTTGTGCAAACTTTAGTTGAACTTTGAATCGACGCTCTTTGTCCTTCTAGGATGTGGGCGATTAGTATGAGCAGACACAGAATACAAGCACGTAGCCAATTAAGTATAGAAGCATCCGCGTTCCCACTGGTTTCAAGACGTTTCTCTTTTCGAATTTGGGATCACAGGATTGTGAGATATCATAAATGAATAGATGGCAAGAAGAGTACCGAAAATGGGGAAAAAGAACTAAGCGCATGCAAAACTGTTGTGCTATACACATCATATTCGATGGAGAGGCTGTCCAACGGTTGGAGATAAAGGGGGAAGGTGGGGGTTGTCAAAAACCTTCCGTTATGAACTCTATAGAATTTCCACATTTCATCCGGTCCAACAAGAAATGCTTTATCATATGAAATGGTTTTTGGATCTTATTTCAAGAAAAAAAAACGACCAGAACAAGACATTTTCATATTAAAAAAAAAAATGTAAAAAGAAAAAACGAGACCGATATCAGGGTCATTGACACACAAACGAAGAATTAAAAAACATCAGAGAAAAACGTATGGAAGGAGCACTGATGCGATCAACAGCTCCATGGGTAGCCGAAGGACAGTAAGCCAGCGGTTATTATTGTAATTTAGAGAAATTTATAGTCGTAAAAAAATCCATGGCTAAAATCGTTGATCAACATGGTAATGTGGTGACAAATCAAAAAGACATCATTAAAGAAGTAGAGGGTTTTTTTTCTCCTTTTTTAAATAAATCTCTGTATGCCGTGCTGTTGCTGAGGATTGTGATATTAAAGATTGAGTAAAAGACATTCCGTGTTTAAATCAAGATGAATTTGCTGAACTGGAAGGAGAAATCACTCTCGAGGAAGCGACATCTGTCCTTAATACAATGAACAACAAGAAAGGTCCTGGTTCTGATGGTTTTAGTGCCGAACTCTTCAAAGTTTTTTTATTTTTTATTTTATTTTATTTTTTTTTAAAAAAAACATTGGGGTATTCGTCGTAAGAGCGCTAAACGCAGCTTTCAAAAAAGGGGAGCTTTCGAGTGTTCAGAAAGAAGGAATCATAACATGTATTCTAAAAGGTGACAAACCCCGGCAGTCGCGCGCGCGCAGGTCTAACATACGCCGGACACCACATAGTAAGTCCAGTCGTACTGGCGACAATAATTGCCTAATTAGGGAGCCAGCGTGAGTGAGCTCTCCCTCCGGAGGGCGCCACCACGTCCGTCCAACGACAGCCCCAGCATAAAGTTGTCAACATTGGTGACCCCGACGGAATCAAACCAAAACCGTAGACGTGGGGAAGACATCGAAACTGCGGTCCCCATGAGACTAGGGGTGAAAGGCCACTTAATTTGAGACATTTTTAATGCTGATCGATGAGAATGATGATGATGACGACGATGACACGGATTTCCACTCCGGTCCGAGAATAAAGTGACAGGGCTGCGCTCTACGCTTACTTCCCTTACATATCCCGGCGTCAACCAGGCCCGAGAGATACAGACACCTGCACTGTTGGTCAGGAAAGTTGAGCATTACTATTAGAGACGCGTTCTTTAGTGGATGAAACTCGACTGTGTGGTCCCAGTCTTCCCAACTGTGCTCGTAGCAAATTCAGCTTTGGGTAGGAGCTGGTCGGGGCAGAAAATTCCACATGGCTCTGATGGGAATTGAACCCACGACCTCCAAGCCGGGAGTCCGCGACGCTAACCA
>CM031606.1:91297904-91300404 GCA_018398815.1 Conus ventricosus | reverse complement strand
TTTTTTTTTTTTTTGGGGGGGGGGGGGGGTTTGGGGTTTTTTTTTTGGGGGGAAAAATTTTTTTTTTCCCTTTTTTTTGGGGGGGGTTTTTTTTTTTTTTTTGGGGGGGGGGGGGGTTTTTTTTGGGGGTTTTTTTTTTGGTTTTTGGGGGGGGGGGGTTTTTTTTGGGGGGGGGGGGGGTTTTTTTTTTTTTTGGGGGAAAAAAAGGGGGGGGGGGGGGTTTTTTTTTTTTTAAAAAAGGGGGGGGGGGGGGGTTTTTTTTTGGGGGGGCCCCCCGGGGGGGGGGGGGGGGGTTTGGGGGGGGGGCTAAAAGGGGGGGGGGGTTTTGGGGGGGGGGGGGTTTGGGGGGGGGGGGGGGCCCTTTAAAAAAAAGGGGGGGTTTGGGGGGGGGGGGGGGGGGGGGGGGGGGGCCCCCCTTTTTGGGGGGGGTTTTTTTTGGGGGGTGGGGTTTTTGGGGGGGGGGGGGGGGGGGGGGGGGTTTTTGGGGGGGTTTTTTTTTGGGGGGGGTGGGGGGGGGTTTTTTTTTTTTTGGGGGGGGGTTTGGGGGGGGTTTTTTTGGGGGTTGGGGGGGGGGGGGTTTTTTTGGGGGGGGGGGGGGGGGGGGGGGGGTGGGGGTTTGTGTGTGGGTTAGGGGGGTTTTTTTTTGGTTTTGGGGGGGGGGTGGTTTTTTTTTGGGGGGGGGGGGTTTTTGGGGGGTTTTTTTTTTGGGGGGGGGGGTGTGTTGGGTTTGGGGTTTTTTTTTTGGGGGGGGTGTGTGGGGGGGGGGGGTTGTGGGGGGTTTTTTTTTTTATTTGGGGGGGGGTTTGGGTTTTTTTTTGGTTTTTTAAAAAAAAAGGGGGGGGGGGGGGGGGGGGGGTGGGGGGGGGGGGGGGGGGTTGGGGGGGTTTGTTTGGGGGGGGGGGGGGGGGAAAAAAAAGGGGGTGGGGGGGGGGGGGGGTTGGGGGGGTTTTGTTTTGGGGGGGGGGGGGGGGGGGGTTTTTTTTTGGGGGGGGGGGGGTGGTTTTTGGGGGGGGGGGGGGGGGGGTTGGTTTGGGGGTTTTTTTGGGGGGGGGAAAGGGGGTTTTTTTGGGGGGGGGGGGGGGGGGTTTTTTTGGTTTTTGGGGGGGGTTTTTTTTAAAAGGGGAAAAAGGGGGGAAAGGGGGAAGGGGGGGAAGGGGGAAAAAAAAAAAGGGGGGGAAAAAAAAAAAAAAAAGGGGGGGGGGGGGGGGGAGGCCCCCCAAAAGGGGGGGGGGAAAAAAAAAAGGGGGAAAAAAAAACCCCCCCCCAAAAAAAAACCCCCATCCCCAAAACCCCCCGCAAAAAGGAAAAAAAAAACCCCCCCCCCCGGGGGGGAAAAAACCCCCCCGGGGGGGAAAAAAAAACAAAAAAAAAAAAAAAACCCAAAAAAAAGGAAAAAAAAAAAAACCCCCCAAAAAAAAAAAAAAACCCCCCCCGGGGGGGGGGGGCAGGGGGCCCCGGGGGGGGGGGCCCCCCCCCCCCCCCCTTTTTTTGGGGGGGGGGCCCCCCCCTTTTTCCCCCCCTTTTTTTTCCCCCCCCCAAACACAACCCCCAAAAAAAACCCCCCCCCCCCACCCCCCAAACCCCCCACCCCCCCCCCCCAAAAAAAAAAAAACCCCCCCCACACCCCCCCCCACCCCCCCCCCAAAAAAAAAAAACCCCCCACAAAAAAAACCCCCCTTTTTTTCCCCCCCAAAAAAAAAAAACCCCCCAAAAACCCCCCCCCCCCCCCACAAAAAACCCCCCCCCCCCCCCCCCCCCCCCCGGGGGGCCCCCCCCCCGCCCCCCACCCCCCCCCCAAAAACCCCCCCAAAAAAAAAGGGAAATTTTCCCCCAAAAAAAAAAACGGGCCGGGGGGCCCCCCCAAAAGGGGGGGAAACCCCTTTTTTTAAAAAAAAAAGGCCCCCGGCCCGGGGGAAAAAGGGGGAAAAAAGGGGGAAGGGAAAAAAAAAACCCCCCGGGGGGGGCCGGGGAAAAAAATTTTTTGGGGGGGGTTTTTTTTTGGTTTGGGGGGGGGGGGGGGTTTTTGGGGGGGGGGGGTTTTTTGGGGGTTTTTTTAAAAAAAAAAAAGGGGGGGGGGGGGGGTGGGGGCCCCCCGGGGGGGGGGGGGGGAGGGGGGGGGGGGGGGGGGAAAACCCCCCCCAAACCCCCGGGGGGGGGGGGGGGGAAAAAAAAAAAAAGGGGGGGGCCCCCCCCCGGCCCCCAAAACCCCCCCCGGGGGGCCCCCCCCCCCCCCCCCAAAAAAAAAAAAAAAAATTCAACCCCTTTGGGGGCCCCCCCCCCCCCCCAAAAAACCAAAAAATTTTTAAAAAAGGGGGGGGACCGGGGGGGGGCCCCCCCCTTTTTTTTTTTTCTTCCCCCGGGGGGGGAAAAAAACCCCAAGGGCCCCCGGGGGGGGGTTTTGGGGCCCTTGGGGGGGAAAAAAAAATTTAGAAAAAAACCCAAAAAAAAGGGGGGGCCCCCTTTTTTTTTTTCCCCCCCAAAAACCCGGGGGAAAAAATTT
>CM031606.1:91285404-91292904 GCA_018398815.1 Conus ventricosus | reverse complement strand
CAATCAGTGCACGTCATGCTGCCGACGAGGATTGCACCAATGGAAACAATGGGCATTATACAGCCCAAAAGGGGATACATCAAATACGATCACTTTCATTCATATAAACATCGATGAGTTTATCAATTACCAGCAACGAATGTCATACAGGTAATGATGGACGCATCAATACCGGGAGGGGGTGCACACCATTAATCAAAATGTTATATTTCATATTGGCAAAGTAGGCATTGAATTGTTGAAATTTGACTTTTGTTTTCTTGGTCAACCTTACTTATGTTTACAGTTTAGAATGGTATGGTTTGCGTGTATCTGGAATTATTCCGTAATAATGCTGTGCGGTGTTCTGACGTGAAAAGAAAAATCGTCACAATGCGACTAAGGGCGGGGTTGTTGTAATACAATTTTGAACGAATAGTGCAGGCTAGGAAACCGGTTATCGCATAACATTATATTATGTTTGCTCATTTTCCATGTTTTCGTCACGAACGTATGCAGTCTGGAGACCAAGAAGTACCGTATGCAGCTCCGTCAGGAGTATGCATGCTCTTCTTTGTTTCTTTCTTTTCTTCTTTTTTTTTCATTTTCATTTTTCTTTTGGTTTTTCTTTGCGTGATTTGTCTTTTCTTTCTTTTTAAACACTGCAAGTCAGGTTACTGTCAGCTGGCAAAGGCAGTGACTTTGGGGTCGAATCCATCTATCTGTGTACGGCACGAGTCGCCAACACCGGAAGAGTCCCCGGTCAGGCAGCATAGTGTTGTAGTAACTACCTCTCTAATGTTGCTTCTAAATGGACACAAGGAAACCCGCCATGGCTTCTTCTCTCTGTTATACTCCTCTTCCTCCTCTTCCTTTTTTATTCGATCATCGTGAAAAGGACTCCGATTCTGACTCAATAGTCATGCCCTACCGCGATGGTAGCTCCGGTGTTAGTTTCGTAACCACATTTCCAACTCAAAATGAGATCGTGTCAAACAAAGTCTTCGATGTCTTGCAAAAAAAAGTAAAGAAGCTATAGATGGCGGGAGCGAAGAGAAACCCACGCTGACCTACGGTTGAGCCCTTTTTGTCCGATCTGCCGTCTCACAGAAAAACTATCCTGATTATCAGCTTTATGTGTTCCCAACAAAAAGCCCTGAGAGGACGGGAGGGGCAGGGGAGAGCAACAAATAACAGATAGAAATAAAAAAGCAAATACATACTACCAAAATACCACGATCACTGCTACCCCCTACACACACACGCGCGCGCATGCACGCACGCACGCACGCATGCACTCACACACACACACACACACACACACACACACACACACACACACACACACACACACACACACACCACACACCATATACATACACACGCGCGCGCGTGAGCGCGCGCGTACACAAGCACGCACCCCCCCACCCCACCCCGCACCCCCCACCCCCGCGCAAAACACACGCGCACACGCACACGCACACGCACACACACGCACACGCACACACTGGCGAAAGAATATCAGTAAAGGTGAGTGGGCATGAGATGAAAGGCAAGGCAGGAAGGGGGTCAGGGTGGGGGAGGAAAGAAAGCAGGAGGGAAGTTGTGGGGTGCAGAGAGTAGGAAGAGAGAGGGTGGCGGAAGTGATAAGGGGGAAGGGGGGGGGGGTGCGGGGGGCAAGTCTCGCCAACTTCCCTCCACTCCTGAAGAGGGACACCATCCACTCTCGTAGCAGCCTTTCAAGTGATCTCTCTACCGCGACCGGAGTGAACACATCAAACTGGGATCACCAGACCCACTGGCCAGACCCATTGCCTCTTGTTTAATCAGGCGGTGGTCGCGGTGGTGAGGGAGAGATGCAGGCCGACAGGTAGCCAGCCAGCAGAAGGGGCTGATAAGTACAGTGAGACATAAAGAGAGGAGGAGGCAGGCCTACTACACTCATCAACATGGCCCAGGGACGTAGCGCTGCTAGAACGTGTTTCTTTTTCGAGTGCGCAGGACCCACTCGCCCTCGTACACTCACGTTGATGCAAAGTTCTCTCTGTGTTTGTCTGTCTGTCTGTCTGTCTGTCTCTCTCTCTCTCTCTCTCACACACACACACACACACACACACACACACACACACACACACACACACACACACACACACACACACACACACACACACACACCACACACACATCATGCGCTGGCACACACATGCAACATATGCACACATACAAGAGAGAGGAGAGAGAGGAGAGAGAGAGAGAGAGAGAGAGAGAGAGAGAGAGAGGAGAGAGAGAGAGAGAGAGAGTTACACACACACGTGTACGCAAATATGCGTTAACAAGAGAGAGAGAAGAGAGAGAGAGAGAGAGAGAGAGAGAGAGAGAGAGAGAGAAGAGAGAGAGGGAGAGAGAGAGAGAGGAGAGAGAGAGAGAGAGAGACTTACACACATACACGTGTACGCACATTATGCGTTAACGAGAGAGAGAGAGAGAGAGAGAGAGAGAGAGAGAGAGAGAGAGAGAGAGAGAGACTTCAATATGTAATGTCATTTGACTTTATACGAATCCTTGCATCCAGTTGTATGTGCATGCTTCGAGCACTAGCTGCGTGTCAGAAAAAAGAAAGGCAGACTAACATATCACATAATGTACACGCCTACAGGGGTGGCGCAAGAAGTTAGGAAAATGGAAAGATCTGAAAGAAGGATGCTATAGATGGGAACGCTGGTATAAGAGGAATGTGTGTGTGTGTGTGTGTGTGTGTGGGAGGGGAGAGGGGAGGATATCGAACAGACAGAAGAAGACAGGCGGGCAGAGAAGGGCGTGGGAAGGGGACCGAATAGCTCAGTTGGTAGAGCGCCGGACTCGTGATCCTGGGTCACGGGTTCGAATCTCCGCCGGGCCGTTTTCTGTACAGGGGAATTTTTCCCTCGGAGTTAACATTGGTTCCGACTCCATTTCCCATGCAGTCCTTCGAATGAGACTACAAACCGAGGTTCCGTGTGTGAGCGCACGCATAACATCTTGCACACACGTCAAATCCCATCACCAACTTTCGGAAGAGAAGGCCGTCAGTTTGACCGTTGGTATGGATGACACGTTACACATAGCATGCACCTTCCCTGAAGTTGGAGTATGGCTGCCTTAATGGCAGGATTTTAAAAAAAAAACGGTCATGCACACAAAACTCCACTCCCTTTGTTGGGTACATGGGATTAAAACTTGCCTGTCCATAATTATAGGGAGTGTCCGCAGGAGTGTCAGCCTGCGTACGCAGAAGAAGAAGAAGAAGAGATGGAAGGAGAAGAAGACGGGGGGGGGGGGGGGGGGGGGGAGAAGGAGGGGGCGGGAAGGGGACGGTATAAGTCTGTGACTTTGCCCTAGTCCCACAGTTCGAGGGGGGGGGCTACAGTGTCAGTCTTCTGGCCTTGGGGCGAGTCTTTCCTTGGTGCTGGGGGAAGGGGGGGGGGTTGGGGTGGGGGGCGTCAGACTGTGATTGCTGGAACCTCTGACTAGATACTCTCTTTAATCAGGTGGTGGTGCTTGAGGTCAGGTAGAGGGAGGCAGCAGACGGAGAATATGCAGGTATATGAGGTACACTGGGCCAGAGAGGGGGGGGGGGGGAGGGAGGAGAGAGAGGAGAGAGAGGAGAGAGAGAGAGAGAGAGAGGAGAGAGAAGAGAGAGAGAAAGAGAGGAGAGAGAGAGAGGGGGGGTGTATGTGTGTATATGTCTGTGCATGTGTGCGCGCGCGCGTTGGTGTGTGTGTGTGTGTGTGTGTGTGTGTGTGTGTGTGTGTGTGGTGTGTGTGTGTGTGTGTGTGTGTGTGCACGGGCGCGCGCGCGTGCTCGCACACCGTGTGTGCTAATGTGTGTGTGTGTGTGCGCGCGCGCATGCGCGCGCGTGTGTGTGTGTGTGTGTGTGTGTGTGTGTGTGTGTGTGTTGTGTGTGTGTGTGTGTTCGCAATTACTCTCCCTAATACCATCAACACAGACACAGCGTAGCATGCTCTTGCTCTCTCTCTCTCTCTCTCTCTCTCTCTCTCTTTTTTTTTTTTTCTCCCCCCCCCCTCTCTCTCTCTCTCTCTCTCTCTGACACACGTACAGAGACAGACAGACAGACAGACACACAGGCAGACCCAAAGACAGATACACAAACAAATAGAGAGATTGACAAAACTTCGGGCAGACAGAGAGACAGTCAGACAGACAGAGAGACAGACATAAAGGCAGACAGACATAGGGACAGAGGGAGACAAATGCATTATAGAGTCAAAGACCGACCTTTGCACAGTGTGGTAGGTTAATGAATGTTTCTTGACTCTGTATATAGGCATCCGAGTACTGGCGTGCAATGTGAACATTATGGATGAATTCATGAGTGCCAGCCTGTATCTATATATGCATTTTTTTTGGTTCTGTGCCGCTTATCACGAAAGAAAAGCAGACTATCACAGCGTACAGTTTGAACTGGAAACGATGATGAGAAAAGTTAGGAAAAACTCCAAAGACCAAGGAAAGATGATAGGCAAAAGGGGAGATAAGAGGGGAGATGAGATGTGCATCTGCTGGGGAGGGGGAAAGAAGAGAAAGCGGTCAGAAAAGTCGGAAGTGGGAGGGGCTTGGGGGGGGGGGGGGGGGGGGGGGAGGAGGATAGGAGGCAAGTCTCGCCAATTTCCTTCGGTTGCTCCGTTTTAAGAGCGACGACTTCATCCCTCTCGTGGCCTTTTGCAGTTGTGCTTCCATATTGCGCCGAGAGGATATATATCGAACTGTGATCACTGGAACGTCAGGCTTGATGCTTATCTTTATGCTGAGATGCTGGCAGAAAAAAAAAAAGAAGGTAGTGTGTGTGCGTGGGGAGACTGGTTAATAGATGCACTGGGACCAAGACGGCGGGGATGGAGGACAGATTGGAGAAAGATTGTGGAGTGGGGGGGGCGGGGGGGGGGGGGGGGGGGGGTGTTGTGGCAGAAATGTATGCTTTCAGACTCCATAGCTGAGATTTTTTTTTCCCCTTGAGACACTTACTCATATTTAAACCACCCACGTAGACACAACATGATTTCTTCTTTTTCTTTTTCTTCGTCGTCGTCGTCGTCGTCGTCTTCTTCTTCTTTCTTTCTTTCTGTCTGTCTGTCTGTCTGTCTGTCTGTCTGTCTGTCTGTCTGTCTGTCTGTCTGTCTGTCTGTCTGTCTGTCGTTGTCTCTCTCTCTCTCTCTCTTCTCTCTGTCTTTCTGTCTGTCTGTCTGTCTGTCTGTCTGGCTCTCTCTCTCTCTCTCTCTCTCTCTCTCTCTCTCTCTCTCTCTCTCTCTCTCTCTCTGCTTGGCTGCCTGCCTGTCTGTCTCTCTATATCTTTCTCTCAGTCTCTCTCTCTCTCTCTCTCTCTCTCTCTCTCTCTCTCTCTCTCTCTTTCTCTCAGTCTCTCTCTCTCTCTCTCTCTCAGTCTCTCTCTCTCTCTCTCTCTCTCTCTCTCTCTCTCTCTTCTCTCTCTCTCTCTCTCTCTCTCTCTCTCTCTCTCTTTCTCCACACCGTTGAAGTATATGGAAAACAAATCAATCCTGCATATCGTTTATTGAATCTGAATCGTTTTGCACTAACACTTCCCCCGGCCAGAAACTCATCAGTTTGTCTGTGACATGTTCTCCTGCAGACATGGTCACATCGTTCCTGTTTTGCCCGTTCCCAAGGCCGGAAAGTTTCATGGGGTGCATATGGAGGTCATGGATGATAGGGGGAAGATGGAAGGGCGTAGGCGGCGAATTCGGGTATGGAGCTGAGGAGTTACTAAAGCAAACCGATTCAGAAAACACTACAAAAATACGTTGCTTGGTGTGGCTGATAAACAGGCTCATTTCATTTAATTATGAAGATATAAACAGCATTTTTTTTTATTTACAAGTGCGAAAATATGTCTCAATACAGAAACTTCATTTCAAGATTTTACAAATTAAACTTGATGCATTAAAAACTTGATGCGTTGTTCTTGTGAGTCGTTTGTTCACGTTTCTCTGGGCGGTTCGCTAACATTTATTTAAGATTTGTTTAAATATATAAGCGAATCAAAATGTATTTGTGGAGAACGAAGAATAACCAGAAAGCAACTGCTGTTTGACTGTGTACCTCTTCAAGCACATTTACTACCATTATCAGGCATGTTTTTGTGTGATGTCTTTGCAGGTTTAACGTTTGCCTTCAATTTTTTTTTCCTTTAATTTGTAGTCCAGTGGAGCATTTAGTGTAAGATTATTTGCAGGTATGTTGTAGGGAAGAAATAGTTGAGTTTTACGTCCTCATAGGGAAAGCATTTAGGGACATGTCTTTCATTCACGGTAGTCTTTGGTGTCATTGGATTTAAGAGATTTTCAAGGTGCGGTTGGTCATTATTGTTATTCGACGGTGGTAGTCGTTAAAGTTGTCTCCTTTCGTTGTAGTTGTTGATGTTCATTTCGTCTTCTTCAGGGGTGGGTTAGAACCAGTTGTCGAGTTGTTGTAGGGATGTAAAGGGGAACATTTATATACACGTAGATAACCACATAATGCATACACTTGCATAGTCACATATATCTATGCATCTCCCTCTCTCTCTCTCTCTCGCTCTCTCTCTCTCTCTCTATCTCTCTCTCTCTCTCTCTCTCTCTCTCTCTCTCTCTCTCTCTCTCTCTCTCTCTCTCTCTCTCTCTCTCTCCGTCTAATATCGCAGATGTGAATATACGGAAAACTAAAGTACTACTACTGAGGAGTTACACATTAGAACCTTGTGGATGAATTCAACTTTTATTTTCTCCTTTGAACTGACGCCTAATATTGTGCTATTGAATTGTCCCTCGTGACAGAGTTTTGTTGTTTCAATGCCTTAAATTCGTCTTGAAAAACTGTAAGCGAACCAAAAAAAAATCGTGGACATACGAATCACAAGACAAAACACGACTCGTTTCGACCTCTTAGGTCTTCTTCAGGCAAGATACAAAACAATTAGGACAACGAAAATGAACGCGCGATCACTTATCTTCAATCACTTTAGCAGCGCAAGATAGTCGTTGCGCAAGATAGTCGTTATCTTCAATCACTTCAATGCCTATCTTGCACTGAAATGATTGAAGATAAGTGATTGCTAGTTCGTTTTCGTTGTCCTAATTGCTGCCTGAAGAAGACCCTGCCTGAAGAAGACCTATGATGTCGAAACGCGTCGTGCTTTGTCTTGTGACTCGTTTGTCCACGTTTTCTTTTTGCGGTTCGCTAACATTATTTAAGATTTGTTTAGATTTCCGCCTGCAGTCGTCTCACTTTGCAATTAGGCCAACAGCTTCATCGTGTTCTTTCTTAAAAAATGAAAAAAGAAGTAAGTTGGATACAGATTTAGTGAGCTTCTAATGTTGTGACGTTTTTTCTTTGGTTTTGTTTTTACTTCTGGTAGCACCGTGATGAAGTTCAGTATGATTTACATGTATATAGATGCATGATTTACATGTTTTATAGATGCATGATTTACTTGTATATAGATGCATGATTTACATGTACATAGATGCA
>CM031606.1:91260404-91262904 GCA_018398815.1 Conus ventricosus | reverse complement strand
ATGCCATGTTCAAATAAGAAGCCAACGAAATACAATTTGTAACGAGCGCTTGACTTATTTAAATGTTCCTCAAAAGGTTCTCCTCTCCCTACACATTTTTACAAGCCAGCTGATCTATGAATGTAAATGCCGCTTAAATACTGGTCTGCAGAGTATTTCAGAGAATTACATAAGCGAAAAAAAAAACCTCATAGTAAACAAACCAACATATTTCCAAGAGTGAAATTTCTTAAATCTTATAATTTGTCTTAGTACATACAACTGTTTTGGCCGGATTTGGCTTGTTTATATACGGTTAGACATGAGATGTCTACATAAGCCCCTATGTTAACACTGTAGAAAGATAATTTTTCGAAGTTCACTGCCTTTCTCTTGTTTGCTACTCCGCATGGACACACTCTGGAGAGCAGCGAAACACACACACACACACACACACACACACACACACACACACACACACACACACACACACACACACCACACACACACAGACACACACACACACACACACACCATACACACACACGCGCGCGCGCGCACGCACGCACGCACGCACGCACGCACACACACACACACACACACTGATAGACAGATGGGTAGACAGATAGGTAGATAGATAGACAGACAGATATGTAGGTAGGTAGCTAGATAGACAAATAGATAGATAAACAGATAGATAGAAAGATAGACAGATAGGTAGATAGATAAATGGATAAATAGGCACAGAGAGGGAAAGAGACAGACAGACAGACAATTAGACAGACAATAGATAGGCAGACAGATACATACATACATACATACATACATACATACATACATACATACATACACACATACATACTGTCACCGATCGGCGGTAGTAAATTAGCCGTCCATGTGTTTGGAGTAATGGTAGTTCAGAAATGGAGAGCGTGTGCGCGTGTGCATATGTGTATGTGTGTGTGCGAGAGTGCGTGTGTAAGATTGGGGTTTTGGTTAAGGTGGAAGGTTAGGCTAAGTAGGGGCTGGGGAAATAAGATACACAATATTCTTGAGTTCCAATCTTGAATGGTTGAAGGGATGGAAGCGAGAGGTTGGTTTCGTCCGATTGTTACCCTTGTGTTACCTTGGTTCTACACCGGAGAAGGCGGGCAGGATATCGGCTGTTGTTGGTATTGTCAAGTTTGTGAGTTGTTGTGGTAAATTGTCGTGTTGTTGCACGAGCAACAGCTAGTCCGTTGGTCCGGCGTGTCAGCTCTGCGGAGGGATACGCTGCTCTGACCAATCGTTGTTTTGTGTTGTGAGTAGAGTTCGCTTGATTCCGACCAGTGCGGAATGCGTTGGGGTGGCTTCACTTCGGTCCCTGGTGTTCGTCGGAGGGGACGCGCCTTGTAGTTGCGGCGGCAGCGCCGTTAGTCGAGCTGAGTGACTTCGAGTCATAGTTAGTGCCAGGTCCTCGTCGGTCTGGTGTGCCCTTGGCCTGTGCGGGGTTCTGTGTCGTCTTCGTTGGCAGCCACTTGTTAGCCAGTTGTAGAACTGGTGTGGTTGGTCGTCTGTCTGTCCAGGTTGGTGATCCGTTATGTTCGTGGTGTTGTGGTTCGTCGTGTCTTGTGTTGTGCCGGGTTCTGTGTCGTCTTCGTTGGCAGCCACTTGTTAGCCAGTTGTAGAACTGGTGTGGTTGATCGTCTGTCTGTCCAGGTTGGTGATCCATTATGTTCGTGGTGTTGTGGTTCGTCGTGTCTTGTATTGTGCGGGTTCTGTGTCGTCTTTGTTTGCAGCCACTTCAGCCAGTTCAGAACTGGTGTGGTTGAACGTCTGTCTGTCCAGTTGTGTCAGCAGGTGGTATCCTGTTCCGTCCTGAGGCTGGGGTCAGACCACCGCAGGGTACTGCCGCGTGCCGGCAGGTGAGCGGCGGTGTCCCGTTGCCTGCTGCTTTTCCCGGGAGATGGAGACCATCCAGGCCGTCTGCCATCTGTGGGCAGCTCTCCTCCGCTGCCGGAGTTCTTCCGGAGTCCTCCAGCCACCTGTTGCGCTTTCCCTGTTCGGGCGTCCTGTGAGAGGGCGCTGCACCAGGCCTTCCCTCACCCTCAGTGTCCCGGGGCCTTCAGAGGAGGAGGCGTCCTTCGAGCCCCGGACTCGTCGAGAGGGCACTGCACCAGGCCTTCCCTCACCTTTGTGTTCCCGCGGGGCCTTCAGAGGTGTTGTGCCAGCGCGGGGGAGGAGTCAGACTGAGGAGCCACGGTCGCCGCCGGTGTAGAGTCCTTCGGGGTGTCAGCCTGCGTGAGGCCCACGGACAGCGCTGAGGAGCGGAGTCATCCGTGGAGGGAGTCGGCCTGTGAGGGTCCACGGACAGCGCTGAGGAGCGGAGTCATCTGTGGAGGAGTCTGTGAGGGTCCACGGACAGTGCCGAGGACTGGAGCTTTCCGGGCCGGGATAGGTCGTCCATGGGTTTTGTAGAAGGGGTGTTCGTTAGGGAGTAGAGTAGGGTGTTGTTATGCCTCCTTTGGCTGTGCCAAATGTT
>CM031606.1:91252561-91255061 GCA_018398815.1 Conus ventricosus | reverse complement strand
GAGAGAGAGAGAGAGAGAGAGAGAGAGAGAGACAGACAGACAGACAGACAGACAGACAGACAGACAGACAGACAGACAGACAGACAGACAGAGAGCGTACAGGTTAGAGCAGGGTAAGGGAAAACAGAACTGATACTAAAAACTTTGGCTTTCAATTTGAAGTCTGGCAGTAGTATACATCAAAAATCCTTCCTTGACGTTTGGGGCGTGCTGCACAGATAGGTATATATCTAAATGACTGATTAGTTACCAACATTCGTCCATGAACTGATAAGCTTATACCAGTCAAAAATCAGTTGATATCTTTAAAGACCTGACTGGTTATTTGCCTTTAATCCAGAGCATCTACGGATCATGTGGGGTTCGGTTCCTTGATCTGCCACACACAATTATAGAAATGTCTTCCAGTAACGCACGCACACACACACACACACACACACACACACACACACACACACACACACACACACACACACACACACACACACACACACACACAAATGCGCATACACACACACACACACACACACACACACACACACACACACACACACACACACACACACACACACCTAAAAACTTTATGCAAGATGTGTAGGCAAGTACAGTGTCATCCATCTTAAAAGTAGGGAGATCATGAAAATTACCACCAGCGTCAAAAAGCATCATATGAGATTTCTCAGCAGACAGACATAACCCATTCTCAAACATAAATCTAGCGATACTGTCTAAGTCTCTTTGATATAATTTTTTCATGTATGTAATTGACCTTAAAGGTGTGTTCTTTTTTAAAGTAACATTCATCCATATACATACATCATCAGCATATTGAACTAAACTGGAATTTTTAGAAATACTTTTTGTGAGATCGTGCGTTAGGATATTAAAAAGCAAAGGGGCAGTTACAGAACCCTGAGGGATGCCCATCTCCACAAATCTCTTGCTAGAATATGTATTTCCTATTTTTGTTTGAATTGTTCTGTTAGCCAGAAATTCTTTGAAGTAATCATAAATGTGACCAGAGAGACCTATCATTTTAAGTTTATATAAAAGTCGCTCATGCCAGACTTGATCATACGCCTTTTTGACATCGAAAAAAGTTGCAAGTACATTTTTTCTCCGGGCAAATTGACGTTTTATCTGAGTTGTAAGCTTTACAAGGTGATCAACAGTCGATCTGCCTTTTCTAAACCCAGCCTGAGCAGTAGGAATATGTCCATTTTTTCACAATGATAAGTAAGTCTATTTAATACAATTTTTTCCATTAGTTTACCAGTATGAGACATGAGAGCGATAGGACGATAACTATTAATATCAGAGTTAGGTTTGCCCTGCTTGAGAATGGGCACGATGACAGAATCTTTCCAAACAGACGGAGTCTTCCCATCTATCCAATATTTTTTCATAATGGTATACAGAAATGTTGTAAAATTGATTGGAAGGTTCCTTAACATTTCGTTTGAGACTGCGTCTAAACCAACTGAAGTTTTCTTTGTTGGCAATGACGATATAGCATTTCTTAATTCTTCTAACGTTATTTCTGCATTTAAATAATGTTCGTTGTTTTCTTCTGGGTCAGAATAGATATGGTAATTTGACTGGTCTTCCCTCAAAGTTCTGCACTTTTCTGAGAGACTAATTTTGGAGCTATTTTTTGCAAAAAAAAATCAGCAAAAAGTTCAGCTTTTTGAGCTGATGTTGGGAATTGTTCATGCCCGACGGTGATTGGATAAGCGGGTAAATGTATTCCATATTTCATTTCGTGTATCTTTGTCCATACCTTTTTGAAATCTTTGTCATCATTGACTTCATTTACACAAAATGATGACCAGTAATCGCTTTTGGTTTTCTCTTACTTCAAAATTATCATGGAACACACATATTGAATATATCATAACTCAAGCAAGGAAAGCTCTTAATCTTCTTAAAGTTGTGAGCTACCAGAGTTGGGGACAGGATACGTGCAGTTTAATTCATTATCAAATTCTCTGGTCAGGACAAGGATTTCATATGCACAGGAAGTATATTTTTCAGCTCCTAAGTATCTATTAAAAAAAGTTACAAAGCACAGATTGTAAGGCATACAGAATAGCCCTGGGAGTTCCCCTTTACGCCTCCATTTTAGGGACATATCATGAAGCTGGCGTTTTGCCCCTGGATGCTTTTCGAAAATTAGCTTGTGGTAAATACATTCTAAGATGTTCTACTGTTCAGAACTCAAATGAGGATGAACTTGACATGCGATCTGATTTAGATTTTCCAAAACGCGCAAAAAACAATACGATCACATAAAAACCATCCTTACGTACTCCTCAAACCTGTTGAAATCTGCCAAAATTGATCACAAAACCATTGCCCCACGTTATCCCCTGAGTCCCATTCCGAATTGGGAACTCATCCCGGCAAGGTTTGATTATAAATACACTGATTTGCAAAAGAATGTTAATAATAACGTCTTAGGTGCTATGGCCAAGTCACATATTGACGATAGTTATCCTAA
>CM031606.1:91235061-91245061 GCA_018398815.1 Conus ventricosus | reverse complement strand
CTGATCAGTTAGGGTCGTGCCGTCTTCAAGTTCTAGTTTAGTAAAAGTTTAGCATTCGCCTGTGATTTTTCCAAGTTGAGAAAAAATCTTGTGTTTTTTCGCCTTCTTCTATCCACTTTATTCTTGCTCTAGTTTTTGGGGACTTTGAGCCTTTTCCTTCTCTGCTAGTTCTAGCTTTAAACGAGTAGATTCTCTGCTTCTAAATATATCTCATTTTGCGGATCTGTTGCGAGAATTGAGTCAAACTCGTTAAATGTTTCTCTGTACAACTTATAAGTTCATTCCTCTTTCTGACTGCTATCATTTTACTATGTTGTATGGATTCATCTTTTAAACTTAGTTTTGACTGCTATCATTTTACTATGTTGTAATGGATTCATCTTTTAAACTTAGTTTTGACTGCTATCATTTTACCATGTTGTATGGATTCATCTTTTAAACTTAGTTTTGACTGCTATCATTTTACTATGTTGTATGGATTCATCTTTTAAACTTAGTTCTGACTGCTATCATTTTACTATGTTGTATGGATTCATCTTTTAAACTTAGTTCTGACTGCTATCATTTTACTATGTTGTATGGATTCATCTTTTAAAAATTAGTTTTGACTGCTATCATTTTACTATGTTGTATGGATCATCTTTTAAACTTAGTTTTGACTGCTATCATTTTACTATGTTGTATGGATTCATCTTTTAAACTATAGTTCTTTACTGCTATCATTTTACTATGTTGTATGGATTCATCTTTTAAACTTAGTTTTGACTGCTATCATTTTACTATGTTGTATGGATTCATCTTTTAAACTTAGTTTTGACTGCTATCATTTTACTATGTTGTATGGATTCATCTTTTAAACTTAGTTTTGACTGCTATCATTTTACTATGTTGTATGGATTCATCTTTTAAACTTAGTTTTGACTGCTATCATTTTACTATGTTGTATGGATTCATCTTTTAAACTTAGTTTTGACTGCTATCATTTTACTATGTTGTATGGATTCATCTTTTAAACTTAGTTTTGACTGCTATCATTTTACTATGTTGTATGGATTCATCTTTTAAACTTAGTTTTTGACTGCCATCATTTTACTATGTTGTATGGATTCATCTTTTAAACTTTGTTTTGACTGCCATCATTTTACTATGTTGTATGGATTCATCTTTTAAACTTAGTTTTGACTGCTATCATTTTACTATGTTGTATGGATTCATCTTTTAAACTTAGTTTTGACTGCTATCATTTTACTAGTTGTATGGGTTCATCTTTTAAACTTAGTTTGACTGCTATCATTTTACTATGTTGTATGGATTCATCTTTTAAACTTATTTTGACTGCTATCATTTTACTATGTTGTATGGATTCATCTTTTAAACTTAGTTTTGACTGCCATCATTTTACTATGTTGTATGGATTCATCTTTTAAACTTAGTTTTGACTGCCATCATTTTACTATGTTGTATGGATTCATCTTTTAAACTTAGTTTTGACTGCTATCATTTTACTATGTTGTATGGATTCATCTTTTAAACTTAGTTTTGACTGCTATCATTTTACTATGTTGTATGGATTCATCTTTTAAACTTAGTTTTGACTGCTATCATTTACTATGTTGTATGGATTCATCTTTTAAACTTAGTTCTGACTGCTATCATTTTACTATGTTGTATGGATTCATCTTTTAAACTTAGTTTTTGACTGCTATCATTTACTATGTTGTATGGATTCATCTTTTAAACTTAGTTTTGACTGCTATCATTTTACTATGTTGTATGGATTCATCTTTTAAACTTAGTTTTGACTGCTATCATTTTACTATGTTGTATGGATTCATCTTTTAAACTTAGTTTTGACTGCTATCATTTTACTATGTTGTATGGATTCATCTTTTAAACTTAGTTTTGACTGCTATCATTTTACTATGTTGTATGGATTCATCTTTTAAACTTAGTTCTGACTGCTATCATTTTACTATGTTGTATGGATTCATCTTTTAAACTTAGTTTGACTGCTATCATTTTACTATGTTGTATGGATTCATCTTTTAAACTTAGTTTTGACTGCTATCATTTACTATGTTGTATGGATTCATCTTTTAAACTTAGTTTTGACTGCTAATCATTTTACTATGTTGTATGGATTCATCTTTTAAACTTAGTTTTGACTGCTATCATTTTACTATTTGTATGGATTCATCCCTTTTAAACTTAGTTTTGACTGCTATCATTTTACTATGTTGTATGGATTCATTTTTTTAAACTTAGTTTTGACTGCTATCATTTTACTATGTTGTATGGATTCATCTTTTAAACTTAGTTTGACTGCTATCATTTTACTATGTTGTATGGATTCATCTTTTAAACTTAGTTTTGACTGCTATCATTTTACTATGTTGTATGGATTCATCTTTTAAACTTAGTTTTGACTGCTATCATTTTACTATGTTGTATGGATTCATCTTTTAAACTTAGTTCTGACTGCTATCATTTTACTATGTTGTATGGATTCATCTTTTAAACTTAGTTTTTGACTGCTATCATTTTACTATGTTGTATGGATTCATCTTTTAAACTTAGTTTTGACTGCTATCATTTTACTATGTTGTATGGATTCATCTTTTAAACTTAGTTCTGACTGCTAATCATTTTACTATGTTGTATGGATTCATCTTTTAAACTTAGTTTTGACTGCTATCATTTTACTATGTTGTATGGATTCATCTTTTAAACTTAGTTTTGACTGCTATCATTTTACTATGTTGTATGGATTCATCTTTTAAACTTAGTTTTGACTGCTATCATTTTACTATGTTGTATGGATTCATCTTTTAAACTTAGTTTTGACTGCTATCATTTTACTATGTTGTATGGATTCATCTTTTAAACTTAGTTTTGACTGCTATCATTTTACTATGTTGTATGGATTCATCTTTTAAACTTAGTTTTGACTGCTATCATTTTACTATGTTTTATGGATTCATCTTTTAAACTTAGTTTTGACTGCTATCATTTTACTATGTTGTATGGATTCATCTTTTAAACTTAGTTTTGACTGCTATCATTTTACTATGTTGTATGGATCATCTTTTAAACTTAGTTTTGACTGCTATCATTTTACTATGTTGTATGGATTCATCTTTTAAACTTAGTTTTGACTGCTATCATTTTACTATGTTGTATGGATTCATCTTTTAAACTTAGTTTTGACTGCTATCATTTTACTATGTTGTATGGATTCATCTTTTAAACTTAGTTTTTGACTGCTATCATTTTACTATGTTGTATGGATTCATCTTTTAAACTTAGTTTGACTGCTATTTATTTTACTATGTTGTATGGATTCATCTTTTAAACTTAGTTTTGACTGCTATCATTTTACTATGTTGTATGGATTCATCTTTTAAACTTAGTTTTGACTGCTACATTTTACTATGTTTGTATGGATTCATCTTTTAAACTTAGTTTTGACTGCTATCATTTTACTATGTTGTATGGATTCATCTTTTAAACTTAGTTTTGACTGCTATCATTTTACTATGTTGTATGGATTCATCTTTTAAACTTAGTTTTGACTGCTATCATTTTACTATGTTGTATGGATTCATCTTTTAAACTTAGTTTTGACTGCTATCATTTTACTATGTTGTATGGATTCATCTTTTAAACTTAGTTTTGACTGCTATCATTTTACTATGTTGTATGGATTCATCTTTTAAACTTAGTTTTGACTGCTATCATTTTACTATGTTGTATGGATTCATCTTTTAAACTTAGTTTTGACTGCTAAACATTTTACTATGTTGTATGGATTCATCTTTTAAACTTAGTTTTGACTGCTATCATTTTACTATGTTGTATGGATTCATCTTTAAACTTAGTTTTGACTGCTATCATTTTACTATGTGTATGGATTCATCTTTTAAACTTAGTTTTGACTGCTATCATTTACTATGTTGTATGGATTCATCTTTTAAACTTAGTTTTGACTGCTATCATTTTACTATGTTGTATGGGTTCATCTTTTAAACTTAGTTTTGACTGCTATCATTTACTATGTTGTATGGATTCATCTTTTAAACTTAGTTTTGACTGCTATCATTTTACTATGTTGTATGGATTCACCTTTTAAACTTAGTTTTGACTGCTATCATTTTACTATGTTGTATGGATTCACCTTTTAACTTAGTTTTGACTGCTATCATTTACTATGTTGTATGGATTCATCTTTTAAACTTAGTTTTGACTGCTATCATTTTACTATTTGTATGGATTCATCTTTTAAACTTAGTTTTGACTGCTATCATTTTACTATGTTGTATGGATTCATCTTTTAAACTTAGTTTTGACTGCTATCATTTTACTATGTTGTATGGATTCATCTTTTAAACTTAGTTTTGACTGCTATCATTTTACTATGTTGTATGGATTCATCTTTTAAACTTAGTTTTGACTGCTATCATTTTACTATGTTGTATGGATTCATCTTTTAAACTTAGTTTTGACTGCTATCATTTACTATGTTGTATGGATTCATCTTTTAAACTTAGTTTTGACTGCTATCATTTTACTATGTTGTATGGATTCATCTTTTAAACTTAGTTTTGACTGCTATCATTTTACTATGTTGTATGGATTCATCTTTTAAACTTAGTTTTGACTGCTATCATTTTACTATGTTGTATGGATTCATCTTTTAAACTTAGTTTTGACTGCTATCATTTTACTATGTTGTATGGATTCATCTTTTAAACTTAGTTTGACTGCTATCATTTACTATGTTGTATGGGATTCACCTTTTAAACTTAGTTTTGACTGCTATCATTTTACTATGTGTATGGATTCATCTTTTAAACTTAGTTTTGACTGCTATCATTTTACTATGTTGTATGGATTCATCTTTTAAACTTAGTTTTGACTGCTATCATTTTACTATGTTGTATGGATTCATCTTTTAAACTTAGTTTTTTACTGCTATCATTTTACTATGTTGTATGGATTCATCTTTTAACTTAGTTTTGACTGCTATCATTTTACTATGTTGTATGGATTCATCTTTTAAACTTAGTTTTGACTGCTATCATTTACTATGTTGTATGGATTCATCTTTTAAACTTATTTTGACTGCTATCATTTTACTATGTTGTATGGATTCATCTTTTAAACTTAGTTTTGACTGCTATCATTTTACTATGTTGTATGGATTCATCTTTTAAACTTAGTTTTGACTGCTATCATTTTACTATGTTGTATGGATTCATCTTTTTAAAAATTAGTTTTGACTGCTATCATTTTACTAAAGTTGTATGGGTTCATCTTTTAAACTTAGTTTTGACTGCTATCATTTTACTATGTTGTATGGATTCATCTTTTAAACTTAGTTTTGACTGCTATCATTTTACTATGTTGTATGGATTCATCTTTTAAACTTAGGGTTTGACTGCTATCATTTTACTATGTTGTATGGATTCATCTTTTAAACTTAGTTTTGACTGCTATCATTTTACTATTTGTATGGATTCATCTTTTAAACTTAGTTTTGACTGCTATCATTTTACTATGTTGTATGGATTCATTTATCTTTTAAACTTAGTTATGACTGCTATCCAATTTTACTATGTTGTATGGATTCATCTTTTAAACTTAGTTTTGACTGCTATCATTTACTATGTTGTATGGATTCATCTTTTAAACTTAGTTTTGACTGCTATCATTTTACTATGTTGTATGGATTCATCTTTTAAACTTAGTTTTGACTGCTATCATTTTACTATGTTGTATGGATTCATCTTTTAAACTTAGTTTTGACTGCTATCATTTTACTATGTTGTATGGATTCATCTTTTAAACTTAGTTTGACTGCTATCATTTTACTATGTTGTATGGATTCATCTTTTAAACTTAGTTTGACTGCTATCATTTTACTATGTTGTATGGATTCATCTTTTAAACTTAGTTTTGACTGCTATCATTTTACTATGTTGTATGGATTCATCTTTTAAACTTAGTTTTGACTGCTATCATTTTACTATGTTGTATGGATTCATCTTTTAAACTTAGTTTTGACTGCTATCATTTACTATGTTGTATGGATTCATCTTTAAACTTAGTTTTGACTGCTATCAAATTTTACTATGTTTTATGGATTCATCTTTTAAACTTAGTTTTGACTGCTATCATTTTACTATGTTGTATGGATTCATCTTTTAAACTTAGTTTTGACTGCTATCATTTACTATGTTGTATGGATTCACCTTTTAAACTTAGTTTTGACTGCTATCATTTTACTATGTTGTATGGATTCATCTTTTAAACTTAGTTTTGACTGCTATCATTTTACTATGTTGTATGGATTCATCTTTTAAAACTTAGTTTTGACTGCTATCATTTTACTATGTTGTATGGATTCATTTTTAAACTTAGTTTTGACTGCTATCATTTTACTATGTTGTATGGATTCATCTTTTAAACTTAGTTTTGACTGCTATCATTTTACTATGTTGTATGGATTCATCTTTAAACTTAGTTTTGACTGCTATCATTTTACTATGTTGTATGGATTCATCTTTTAAACTTAGTTTTGACTGCTATCATTTTACTATGTTGTAAAGGATTCATCTTTTAAACTTAGTTTTGACTGCTATCATTTTACTATGTTGTATGGATTCATCTTTTAAACTTAGTTTTGACTGCTATCATTTTACTATGTTGTATGGATTCATCTTTTAAACTTAGTTTTGACTGCTATCATTTTACTATGTTGTATGGATTCATCTTTTTAAAATTAGTTTTTGACTGCTATCATTTTACTATGTTGTATGGATTCATCTTTTAAACTTAGTTTTGACTGCTATCATTTTACTATGTTGTATGGATTCATCTTTTAAACTTAGTTTTGACCTGCTATCATTTTACTATGTTGTATGGATTCATCTTTTAAACTTAGTTTTGACTGCTATCATTTTACTATGTTGTATGGATTCATCTTTTAAACTTAGTTTTGACTGCTATCATTTTACTATGTTGTATGATTCATCTTTTAAACTTAGTTTTGACTGCTATCATTTTACTATGTTGTATGGATTCATCTTTTAAACTTAGTTTTGACTGCTATCATTTTACTATGTTGTATGGATTCATCTTTTAAACTTAGTTTTGACTGCTATCATTTTACTATGTTGTATGGATTCATCTTTTAAACTTAGTTTTGACTGCTATCATTTTACTATGTTGTATGGATTCATCTTTTAAACTTAGTTTTGACTGCTATCATTTTACTATGTTGTATGGATTCATCTTTTAAACTTAGTTTGACTGCTATCATTTTACTATGTTGTATGGATTCATCTTTTAAACTTAGTTTTGACTGCTATCATTTTACTATGTTGTATGGATTCATCTTTTAAACTTAGTTTTGACTGCTATCATTTTACTATGTTGTATGGATTCATCTTTAAACTTAGTTTTGACTGCTATCATTTTACTATGTTGTATGGATTCATCTTTTAAACTTAGTTTTGACTGCTATCATTTTACTATGTTGTATGGATTCATCTTTTAAACTTAGTTTTCGATTCCCATTCATTCGTACTATGGGGTTATGGAATTCATCAATCATAAATTAGTTTTCAACTGCTATTTTTTTAAGTGAGGATTAATTTCAAAATCCCGACTTTTCCTGCTATCATTTTAATATGAGTTGTGTGGATAGAAGGTTGAAACTTATTCCAGCATGCTTCAAAGCATGTCACAAGTTAGTAATTTCAGCTTTGAAACTTCGTTTTGAAAATGTATTTTTTTACCTCATGTTAAATGGAATTCATTGTAACCTTAGTTTTCTCTACAAAATTTTTAACTTTTTTATTCATAATTTAAAGGGTGAGGTTTGACCACTTATAACTACAGTTTTATAGGGAAAACATTTTAAAACTTTTTTTTTGACTGCTCAGTTTCATTATGTATTTCACTTTTAAAAGATGTCTGTTTTGATGGGGTAACATTAAATACCTATGTTGTATGGATCTCTTTTTAAAACCTTATTTTTTATCTGATCATTTTACTACGCCACGTATGGATCATCTTTTTTAAATTAGTTATTGTCCTTACTATGACTAGTTTCATGGATTCCATTTCAACTCCATTTTTTCCATGCTATCATTTTGATAAATAAGTTTCCTGAAACAAACTTTCAATTTTATTCTGTCTAAAATATCTGTATAGAGAATTCCATTTTTGTTTAGTTTCAGTCCTGAACATTTATGACATATTTTTAACAAGAGCCATTGATTCAGCAAAAATTAGCTTACCACAAGTCTGCCCCATAATCATAGTCCGGCAACAATGAAGTCGTAGGAACATCATCAACAAACAAATTCGTCGTCCATCCTCAACGGCGGGTCGGCATTTAAACTTCGCATTTGTCGCGTCGACCTGCTTACCTGGTTCTGGCGAGGCTGTCTGAATAAACCTCGCTGGTTGTGACAGAAGCCGTTGATGTGAAACAACATTTTTGAGCATCATCCACTTTTATTTTAATTCGCAATGACAAAAGAAAAAATGTTTTACAAACTTTTTTTCAAAAAAACGATACACAAGCCTGTTTTGTCAGATTTTGGCGACATAAGTTAAACATTACCATTACTGAACAACACTTCCCTACAAATTCAATAACTTTAAAGACCAGAAATAGAGAATTACAATGAAAATTCCCACAACTTTATTCCAAAATATACAGTTTTAAAATGTATTGCAGAAAAATAATTTTGTTTAAATGAAAGACAGATTCATTTTTTTTTTAATTGTAAGCAAATTGCTGTTTTGGAAGGTTGTAAGATGTACTTCGAAAATAATTACAAGAAAGTGGAATTTAATGAATTGAATATTCTGGAATTGGATAATGCAATTTATTGAAGAGAAAAGGTAAAGGAAATCATTTAATAATTAATTGCAAAATTGCTTGAAGATAGTATGGTAAACCATTATATCTTAAGACTATGCTTACTTGTCACTCAGAAAGCTGAATTAGAATTGATCAGGTCCGAAAACAAACACTGTGCAACTTCTCTATCTCTCTCTCTACTCGTCTGACATCCTTTTTCTTTATTCTCAGTCTCATCACATTCCATACAATATTCTCCTTCTCACTAACCACTCCTCACTCTCCCATTCATCTCCCAAACTCCATCTCTCTCCAACACCACTTCTCTTCATCTCTGCTCGCCTTTATCGCCCTATCGCTTTGTCCTCCCTGCTTACTGTCCTCACTGTCTAATCACCCTCTCTCTACCTTCTCTCTCCTCTCTCTCTTCATCGTCCAACCATTGACTCTCACCCCTCTCTCTCTCTAACTACACAGAGAGAATGATCATACACTATACATTTTGAGTACAAAAAATTTAAACCCAACAATTAGTTAATTCAAACCGCCCAAAAAATTAAAACCAGCAAGATATAGTCCATTTGGGAAAGAACATACAGATTTGCATGGAGAGTGAGTGTCGTTTTTCTTCTTCCGTTCGGCCTATGAAGAGAGGCATGTCGTAGCACCCAAAAAAAAAAAAGGGGGGGGGGGGGGGGGGGAGAGGGGGGAGAGGGGGAGAGGGAGGGAGAGGGAGAGGGAGAGGGAGAGAGGGAGGGGGAGGGGAGAGAGGGAGGGAGAGAGAGGAGAGAGAGAGAGAGAGAGAGAGAGTGTGTGTGTGTGTGTGTGTGTGTGTGTGTGTGTGTGTGTGTGTGTGTGTGTGTGTGTGTGTGTGTGTGGTGTGTGTGTGTGTGTGTGTGTGTGTGTGTGTGTGAGTGTGTAACACGAAATGAAGCTAGTAGATAAGATTCTCCTTCTCCTCTCTCTGGGAAAAACTGAAATGAAAGAAAATAATTAAGTCTTTTGTTTAATCTATGTTGTTTTCTTTGCACAAGCAACACATTGTCAGAGTGAGTGTGCCAGTTCACCACACATTAGAACACTAACAAACCCAGACACTTTGCTGCAAACGCCAAAACATTAAAA
>CM031606.1:91227561-91230061 GCA_018398815.1 Conus ventricosus | reverse complement strand
GATCTGCAGTGCGGGCCCTGCGTTCCGATCGGAACGAAGAGGACTAAGGCAAGTGAAGTCACGTCAGCACGCACTGACGTTGTCTGTGGGCTGTCAACGATGAGGTTTCCAGACTTGCAGGTGAGTTGCTTCCACAAGGAGAGGAAATTTTCTTTGCTATCTCTGAATGTGAAAAAAAGGTTGCAGTTGTTTTCGTCGATATGAAATAAACCTGGTGGGACTACAAACATAAACAGAAGGTGGATTGGGACGGGATCGCCTTTTGCTCCTGATTCGCTGATTCATTTTTCTCTCTCTCTCTCTCTCTTTTCTCTCTCTCTCTCTCTCTCTCTCTCTCTCTCTCTTCTCTCTCTCTCTCTCTCTCTCCCCCCTTCTTCTCTCTCTCACTCTGTGTGTGTGTGTGTGTGTGTGTGTGTGTGTGTGTGTGTGTATGTGTGTGTTTGTGTGTGTGTGCGCGTGCGTGCGTGTGTGTGTGTGTGTGTGTGTGTGTGTGTTGTGTGTGTGTGTGTGTGTGGGGTGTGTGTGCGTGTGTGTGTGCGTGCGTGCGTGCGTGCGTGGCGTGTGTTGTGTGTGTGTGTGTGTTTGTGTGTGTGTGTGCGTGCGTGCGTGCGTGGGTGCGTGCGTGCGTGCGCGCGCGCGCGTGCGTGCGTGCGTGCGTGTGCCTGCGTGCGTGTGTGTGTGTATGTGTGTGTGTGTGTGCGTGTGTGTGTGTGTGTGTGTGTGTGTGTGTGTTTTGTGTGTGTGTTTTGTGTGTGTGCGCCTCATCTCTTCTCTCCCCCCCCAAGTTGTGAAGGACATTTTTGACAGTGCGCCACTGTGACATTGTGGGGCAGGCTGTAAAGACGGAATTGCTATTGACATCGAATCGTGACAACAGTGGGGTTTCCCCTACCTTCTTTTTGAAAGAAGACGGGGGCCGGAATAGCTCAGTTGGTAGAGCGCCGGATCGTGATCCTGGGGGGTTGCGGGTTCGAATTTCGGTACAGGGGGATTTTCCCCTCGGAGTTAACATTGGTTCTGACTCCCTTCCGCACAGTCCTTCGAATGAGACCCTAAACCGGGTTCCGTGTATGAAACGCACGCACAACATCTTGCACACACGTCAATATCCATCACCAACTTTCGGAAAAGAAGGCCAGTTTGGACGTTGGAATGGATGGGCCGTTTACACATAGCATGCACCTTCCCGAAGTACGGCTGCCTTAATGGCGGGATAAAAAAACGGTCATTCAACAAAACTCCACTGCTGTCTATACAGGCAGTGTCCGCAGGAGTATCGGCCTGCGTACGCAGAAGAAAAAAAGAAGAAAAGAAAGAAGGACCCAAAGCTATGTCTTGTGTTCAGCTACGGAGTGCCCGTTTCTACTGGCAGGGCTGTTTATACGCATGGTCAGCAAAATCATGCAAAATTTTCACTTTGCTTTTTGAAACCTGTTTGTTGGCAGGGAAGCAAGTGTAGTACAGAGAGAGGGGAGAGAGAGAGAAAGAGAGGAGGAGAGGGAGAGAGAGAGAGAGAGAGGAGAGAGAGGAGGAGAGAGAAGAGAGAGAGGAAGGAAGAGGAGAGAGAGGATGAGAGAGAGATGAGAGAGACAGAGAGAAGGAGAGGAGAGGTGAGAGAGAGAGAGATGAGAGAGACAGAGAGATGAGAGAAAGAGAGAGAGAGAAGGAGGATAGAGATGAGAGAGAGATGAGAGAGAGAGAGAGAGAAGGAGAGGGGAGAGAGATGAGAGAGAGGGAGAGAGAGAGGGGGGAGAGGGAGAGAGAGGGAGAGAAGAGGGAGGGAGAGAGAGGGGGTGAGGGAGAGAGGGGGAGAGAGAAAGAGAGGGGAGAGAGAGTAGAGGGAGAGAGAGGGAGGGAAGGAGGGAGAGGAGGGAGAGAGAAAGAGAGAGAGGGAGAGAGAGAGGGGAGAGAGAGAGGGGGGGAGAGAGAGAGAGGAGAGAGAGAGAGAGAGAGAGAGATGGGGGAGAGGGGAGGGGGGGAGAGGAGGGGGCGAGGGACGAAAAGGGGAGGAGAGAGAGAGGAGAGAGAAGAGAGGAGAGAGGAGAGAGGAAGGAGGAAAGAGAGAGAATGGGGAGAGGGAGAGAGGGGGGAAGAGAGGAAGAGAGAGGGAGAGAGGGAGAGAGAGAGGAGGGAGGGAGGGGAGAGGAGAGAAGAGAGAAGGAGGGGAGAGAAGAGAGAGGGGAGTGAGGAGAGAGGAGAGGAGGGGAGGAGGAGAGAAGGAGAGAGAGAGGGAGAGGAGGGAGAAAGGGAGGAGAGGGAGAGAGAGGGGGGACAGGGAGAGAGAGAGGGGGAAGAGAGAGAGATAGGAGAGAGGAGAGGGAAGGGAGAGAGAGAGAGAGAGAGAGGGGAGAGAGAGAGAGAGAGAGATTTTACATTGCGCTGATGAATCGGATGCGGTGCAGCGTATTTTCAACACAGCAGCAAAATGACAATCATCTCCAAAAACAAAACGAAACAAAAAATCACCGAGCTACGAAAAGAGGAGAAACAAAATGGTGAT
>CM031606.1:91209630-91214630 GCA_018398815.1 Conus ventricosus | reverse complement strand
TCTTCTTCTTCTGGCGTACGCCGGCTGGATATTCCTGTCGGACACTCCCGTTTAGGAGTGAGTTTTTGGTGTGTAACCGTTGTTTTTTTTTAAAATTCCGCCATTAAGGCAGCCATACTTCAACTACGGGGAATGTTTTAATAGAACAATTTCTTCCGTCTTTCAATACATTCCCATGTCATTGAAAAAGCGGTATCTAACAACTTTTGTGACGTTTTTTAAGCCTACAATATCACCATCCTTTTTGCAAACATTTTCCCATCTGGTTTTGCAAACATGTTCCTGACAAATAAATAGCATTGTATGAAGACTATCATAGCATTAAAAGCTGAGAACACACATAGAGAGAGAGAGAGAGAGAAGAGAGAGAAGAGAGAGATGAGAGAAATAGAGACAGAGAGAGACCGACCAGAGACAGACAGAGAGACAGGACACAGAAAGACGAACAGAGACAGTTCCAGACATACGGACACAGAAACAAGAAACAGAGGACAGACAGATAGACAGAAAGACAGGCAGACAAACAGAGGCAAGAAAACACAGACACAAACAGAGACAGGCAGACACGGAGACTAAAGATACTGACTGAGGACAGAGGCTCACAATAGTCCCAGTGAGAAAAGAGGGGGACGACAGGAATTGAAACACGCATAATATTGATGACATTGTTGGAGCCCAGCCCTTGGCAAAATCCACCCCTCCTCACCGTCTAGAGCCATCAGTAGTCCATACAGCATGATCCTATCTAGGTCGACGTGGTCAATTATCAACCACATGGAGTTTAGGCTTGCTTCCATCCTTCCTTTTCTTTCCTTCCTTCCCTTCCTTTTCTTGCTTTCCTTCCTTCGCCTTCCTTACCTTCCTTTCTTTCTTCCTTCTTTTCTTTTCTTCCTACCCTTCCTTCCTCCTTTTCTTTCGTATCTTCCTTCTTTCTTTCTTCCTTCCTTTCTTTCTTCCTTCCTTTCTTTCTTTTCCTTTCTTCCTTCTTTTCTTCTTTCCTTCCTTTCTTTCCCTTTCCTTTCGCCCTTCCTTCCTTTCCTTTCTATCTTTTCTTTCTTCCTTCCTTTCGTTTCTTCCTTCCTATCTTTCTTCCTTTTTTTTCCTTCCTTTCCTTCCTTCCCTTTTCTTCGTCTTCCTGTTCTTTTCTTCGTCCTTCTCCATCCTTCCTGTCTTTTCTTTCGTCATCCATCCTTCCTTCTTCCTTCCTTTCTTTCTTCTTCGTCTTTCGCCCTTCCTTCCTTCCTTCCTGTTCCTTCCTCCCTCTTTCTTCCTGCCGTCCTTTCCTTCTTCCTCCTTCCTTCCTTCTTTTCTTTCGTCCCCTATCCTTCTTCCTTCCATCCTTCTCCTTTCTTTCTTCCTTACTTTTCTTTCTTCCTTCTTTTCTTTCGTTCCTTTCCCATCCTTCCGTCCTTCCTCCTTCCTTCTCTATCTTTCCTTCCTTCCTTTCTGTTCTTCCTTCTTATTCTTTCTTCCATTCTTTTCTTCTTCCTTCTTTTCGTTCTTCTTCTTTTCTTTCTTCCTCTTTCCTTCCTTCCTTCGTCCTTCCCTTTCTTTCTCTTCTTCCTTTCTTTTCTTCGTCCTTCTTTTCTTTCTTCCATCTTTTCTTTCGTCCCTCCCTTCCATCCTTCCTTCTTTCTTTCTTACTTCTTTACTTTCGTCCTTCCCTTCCTTCCTTCCTTTCTTTCTCTTTCCTTCTTTTCTTCGTCCTTCCTTCCGTCCTCTCCTTCCTTCTTCTTTCTTCCTTCTTTTCTTTCGTCCTTCCTTCCGTCCTTCCCTTCTTCCTTCCTTCCTTCCCTTTCTTTCTATCCCTTCTTTTCTTTCGTCCTCCCTTCCTCCTTCCTTTCCTTCCTTCCTTCCTTCCTTCCATCCTTCCTTTCTTTCTTCCTTCTTTCTTTCGTCCTCCTTCCTTCATTCCTTCCTTTCTTTCTTCCTTCTCTTCTTTTCGTCCTACCTTCCTTCATCCTTCTTTCTTCCTTCCTTACTCCTTCCTTCCCTTCCTTCTTTCCTGCCTCCTTCCTTCATTCCTTCCTTCCTTCCTTCCTTCCTTCTTTCCTTCCTTCCTTTCTTTTCGCACTTCCTTCCTTTTCATCCTTCCTTCCTTCCTTCCTTCCTTCCTTCCATTTTCATCCTTCCTTTCCTTCCTTCCTTCCTTTCATCCTTCCGTCCTTCCTTCCTTCCTTCCATCCTTCTTCCTTCCTTCCTCCTTCCTTCCTTCCTTTCATCCATCCTTCCTTCCTTCCTTCCTTCCTTCCTCCTTTCCCTTTTTCATTCCTTCCTTCCTTCCTTCCTTTCTTTCCTTCCTTCCTTCCTTTCAATCTCCTTCCTTCCTTCCTTCCTACCTTCTTGTCATCCTTCCTACCTTTCATCCTCCTTCTTTCCTTCCTTCCTTCCTTCCTTTCATTCCATCCTTCCTTCCTTCCTTCCTCTACCCATTCCTTCCATCCTTCCTTCATCCTTCCTTTCATCCTCCTTCCTTCCTTCCTTCCTTCCTTTCAGCCTTCCCTTCCTTCCTTCCTTCCTTCCTTCTTTCCTCCTTCCTTCCTTCATCCTTCCCTCCTTTCATCTCCATCCTTCCTCCTTTCTTCCTTCCTTCCTCCTTCATCCTTCCAGCCTTTCCTTCCTTTCCTTTCCTTTCAATCCTTCCTTCCATCCTTCCTTTCATCCTGCCTTCTTTCTTTCCTTCCTTCCTACCTTCCTCCTTCCTTTCATCCCTTCCTTCCATTCCTTCCTTCTCCTACCTTTCATCCTCTTCTTTCCTCCAGTCCTCTCCGTCTTTCCTTCCTTCCTTTCCTTCCTCCTTCCTTCTTTTTTTCCTTCTTTCCTTCCTTCCTTCCTTCCTTCCTTCCTTCCTTCCTTCATCCTTCCTTCCTGCGTATCATCCTTTCCTTCCTTCTTTCATCCTTGCTTCCTTCCTTCTTCCTTCCTTCCTTCCTTCCTCATCTCCTTTCTTCCTTCCTTTCTTCCTTCCTGTCCTTCCCTTTCAACCTTCCATCCTCCCTTCCTTTCCTTTCATCCTTCCTTCCTTCTCCTTCCTAACATGCTTCCATCTCCTTCCTTTCATCCTTCCTTCTTTCCTTCTTTCCTTCCTTCCTTCTTCCTTCCTTCCTTCTTTCCTTCCCTTCTTTCCTTCCATCCTTCCTCCTTCCTTCCTCCTTCCTTTCCTTCCTCCTTCCTTCCTTCCTTTCATTCGCATCCTTCCTTCCTTCCTTCCTTCCTTTTTTGATTTCAATCCTAACCTTCCTTCCTTCCTTCCTCCTCCCTTTCAATCCTCCTTTCCCTTTCATCCATCCTTCCTTCCTTCCTCCCTTCCTTCCATTCATTCCTTCCTTCCTTTCATCCTTCCTTCCTTTCCTCTTCCTTCCTTCCTTCCTTCCTTCCTTCCTTCCTTCTTTCATCTTCTCCTTTCCTTACTTCCTTCAATCCTTTAATCCTTCTTCCTTCATTCCTTCTTTCCTTCCTCCTTACCCTTCCCTTCTTTCCTTCTTTCCTTCCATCCAGCCATCCTTCCTTCCTTCCTTCTCCTTCCTTCCTTCTTTCCATTCCATCCATCCCTTCCTTCCTTCATCTTCCTTCCTTTCCATCCCTACCATCCTTTCATCTATCCTTCCTTTCATCTTTCCTTCCATCCCTCTTTCCTCCTTTTCATCCTTCCTTCTTTTCTTTTCCTTTCATCCTTCCTCTTCCTTCCTTCCTCCTTTCCTTCCCTTCCTTCCTACCTTCCTTCCTTCTTCCTTTCTTCCTTCTTTCCTCCTTCCTTCTTTCCTTCCTTTCATCCTTCCTTCCTTTCATCCTTCCCTTCCTTCCTCTTTCCTTCCTTCCTTCTGTTCCTTCCTTCCTTCCTTTCATCTTTCCTTCCGTCTTTCCTTCCTTCCTTCCTTCCTTCCTTTCCTTCTTTCCTTCCTTCCATTCATCCTTCCTCCTTCCTTCCTTCCTCCTTCTTCCTTCCTTCTTTCTTTCCCTTCCTTCCTTTCCTTCCTTCCTTCTTCCTTCCTCCTTCCGTTTTTCCTTTCCTTCTTCCTTCCTTCCTTTCATCATCCTTCCTTCCTTCCTTCACTTCCTTCTTTTCCTTCCTTCTTTCCTTTCCTTTCACCTTCCTCCATACTTCCTTCTTTTCCTTCCTATCCTTCCTCTTTTCCTTCTCCTCCTTCTTTCCTTCCTTCCTTCCTTCCTTTCTCCTTCCTTCTTTCCTTCCATCCTCCTTCCTTCGTCCTTCCTTCCTTTCCTTCCAACCCTTCTTTCCTCTTTCTTTCCTTCCTTCGTCCTTCCTTCTTCCTTCCTTCCTTCTTCTTCCTTCTTTTCCTTCCTTCCTTCCTTCTTTCCTTCCTTCCTTCTTTCCTTCCACTTTCATCCTTCCTTCTTATCCTTCCTCCTCCTTTCCTTTCCGTCCTTCCTTCCTTCCTTCTTTCCTTTCTATCTTCCTTCCTTTCATCCTTCATCCTTTCCTTTCATCTTCCTACTTTTCTTCCATCCTTCCTTCCCTTCCTTCTTTCCTTCTCTTCCCTTCCTTCTTTCCTTCCTTCTTTCCTTCCTTCCTCCTTCCATTCATCCTATCCTTCTTTCCTTCCTTGTTTTCCTTCATCCTTCCTTGTTTCCTTTCTTCCCCTTCCCTTTCATCCTTCCTTCTTTCCTTCCAACCTTCCTTCCTTCCTTCCTTCTTTTCTTCCTTCCTTCTTTCCTTCCTTCTTTCTTTCCTTCCTTTCATCCATCCATCCATCTTTCCCTTCCTTCCCTTCTTTCCTCCTTCCTTTTTTCCTTCCTTTTCATCCTTCCTTCCTTCCTCCTCCTTCGCTTCCTTCCTTCCTATCATCCTTCCTTCCTTCCTTCCTTCCTTCCTTCCTTCTTTCCTTCCTTCCTTTTCCTTCCTTTCCTTCATCCTTCTTCCGTCCTTCCTTCCTTCTTTTTCCGTCCTTCTTTCCTTTCCTTCTTCCTTCCTTCTTCCTTCCCTTCCTTTCAACCTTCCTTCCTTCCTTCCTCCTTTCCTTCTTCCTTCCTACCTTCTT
>CM031606.1:91194630-91202130 GCA_018398815.1 Conus ventricosus | reverse complement strand
CTCTCTCAGCACCCCTCCCGCATCATTTCTCCGACCCCCCCACCCCCCATCCTTCCCTCCCCATCTGTCAACCTCGGGTGATGTCAGTGGAGGAAGGACTAGCGCACAGCCCAAACACACTCACAGCTTGCTTACGATCTCATCTATATCATGCATTCGTCACATCAAACCACTAGTAAAGTCTATAACTTTACTACACATGTTCATAGAACGAAACATCAATGCATATGGAATCAAACAAAATAAAGCATTCTCTCTTTCCTGAACTTCACAAAATCATTTATCTAAAACATCATTAACTAACCCGGTATAAACAGATTTCTACTTTTACCTGGCCAGGTGATCTTAACTATTCACGAATCACTGTCTTTTCTTTTCTTTTCTTTTTCTTTTCACTGTCACTTTCACAAGCACGACACAACTGCTGGCACTGGTTTTGGTCTGATGGCACCGGTCAGGCTGGACTGCTGGCACTGGTCAGGTTGGACTGCCGATGAAAGTGGCGCTGGCCAAGTATGAGGTCGAACCCCAGTGAAGATAGAACAGTGACTATCAACATCGATCTGTTCTCCTTTCTTCTTCCTGCATTAACGCATTGCACTCTCTCTCTCTCTCTCCTAGTCTGCTCTTATCAAATGGACATGGTTGCTTTTCTTTTCTTTTTCTTTTCTTTCTTTCCTCTTCATTAGTTAGCAACTCTCTCTCTCTCCACATCTCTCCTCAGTCCTTCCCTGCAGACTATCTCATGCTAATCTCTCAACTTGGTTCTCTTCTCTCCTCCCCTCATCTCTCTGCTTTTCTCTCCTCAAGAGATTACACTCAGACCTCTCTCTCTCTGTCTCTCTGTTCGTTCTCCTCCCGTTCTCTCGTTCTCTCACTCTCACATCCTTCTTCTCCCGTTTCCGATCTGTCAAAAAGGGCGAGTACCATTGGTCAGTATTTTTACTGCCTCGTACTCGAAGTTATCTCCCTCTAATTCCATTGGATGTTCAAATCATGCCAGTCATGCCTACACGCCTTACTCTCTGTGGTGGTCAATTGGTCATTTAATTGATTAGCTAGATTTCACCCCCACCACGCACTACCTTCCCCTCTCCCTTTCCTGCTTTAACCTGCGACGTCCGACTAACAATGGCGCTGGTTCCACAAATTGGCTAGATGAGCCTGAGCCAGGCGCTACGACTCGTCTCGCTAGACATCGAGGCGTCGGTAAAAGCTGCTTAGTCCGTCTGGCCGGACAGACCGTCTCTGTGGAGCCTCTCCCCTATGCTTAATTGGCTGATCCGAACCATGGGCCCGTCTACGTGGCGCCCAGAATATTTGAGTTAGAGCTTATGTCCAAACAACCTGGACCACGACTTGTTGTTCTATTTTTGACCGTGACAATTTCCCCCTTGCAAAAGACTATGCACCGCATCGTCTCAAAACCACGGTACAAAAAAACAACAACCGAATTTTCTGACACACAGCTACACGTGCAAGTTTTAAAAAAAATACTTTACAACCAACGGTTTATAAATTATAAAATATATCATTAGTGAATACCACTCCAATGAGTTATCATTGACGTGCGCTCTTGCGTTATTTCGACCCATTTTATAACGACCTCTGTGCGCACTTATGCAATTCCCCTACCTGCGGACTTGCCATCTCTCCTTTGCACAATTCTTATGCAAAGCACAATATAATATGATCACGATCCATGACACTTCACTGAGGAATCTCAATCCTCACTTATTGCAAATAATGCATCACTACACGAGCGACTGTATGCTCCAAGCATAACTACATTCACATGAACAAGTCTCACAAAGAAAAATGAACAAGTCTCACACAAAAAAAAATATGAACCATAGCCAACTGGGAATGAACCCAATCCAATCAACATAACTGTCATCAACACATATTATCAACAAAGCACCCCGATATGACTGACTTCCTCTGAGTTGCAGCTTGCTAGACTACACGCTTAAATAGTCAGCTCCGACATTCTGTCGACCGGGAATGTACTGCACTCGGTACCTGTAGGGCTGCAGTGCCATTGCCCAACGCAGAACCCTGCTGTTTTCAGCTGTGCGTCCTGCAGAATTTGAGTGGTTGGTGATCTGTCTCTATCACGAACTCTTTCCCATACAAGTATTTGTGGGACTTCTGCACGCCCACACGACAGCTAAACACTCCTTCTCTACAGTTGCGTACCCTTCTTCACACTTTGTCAACTTCCTGCAAGCATACCTCACAGGAAACTCGACCTCTTCATGCTCCTGCAACAATACTGCACCTATCCCACCGCCTGATGCATCTGTCCGCAACAAAAATGGTTTGGACATATCTGGTAGCTTCAAGATGGGACGGGAACCTAGTCTTTCCAACACCGTCGCGTGCTTGCTCTGCAGCGTCTGACCACTCGACCACTGCCGGTTTCCCTGCTTTGACCAAATCGCTGAGAGACTCGTGATTGCTGCGAAATTTGGAACAAACTCCTATAGAACCCAATAAAACCTAGCAGACTCCTGACTTCTGTTTTGGTCTTTGGTCTCTCTGAATTCATCATCTTCTCCACCTTTCCCCTTTCTGGCTGCTTTGTGTCGCTTCCGACAACAAAACCTAGGAACTCCAGGCTTGGAAAACCAACCTGGCACTTTGTTGGTCTGGCTGTGAGATTGGTTGTCTCAGCCTCTCTGAACTGCTCCTAGCTGCCTCATATGCTCCTCCCATGTCTCGGATGCTATCAGAATGTCATCCATGAAATTCACAACGCCTTCCAATCCCGTCAAACTTCCTCATCATCCGAGAGAAGACTGCAGGTGCGTTGACCATCCCAAAAGGAAGTACTCGCCACTGGTATAGGCCCCATAGGATGGAGAATGCTGTGACTTCCTTTGAGTCCTCACTCAAGGCTATTTGCCAGTAACCCTTGCTCAGATCTATCCTGGTGAAATACTGGCTCTTGCTTGTGGCGATCTGAGCGAACAGGTCTTCCATGTTCGGTATGACCTCTGCATCGACCTTGGCGGACACTGTTCAGACGTCTATAGTCAACACAGAATCGATGCTCACCTGACTTTTTCCTCACTAAGACGACGGGTGCACTATACGATGATTTGGACGGTTCAATCACCCCCAAGGTCCAACATCTTTTCTACCTCCTCCTCGATCACTTGCTTGTGGCATATGGGATCGGGTAGGCTTTCACATGTACGGGTTTTGCGATGTTAACTCCACCGTACAGTCTCTAGAGTTGTCCTGCCTGGTTTATCAGTCAGGGACGCCCTATAACTGTTTCTAGGAGCCCCCTACTTCCTCCTGTCTCCTACTGTCTAGCCCTTCATACAGTGACACATCCCTGTATGACTCTTCTCCTGGAAACTCAGGCAACAAAATCTCCCCTTCTTCTGCTGGGTCTCCTTCACCTCCATCAATGATTGCTGCTGCGCCTATGTGCTGAGTCTCACGCTGAATATATTTGCGGAGCAAATTTGCATGGAAAAGTTTTGATTTCCCATTCACATCGATTCGGTAGTCCTGATCTACCTTTTCAATGATGGTGAATGGTCCCTTCCAATGCATCAGCAGCTTGTTGTGATCCGTGGGAAGCAGTAACAGACTTGATCTCCCACCTTGAGGAATTGCTTCCTCACCTTCCTGTCATACTGCTTCTCTGACGACACTAGCCTCCTGCAAACTCTCCCTTGCGACCTTACATGTCTCCTCGAGCCTATTGCGTAGGTCCACCACATACTGATAAGTGGTTTTGACCTCTTCCGACTCCTGTTCTCCGGACCACAGCTCTTTGAGAATGCACACATGGTCCCCGAACTGTCCGCCATACAGCAGCTCAAATGGCGAAAAGCCTGTGCTTTCCTGAGGGGCTTCCCTGTAGGCAAACAGTGCCGCTGGAATGTAGCGGTCCCAATCTGCTGGCCTTTCCTCACAGAGCTTCTTTAAGATGCCCTTCAGCACAACCGTTGAATCTTTCCACCAAGCCATTGCATTGTGGATGGTATGGGGTAGTGAGCAGCTGTGTGATCCCTAGCAGCCTGTTGACCTCCCTCATCACGCCTGAGGTGAACTGTGACCCCTGTCACTGAGAATTTGTGCTGGCACACCCACGCGAGAAAAGATGTCTACCAGACCTTCAGCGACCTGTTGCGTATCTACGCCTTTCAATGCAACTGCTTCTGGGTATCTGGTCGCGTAGTCCACGAGCGTCAACACATACCTGTGCCCACCTTTGGAACAGGGCGCGATTGGGCCAATCAGATCAACAGCCACCCTCCTGAATGGTGTGTCAATTAAAGGAGGCTGTTTAAGAGGCGCCTTCCTCTTCACCCCTTGTGGCTGACCTTTGACACACGTCACATGACATGCAGAAACGCTTGATGTCTGCCATTGCTCCTGGCCAATGAAAGTCATCAAAGATTCGGTCAGCTGTTTTGCTGGTGCCGAGATGACCCCCATGAGCGACTCGTGACCCACTGACATGACAGTGTCACGATAACCTGCTGGTACCTCTAACTGAGTGGTCACCTTACCTGTCTTCCCCTTGGTGAACACTCGGTACAACAGCCCGCCTTTCACAAGAAATTCTGTCTCACCTCCTCTAACCTCCTGTTTCTCTCCACCTCTGCCACTCCCAAGACTTCACGAGCGAAGGGTCTTGTTCCTGCGCTGCCCTAAACTCATCAGGCGACACATCTATGCCTGACTTCCTTGCTGGAACGACTAACGTTTATCAACCTTTCCCTCCTTCTTGCTCCGTGTTTGAACTGCTGCCCCTGTAGCAGTCAACAACTCAGGACCCCTGGATCCCTTGCACCCGGAATATTTCCGATGATCAAATCATGAAGGGGTTTCTCCATCACCAACGCAGACAACTCGCCTGAGAAGTAAGGGGTACGTACTTCTATCTTAGCAACTGGAAACTCCCTCACAGTGCCATCGATAGAGTACAGGTCTGGATTTGCCCTGTCAAATCCCCTTTCTCGACCAGCGTTGTTCGTACTACACCGCATGAACAACCAGTGTCTCGTAACACTTTCACCCTCTGCTGGCCAATCCACCCTTCTTCCACTGTAACGAACCACTCAGCCTAGTGCCCTCCATCCCTGACACTGACTGCTGTCCAGTGCTAGCCATAGGCTGCACTCCACCCTCTTCAGACTGAATCCCTTTTGGTTCCACTGCAGGTCGTTCCCTTGACGACCCTTATCCACCTCTTGCAAGGCTGCTGCCTTCTGGAACCTCATGCGACAATCCCTCGCCACAGTCCCTTCTTGTGACAAATGAAACACCTAATGTCCCTTTTCCCTTCCTTCTGCCCCACCACTGGGTTTTCAGACTTTGCAGGAAACTCTCCTAGTCTCCTTGCACTCTTCTCACACTGTGCCTAGCACCTGTTTCTCCTGCACCTTAGTGCCCAAACGTGCCTCTCTATACACCTCTGCGAACTTCAACAACTCTCCTGCTGTCTCTGGCTGTCTCTCTTTCAAATGTATGGTTAACTCAGGGCCGCAACCTGACAAAATCTGTTCCTTCATAACTAGCTCTTTCAATTCAGCGAACTCCTTTTTCGTCCCACTCAACTCTAACCACTTCTCAAAATAGTGATCTAAACGTGCACCAAACTGAGTGTACGTCTCACCTGCTTGTAATTTAGCTGAACGAAATTTCTCCTGAACCCCTCCTCTGTGAGGTCAAATCCTTTCATCAACGATTCCTTCACAGCGCCGAAATCAGACTGTTGTTCCGCTGGTAACGCAGTAAAAATTTGTAATGCCTTACCCGTCAATAGCGCTGACAAAATGACTGCCCACTCTTCTGAAGGCCACCCTGACTGTCGCAAACGTTTCGAAACGACTGATGTATGCATCAATCGAATCGGTTCCTTCAGAGAATTTTGGCAACTTGGGTCGGGGGGCATAGCTGCGCACAGAGTCACTGGAGACTGAACTCCCATCCTCGGTGGTCTCCCTTTGTATTCTCACTTTCTCTAACTCTAATTGAACCTTTAGTCTTTCTGTTTCCTGCGTTTCCTAGCTTTAATCCTTTCTGTTTCCTGCTTCATTCTTTCTGTCTCCTCGCTTCCCTTAGTCTTTCTGTTCCTGCTTCATTCTTTCTGTTTCCTGCGTTTCCCTAGCCTGATTATCATTAGCCTGAATCCTTAATCTTTCTGTTTCCTGCGCCTCTACTGCGATACGGCGTCTTTCCGCACGTTCATCTCTTTCCATCTTTGCTGGTTTTCAACGAATGCTCGCAACTCATCTCCTGAGTAACCTAGATCACGAGCGACGCTCACAAGTTGTTCAATAGGGGTGTTTTCTTCCGCCATTATATCTTCCTCTTTTTTTTTTTTTGGAACAAGACTGTTACTACTACGACAGCCAAACTGGTGGTTACCGACACGAGTGACGTAAATAGCACAATCCTATGAATGATAATATTAGCTTGGGACAACGTAAGTTAGTTTTTATAAGACGCCCAGCGCTGACCCAACGTGAGAGCGAATTATAGGTAATCTGTGCGAAATAAGTACTCTGGGCTGAAATGCCAAGCCTAGTATTAACTATCTTGGAAGCAATGCCAAGCCTAGTATTTAACTATCTTGGAACATACAGTAAAGACAACCCCTTGTCTTAGGATTACAATACTGAATCCCACCCAGCTTCCTCTCTGAGAAGTTGAACAATTATAATAAATGGGCCAGAATATCCTGGCAGGCTCGCCAATAAATTGTCAACCTCGGCTGATGTCAGTGGAGGAAGGACTAGCGCACAGCCCAAACACACTCACAGCTTGCTTACGATCTCATTCATATATCATGCATTCGTCACATCAAACCACTAGTAAAGTCTATAACTTTACTACACATGTTCATAGAACGAAACATCAATGCATATGGAATCAAACAAAATAAAACATTCTCTCTTTCCTGAACTTCACAAAATCATTTATCTAAAACATCATAAACTAACCCGGTATAAACAGATTTCTACTTTACCTGGCCAGGTGATCTTAACTATTCACGAATCACTGTCTTTTCTTTTCTTTCTTTTTCTTTTCACTGTCACTTTCACAAGCACGACACAACTGCTGGCACTGGTTTTGGTCTGATGGCACCGGTCAGCTGGACTGCTGGCACTGGTCAGGTGGACTGCCGATGAAAGTGGCGCTGGCCAAGTATGAGGTCGAACCCCAGTGAAGATAGAACCAGTGACTATCAACATCGATCTGTTCTCCTTTCTTTCTTCCTGCATTAACGCATTGCACTCTCTCTCTCTCTCTCCTAGTCTGCTCTTATCAAATGGACATGGTTGCTTTTTCTTTTCTTTTTTTCTTTTCTTTCTTTTCCTCTTCATTAGTTAGCAACTCTCTCTCTCTCTTGACATCTCTCCTCAGTCCTTCCTCTGCAGACTATCTCATGCTAATCTCTCAACTTGGTTTCTCTTCTCTCCTCCCCTCATCTCTCTGCTTTTCTCTCTCCAGAGATTACACTCAGAC
>CM031606.1:91178932-91185327 GCA_018398815.1 Conus ventricosus | reverse complement strand
CATGTTCATCCTTGCCGGGAGTCTTTGGGATGGTTGCCCCACAATGGCACACAATATTTTATAAAAATTTCTCAGTTTTTTGCCCATGCCTCACACTTAAAACCCTGGACTAAGCATGAGCCAGCACCCTTTTTTCTTGTTAGAGAGAGAGAGAGAGAGAGAGAGGAGAGAGCGAGAAGGGAGATGAGAGGAGAAGAGAGGGGAAGGGGAGAGGGGAGGGGAGAGGGGAAGGAGGGAGAGAAAAGGAGAATGGAGGGGGGAGAGGCAGACAGATAGATAAACAGACAGACAGACAGACAGACAGACAGACAGATAAGCAGATTAAAAAACAGCCAGCCCAATACAGACTCGCATATGAAAGGAAACGACTGATTTGAGAAAATGTATAACTTGATCTGCTGATGCACATAATGTCACTTTCATAGACCAAAAGTATGTCCTCATAGAAACGTTTTGCTATAATTCTTTTTTTTTCCAGCCAGCCCTTCTGGAGAGTGAGTGAGAGAGAGAGAGAGAGGGGAGAGAGGGAGAGAGGGAGAGAGAGGAGGAGAAAAGAGAGAGAGGAGAGAGAGTGTTTTATATCACGAGGGTCGTGGGTTAAGAATCAATAATCCCGTTTTATGCGCAGGCTCCGGGAAAAATTGGACACACAAACAAATACATAGATAAACGCACGGGGAAAAGAAAGAAAGGGAAAGGGAAAAGAAAAAAAAGAACGAAAGAAAGAACGAAAAAAAAGAAAGAAAGAAAGAAAGGGAAAGAAAAGGAAGGAAGGAAAGAAGGAAGGAAGGAAGGAAGAAAGAAAGAAAGAAAGAAAGAACGAAAGAAAAAAAATTTTTTTATTTGTGTTCATTTTTCTGATTTATATTTTCTGAGTTTGGAATAAAAGTATTTATAAAAAAAAAAATTTAAAAAAGAAAAAAAAAGAAAAAAAAAAGAAAAAGAGAGAAAGAAGAAAGACATGAAGTAAAGAAAAAGGGAAAGAAAAGAGAAGAGAAACCGAAAACGAAAATAAAAAAAGCCAGCTAAGCAAAAGCAATTCATTAATCAATACATGAAATGCGACAACCGCTCAGAGCTACAACCCCCTGTGCATACCAAAACCTCAATCTATTTATTGCCCCCTCCCCCACCCACCCCACCCCCACCCCCTCCCTCTCCAAATCCGCCTCTTACCCCAAATTTCCCCATTCCCAAAACCAATCACAAAAGAGGGGAGAAAAAAAATAACTATAAATTTCCTCACTGCTAATATGCCACAAAAGCACATATTTATCAGCCAGAAGGAGCTATCCCGAAATACTGAAAAAGAAAAAAAGAAAAAGAAAAAAAAAAAAAACAAAGGAAAAAACACATCCACGGGAACAACGATTCATCATAAATGAAAGCAAAATATCCCCGTGGCTTAAACGAGAGCGAGCGAGCGGGGAGAGAGAGAGAGAGAGGAGAGAAGAGAGAGAGAGGGGAGAGAGAGGAATGGGGAGAGGGGAGAGAGAGAGAGATGGACAGGCGATAGAGAGAGAGAGGGGGGGATGGGGGGAAAAAAAGAAAGAGGAGGGGAGAGAGAGAGAGAGAGGAGGAGAGAGAGAGAGAGAGAGAGGAAGAGAGAAGGAGAGAGAGAGAGAGAGAGAAAGGGGAGGGAGAAGAGGAGAGAAGAGAGGAGAGAGAGGGAGAGGACTGACGGGCAGAGAAAGAGACCAACAGACAGACGACACACTGACTGACAGTCAGACAGACGGACAGACAGACTGGCAGTTAGGCAAAAAAGCATACAGTCTGGTATCATGAATTGGGAAAAGGGAAAAGTTGGCTAAAATCTGCAGCTGAATTTGATGATGAACACAATGTCACTTTCATCGACCTAAAAAATCTACCTCGCCACAGAAACGCTTCGGTTCTATCTGCTTTTTTTTTCCCTCCTCGCCATTAACCCCCTTCACCCCTACCCCCCCCCCCCCCCCCCCCCCCCCCCCCCCCTTAGAAAGTCTTCTTCAGCCAATATACACAAGTATTAAGACGAAAATGAACAGGGCTATCTACTTATCTTTAATCACTTCAGCGCAAGAAAAAGATATAGGCGTTGGATTCAACGCCTATCTTGCGCGAGTGATTGTTGAAGATAAATCGATTCGTTGTATTCCTTTTGTGTCTTTCGAGGTGATCAAAAACAGGACGTTGCAGCTTCAAGGGGGAAAAAAAGGATACCAGAACAATTAGTATGCTACTTTGGAAATATAGAAAATGAAAATCTAAACAGTGGGATAATACAACCAATAGGAACCTGTAAAAAGACTACCGACCACACAGGATATCACAGGGGGATGACGAAGCGTTGAGGACAAAAAGGCACTTCGGCCCGCGTTATTAAGAGTAGGACAGCCGACGAAGAGAGTCGATAGTCATTCGTACTGTCTGGATTCTGAAGGTACGTTAACCTCCGGTGATGAAATGATGCCCTGGATGTCTGTACCTTTGTCCAGGACAGCCGACCTGCAGGATGAGCGATGGGTTTCTTATATTTGTAATGGTTCCCACACTATTGGGACGGTGTTCTGAGGGAAAAACCCCCCAACAACAACACAAACAACAGCAACAAAAAACCCGTGAGACAGTATCTGTATGGTAATTATACAGCCCTGGGGCGTATTCTGCCCAATCATTAATAACGTACAATAAAGTGACAAGTATTAGTTTGATACAACTCTCTCATGCGTTGCCAAACGTTCATCCCATCAGTCAGTCAGTCAGTCAGTCAGTCATTCCCCTGACCGCTGGGGTCGTTGGGAGGACGTGATGAGGCAGCCGCCGTTTCTCTCCAGGCTCTTCTGTTGGTGGCTGTCGTGAGGAGATCTGGCATGGTCATTTTGGTCCAGTCCTTTATATTTTCGGACCAGCTCTTTCTCTGCCGTCCTCGTCTGCGCCCTCCTTCAACGGTACCTTGAAGGATGGTTTCGGAGAGGGTGTTGTGACGAATGACGTGGCCAAACCATGCCATCTTCCGTCGTTTGACGGTTGCCGGAAGTGGTTCGTGGGGCCCAGTGCGATTGCACTAAGCGTGGTTCGTGCCGTTCTCGAAAACAGCAACTTGCAACGTACACTGACACCTTTCTTCTCTCCCTTGACACGTTCGTCGCTTTCTCATCTTTCGCGCCCTTTCAGAGGCGTGAGCCCCACGCTGGTCTCCCCTGGTCCCCCAACGCCACAGTTAGTTTCGTTTTGTCTCAGCCTTAACACTAGGATTCAATGGCAGCGGTCGGTATGACGTCGTTCTTAGGACAAAGACATTGCACCGTTGCTAAGTCGGCTAGATACTGTTCAGCCGTGTCTGCTTTGGTCCAAACACGTATCATTTAGTACGCCTCCTGCTGGCGTCTACGATGGGTGCCTCGTCCGTCCGCCAGCTCAAGAGAGGATACTCGCCTAGACGGAGTGGACTCAGCGCAAAATGTAACAACAGACCAAAGTGTCACACTGATACATTTCAATCGGAGAAAAATTGTAACAATGGTAACTTTGTTTAATTTTGCATACACGATTAACGCGAAATGCAGAAATGAGTTAACAATTTGTGCAAGTGGTGCTCGCAACTGTAAGAAAAACGTTACATCTTGCGCTGCGACACCGTTTTAAAGAGGATATTAGAAGCTCCACTGCCCGCAATTAAAAACCAACAACAAAAGAACAGACAAACGAACAACACACACACACACGCGCGCGCGCGCGCGCGCGCACGCACGCACGCACGCACACTCACACACACATGCACGTACACACACGCTCGCACACACACTCATAAAATACGCGCGCACACGCACGTACACCCCCCCCCCCCCCTACACACACACACACACACGCGCGCGCGCGCGCGCGCGCGCGCACGCTCACACACACACACACACACACACACACACACACACACACACACACACGTGCGCGAGAGCGCGCTCTTTCTCTCACACACCCATACAGAGACAGACAGACAGACAGACAGAGACAGAGGGAGACAGAGAGAGAGAGAGAGAGAGAGAGAGAGAGAGAGAGAGAGAGAGAGAGAGAGAGAGAGAGAGAGAGAGAGACGTGGAATCCAATTTCAGTTTCGGTTCTGTTGATGTCCAGCCATGCAAAGGGGCCTTACAGAGCTGTCGTAAAGTTACACACACACACACACACACACACACACACACACACACACACACACACACACACACGCACGCACGCACGCACGCGCGCACGCACGCACGCACGCACGCACGCACGCACGCACGCACGCACGCACGCACGCACACACACACACACACACACACACACACAGACAAACACAGACACACGCGCGCGCAGAGAGAGAGAGAGAGAGAGAGAGAGAGAGAGAGAGAGAGGCCGACGCGCACACAGGCGCTCATTTAGTTACCATTCGTAGCGTGGTCTTCTTGACATTGAAATCTTGAACGCGAATAACACTAAGCTAGGCTCAGCTTACCAGCCAAACCACGTCTTTTTAGATAAGACTTTTGAGCGTAAAAACCATTAACAATGCCAATACAACGAAAACTCCAAACACAAAACCCGGTTAGCAAAAAATGACACCTCAGCGTCGACAGATCATGTCCACTCGCAGTCGTCGAGGTCTCCTCACGAACTCGTTAGATCACACGAAAATACTACGTCACAATTCGTAACAAGAAGAAAACGTGTCAATCTAACACACACACAAAACACACACACACACACACACACACACACACACACACACACACACACACACACATCTAGATTAACCAAAATCATCCGTTTCCTAGTTCATCCTCGACATGTGCTCGTACTTAATTAAGTTGTTAGTGTACTTAATGACGTCGTTGTTACTGTACTTAATTAAGTCGTTGTTACTGTACTTAATGACGTCGTTGTTACTGTACTTCATTAAGTCGTTGTTAGTGTACTTAATGACGTCGTTGTTACTGTACTTAATTAAGTTGCTAGTGTACTTAATGACGTCGTTGTTAGTGTACTTAATGACGTCGTTGTTACTGTACTTAATGACGTCGTTGTTACTGTACATAATTAAGTCGTTGTTACTGCACTTAATTTAGTCGTTGTTAGTGTACTTAATTTAGTCGTTGTTAGTGTACTTAATGACGTCGTTGTTACTGTACTTAATGACGTCGTTGTTACTGTACTTAATGACGTCGTTGTTACTGTACTTAATGACGTCGTTGTTAGTGTACTTAATGACGTCATTGTTAGTGTACTTAATTTAGTCGTTGTTATTGTACTTAATGACGTCGTTGTTAGTGTTCTTAATGACGTCGTTGTTACTGTACTTAATGACGTCGTTGTTACTGTACTTAATTAGGTCGTTGTTACTGTGCTTAATGACGTCGTTGTTACTGTACTTAATGACCTCGTTGATAGTGTACTTAATGACGTCGTTGTTAGTGTACTGAATGACCTCGTTTTTAGTGTACTTAATGACGTCGTTGTTAGTGTACTTAATGACGTCGTTGTTAGTGTTCTTAATGACGTCGTTGTTACTGTACTTAATGACGTCGTTGTTACTGTACTTAATGACGTCGTTGTTACTGTACATAATGGCGTCGTTGTTAGTGTACTTAATTAAATCGTTGTTACTGTACTTAATGACGTCGTTGTTGCTGTACTTAATTAAGTCGTTGTTAGTGTACTTAATGACGTCGTTGTTGCTGTACTTAATTAAGTCGTTGTTAGTGTACTTAATTAAGTCGTTGTTTCTGTACTTAATGACGTCGTTGTTACTGTACTTAATTAAGTCGTTGTTACTGTGGATGGTTCTGTTTAACGTCCTCCAGCCTGTGCAAACAGGACATATTGGGACATGTGTTTTTACTTTAGATATAAGTAGTCATTTGGGCCGCATAGCGGTCGTCTGAAGATAGTTCAGCTGCGGTTGTTTCCAAGGCCATCGTCAGGGCCACCGGGCGGCCGTCTTCATGCTGAGTGGCGACGGTCCTGTGCCGCGTGAGGCCGACTCGGGAGATGTACGAGGCACAAGTCGCCGAGCCGCTGCACGTAGGTCATGCCCACTCTGCGCCCAATGAGGTACAATTTCCACCCTCCCCCCCCAAAGGGAGAGCCCTGCTAGGATGGGCAGGCCACTGGGTAGTTCGCAGAGTGGCAGCGCCTCGTCGCCAAGTGTCACGCCGCCTCGAGAGCCGTCCCCCGGCGACACAGGCTAGTCCCGTCGTCACTCGTGGTGCGAGGAAGGAAATCTGTGCCGCCCTACACCCATCTGCCACCTGGGTGCCTTCTGCTGGTCTCTGCCACCGACCAGCAGGAATGCCGGATGCCACCAACCGGGCGGCCGTCTTCATGCTGAGTGGCGACGGTCCTGTGCCGCGTGAGGCCGACTCAGGAGACGTACG
>CM031606.1:91167149-91170432 GCA_018398815.1 Conus ventricosus | reverse complement strand
GAATGTTTAAAACGATTTGAATTGCAAGTTTAAAAACACTTAAAGACTATTTTACTTTAAAACTATCTGCTTGAATAAAACACAATTTTAATAACACCCCCAATATGCATAAACACCATAAAATTATGAAAGCTTTCAGTTTGTACAGTATTTAATTAATCCAAAAAGTGTAAAGTTGGAAATATGCCTGTGTGGTTGTGCTTGTTTGTGCGGTTTGGAAAGTCTTAATTTGGCCCTCTTCTCTGCCCTCTAGTGACTCTTCCAATTTTCGTGTTTCGTCTGGGTCACTGGCGCGGCTATAAACGCCCGCAAACCACAATGTGATGTCTGGATCACTGGCGCGGCTATAAACGCCCGCAAACCACATGTGTTGTGTTTGTCTGGGTCACTGGCGTGGCTATAAACGCCCGCAAACCACATGTGTTGTGTTTGTGTGTCCTAGGAAGAGTCACTGAAAAGGGGTGAGAGAATTGTCCCAAATTAGACAAAATGAAAGCAGGCAACCAAGTATAAGAAATAACCACTATTAGAGGCAATTCCCAAAACTCTTCACATCTGGCCACATTATCTGTGATCCTCTGGATCTGGCTTGGGCCCTAGGGCGCCATAGGGTCTCAAGTTAGACCCATGGGTGATCAGTAATGTGGCCAGATGCGAAGAGTTTTGCACTTAATGATTTTATGTCCCTGGAGAGAATGTAAATATCTTTGTTCAAGATCACCAAATCCTATTCTGCACGGAAACCCCCGTTTCAATGTGCTAATTACGTCGATTTTTAGAGGTTTTGGGTGTTAATTTTGTTTAGAAACAGGTGTTAAATTTGACCAAAACTGATATGTGATGGACGTGATTAGTATGTGAAAAAGGGGGTTTTCGGGCAAAATAAGATGGGTGAGCTTGAACGAAGATATTTACATTCTCTCGGTGATCTACATCACCCGGGCCTATACTTTTCCCCTGAAATAAGATGGGTGAGCTTGAACGAAGATATTTACATTCTCTCGGTGATCTACATCACCCGGGCCTATACTTTTCCCCCCACCCCCCAGGTCTATTTTTCTCCCCAGGTCTATTTCTCCAAGTGTCATATGAACCCAGGCCTATAGTCCCTCTGGGTTTGTGTTTCTCTGGATTAATTGTTCCCCCCGATGGCTTACGGTTCCCATGGGGTCATGCTGTTTCGTGGGTTTCTGTTCAGTGAGGTATACGTTCAACCTACTTCTATGTCCCCCTCCCCCCCCCCCCCTCCCCACCCCACCCCCCACCCCGCCATAAGCAGGTTTAAGTTTAGTAGGATCTAGACTCCCACCCCCTCCTTCCATCCCTTGCTTTTTCGGTTCATGTTCTCCAGATCTAATATCTTCAGACGTCTTGAATCACCTTAGCAATATACCCCCCCCCCCCCACTCCCTCCCTCCCTTCTCTGCGATTATATAAGCCTATTTTCCCGTTGAACTCTTATGTTCTCCGTAGTCTCTTATTTTTCTATGTCCTGTCTTCCGTCGCTGTTCAACAAAAAACGTGACTCCAAGTGGACCAGCTGACGCAGATCGAAGTAAAAGACCCTGTGACCCAGAATCGGAAACCACGGCTCCTCATCAGCGTTAAAGGTCGACGAGAGACACAGATGGGTTTTGGTCGGGTAATCCAGAATGGATGATAGTACGACAGATTGAAACGAACGGTGAATTGACCTCCAATGGGGCATAGTGACACAGCTTCTTTGTTGAAGGTCAAGTGACGTAGACTGGGTCATAATGTGCCAGAGCGATGACGTGTATTGTTTGATGGCTTGGTGACTCGGAATGGATTACAGTGACGAAGACCTAGATGACAGGTCAAATGACCCAGACGAATATGATGTGGCCTTGACTGAAGCCAAAATTTGTGGAATGACACATATACATTTTCAGTGGGCCCATGTACAGGTTTTTTGGGTTTTGTTTCTAGGGTGTCCCAGTCGTGGTCCTAATGACCCGAAGTGAAATTTAGCTTCACGAGACTCGTATCTGGATCAGATGATGTTAAAGGTCAGGAGGTCAAGAATGTGTCATGGGGACCAAGAGTAATGTTAAGCTGCTGACACGCGAGCCTTTTCGTCCGTACAGCTGAGACGAAACGTTTGAACCTGTGCGGTCCGACCAGTCAGTGTCGAACGGACGGAGTGCTTCACGATAGTTTTAAAACCTTCGAGTTTGATCCCACATGCCGCTTCAAAGGACTGTACAATTGAATACGAAGCTTTTTCTCGAATATTTAGATTCTTATAATTTTTTGAACTGACATTCCAAAGCACATCATGGCCTTGGTACGATTCAATTAAATGTTTGGTCTCCGAATCGGACAGTCTGACCGCCTTGCTGGACGACGCCATTTTTCCTTTGTCATGGGTGTTGGCTCAGTGCTGAGCGTTGATTGGTTGGAGGATACTAACTGTCCGTTTCGAATAGATCACGGTGTATCTCGAACGGTCGGGTTTAACTGGATGCCGAAGTCCGTTTCAGATATACGTTTACTATGACAGACCTACGTTTGGGATCGGATTCGACCGGTACTTCCGAAGCGTACGGGCGGGGAGGCTCGTGTTGTCAGCCGCTTTAAAGTTCACATGGCACACACACACACACACACACACACACTGGGTCACAGTGAACAATACGTGGGGTTGAAGGTCAAGTGGCCTCCAATAATGCCACGATGACCCAGAGTGTGTACTAGGCGCTGAATGTAATTGATTGTTAAGTGAACCTGAACGGTCACGTTGATCCACATCTAGATTTCAAGTTGATGACCTGAAGAAACGTATTTTACTCATTCATACCTTTTAAAGAGTGAAGAAGCTCCGTGGTGCATTGCATGTCATGCGCCACTCACAGTGAAACATGTTCTTTTAGAGTGGTGGGACTGGCATGATGCGAACCACAAACATTTTACAGCAATTTCCATGAAAATCTTGTCCAGAGATGTTCCTCCTGAATCGATCTTTGAATTCTTGAAAGAGATTACCATTTTTCATCGGATCTGAGGCTTTACAGTGGAAAGTTGTTGGGTTTTTTTAACAAAATTTCGGGTGGGTTTTAAGAAGTTGTGTGAACAAATGATTTGTGAGTTGATTTTAACGTGGTGACAACCCTGACATGGCCCTTTGCGGTCGGCTGGGCTATAAGCAACATGACCTCACCTTACCTTACCTGAAAAAAAACCCCACTACAACCAAGAATGTGGCAAAATGTTGAAATGTTCTATACCCACTCTGGGTCAAACTGGCCGACACCTCAATTAG
>CM031606.1:91159649-91162149 GCA_018398815.1 Conus ventricosus | reverse complement strand
ATAAAACATTTATTTAAAAAAAAACAACAAACAAACAAACAAACAAACCAAAATCCATTTACATTTGTGTGCAACTAGCATGTTTCATGACGTGATAACTTACTGAGGTTTCGTGGGGGCAGAGACAGACGGACGGAGCTGGGTTACTCCCCACTGAGACAATGTTCAATGCTAGGCCAGAAACTCAGAAAGGCGACAGCGATCATCCAATCAAAATGAAGGTGACGTCAGATCTCATGGCAGCGACGCCTACCGCCAAAACTGTGCGACCGTGGACATATATATACCCGTGTCACCGTATAAAGATTGTAGTTTCACTCAGCACTGAAATACTGGTAAAAGGTTCATCGCCATTACGTCACCTCGGCATATCCACCTAATCTTTTAAATGTGTACTAGATAAGAAACTGACCTTACTTTCTGGCCATTTCATAGGTCAGTTGATTCTGTGCTCAGTGTGAGGGAGGAATATAATAATACTTCATGAGGTCAGACTGTTTCTGTTACAGTGATCAACTCCGCCATTTTTGTACTTCTTACAGAACAGGGAGTACTTTACAATGAGAACTAAGAAATGCTATGTGTGTGTGTGTGTGTGTGTGTGTATGTCTGTCTGTCTGTCCATGGTCAAAATGTGTTCCCCTCGCTCCTGACAAAACTTCTGGGCTGATCTTTCTGAAAATTTGTAGGTATGTTCATTCTGGGTCACGGATGATACCCGAGGTGTTATTTTACCAGAATAGCCGTTACTAACGACTAGATATGAAAATGTTAACAAAATTCAAGTCAGATAAGGGACATAACCACCGCGCTGTCGAGTTTTGTTTTTCTTCCACTAACTGGAAATTGTCTCCCTTCTTGCAATAACGGTTTATAAACGTATGTGTAACCAAACTTTGCAAGCTCCTCGGTAGCATAGTGGTTAGTATCCCCTGCCTATCACGCTGGAGACCGGAGTTCTATTCCCCGCCGGGGAGAGCAACATATTTTTTTTTCTATTCTCTTACATACAATTGTTTTACCACCAAAAGGGGAGAACGTGCTATAGAGACTGGATTCTGTTTTGTTTTGTTCTTGTTGAACTACTGTAGTGGAAGTACGTTCATATGCTTTACACCTTGTTTTTGTGAACACGAGTCAGGCAAGCGTGCCAGAATGGGACCTTGTTCAGGTGCTTGTTCATGGGCCTCGTTCAGTCTGAACAGGTCTCAGAAGAACTTTAACTAAGTAGAAAGGGGGGAAGGAAGGAGACCAGGGATGGAGGTGGGGGAGGGTGGGGGGTGGGGGGGGGGGAGGGGGCATGCCTTGATCCGAGCCGAGTCAGTTGGGCAGATCCCATTTAGTTTATTCGTTTGCGAACGAGTTTGTTTCCGAAAACTTTTTTGAGCATGTCTGTACCAGGATTTATAGGAGTGCAGCCACTCGTAGACAGCGACTCTGAAAACAGATCTGTAACGACTGTAAACATGATTCACCGATATTTCTGTTACATCTCTGACAGACAGACAGACCCCCCCCCCCCCCCACACACACACACACACCACACACACACATTCACACACACACACACACACACACACACACACACACACACACACACACACACACACACACACGCGGGCACATTCAAACATGGAATCAGCCACAAGCATGCCACACACACACACACACACACACACACACACACACACACACACACACACACACACACACACACTAAAACACACACACACACACACACACACACACACACCACACACACACACACACGCGCGCGCGCGCGCGCGCGCACACTCACGTAAACACACGTTAACACATATCCGCGCGCGTAAGAGAGAGAGAGAGAGAGAGAGAGAGAGAGAGAGAGAGAGAGAGAGAGAGAGAGAGAGAGAGAGAGAGAGAGAGACAGACAGACAGACAGACAGACCGACACAGACAGAGAGAGAGAGACAGACAGACAGACAGACAGACAGACAGACAGACAGACAGACAGACAGACAGACATGCAGACAGACAGATCTTGCAGGTTAAGTCTTACGGATTTTTCTAATGGTAAAATAACCAGACATGCCAGGAAGTGGGTTACCCCCACCCCCACCCTCCTCCCTCCCGCCATCGCAGAGTCGAAGAGCCATGTGCACAGACACTGATTTTACTGGGAGATCTGGAACCCATTTCAATGAATCCACGGCATTTCTGCCCTTCGCCCGCGCTGAAACCAGGTTCCTTGTCAATCCATGAGATTTGTAACACATTTGTCATGGCTTTGTTGGGGTGGGTGGGGGTGGGGGGTTGAGATGGGGGGGAGGGGGGGAGGGCTTGCATAAGAAAAGGAGTTGTATTAAACGCCGGCTATTTCCAAGTCGGTTTTATGAATAGAAAATGAGAGTGGGGTGGGGTGGGGTGGGATTCTTCCTCTTCTTCTCCTTCTTCTTCTTCTTAGTCCTCTTCGTTCCAATCGGAACACAGGGCCCGCACTGCAGATCTCCATCTCGCTCTG
>CM031606.1:91147149-91149649 GCA_018398815.1 Conus ventricosus | reverse complement strand
GCAGGTCTTACATGGAAATCTGAACTTGAAGACAGAATTAGTACACGACTGCAGATTGAAGGTTTCTCCAACACCAGCACGACGACACTGTACTTGTGCCGACTTCCAGACGTTTTGTTTAACTGTTGTCAAGCAGCGAGACCCCGCTTTGGCTTAAGGCTGTGTCAGACCAATTGACCTAGGCTAGAACACCAAGGCTACATCAATATGTTGTTATACTCTGCATAGTTATGCGGGGATTGTCTGTCTTCAGCTGTGACAAACTCCTAGCATAGCATTATCAGTCTCCAAAATCCCTCGAAGTCGGAGTGTGGCTGCCCACGTGGCGGGGTAATCAAACACTGTCACACACGTCATGTTCTCATCCCCAGCTGACGCATTTGTACCATAGTGTTCAAGTACTTCGGCTGTTCGGATGATTCCTGGAGTCTTTTAGCCAGGGTACGACAGCAACAAGCAGCGAGACAGAACTCCAGAAACTCAACACCACACTGGGAGAAAACATCACAAACGCACGAAGAGAAGGTGAAATCAAAGCAAGCCACAACATTTACACGAAGAGATGCAGAAAACATACAACCGTCAACTTCACGTTGTGTAGAAAGACACTGAGAGAGGTAACCGACAGATGGTGCGATCTGGTTTCATCCAGGACAGGAATGGCTGCTCACCCAAGCAGGATAGGACCTTGTTGCCCAAGCTGTGTACTCCAGGAAAAGACGTGGTGGTGCAGTGGTCAACGAGACAGAATTGCAGGCTGGCAGGTCCACGGAGGCAAATCCCATCAGACACCTTTTTTTTTTTCTTTTCTTTCTTTCTTACTTTCCTTGTTTGTTTCCGGTCCTATCTTCTGTGTCGCCGCATGCAAGAAGTTCATTCCGACCCCCCCCCCCCCCCTCCCCGTCCACAGCCACAGTCCGATCCGGCCCGGCACAGCCCCTGCATCGGCAATCCGCAGGGAGCAGTCAATGTCAAGTCGTCAAGAGACAACCCACCGGAGGAGACACTGCACTGCTGCCGAGTCACTTCTGTGGTGTTCAGTGGCGCCTGTTCTGATCCAACACATGCAGGACATACCACCTAAGGCCCGTACTGACGACAATAGTTGGCTGATCGCCAAGCCGGCGTGAGCGAACTCTTCATCTAGAAGGCGCTACTGTATCCGTCCAGCGACAGTCCGTTTGAATTTGTGCATACCGGTGACACCGATAGAATCAAAACAAGGCCCTGCATGTGGAGAGGCCATCGACACCGAGATCACTATAAGAGCGGGGCTTGAAATGCCATGAAATTTGAAGGTGTTTTTTTATGCTTATCGATGAGGATGAGGATGATGGAGATGATACTACGGATTTCCATTCTGGTCTGAGTCTGCATGATAGGATTGTACTGTACTGCACTACGCTTACTTTCGTTATACATGGCATCAACCAGGCCCGGGAGATACGAATACCTGCAGTGTTGGCAAGACAATTTGATCAACACACTGAGACGCATCCATCAAGAGAAAGAAACTCAGCTCATGGCCCCAGTCTTCTCACCTGACCCCCATAGCAAACTCAGCTCATGGCCCCAGTCTTCTCACCTGAACCCATAGCAAACTGAGCTCATGGCCCCAGTCTTCTCAACTGACCCCATAGCAAACTCAGCTCATGGCCCCAGTCTTCTCAACTGACCCCATAGCAAACTCAGCTCATGGCCCCAGTCTTCTCAACTGACCCCCATAGCAAACTCAGCTCATGGCCCCAGTCTTCTCACCTGACCCCATAGCAAACTCAGCTCATGGCCCCAGTCTTCTCACCTGACCCCATAGCAAACTCAGCTCATGGCCCCAGTCTTCTCACCTGACCCCATAGCAAACTCAGCTCATGGCCCCAGTCTTCTCACCTGACCCCATAGCAAACTCAGCTCATGGCCCCAGTCTTCTCACCTGACCCCATAGCAAACTCAGCTCATGGCCCCAGTCTTCTCACCTGACCCCATAGCAAACTTACCTTGGGTAGGAGATGGTCGGAGCAGAAGAAAGCCCACAACTACATGACTCTGGTGGGAATCAAACCCACACTCTCCTAGCCGGGAGTCCGGGACGCTAACCACTTTGCCACAGTGGCTGGTTCTGAGACACCTTTTAGTTGTATTTCTTGGTTCGGGCTGAGTCCTACCCAGATCAACAGTGTATTATGTGGTCAAGTGGGAAGATTAGATCGAAGTGCCTGAGTTTCATCTACTTTCTTGATGTGCCTCGTTGAATACACCCTGCATTATTGTCTGAACCAATTATGGAATACCATACCATTTGTTTATTTTCCTCATTCTCCTCAACCATGATCATTTTTTGAAAAAAATCTGTGGCCCTTCATGCCCTGCTCTCGTGGTGACCTGAGATTGCATTGCAACTCCTCATCCATTGTCGTGTCAAAGTCGTTGTTGACGTTGAATTCCTCCTCGAGGGCTATGGCCGGATGAAAGATGCAGCGCTCCCAGTGGAGGGGTGGGGGTG
>CM031606.1:91102149-91132149 GCA_018398815.1 Conus ventricosus | reverse complement strand
CTGTCTGTCTGTCTGCCTCTCTCTCTCTCTCTCTCTCTCTCTCTCTCTCCTCTCTCTCTCTCTCTCTCTCTCTCTCTTTCTCTCTTGCCTATGTATGTTTCTCACTGACCCTATTCTCTCTCAGCCATCTCTCTAACTCTTTTTTCATCTAGTAGAGGAAGTGCATTTTGGTCTGTGCTGTCATTTACAAAACGAAATAAGAGAACGTTATATACATTTAAAATACTACAGATTTTCAACTCTTTTCAGATTAAGTTTAGTTCTAGCGTCCAATAATGAACGAACAACTAGAAATCTTGTCCATTTACCTATACAAAGCATTTAAGTTACGATCTATTCTTGTTTCTTATGTAGAGCGTTGAATTAGTTTTGAACGTGTAAAATATTGAATGATTTCCAAATGCTCTGTGTATCACTTCCTGGGTCTTCGTCTGCATTAGGTTTGACCGTCAGATGTCATGTACGGCCAGGTCAGTGACAGGTTTATGAGTAAGTGTGTACAAGATGAACGGCCAGGTCAGTGACAGGTTTATGAGTAAGTGTGTGCAAGATGAACGGCTAGGTCAGTGACAGGTTTATGAGTAAGTGTGTGCAAGATGAACGGCCAAGTCTGTGACAGGTTTATGAGTAAGTGTGTGCAAGATGAACGGCCAGGTCAGTGACAGGTTTATGAGTAAGTGTGTGCAAGATGAACGGCCAGGTCAGTGACAGGTTTATGAGTAAGCGTGTGCAAGATGAACTGCCTCAGAAACGCAAGAACGAAGTAAAGATGTTCAAGGGAATGTCGGGGGATCTACCGCAAGAAAAAGCATAAGACTGTTATCAACGTCTCTCAAGACAGCTACCAGATGAAATGCACTTCCCAAAGAAGCGGACACATATTACAGCAATGGATACTGAAAGGTGAATATTGTAGCTGTCCCACGATAAAACATTGCTCTTGGAAAGAAAACACCACATGCTCAAGCCGTTGCCCTACAGGTCAGGCTGCCCAGCTAGTGCCAAAAATCAGCTATCATTGAAATTTGCCCGCTCCAGTTTAATCCCTGTTTATTTCCGTCTTCTGCACTGAACCTCGCTAGTTAATTCGTAATGGGATAAATCGACCAAAAGCTGTTTTGCCATGCTAAGAATTTACCGTGAGTATGTCCATTTTGTGCCCGCCATTTGATTGCCAATGCACGGTAGCTGAGCACCCCCCCCCCCCCGCCCCCCCCCCCCCCCCCCCAAAAAATACAAATAATAGTCGACTAAAACGAAAGTAAAAGGTGCTTCTATTACAAAAAAGGAGAGAATAAAAACAGAACAACGATTACAAAAACTGCAGCTGCAACGACGACGACGACGACAACAACAACAACAACAACAACAACAACAACAACAACAACAACAACAACAACAACAACAACACTGCCACCGGCAGCAACAGTAACAACAACGACAACAGTAACATTATCACTACAACGGAGTACATCTTCCCTTCTCGTCCATAAACCAGGCATCTTCCTTGTTCCCCAATAGCTCAGGATGTTGGACATCTCCTAAACCTTACGAAACACACACACACACACATACACACACACACACACACACACACACACACACACACACACACACACACACACACACACACACAAGAAAACGAACGGGACAAACATTGCCCTATATCAGTATACTCAAATGGCCCAAGGTCCGGTTTTATCAGTGTCATCCATTTCCGCCTTCTCTCTGAGTACAGAGGTTCGATCTTTCCGACATCCCGCAAAGAAACGTACAGTCAACCCAAGGTCTTTTTGTCCTCTCCGCCATCTATCTAGGTCTCCCCTGTCAACCTGTCTGCTGAGTTCACGTCCTGGTTTTCCTCCCTCACTAAATCAACACTCCCCCACTCCGCATCTGAATCTGAAATCAGGCCGCACTGTTCATCACCCCGACTAACCGCTAGCGTCATTATCCGCTTGAGAGAGAGAGAGAGGAGAGAGAGAGAGAGAGAGAGAGAGAGAGAGAAAGAGAGAGAGAGAGAGAGAGAGAGAGAGAGAGAGAGAGAAGAGAGAGAGAGAGAGAGAGAGAGAGGTGCGCTCTTCTTCTTCGTATCCACATCTTGTTCAGTCTCAGTATATGGTTTATTTCCAAACTTGACCATCCAAACGTGAAAGGGCAACAATTCAAAATCCAAAGCAATAGAAAACGGCAGTAGAACAGAGCGCAGCTTGAACATTGATGAAGACATTGATACATGTCCGTCAAACCGTTCATCAGGGAGGAGGGGAGGGGGGGGGGGCAGTCGGAAATCTCTGGTAGAGACATTGTGGCAGGTCTGGAAAAACGAGAGGAAAACGGACAATGTTCGTCGTATCCTCAAGGATGAGCTTGATGTGAAATTGAGACACACGAAGAATGTCAACGATTAAAATTGTGGAAGAATATCGTAATTACAAAACTAATCATTGTATAAAAAGTTGTTTCGATCGATTTGACATTTACAATCATTTCGTCCAATATTGAACTCTGTACAGCAATTTCCTCGATAAGGATTCTTATTTGCGATGACAATTTTTTAAATCTTGAAATGTATTGCATTTGTTCGATTTTTGCACTTTCTTATGAGATCCTTACGCCCCCCCCCCCCATTCCTGTCAATGGACTTTGTAAGCTTGACACAATCATTCATTCACTCATTCACTCATTCATTCATTCAACAGTAAAAAAAAAAAAAAAACACCAACGCTCAATAAGCATTTAGCAAATTTTCGGTTTATTTGTAAAAACTTTATCAAGACACCACGGGCCCACTAAATGACAGCCCGAAGCACAGCATTTATATGCTGAAACTGATTATTTCTCACTCCCAATTTACCTGAATTCTCACTTTAAAATCTTGTATGCTTAATCCCTAACAAAAGTCTACAAGAGTTAAGGGAAAAAATGGTAACAATGAGTATCATTCAATCATTCCTTCACTCTCTCTCTCTCTCTCTCTCTCTCTCTCTCTCTCTCTTTCTTTCTCCCCCCCCCCTCTCTCTCTCTCTCTCTCTCTCTGTCCTCTCTCTCCTTACTTACCCACCCCATCCCTTTATTCTTTTCTGACTCTCCTTCAGTCTTGGATCTCCCATGTAAATGTCTCCCTCCCCTCGTTCACCACCTCCTTTCCTTCTACCGTTTCAGTCTCTGCTCCAAAGATAACACGTGCGTGTTTGTTCACTCTGTGTTCGTCGGCATGAGGCCACTCGGTGGAAGTTGACAAAAACAAAAAGTGAAGGAACCCTGGATTGAAATGTCCGCTTCCCGTCTTCGGAATATTGAGAGAGAGAGAGAGAGAGAGAGAGAGAGAGAGAGAGAGAGAGAGAGAGAGAGAGAGAGAGAGAGAGAGAGAGAGATGATGATGATGATGATGATGATGATGATGATGAGCAAACCTAAGGGATGCATACTACGTGTCTTCTGCATAGTTGATTGATGACATATTATGGCTCCGTGTTCTTAGTGCTGGAATCAACGGAGTTTGCTTTTGCCACAGTTATGGCGTGCACCCTGTGCCCTGGCTTATCTGCAGTGCTGCCAGTCACGCTGAATCTTTAAGTGAAAGGATCTCCCCCCCCTCTCTCTCTCTCTCTCTCTCTCTCTCTCTCTCTCCTCCTCTCTCTCTCTCTCTCTCTCTCTCTCTGCATATATGTATCTGTGTGTGAGTGAGTGAGTGAGTGAGTGAGTGATGTGTGTGTGTGTGTGTGTGTGTGTGTGTGTGTGTGTGTGTGTGTGTGTGTGTGTGTGTGTGTGTGTGTGTGTGTGTGCTCATGTACACGCACGTGTGTGTGTGTGTGTGTGTGTGTGTGTGTGTGTGTGTGTGTGTGTGTGTGTGTGTGTGTGTGTGTGTGTGTGTGTGTGTGTGTGTGTATGTGTGTGTGTGTGTGCTCTCATGTACACGTGCACGTGTGTGTGTGTGTGTGTGTGTGTGTGGTGTGTGTGTGTGTGTGTGTGTGTGTGTTGTGTGTGTGTGTGTGTGTGCGCTCATGTACACGCACGTGTGTGTGTGTGTGTGTGTGTGTGTGTGTGTGTGTGTGTGTGTGCGTGTGTGTGTGTGTGTGTGTGTGTGTGTGTGTGTGTGTGTGTGTGTGTGTGTGTGTGTGTGTGTGTGTGCGCTCATGTACACGCACGTGTGTGTGTGTGTGTGTGTGTGTGTGTGTGTGTGTGTGTGGTGTGTGTGTGGTGTGTGTGTGTGTGGTGTGTGTGGTGTGTGTGTGGTCATGTACACGCACGTGTGTGTGTGGTGTGTGTGTGTGTGTGTGTGTGTGTGTGTGTGTGTGTGTGTGTGTGTGTGTGTGTGTGCTCATGTACATGCACGTGTGTGTGTGTGTGGTGTGTGTGTGTGTGTGTGGTGTGTGTGTGTGTGTGTGTGTGTGTGTTGTATGTGTGTGTGTGTGTGTGTGTTGTGTGTGTGTGTGTGTGTGTGTGTGTGTGTGTGTGTGTGTGTGCCTCTGTGGTGTGTGTGTGTGTGTGTGGTGTGTGTGTGTGTGTGTGTGTGTGTATGTGCCTGTGTGTGGCTGTGTTTGTGTCCGTGTCTGTGTGTCTGTGCGTGTGTGTGTGTGTGCGTGCGTGCGTGCGTGTGTGCGTGCGTGCGTGTGTGCGTGGTGTGTGTGTGTGTGTGTGTGTGTGTGTGTGTGTGTGTGTGTGTGTGTGTGTGTGTGTGTTATTGTGTGTGTGTCTGTGTCCGTGTCTGTGTGTCTGTGCGTGTATGCCTGTGTGAGGACTGGTTTTGCGAAATGACGTAAAATGATGAGAGAGAGAGAAACTCGAAACTCGAAACTCGAAATCTTTAATGAGGGTGAATAGATAAGCTGGAAGCTTTTTTTTACACTATGCCCTCAGAATAACAATAAATGAAAGGAACAATTAAATCAATTTGACAAAATTAAACACAGCAATAAGAAAAACAAAACAAAAACAAAACTTTTTTAATATAAGAAAATAGTAAGCAATCTCATTATTATAACATATTGCACACACACACACACACACACACACACACACACACACACACACACACACACACACACACACACACACACATGCAAAACTAAACATATGTAAACATCGCACAGGCATACATAAACATTTCATAAGTCAATCATGTGATATGGCTATAGCCCAGCCGACCACGAAGACCATTTGTGTCAAAAGGAATATCAAACTTGGGAGACTATACAGTTAGGTGAAACATAATTTACAAATGGTCCATGAGGTATTTGAAATATGCTTTTTTAAACGCTGTTAAACTATTTTTCTGTTTTAAATGTGTAGGGATTTCGTTCCATAATTTACTCCTAGAGTAAGTAAGGGATGACTTAAAAAGATCAGTTCGTGGTCGAGGGGTATATAGGATATTTTTGCCTCGAATTTTGATTAATGGAAATTTGTCATGAAGATAAGGTGGCGCAAGATTATTAATAATTTTATACATAAAGACAGCTTTATTAAAGCAGCATTTTAGATCGAATGGAAGAATGTTAAGATCTTTATAATCACTAGCTTGTAGAGAAGATTTTAAGAGTATGAGCTTAATAGCGCGTCTGTACATGCTTTCTAGTGGTTTTAAGCAATTTTGCTGGCTAAATCCCAGCATGTAGAAGCGTAGTTAATGTCTGGTTGTACATATGCATAGAAATATAACTTTCTGGTATGTTGATCAAAGAAATTCTTGATTCGGTTCAACAAGAATAATTTTTTAGATAATCTTTTGGACAAATTAGAAATATGATCAGACCACGAAAGATTATTATCAACTGTAAGGCCTAATAATTTGTGTGATTTAACGTCTTCTAAGACTTTATCTTGTATACGTATTTTAAATAAATCGGTTTTCATATTCTGACGTTTTTGTCTGGTTGTAGTCATCATAAATTTAGACTTTTGAGGATGGAGGGCCAAATGGTTCAAATTAGTCCACTTTGCAAGTTTATTAAGATCATTCTGTAATTTGATACATACTGAGTCAGCATCTTTGTCTTTATTGTGGAGAGTAGTGTCATCAGCAAAAAGCTCACATGGAGAAGATATATGTAAAGGAGGATCATTTATATAAACTGAGAATAAGATAGGCCCCAGGACTGACCCTTGGGGAACGCCATAATTTACTGGCATAAGAGATGAAATAACAGAATTTTTAAAGACTAGTTGTCGCCTACAGTTGAGAAATGAGGATATGAGTTTGAGAGCTTCAGGGGACAAACCATACAATGCTAGTTTTCTTAACAGTAGATTGTGATCTATAGTGTCAAATGCTTTACCGAAGTCGACAAAAATTGTTCCTGTGAAGAGATCATTGTTTATGTTTAAATGCCATTGTTCAATTATATTAGTGAGCAAGGTGTGACAAGAATGATTTCTCGAAATCCGCTTTGATTAGGATGTAATAAATTGTATTTCATAAAATTTTTATGGATACTATATTTAATGTGTTTTTCAGGGGTTTAGATAGAATAGATAGGATAGATATAGGTCTGTAGTTAGAAGGATCAATGGGATCACCAGATTTTAAAAAAGGTAAAACTTTAGCATCTTTGAAGGATGTGGATAAACCACCTTTATCAATGGAAAGATTGTAAATATTATGTAAGATGCTCTGATATAATTGGAGCAGCAATTTTCAAAATTTTACCATCTATATCATCTAAACCTCGAGAACTGGACTGATTTAAAGAACACAATTCCTTATAAACATCATGTACACCATAAACTCGATTTGAAGCTTAGATTTTATGTTTTTCGATACACAGTACGCTTTTAGCTCAATAGGTCATTGTCTTTTGAACAGTCAGCTTAATAATAATAATAATAATGGATTGCATTTCTATAGCGCAATTCTAATTCAACAAATTACTCATTGCGCTTGATCTCACGCATACATTCCTTTATACATTGTGATTCATCGAAACAATCATTAATATAGAAAATCTACAGCACAAAAAATAATAAGATAAAAAATAAAAGCAGCACGTCTAACTACAGAATAAAACAAAAAAGCATTACCCTAAATGTGCTTTGAAAAGATAGGTTTTCAGATGGCTCTTGAAAGTGCTAAGAGAAGGTGAGTGTCTGAGGCTGACCGGCAACTTATTCCATATCCTTGGAGCAGCAATACTAAAGGCACGCCCCCCAGCTGTCTGAAGGTTCGACCTGGGGAGCACTAACTGCTTCTCTGAAGAAGATCTCAGGACTTCTAGCAAAGTTCTGGTGGTCAAGGTCACTGAGAGACAGGGCGTAGACTACCTCAAAGTGGCGATAAGCCAGAACAGCCACTTTGTATTGTACACGAGCTTCGACTGGCAGCCAGTGAAGCTCGCGAAGCATCGGCGAGACATGGTCTCGTTTACGTTTTCTCAAAACTAACCGAGCAGCAGCATTTGAATTCGTTGTAGACGTGAGAGCTGCTCATCTGTGATACCAATGAAAGTGGCATTACAGTAATCAATACGTGACAGAATGGAGGCCGTACTAGTTTTCTCACTGCTTCTCTGAGAGATATTGCCTAATGCTAGCAATGCGCCTGAGTTCCAGGAAACAGGCTCGACACACACTGCTGATGTGGTCTTTCATAGTCAGAGTGCTGTCTAGTTTCACACCGAGATATTTCACACTTCTTGAAAATCAATACAGCTGTCTTCCAATTCAATCGAACTGTCTTTAATCTGCCGCAGGCATGATGGAACACCCACCTTGATCACCTCGGTTTTGTCTGGGTTTAGTTTAAGCTTATTGCTAACCATCCAAGATGATACGTCATGGACGCAGGTTTGAACTTTAGAAATAACATTAGGAAAATCCTGCGGAACACTACTTGACGATACTTCAGTATCATCAGCATACTTGTGATACTGACAATCATTCCGAGACATGACATCCGACAAAGGCTGAGAATAAAGGGTAAAAAGCACAGGTCCCAACACGGAGCCTTGTGGCACGCCAAACAAAAGAGGAGATGGTGATGATTTAACACTGTCATGATAACACGTTGTTCTCGATCACATACATATGATGAAAACCAGTCAAGCACCGTACCTCTGAGACCGTAAGTTCTCTCTAGCCTCTTTAGCAGTACAGAATGATCAAGCGTGTCGAACGCCCGCACTGAGGTCGAGCAGCGCCATCACAGAAACCTTGTGGGCATCGCTCTCCAAGAGCAAGCTGTTCATGACGCTCAGCACGGCGGTCTCGTGCTGTGATCCCTTCTGTATGCAGATTGAAACATCTCGAACAGGTTATTATCGAGAATGTGCTTTTGTAGTTGTTTCAAAACAACTTTTTCAAGAACCTTGGACAAAATGGCAAATTTGACACAGGTCTATAGTTTTTTAACAATTACAGTCCAGTCCTTTTTTCTTCAACAAAGGTTGTAACAACAGCTTGCTTAAATTGTGAAGGAACAATGCCAGTACACAAAAGAGGAATTAATGATGTTAGTTATCAATGGTAAAAGATCATGGAGGCATGTCTTAGCAAGTTCAGTTGGTAAAGGGTCTAACACACAACTCTTAGTAGGCATTGACAAAATCAGATCGTAAATGTCCTTCTCTGACACAGGCTCAAAAGCAGCGATAATGGACCATCGTATTCCTGGAAAGTTGGCGCCACAGAAGACCGCTGGTCAAGGTCATGCGAAGAGTTTTTATTTTGTCACTGAAATAGTCGCAAAAGCGCTGAGGCAGGTTCTGACTTTGCGGTGTCTGAGGGGAGACAGTTACATTTTTCCGCCCTAAAAGCGAGTCCGAAACATTGAACAGTTGTCTAGAAGACGAACAAGCCATCATTTTGTTGAAATAATAGTCTTTTCTCGCAGAATATCAACTGAGCGAGTACTCTTCATAGCATGTAAATAAATTTGCTTATGAACAGTCAAACCTGTCTTTCGCCATTTTCTCTCAGCTCGTCGTCGCTTCCTCCTGCCTCTCTCACTCCCTCAGTCCTCCAAGGGGCCGTGGGCCTGTCACGTACCCCCCTAGAAACAAGTGGGGCATGCTGGTCGAGGATTTGACCAAGACCTTTATCATAAGCCCCTACCAAATTTGAAACATCCCGCCCCCCACACCTGAACCATGTTCGAACCTGGGCGCTGAAAGCAGCCTGCTCTATAGCCTTTATGTTTCTGGAAGCCACGCGACGAGTGAGAGGAGCGGGTGGCTGCAAACGGAGCGAGGAAAACACACCAAAATGATCAGATAAACCTGGAAATTCCTTCACAAAATCAAAAATTAAGAAGACTGTCTTCAGATTTCACTACAGTCCAATCAAGAATATTGCCACAACGCTGGGTGGCTTTGTCTACCTGTTGACACAAATTATGATCAGCAAGCAAGGTCAAAATGCGAGCAACTTTGTAATCATTAGGTTTGTTGAAATGAAGGTTGAAGTCACCGTGAAAATGAAAGTCATTTTTATTGCTAGCATAATGTGAGAGCAGCCCCGAAATTCATCAAAGAACTTGGAAATGTCACATTGTTTTCCTTCTTGGGGTGCAGACGATAAACACAGACAAAGGTGGTCTTTACTTTACCGATAGTCAGTTGCAACTCTGCAGCTTCATCGATGCGAAATGCAGTCTCTTAGCTGAAGCGAAGGGGAACAGATCTTTTCTGATGACAAAAGCAATGCCACCATACCCTGTCCGGCCGGACGAGGGAACGGGATAGTTCATAGTTGTCAGAAGTCAGAGCAGTGATGAAAGCTTCATCACCCTCAGATTTTAGCATGTCGACTTTTCGCTGGTGAGAGTGTCATTCAAGTCGGATGCGATGCCACGGACCGACTGCAGTTGAAAGAAAGAACCTTGATCGTCTTTTCTGCAACAGTTGTGAAGTGATCATTTAAGAGTTCAGCAGACAATGTTCTCTCAGAAGGAGCACTATATGACAGGTTTTACCGGAGAGCTCATTGATAGCTTTCCAGATCGATTTAGAATCTTCTTTACGGGAAATACGGTCACTAAAATATTTCTTTTTGGCGGCTCTTTTCATATCGGTTACCTTATTTCTTTGCTTTTTAAATTTATCATCTTTACCATTTGTTCGCAATAGAATATCTCGTAAATTAATGGCCTTATCGATTTTTTTTCATTATACCACGGTGGCTTACCTCTTGGTTTGACACGTTTAGTTACCGATGGCACGTGTTTATTAAAGACAGAGATAAATATGTCATACCAAGCAGCCAGTGCTCCATCAGGGTCATTGTGCTGATACACCTCAGAAAAATGTGCGCTACACAAATCGGACAAGAAATTATTAGAATCGAATTTCCTATAGCTTCGAAAGGATATACATTTGTGAACATTTCTAGGATTTTTAACCCCCTTTTGGACCATGTTAGACAAATTGGAAAGTGATCACTGAGACCGTATACAGGCACAACTGTTTCTATGATATTAAATGGGTTTGTTGCGTATATGTGGTCAATTAGTGTTTCGGAGGATAGACGTTTCCTAGTCGGTGAGTTAATTAACTGCGTCAAATTCTGTAATTCATAACCCGTTTCCATTATCATGTGGTTTAAGTAGATCAATGTTAAAATCTCCTAAAATTATAAATCTCAGACGAACGCATTGAGACATCCTCCATCATATGTTCGAACCGATCAAACCATTCAATACGTTCGTTAGGATTCCTATATAAACAGCCTAACAAATCGGTTTAGTACCTTCACATAGATTTCTATCCATATGCATTCTATGTTATATTTATCAAAACTGTTGATCTGTTTATAATTAATCGAGTTGTGAATATAGGTCACTAAGCCTGTTTCAAACTTTGTCTTTGGATCTCTTCTTATAGTATATAACCTTAGATTGAAACTAGATTATCAGGTACTAAATTAGAAAGTCGAGATTCTGAAAAACCAAAAACAATGGAAACAGTTATTGGAATTGGATAAAATGCTAGGCACATCAGAAATTTTGTTTAAAAGATGACACACGTTTAAATAGCCTATTTTCAAGCCGAATTTAGACAACCATTCATTATTATATATGAAATTGATGTACAAATAAACTCTACGAATTAGACAACACTATATATAAACGAGTAGAATAATAGTCAAACAGCAGGAAAACCTGTTGTAGGTCAATTTCAGCAACAGAAAAAGGCAGAAAGATCAGCTGCCGTAAACAAGTCAAGAAGGGTAATTTTATAACTACAACAATATGCGGCAAAACTCAGCAAGAAAAAAAAAACAAAAAAAAAAAAAACGATAAGCAATCGGGGAGGAAATACAAACGCCGTGAACAAAAACAGAATAGAGTTCACTTGTCCATTCCGATCACCAGGGTCCGGTATCAACAACACACAATCCTTGCGCACGTGGCTGCGCGCGTCACTGCGAGCGCTAACACTTACGTGCACATCCGCACATACACATACGCACTCACATACCCTCACACAATCTCCCTCCTTCCCTCCCCCCCCTCTCTCTCTCTCTCTCTCTCTCTCTCTCTCCTCTCTCTCTCTCTCTCTCTCTCTCTCTCATTACATGAAAATGATTAATTGTAATCATTATCGGTGAACATGTTTTACACCAGTGACATTTGAATTCTTTTTGTTAATACCAAATCAGACAAAGGAAACAAAGGAAGTTATCCGATTCGTTGACAGGTTTCATGGTAACTACTACATGGTATTCTCATATGGTTACTCTACATAGTATATTCTCACATTTAATATTTGACAGTTCACCATTCTTCCTCCTTCATTCTCTCGCCCTCCCTTCCCGCTCCCGCTCCACCCGTCCCGCTTGTTAACCCCCCACCCTTACTTTTTTTCAATACATACAAAAACACATGCGCACATGTGCGCATGCGCGAGTGCACACACACACACACACACACACACACACACACACACAACACACACACACACAACACACACACACCACACACCACACACTTACACACACACACCACCCCACACCCTACCCCCCACACACACGCAACTACACATAAACAATACAGTTTTCCACCCTTTTTTCTTTTGACAGTCATATAATCAGGGTGGTGTATATGGAAACTACTGAAGTCTTGACTGGTTCAGTAGCTGTTGACGCCATGTTCAGCAGTTGGAGGGCCGTATCTCACAGTCTGCTGGGATGTACCTCCAGCACACCAGGTGGTGGGGAGGCACAGCTGCACTGGGTTCTGGAAGCTTCGCTGGCAGCTTGTGGGACAGTCTTCCAGTGACCATCTGTGGCTAGAAGGGGATTCTGAGAAGTGGGAGGTGGGTATGATCCGGAGGGACACCAGGGTCCTTGGAGTGAGGCCTGGGATGGTTGGGGAATAGGGGGTAGGAGCACGGCTGGCTTCATGTACTGGGACAGTCCTGTTGTCCTGAGGCCGACTGGAGATCGAACGCTGAAGGCCTCGCCCACGTCGGTAGACAGCTGCTGTGAATGAAACAGGCCCCTGTTGAGGGAGGCTGATAGGCCTCAGTGGTGTCGTAACGGAGCTGTGAGGGACCAGGCTCTCTGTTGATGGGAGGCTGAACGGCCCTCGACGGCGTCGTAACGCTGTTGCTGCGGAACACGTCGAACAGGAACGGCGTCCTCGGGTTGAGCCTGGTGTAGCCTGGGGTCGGTCCATCTCCTGTCTCTGGGACGGCAGCATGGGTAGTGGATCATGGAAGAGATGGAGGGGGCCCCAGCCGCATAGCCACCACGTCCTGAACACTGACCAAACTCAGGTGTGTGAGTTTCCCCTGCCACCGTGCCGGGTGCTAACAAAAGCATCTGGCCGCTGTTCTATTTGCCCATCACTTTCGGGCTGTCGCTGTGACGAAAGGCACCTTCACCGTGTCGGCTGTTGGTCTGACGAGATAGACGTGGCAAAAACTGCATAAAATTGGTGGCTAGTTTTGCAGTACCTTTAAGACTGGGGTGAACAGGATCTTTGTAATATGCAAGTCTTGGGGCACCATTCTTAGTAATAAAAGTATCATAATTGTTGATCAAGTTGATTTCAGCAGCAATGCAGGCTGTACGCAGGGCTCTGTTGGAGGGAAAGATCGAGTTGTTGAAAGGGTGACGCCCTCGCGCTGGGACGATGGAGCTGAAGGTGATGACAGCTGAAGGGAGGATATCTTGCAGAGATTGATAAGTTCTGTCCACTGTGTCATGGGCACAGGGCCAGCGGGGCAATCGTTCACCCCTACATGAACTATCACATGCTGGATGTGAGTGAGTTTGTCTGGCATTGCGCCTAGCCACTGTATCAGATCCTTCTTTGTCATCCCAGGAAACACAGTTGAACACCCTGTCCTCCTCACTACCAAGACATCTTGGATCAACATACCGCATGACAGAGTCACATATGAGGACCGAAGAAAAATACCTTGGAATCTTTATTTCACGTAAAATTTGCACTGGGGACTTGTCCTGGGTGACTGATTGAAGGTGAAGGTTTTGATCAGTATCTGTGTTACCCTCAAGTATACTAGAATCGTTCTGGACACATTTCTGTTCAATAGTGTCAGCACTGTCCTCTCTAAGACCTGAAAGGAATTGTGAGTTGAGACAGGTGTTGATGGTGGTTGGTGTGTAACAGGGCTATCTTGCTTCAAGGATGTCCTGGAGGAGGATGTATTGTTTGTGCACATTTCAGGACTATGTGTAATGTCACGTGGGTGGTCCCTCATCTCTTTGAGTTGAAGGATCGCGGATGTCATGAAAGAGGTTTTCTTCCGCTAGCTGGATGTCTTCTGAGTCATACTGAGTGGAAGTGGTGGTTAGTGCGAGCCTTTCCATCTGAGTTTTTATCTGAGACTGGAGGGTTCCTAATTGTGTCTTCAATGAATGATTCTCCTTACAGATAGTATTCAACTGGCTTTCTAAGCTGTTGAAGCGTGTCTGAAAATGACCCATGATTCTAGCAGAGTTTCTATTTTTTGACTGATGTAGTGTTTAATTTCATTTTTAACCGCTGTTTTCATATCTTCTAGATATGAAATAAGTTTGTTCTTTATATTCAGAAAAATCAGCGGCCAGTGTGTCCTGATTGTCCTCCAACGCCTGAAGTTTGTCGTTGGTGGTTCTGTCAAAGAGTCTTTTTGGACACAGTGTGCGTCGTCTCTGACGTTTACTACGCTTCTTGCGTGAAGCACTACTTTGACCACTTGCTGTGTGTCACGTTGAGTGTCTTTGACATGGACAGACTCCCCTTCAGTCCAGTGGGTGTGACCTGTGCAGGCTGAGCGTCAACCTGGGAGCTAGCTACCAGTTCCAGTGTCAGTCTCTTCTGAAGACATGTGCATACTGAAACCAGAGACATCATCATATTTGATCGGTCATCACTTATTTCACTACTGGCAGCAATCACAGGACCTGGGGACTGGACAAACGGACTGTCTAACTGTGCGTTGTCTTGTACAGGTGCTGAGGGCTGGATGTGGCAAACCCCTCTTGAACAAAGCTGATAGGAAGACGAGTCAGTTCAGAGAGCAGATGCTGTACATCGTCAGTCTGACAGACTCAGACACCAAGTCTGTGAGCACCCGGCACTCTTCCTGGTCCCACTGCTACAGTCAGATCCCTGACACAGTAAGGTGCCTGTGCCTTGTCTGGTGAAGTAGAAGGAAAGTGTGATTCTCTTCGAGCCATTCACGTAGAATCGAACCACCGATTTACTAAGGCAGGTAGGGATGGGATAACTAATCCATAAAGGAAGTGACAGAGCTTCGTCATCATGGTCGAAGTCTGAGAGTTCTATTTTGATTGAATTCTCTGAAATTCCAGAATACGATAAAACAACGAGTTCCTCCACACTGACAATTCCCTAACCGAACAGGAGAAACGTTTCTGTAGTGGGTCAAAAGTCGGTTGAAGTTTATTGTCTTGACCATCAGGTGCCTGTTCCATTGTTTCATTTTGTCATGTCCATTTCCGCCATATCAGCTGACAGCAAACACACGCATGTATGCATAGGCACCGGACCGCTGGCTACTATATTACACTTCACATTCTGTAAGATACAATACGCTGTAGAAAACAATATAACACTAGACTTAGCTTCTTTTTAGGCGCCTATGGTCGACCCTACCTGAATTGTCTGTTGAAAAGAAAGAAGAAGAAAAAAAAGGTTAACGTATAACAACGTATTGCACGTGCCCACACCGCTGACTCCAATCGACCTGACAGCAGGCCTACGAATATAGCGTGATCACTGTTTACGGTATGGCAACTCCTTCATTATTCATATCAATTACAAAAACCGGTGATTACCGACGAACTAAATGATTAAATGATAAACAGAGTCCACATTCCGGTGCACAGATACATCATACATCTGTCACTCAAAAATCACTGCGATCACCCACTTTGAAGTTAATTAATTCCAGGAAGAACACAGAACGGCAATAAAACACGACTTCATAGCATTCAGGTGTTCACGCGGAGAGAGAGAGAGAGAGAGAGAGAGAGAGAAAGACACACATACATACATGATCAGCCAACTGACCAATCAATCAGCCAACCAAAGAAAGAAACAAACGAAAACAAAACAAATACAAGCACAATCCTGAAAGTGTTAGCTTGTAGACGCCTAAATTCAAAAACCCAAGACTACTTTTTCCACATACGTGTAAACTCTTTACGCCACTATCGAAATTTTATATGAACGAATGTTGAAGTCATTGGAATTTCAATCTGTGGTTCAAATACGAACAACGGGGTTTCGTTCTGGGAATAATATTGAATTGTACTTTTGAACACAATCTTGAATGCAGTGAGCAGTTATTGTTAAATGGACCCTTAGGATCGATAAGTTCCACGATTATGACAAACGTTTGCTATATGCAAAAGGATTAATTTTTTTTAAAGAGTGCGTTGATGAAAGCCTCGATCAATTCATCCATTTTTGTGTTCTGCAAACGTCCGTGTTGTGTAGTTTGTGGCAGATGACTCATCAATTCTTAGGTTGATTATCATATTGCCTTTCTCAGTTAAAAAAGAAAAGAAAAATACTCTCCACACTTAGATATCAAACATGCAGATTTTGAAAAGAAGTGGTTTCCTTATATTGGTTTAATAAATACTGAAATAAAAGAATTTGTGCCATGCCAAATTGAAACAAAAACACGTATGAATGTATACTATACGAGTATTAACAACTTGAAGGGAATAGTCATAACAGAAGCTCCTCACACAATACTGTGCGGTGAAAGGGACTCCCCCACCACACCAGACCCCAGATCCCCCCCCCCCCCCCCCAGTCTTTGTGTGTGTGTGTGTGTGGGGGGGGGGGGGGGGGGTGATGTCTTTGTATTTTTTCAATTCTGATTATGTATGATTTTTTTTCTCCACCAGATAACACTATCACAACTATTTTGCGAAGTATATCCTTAATTGTGTGTGTGTGTTTTATTTGTTGGTTTCTTGGTTTGTTTTTTGTTGAGAGAGAGAGAGAGAGAGAGAGAGAGAGAGAGAGAGAGAGAGAGAGATAGAGAGAGAGAAAGAGAGAGAGAGAGAGAGAGAGTGTGTGTGTGTGTGTGTGTGTGTGTGTGTGTGTGTGTGTGTGTGTGTGTGTGTTTTCTTTCTTTTTACTTTTTTTTTTTTTTTTTTTTTACTGAACTTGCTACTCTCATGGAAGTTTATAACACACTCGATCGGAGAAAGATGCGCAGATATATAATTAATTGTATGTTTGCTGGTATATATAGACACAAATATATATATATATATATATATATATATATATATATATATATATATAAAATATATATATTTGTCAATGATGTTAAAAAGGAAGGTTAAAACTCAAGGTTAAAACTCGACAAATTTGTTTCTAGCGGCGTTGCGCTGTCATCAGGATGGTCTCTGTTTGCCCACCGCCGATGTTATATAGCGTGTGGGCTCACGTTTGCGGTTGTTTGCACGTGCGGGTTGGCTGCACGTGTTTTTGGGGCTTTCAGGTTTTTGTTTTGGATGTGTTCACTAACAACGATTTCCATTTATGCCTGCAGTTGTTTACTATTTCTGTTTTGGTGTTTAAAGTTGTAAGTGTGGTTTGCATAGTATTAAACCATTTTTCAGTTAAACATAGGTTGCACCTTTTTGAAACATTGCTGTATGGTGATGCTCTTTTTATGATTTTCCAGGATATATTGTAGCTTGTTTTTGCGTCTTTAAGTTTCCAGATATATTTGCTCAGTTCTGTTTGGTTTTTATATTTTTCTTTATTGAATGACTGTTTGTGGTTTGCATATCTGGTTTTGAAGTGGTTTTCAGTGATCCCTATGTATGTTTCTTTTTCATTTTCTGATGTTACAGTGGCCTGGTATACAATGTTGTTGTGGAGACATTTATTGTTTAGTGGCACTGCTCCTTTCTCGTGCAATTGCAAGATTTCCTTTTTTCACCCTTCTTTGCTGTGTTAATTTTCATTTTGTTGGATGCGTCAATCAGGTTTTTGAGGTTGGGCATACATGAGTACGATAGTTTGACAGTGTTTTTGTTAAATATTTTGGACAGTTTGTGCTCTTTGGAAATGAAGTTGCTAGGATTTTGAAGAATTCTTTCCCTATGTTTGTTTTGAGTTTCCCGTCGTATGGGGGGTTATACCATATGATTTTTCTTTTCCTATTTTTCTTGCTTTTATTTGTGTTGTTGTCCGGGTTGTATTGTAGTTTGTAATTGTATCCACTTGTTTGTAGTGCCTCTGGTATTCCACTGCTGCATTGTTGAACACCTCTCATTGCATGACAGGTTTGATAGTCTCTTGTTTATGCCATGGGGTATGGTCTTTAATACAGATGGTGGATGGTTACTTTTGGTGTGTACATAAAGAGGTGTATCGTTGGGTTTCTTGTATGGTTTATATGAACAAACAACCCAAGAACCATCGAAAACAAGAAGAAAGAACTATGCAAAATCTCCAAAACCACAACTTAAAGATCACCATTGAAGCAAACAAAAAGGTAGTGAACTACTTAGACATAACATGGATCTCAACAACCATATATATAAACCATACAAGAAACCCAACGATACACCTCTTTATGTACACACCAAAAGTAACCATCCACCATCTGTATTAAAGACCATACCCCATGGCATAAACAAGAGACTATCAAACCTGTCATGCAATGAGAGAGTGTTCAACAATGCAGCAGTGGAATACCAGGAGGCACTACAAACAAGTGGATACAATTACAAACTACAATACAACCCGGACAACAACACAAATAAAAGCAAGAAAAATAGGAAAAGAAAAATCATATGGTATAACCCCCCATACGACGGGAAACTCAAAACAAACATAGGGAAAGAATTCTTCAAAATCCTAGCAACTTCATTTCCAAAAGAGCACAAACTGTCCAAAATATTTAACAAAAACACTGTCAAACTATCGTACTCATGTATGCCCAACCTCAAAAACCTGATTGACGCATCCAACAAAATGAAAATTAACACAGCAAAGAAGGGTGAAGAAAGGAAATCTTGCAATTGCACGAGAAAGGAGCAGTGCCCACTAAACAATAAATGTCTCCACAACAACATTGTATACCAGGCCACTGTAACATCAGAAAATGAAAAAGAAACATACATAGGGATCACTGAAAACCACTTCAAAACCAGATATGCAAACCACAAACAGTCATTCAATAAAGAAAAATATAAAAACCAAACAGAACTGAGCAAATATATCTGGAAACTTAAAGACGCAAAAACAAGCTACAATATATCCTGGAAAATCATAAAAGAGCATCACCATACAGCAATGTTTCAAAAAGGTGCAACCTATGTTTAACTGAAAAATGGTTAATACTATGCAAACCACACTTAGCAACTTTAAACACCAAAACAGAAATAGTAACAACTGCAGGCATAAATGGAAATCGTTGTTAGTGAACACATCCAAAACAAAAACCTGAAAGCCCCAAAAAACACGTGCAGCCAACCCGCACGTGCAAACAACCGCAAACGTGAGCCCACACGCTAATATAACATCGGCGGTGGGCAAACAGAGACCATCCTGATGACAGCGCAACGCCGCTAGAAACAAATTTGTCGAGTTTTAACCTTGAGTTTTAACCTTCCTTTTTACATCATTGACAAATGTTGCTCCCCAAGGGGTCGAGCACTTTTAAAATCATTTTAGGCTCTTTGGTTATATTCATCTATATATATATATATATATATTTATATATATATATATATATATATATATATATATATTATATATATACATATGCTGTATTGATGGATTTATCCACGTTAATCTGTGCTGGTTTATGTTATGGTTGTGCATGTATGTATAAATGCGAAAATGAAAATTGGACGCAAGCACACCGGCAGACGTCACTTAACCAGATTTCACTCGCAGAGCCATGGCACAAATCAGGCAATCAAATCTTCAGACACGCAAAGACGGACAAAAGTAATGTGGCACCGACCTAAACTATAGACTCTTTGCCGTGGGAGTCTCCTCGTTCATCACGGGCACACTGTCTTTATTCCCCCTGAAGATGCACGCGCGCCGTGTGTGTGTGTGTGTGTGTGGTGTGTGTGTGTGTGTGTGTGTGTGTGTGTGTGTGTGTGTGTGTGTGTGTGTTTGTGTGTGTGTGTGTGTGTGTGTGTGTATATATGTGTGTGTGTGTGTGTGTGTGTGTGTGTGTGTGTGTGTGTGTGTGGGGTGTGGTGTGTGTGTGCGCACGAGCGTTTGTGTGTTTATGCGTCTGTGTGCATATCCAAGCTCCTACCCTACCTTCATCCCTGTTCATTTAATTGAAAAGAAGGGAAGGAAGGAAGGAAGAAAGAAAGAGAGAAAGACAGACAGACAGACAGACAGACAGACAGACAGACGAGACAGACAGACAGATAGACAGACGACAGACAGACTGACAGATAGATGGAAGGAAAGAAAGAAGAGGACAATAATATATCACTGGTTAACATACCATTACTTTCTCGTTTGAAATTCCCAATCAACAGAAATCTGATGCGTTATACAGTCAATGTTTCGATTAAAGCGTAATTATAGTGTGACTAGACAGACATCCCCGTTTCATTTTGTAAGTTAAAAACAAGGGTCGCCAATGTTTGAGATGAGCAAGCAGAGAGAGAGAGAGAGGAGAGAGAGAGAGAGAGAGAGAGAGAGAGGGGAGAAGAGAGAGAGAGAGAGAGAGAGAGAGAGAGAGAGAGAGAGACAGACAGACAGACAGACAGACAGACAGACAGACAGACAGACAGAAGAGACTGACAAACAGTCATATTAGATCTCTACCCTCCCTCCTCTCTCTCTCCCACACACACGCGCGCGCACGCGCGCACGCACACACACACACCACTCACACCCCACACACACACACACACACACACACACACACACACACACACACACACACACACACACACACACACACACACACACACACACACACACACACACATACACAGAGAGAGAGAGAGAGCGAGAGAGAGAGAAAAGAGAGAGAGAGAGAGAGAGAGAGAGAGGGGAGGGAGAGATGAGAGAGAGAGAGCAGAGAGAGAGAGAGAGAGAAGAGAGAGAGAGAGAGAGAGGGGAGAGAAACAGACAGACAGACAGAGACGGAGATGAGGCAGGCAGAGAGAGAGAGAGAGAGAGGAGAGAGAGAGAGAGAGAGAGAGAGAGAGAGAGAGAGATGAGAGAGAGAGAGAGAGGGGGGGGAGGGGGGCGGGGTTTTCCCAAATGGGACTCCCATAGATCACTAAGAAGGACGTCTGTAATTTCATTCCTGTGATGGTCCTTGGGGCATGAAGAGAGATGCCTACTGGGCAAGTCCTTGGGGTTGATCAGTTCATATCTGTCTGTCTGTCGTCTGTCTGTCTGTCTCTCTCCCTCTCTCCTTCCGCTCTCTCTCTCTTCTATCTTTCCTCTCTCCCTCTCTTCTCTCTCTCTCAGATCGGTGTATACAACGTTATTGTCCTTAAATTTTGTCGGGGGGGAAAAGGAATTTTGGTTTTTGAAAAAAAAATGGTTAACCGGATTTTAACATTTAATTTGGGAAAACGGTGCCCAAAAACCACCCGGCGCCCCTTCAATTTGCTTTTAAAGGAAAAATGGGTTTAAGAAAAAATTTTAACCCGTGAATGACCCCAATGTGAACGGTTAAAATTGGGGCCTTTTTACGGGGGAAAATCTTTTTTTTTAATTAAAAAAAACCGGTGATTTACCGTACGAATACAAATGTTTTAAATGAAAAACGGGAGCCCACATTCCGGTGCACAGATAAAATCTTTACATTGTCACTCAAAATCACTGCGTTTCCCCCACTTTAAAAGTTTTAATTTTCCCCCCCCAGGAAGAAACACGGGAAAACGGCTTTTAAAACACCCCCTTCTTAGCATTCGGGTTCCCCGCGGAGGGGGGAGAGAGAGAGGGAAGAGGAGAAAAAAGACACCCATACATACTGATCGCCAAAGGGCCCCTTTCAAAGCCAACCAAAGAAAGAAACAAACGAAAAAAAAAAACAAATACAAGCACAACCTGAAAGGGGTTTTTTTTTAGGGCCCTAAATTAAAAAACCCAAGCCCTACTTTTTCCTCAAAGGGTAAATTTTTAAACCCCACAAATCAAAATTTTTTATAAACGAATGTTAAAGGTATTGGAATTTCAATCTGGGGTTTTCAAATAAAAAACAAGGGGGTTTTTCTTTTTCGGGGAAAATAAAAAATTAAATTGTACTTTTGAACACAACTTAAAATTGCAGTGAGCAGTTTTTGGGTTAAGGGCCCTTTAGGTTCGAAAATTTCCCATTTTTTTGGAAAAACTTTTGGGGTTTTATGAAAAAGGAAATTAAATTTTTTTTTTAAAAAATTTGGGGGTTTGTAAAACCCTTCATAAATTCCCACCCAAATTTTTGTGTTCTAAAAAAACGTCCGTGTTTTTGGGGGTTTGGGGCAGATGACTCATAAATCTTAGGTTGATTTCATTTTGCCTTTCTCATTTAAAAAAGAAAAAAAAAATTATTCCCCACACTTAGATATCAAACATGCGGTTTTTGAAAAAAAGGGGGTTTTCCCTTTATTTTGGGTTTTTAAAAAATTTTCTGAAAAAAAAAGAATTTGTGCCTTCCCCCATTTTTGAAACAAAAAACCTTTTAAATTTTTTTCTTTTCGGTTTTTAACAACTTGAAGGGAAATTAGTAAAAAAACAAAAGCCCTCACAAATTACTGTGCGGTGAAAAGGGACTCCCCCACCCCCCAAACCCCCAGACCCCCCCCCCCCCGGGCTTTGTGGGGGGTTGTGGGGGGGGGGGGGGGGGGGGGGGGGGGGGGGGGGGGGGGGTGAGGGTTTTGTATTTTTTAAATTTTCTGTTTTATGTATGATTTTTTTTTCCCCCGGATAACACTATCAAAAACTTTTTGCAAAGTTTTTCCCTTAATTGTGTTTTTGTGTGTTTTATTTTTTGGGTTTTTTCTTGGTTTTTTTTTTTTGTTGAGAAGAGAGAGAGAGGGGGAAGGGGATTAAATGGAGAAAAAAATAAAAGGAAAGGAGAGAGAGGGGGATGGGGGAGGGGGAAAAAGGAAATGAGGAGGGGGGGGAAGGGGAGAGAGGGGGGGTGGGGGGGGTGGTGTGTGTGTGTGGGGGTGTTAAAAAAAGTGTGGGGTGTGTGTGTGTGTGGGGGTGTTTTTCTTTCTTTTTATTTTTTTTTTTTTTTTTTTTTTAGTAACTTGCTACTCTCATGGAAGTTTTAAAAACCCCCCACCGATCGGAGAAAGATGCGCGATATAAAAATTTAATTTTTTGTTTTCCCTGGTATTTTATAGCACAAAAATATTTATTTAATATTTTTTATAATTTATATTAATATATAATTTTATATTTGTCAATGATGTTAAAAAGGGGGGTTTTAAAAAATAAAGGGTTTTAAAACTCGAAAAATTTGTTTCTGGGCCGGCGTTGCGCTGTTTTCAGGGGGTCTCTGTTTGCCCACCCCCGATTTTATTTTAGGTGTGGGTCAGGTTTGGGGGTTGTTTGCACGGGCGGGTTGGCGGAAGGGGTTTTTTGGGGCTTTCGGGTTTTTTGGGGTTTTGGATTTTGTTCACCTAACAACGATTTCCTTTTTCCCTGCGGTTTTTTACTATTTCTTTTTTGGTTTTAAAAAAGTTGTAGGGGGGGTTTGAATTTAAAAAACCAGTTTGGGGAAACAGGGTTGCCCCTTTTTTAAAAACATGGGTAGGGTTTTGTGGGGTTTTTGGGGGATTTTCCGGGGGGGAATATATTTTTAGCTTGTTTTTGCGTCTTTAAGTTTCCGATTTATTTGCTCAGTTCTTTTTGGGTTTTTTTTTTTTTCTTTATTGAATGACTGTTTTGTGGTTTGCTTTATTGGTTTTTGAAGTGGTTTTCGTGATCCCTAGGGATTTTTTCTTTTTCTTTTTCTAAATGTTACAGTGGCCTGGATAAAATTGTTGTTGTGGGGCCCTTTATTTTTTGGGGGGTGGGCACTGTTTCCTTTTTCTCGTGAAATTTGAAAGTTTTTCCTTTCTTAAACCCTTCTTTGCTGTAAAAATTTTTCATTTTGTTTGGATGCGTCTATCAGGTTTTTGGGTTTGGGCATAATGAGTACGATAGTTTGACAGTGTTTTTTTTTAAATTTTTGGACAGTTTGTGCTTTTTTGGAAAGAAGTTGCTGGGAAAATTTTAAAGAATTTTTCCCCTATGTTTTTTTTTGATTTTCCCGTCGTATGGGGGGTTTTTTTCCCATTTGATTTTTCTTTTCCTTTTTTCTTGTTTTATTTGTGTTGTTGCCCGGGTTGTATTGTAGTTTGTATTGTACCCCACTTGTTTGTGTGCTCTGGTTTTCCACTGCTGAAATTGTTTGGAAAATCTCCTTTTGCATGACGGTTTGTTTGCTCTTTTTTATGCCAGGGGGGTATGGTCTTTAATAAGATGGTGGATGGAAATTTTGGTGGTCAAAAAGGGGGTGTATCGGGGGGGTTTCTTGTATGGTTTAATGAACAAAAAAAACCCAAAAACCATCGAAAAAAAGGGAAGAAAGAACTATCCCAAAATCTTCCAAACCACAAATTTTAAAGACCCCATTGAAGAAAAAAAAAAAAGGTAGTGAATTCTTAGCCCTTAACAGGGAAATCTCAAAACCCATATATAAAAAACCATAAAAGGAAACCCCAAACGATACCCTTTTATGTAACACCAAAAGAAACCTTCCCCCATCTGTTTTTAAAGGAAAATCCCCCATGGCATAAAAAAGAGACTATCAAAACCTGTAATGCAATGAGGGGAGTGTTCAAAAAAGCAGCTGTGGAATACCAGGACCCCTACAAACAGGGGATAAAAATTTAAAAAAATACAATCCCAACCCGGAAAAAACAAAAATAAAAGAAAGGGAAAAAAATGGGAAAAAGGGAAAAATTTCTTAGGGTTTAAACCCCCCCTTACGTCGGGAATCTCAAAAAAACATAGGGAAAAAATTTCTTCAAAATTTCCTTGGCAACTTCATTTCCAAAAGAGCCAAACTGCCCAAAATTTTAAAAAAAAAAACACTGTAAAAATTTATGTATCATGTTCCCCAATAAAAAACCCTGTTTGGGACGCATCAAAAAAATAAAAATTTAACACAGCAAAAAAAGGGGGAAGAAAAAAAATTTTGAATTGAAACGGGGAAAGGGCAGTGCCCCTAAACAAAAAAATGTCTCCTAAAAAAAATTTGTTTTCCAGGCCATTTAAAACCTCGAAAATGAAAAAGAAACAAAATTTTTGGGATCACTGAAACCATTTTAAAAAACCAGTTTATGCAAACCACAAAAGTCATTCAAAAAGGGAAAAAATAAAAAAAACCAAAACAGAACTTGAGCAAATTATCGGAAATTTAAAAGGGCGAAAAAAAACAAACTCCCAATTATATCCGGGAAAAATTCAAAAAAAAGAGCATCCCATCGAAATTTTTTCCCAAAAAGGTGCAACCTAGGGTTTACGGGAAAAAAGGGTTAATACTATGCAAACCCCCTTTTGAATTTTTAAAACCCCAAAAACAAAAATTTTAGAAAACCCCAACTGCGGGGCATAAAGGGAAAAATCTTTTGTTAGTAAAACAAACCCAAAACAAAAACCGGGAAACCCCCCCAAAAAACACTTTGCCCCAACCCGCTCGTGCAAAAACCCCGGGGCAAAGTGGCCCCACGTTTTTAAACATCGGGCGGTGGGAAAACAGAGCCCCCTTTGATGCAGGGCAACGCCGCTAGAAAAAAAAATTTTGTCGATTTTTAAAACCCTTGGGTTTTTTAAACCCTTTCCCTTTTTTTAACATCTTGGGAAAAAAGGTTGCCCCCAAAGGGGTCGAGCATTTTTAAAATCTTTTAGGTTTCTTTGGTTTTTTTTCATTCATATTTTTTTTATTTTTATTTATATATAATATTTTTTATATATAATATTTATTATAATATATACTTTTTTTTCTGTATTGATGGATTTAAACCACGTTAACTGGGGCTGGTTTATGTTTTGGTTGTGCCTTTTATGTATAAAAGCGGGAAAAAGAAAAATTGGAGCAAAACAACCCGGGAGCGTTTTTTTTACCCGATTTCACTCGAGGCCCTGGCACAAATCAAAGGGAATTAATCTTCAGCACGCAAAGACGGAAAAAAAGTTTTTGTGGGGGACCGACCCCCAAAATAAAGGGCTCTTTGCCCCTGGGGGTTCCTCGTTCATCACGGGCCCTGTCTTTATTCCCCTGAAAATTGCACGCCCCCCCGGGTTGTTTTGGTGGGGTGTGGTTGTGTGTGTTTTGTGTTTTGTGTGTGTGTGTGTTTTTTGTGTGTTTTGTGTTTTTTGTTGTGTGTGGTTGGGGTGTGTGTATTTAGTGTTTGTGTGTGGGTGTTGTGTTTGTGGGGGGTGTGTGTTGTGTGTGTGTGTGTGTGTGGCACGGGTTTGTGGTTTTGCGTCTGTGTGCTTTTCCCCAAACTCCTACCCCACCTTCATTCCCCGTCATTTAAATTTAAAAAAAAGGGGGAAAGGAAAGGGAAAGGGAAGGGGAAAGAAAGAGGGGGAAAGACAGGGCAGACAGACGGGCAGGGCAGACCGACAGTCAGACAGACAGACAGGGTTGAAGACAGACAGACAGGGGTGCGATTTGATGGAAAGGGAAAAAAAGAAAAGGGGCAATAAAATTTACCCTGGTTAACATACCATTCTTTCCTTTCCCTTTGAAATTCCCAAACAACAGGGAAAAATTTAAAGCGTTTTACAGTCAAAAATGGTTTTGATTAAAGCGTAATTAAAAGTGTGATAGACAGAAATCCCCGTTTCATTTTGAAATTATTTAAAAAGGGTCGCCAATGTTTGAGATGAGCAAAAAAAAGGGGGAGAGAGAGGAGAGGGGAGAGAGAGAGAGGGGGGGGATGGGGGGGAGGGAAGGGGGTGGAGGGGAGAGGGAGAAAAGGGGGAGGGGGGAGAGGGGGGGGGGAGAAGAGAGAGAGGGGGAGGGGGAGGGGAGAGGAGAGAGGGGGAAAACAGACAGACAGACAGGCAGGCAGACAGGGCGGGCAGAAGACAGCAGAGACTGACAAAAAAAATCATATTAGATCTTACCCTTTCCCCCTCTCTCCTCCCACCACACGCGCGGGGCACGCGCGCACGCACACACCCACACAACTACACCCCAACACCAAAACACCACACCCAAAACAAACCACACACACACACACACACACCCAAACAACCCACCACACACAAAACCCCACCAACACAAAACATTTCACAGGGGAGGAGGGAGAGCAGAGAGAGAGGGAGAGAGAGAGGGGGGGGGAGGGGGGGAGAGAAGAAAGGGGAGAGGGTGGGGGGAAGGGGAGGGGGGAGAGGGGAGAGGGAGGGGAGAGAGGGAGGAAGTAGAAAGGGGGGGAGGGGGGGGGGGAGGGGGAGTTGGGGGGGAGGGGGGGGCAGAACGGGGGAAAAAGAGAGGAGAGAGGAGGCAGGGGGGAGAGAGAGGAAAAGGGGAGAAAGGGAAGGGAGGGGGAGGGAGGGGGTGAGGGGAAGGGGAAAGGGGGAGGGAGATGAGTGGGGGGGAGGGGGAGAGAGGGGGTGGGAGGGGGGGGGGGGGAAAGTGGGAAATAGGGGAAAAGAAGAAAAAGCGAAACCGGGATGGGCGGGGGGAAGAGAGATGGTAGGGGAAGGGGGGAGTTTAAGGGGGGGGGGGGTTTTTTAAAAAAAAAATTTTTTTTTTTGATGTGTGAACAAACGTTAGGGGAGGGGGGGGGGAATGGGAAAAGGGGGAATAGAAGGAGGAAAGGGGGTTTTTGGGAAGGGAAGGGGAGGAGGGCAAAGTTTTGGGGTTTTTTTGAAAACAGCAAACGGCGGGCGGGCGCGGGGGGTTTTTTTGGGGGGGGGTTTTCAAGGGAAACCCTCCCTTTTTTCTTTCCCAAATCTTTAAAAAGGCCCCAGCGAGGGGGGGAGAAGGGGGACAAGAAGAGAGGGGGAAGGGGAGAGGGGGAAAGAGAGAGAGAAAGAGGGGGGAGAGAAAGAGAGATAATAAAAAGAAGGGGGAGGGGAGGAGAGAAAGGGGGGAGGAAAAGGGGGGGGAGGGGGAAACAAGGGGAAGAGGGGGGGAGAGAGGGCCCCGAAGAGGGGAAAAGGAAAAAGGGAGAAAAGAGAACAGAAAAGAGAGAGAGGAGAAAGAGAGAGTGACGGAGAGTGAGGAGGGGGGAGAGAGGAGAGAGAAGGGAGAGATACGAGAGAAAAGGGGGAGAGAAGAGAAAGAAGAAGAAAAAGGAGAAAAGAAAGAGAGAGAGAGAAAAAGGGGGGGAAGAGAGAGAAAGGGTGGTTTTGGGCGGTGGGGGATTTGGGTCATTAAAAACCCCAGGACCGGGCACAAGAGGGGCCCGAAATTCTTGAAGGGAAAGGCGAGGGGAAACGGGAAAGACAGAGGGAGGGAAATTTAAAGAGTTTTTTTTGAGAGGGGTGTGGGGGGTGGGTGGGGGGTGGGGGGGGGGGGGGGTGGAGGGGGGGAGGGGGAGTGTGTGTGTGTGTGTGTTGTGTGTGTGTGTGTGTGTTTTGTTGTGTGTGTGTGTGTGTGGTGTGTGGTGTGTGTGTGTGTTGTGTGCGTGCGTGTGCTTATTAATATGGCGCGCGCGCGCGTGTGTGTGTGTGTGTGGTGTGTGTGTGTGTGTGTGTGCGTGCGTGCGTGCGTGCGTGCGTGCGTGCGTGCGTGCGTGCGGGGTGTGTGTGTGTGTGTGTGTGTGTGTGTGTGTGTGTGTGTGTGTTGTGTGTGTGTGTGGGTGTGTGTGTGGGGTGGCGCACGCGCGTGCGTGCGTGCGTGCGTGCGAGCGTGCGTGGTGCGTGCGTGCGTGCGTGCGTGCGTGCGTGCGTGCGCGCGCGCGCGTGTGTGTGTGTGTTTTGTGTGTGTGTGTGTGTGTGTGTGGTTTTGTGTGTGTGTGTGTGTGTGTGTGTGTGTGTGTTGTTGTTCAACTCAGTCCTCAAGAAAAAAAAAAAGAAAAAACAAGGGATTCCAGCACTTACGTTCGACATTTAAACCAATTCTGTGTTTCGATTCTTTTAAAGATTTTTTTTAAATTTAAAAAAGCAAACAAACATATAAAGCAGCAAACAAGAGCTCTTCCTTTACATTCTGTGTCCGCAAAAATAGGCCTTTGATTCGGTCAGGGGACAGGCTCTTCTGTATGAATGTAGAATAAGAAACACCCGAAGGTGCTGGGGAGGACCCAAGAAGCACTGCCCTTCACCTGCCTTTAGAGCAGTCCTGTACCACCCTGGAGGCCTGCGCTGTGTTGACGAGGGGTAACGGGCACGCGCAGGACACTCCATAAAGATATCAAGGACATATCAAGCTTTCGCCATACGGTCTTATGTGCCCTCAATGTTTGAAAAAAGGGAGTTAACGGTGAAATCATTGCATGAAAGTGCAACAGTATGTTATCGTACGTATTTGTTTAAGGGTTATAATCAAATATTCTGGAAGTTACCGAAAAATGCGACAACGAGAAAAGTTGACCCCCTTTGTACCGTCAACCGTTTCTTTATGATTTAGAGCATATTTTTTAAATATTTTTTTAAAAATTTTTATTTTGTTATTAAGAACGTTGTTTACGCAGAGGAAAAAAAACATGGATGACCTGATTTTGAAAAAGGACACAACCACAGAATCTTAAGTGCCCTGTCCTGTGAGTTGGGCCCGTGTGGCTCGAGAAATGTTAAATTAAGCCGACATATTTCTATGATCTTATGGGTGTTAAGTGGCTTCTATTTTTTCATCTTCGTGAAAAGAAAGAAGAAAGAAAGAAAGAAAGTAAAAAAAACCTAGCCTGATCATTTTGCGGGATGCAGATTATGAAAACTTTATTATCAAACATAAAACGTGTTTTACAGAAAGTTTGTGAATGTTTTTTATTAAAATGGTTGATTTAAATAATTGAAGGGCGAAGTAACCAAACAAAGATGAAGAAATGCTCTCCTTTTGCACAAACCATTTAAGTGGTTTATTTTTTTACACGCACGAACAAGACCCCTAGTCAGAAAAAAACAAATAGAAATTTCTACAAAGGAAGACATTGACAAAGCAAACAAACAAAACAACCAAACAAAAAAAGCAGATCCTTGCCTTGATTTTGTTTGCCATTACCAAAACTGTGTTCGTAAAAATTTGTCACTTTTGTGCTTTGGGAAATGAATTCCATTTTGCCTTAGAATGTGGGAAATACGAGAACTTAGGAAGAAATTTTAATCTATACCCAAGAAGAGTTTCCCTAAACCGGTCAATGTTTTCACTCTTTGAAATTTGTTTTTTTTGTCGGCTGGTAAAAGGCATCAGCCAGAATAAGCAAATTCATGCATTCCAGTAACATTACGCAACAATTTCTTTGTTTTGCCGTGATTTACTTTTTTTTCTTGTAAGATATATATTTTCGCACATCCAACAGGTCCGTGTTAATATATCAGCCTTCATCTTTTTTTTTTTTTTTTTTTGATTCAGCAGATTGGTGAGCGCTATAGAATTTTTTCACAATGTTCCCGACGGCCCCAAA
>CM031606.1:91084057-91101149 GCA_018398815.1 Conus ventricosus | reverse complement strand
GTTTCAAAAATCCCAAAAAACCAACCCCCTTGGGAAGAGAAGGCGTTTGGCCGTGGTGTGGATGACCGAAACAATGCAGACCCTGCGTAAGAAATGGAAAGAATGAAGGAGCAGAAATTGCGTGAACGATATTAAACGACATTGACTGGAGACAGGAAACGGCGAATGAACGCCAGCTGGAGCTTCAGTCGGCACTCCCCAGGAAGGCAGCCCGTTGTGTAAACGAGTGTGGATTAAAAAAGCGCTTAGAGCTCGGTCTCTTGCCGAGAATAGGCGCTGTATAAGTATTCCAGTAATAACACGATGCCGTGACAGTATATAAGATCAACAGAATCCGAATGAACACGTGGTCTTGTTGGACTGAATGTGGGAGGAACATTATTGATGTTTCCATTTTTGCCTGTTGACTGCACCATTGGGAATGCAAGTTTAAAAAAGCTTTTCGAAGAGGGGGACGGGAGAAAGGAAGGTGAGAGGGGAGGGGGACATTTTTTTTTTGCCGTCGGCACCCCTGGTTTCACTAAATGTTTACACCAAGAGTACCGTGAACAGTACGTATATCTGGCCTCGCGTATTTTTGCCATCACGAAAAATTACTAAACAAACAAATTAAAAAAAATCGGATTCCCCACCACCATCCACCTTCCGCCTTTTTGGCCATATTGATGTGACGTTTTTTTTTTGAGAGGCATGGGTGAGGGGGTAACATAAAATGATAGGGGTGTGTGTGTGTGTGTGTGTGTGCGTGCGTGCGTGCGTGCGTGCGTGCGTGCGTGCGTACGTGCGTGGTGCGTGGTGCGTGCGTGCGTGCGTGCGTGCGTTCGTGCGTGCGTGCGTGCGTGGGGTGGTGTGTGTCTGTGTGTCTGTGTGTCTGTCTTTGTGAGTACCTGAGTGTATGCGTCAGGCGAGGAGAGAGAGAGAGAGAGAGAGAAGTAGAGAGAGAGAGAGAGAGAGAGAGAGTAGTTTCTGTACCACTTATCCTTTTCTTTGATGTGTCAGATTAAAGAAACCCCAAAATCAATGAACCAGGAGAAATAACACAGATAGTCTTCAAACAGGTGCTCAAAAAAAAAAATAACAACCTGCTAGATTGGACGGTACACGGGACTGTTTTCGCCAGAATCAGTCATCATCACAATACATAAATTTGATAAAAGGGTTTGTGAATCATTATGTGCCATTGTACTATTACTATAAAGGGTGTCACAGATTTCATGTAAGTGGAGGTGTTATTCTCTCTCTCTCTCTCTCTCTCTCTCTCTCTCTCCTCTCTCTCTCCTCTCTCTCTCTCTCTCTCTCAAAAGAAAGGGCAGGGGATAGAAAACTGCATACCTATTGAAATTCAAAAAAGCTGACGAGTTTGGTTTATTTGAAGCAGAGGTCTACGTCACAAAATCTCGTAACAATAGAATGACGTTACGTTTGTTGTCGTTCGTTGCTGTTAAAATCATTATTCCTTTTTTTTTTTTTTTGGGGGGGGGGGGGGGGGGGGGGGGGGGGGGGGAACTTGAAAACAAACTTCAAATAGGTTAAGTATCCTAAAAGTTTGGATTACAAATACCTTAGATCGTAAATCCTGATATTGTGAAAACAGAAAATAACACTTTAAGTTTAGTCTTGGGTTTAGAGAAACCTATAGAAAAGAAAGCGAATTTGAGTGTGGAAAAGTGATCTAAAACCTGTCGCTCAGCCATGTGAAGAAGGATTCTATTCAGTCTCAGGTTAAGACTTCAGAAGAAAAGCCCCGTAGCGAAGTATTAGACATCACCGGTCATTCACAGGGGTGCACATTTTTCGTAAGTACGTATCGCTGTTTTTTCTTCAGATGAGTCATCAACTGAATTTTCTGTTGACCAATTATCCAAACCCATGTTTTCTAAATCGACAACGGTTCCAGCCCTCGGTAATTCACTTCAAAAAAAATGCAAAAACGCCATCCTTTTGCAGGTGGTATCTATGGGCTTAGACCATTTCAATGATCCAGACAACTTCCGCGCACATTTCAGAGTGTGAGGGACTTGTTTGTCTTTTAGATTGGGATCTCAGCATCCATTTTTCATCCTAAGAATAGCATCTATCAGATCGGCAGACGAGCTGTGTTTTGTCTGGTCATGTTTGGAGAACTAAAGAAGGGGCACCCTGACCTGACTCTTCACTGCCTCTTCAGTCTGGCACCAAATTGATCACCTTCCATTTTTTTCCTTGAACACTGGCACCATCCTCTTGGCAAAAAAGGGGAAAACCCACTTTCCAAAGAGCAGGAAGTGAAGGAGCGCTTCAGTTGCCCCAAAAAATGCCCCAGCGACTGATCTGAAGTCGGGTGTGTGTGTGTGTGTGTGTGTGTGTGTGTGTGTGTGTGTGTGTGTGTGTGTGTGTGTGAGTGTGTGTGTGTGTGTGTGTGTGTGTGTGTGTGTGTGTGTGTGTGTTGTGTGTGTGTGTGTGTGGCGTGTGCTGTGTGTGTGTGTTGTGTGAGAGTGTGTGTGTGTGTGTGTGTTGTGTGTGTGTGTTTTTGTGTGTGTGTGTGGTGTGTGTGTGTGTGTGTGTGTGTGGGGGGTGTGGTGTTTTTTGAAGATCCTCTCCCTGGGGGTTTCTTCCTTCTGTAGTATACGGTATTGTATAGTATTGCATAGTATTGTATAGTTTTGGTTTTTTTTGTACTGCACCGTGTAACTGAAAATGTCAAAAGAGATGCTATTTCATGCATTTGGGGTGCTATTTCTGGGGATTGTACATTTACTATCTAAGTATTCTTCCCAAATTTTTTTTAGATTTGTTTTTCTTTCTTTTGGGGCAGTTGGTTGGCTGGGTATTTTACTTTATATTATTATTATTGCTTTTTTTTTTTTTTGGGGGGGGGGGGGGGGTTGCCTTTGTTTCTTCACAGTGGATTTTTTTTTTTCTCCAAAGAATGTCCGGACGGGCAGCTCTTTGATACTGCTGTTCGTTCCACACGTGCCAGGTGTCTGGCTTACATCTATCATTTTCATCCCCAAAGGACTGTTACTCTGTCACCTACTTAGAGCAGTGGAGGGAAAGAAAGGAAAGACACGCCTTGCGGGGGATTCAAACCACGCACCTTGCGATCTTCCTCGTGCATCAGGGAAGTGCGTACTCAACAAAATGACAGCCTTGCCACTTTCAGATAATAACTGTAATAATAATGATAATAATGATGATGATGATAATAATAATAATGATAATGATGATGATGATGATAATGAAAATAATAATAATAATAATAATAACAACAACAATGATAATATAATAATAATAATATAATAAAAATAATAATAATAATTTTAATAATAATAATAATAATAATAAAAAAAAAATATTACATAGCGCCTATTCTCGGCTAGAGACCAAGCTCTTAAAGCGCTTTACAACCCACACTCTTTTTACACAACGGGCTGCCTACTGGGTAGTGCCGACTGAAGAGCTCCCAGCTGGCGTTTCCCATTCAGTCGTTTCCCTGTGTCATCAAGTCAGTATCATTCAATATCGTTCACTCAGTTTCCTCATTTCCTTCATTCTTTCCGTTTCTTACGCAGGGGTGCATGCTATGTGTAAGTGTCATTCATACCAACGGCCAAATGGCCTTTCTTTCCGAAAGTTGATGATGGGATTTTACATGTGTTTTAAGATGTTATGCGTGCGTTCCACACACAGAACCCCGGTTTTCTAGTCTCATTCGAAGGACTGTTATGGGAATGGAGTCAGAACTAATGGGGAACTCCGAGGAAAAATTTCCCCCTGTACGAAATGGCCGGCGGAGTTCGAACCCGCAACCCCAGGATCACCAAGATGCGATCCCGGGGCTCTACCAAAATGAGCTATTCCGGCTCCATTGCAAGGAAGAATCAACCCCTTCCAGGGGGCTATGACAGTCTTGTGCCTCATAACTAATTAAGACTGGTGTCAGCACTGGTGTGGCAAGCTCTCTCCACGCGGCTCAGCATCTAAGCAATTTATTATTTTCTGTGGATGGTGTCTTATGTGTGTCTGGATCACTGAATCTGACTTACGTTTAAACGGCATCTCCTATGAGAGGTTGCCCCCAATCTTTTTACACAGAATTCTGCTTCAAAAGAATCTAACATACAAAACGGTTGCAATATCCATCAGCATAGTTTTCTATTCACTTCCTTAATATCACAGAGAGAGAGAAGAGGAGAGAGAGAGGAGAGAGACGAGAGAGAGAGAGAGAGAGAGAGACAGACAGAAAAGACAGACAGACAGACAGACAGACAGACAGCAGACAGACGACAGACGCTAACTTCCACAGTTCAACCTGATCAGCGGGACTACACGTGCGATCTGTAAACTGTAATGGGTTGCCAGTAGCATTTTCACGCCCGGGGATCAAATTACAAACGTCGCTTTTATTAATTCAAGAAAATCCTCTCTCTCTCTCCTCTCTCTCTCTCTCTACTCTCTCTCTCTCTCTCTCTTCCACCAAACCAGGAACATTCTAAGCCTTTATTGTTCGTTACCTTTTTTTTTGCCTGAATGGGTCATTGCCTGAATGGGTCATTGCCTGAATGGGTCATTGTCTGAATGGGCCATTGCCTCAATAGGTCATGGCCTCAATGGGTCATTGCCTGAATGGGTCATTGCCTCAATGGGTGATAAAACGGTAGCCCTAACTTTCCTCTACTTAGACACAGACATCGTAATGCATGGCGGCCGTCGTTTGCGAGCTGCATCCACGGACTGTTCCATTTACCGAAATACTTTAGGATGATTTGGCTAAAAGAAAAAGTTACCCTTACTCTGCGTATCAACGACGAGGCGAGATGTTCTGTCTCTGGAGGACTAGAATAATATACTATTTCAAATAAGTCAGTTCTAGGTGTGGGAACCTTGAGTTTTGCTGAATTCTAGAATTCCTACAAAAAAAATCTGGATGGAGTAAATAGCGGGGATAAAATTCAGATGCAATATTTGCATGAGATCTATCTTATTGATAGCAAACATAACCCTTAGTAAAGAAATCTCATTTAAATATAATTCGAGTCTGATCGGCTCGAAGATTTCAGGAGAACTGCTGTAAGTGCACTCTCTCCACCAAACCAGGAACATTCTAAGCCTTTATTGTTCGTTACCGTTTTTTGCCTGAATGGGTCATTGCCTGAATGGGTCATTGCCTGAATGGGTCATTGCCTGAATGGGTCATTGTCTGAATGGGCCATTGCCTCAATAGGTCATGGCCTCAATGGGTCATTGCCTGAATGGGTCATTGCCTCAATGGGTGATAAAACGGTGGCCCTAACTTTCCTCTACTTAGACACAGACATCGTAATGCATGGCGCGCCGTCGTTTGCGAGCTGCATCCACGGACTGTTCCATTACCGAAATACTTTAGGATGATTTGGCTAAAAGAAAAAGTTACCCTTACTCTGCGTATCAACGACGAGGCGAGATGTTCTGTCTCTGGAGGACTAGAATAATATACCTATTTCAAATAAGTCAGTTCTAGGTGTGGGAACCTTGAGTTTTGCTGAATTTCTAGAATTCTACAAAAAAATCTGGACGGAGTAAATAGCGAGGATAAAATTCAGATGCAATATTTGCATGAGATCTATCTTAATGATAGCAAACATAACCTTAGTAGAAGAAATCTCATTTAAATATAATTCGAGTCTGATCGGCTCGAAGATGTCAGGAGAACTGCTGTAAGTGCACTTTTATAATTGTCGACTAATGATTTTATTGAATCTGCGCTGGATTGAGTCTTCCACTCTTGAATAGTAACTGACTCTAGAGATTATGTATGCATTCAGGAATAATTTTCAGGCGCAAAAGTTCAAAACGCGCTTAATCCTGCCAACTGATAGTTGGTCGGGGTATGTTTTGCACGATGTTTTGATGTTGGCATTCCATTGAAATACGACCATTGTCTACCTTACAATACTGACACTGCTCAATCTTTGATAAATGTTAGCGAACCGAAAAAAAAAAGAAAAAAGAAAGTGGACAAACGAATCCCACGACAAAAACAACGCGTTTTGACCTCTTGGGTCTTGTTTAGGCAAGATACAAAACAATTAGGACCACGAAATGAACGCAGGAACACCTTTAACCCTATCTTGCGCTGAGTGATTGAAGATAAGTGATTGCTCGTTCATTTTCGTTGTCCTCATTGTTTCGTATCTTGCCTGAAGAAGAGGTCGAAACGCGTCGTGTTTTGTCTTGTGATTGGTTTCTCCACTTTGTTTTTTGTTTTTGTTTTTTTTGGTTTTTTGTTTGTTTTGTTTTTCGGTTCGCTAACATTTATTTAAGATTTGTTTAGATTTCCGCCTGCAGTCATCTCACTTCGCGACTAGATCCAACTTACACTGTTGTTAAAAAGATGCAAGGGGGGTATTATACATTCGTCGTCTTTAGCGGGTTGTTATCAGCGTGAGGTTAGGTTTACTGGGGCTTCATCACGTATGATTCATCATGCACAATTTACTTAGATGTCGACAGCCATGTATAATGAGGCATACACGGATTTAAGGTCAGAAGTGTGTGTGTGTTGTGTGAAGTGCTTGTGTGTGTGTGGTGTGTATGTGTGTGTGTGTGTGTGTGTGTGTGTGTGTTGCGTGTGTGTGTGTGTGTGTGTGTGTGTGTGTGAGTGTGTGTGTGAGTGTGTGTGTGTGTGTGTGTGTGTGTGTGTGTGTGTTGTGCACGCGCGTGCGTATGTGTGTGTGTGTGTGTGTGTGTGTGTGTGTGTGTGTGTGTGTGTGTGTTGTGTGTGTGTGTGTGATGTGTGTGTGTGTGTGTGTTTGTGTGTGCAGAAGAGAATGTAATTTATCTCGTTCACGACCACCATGTTATTTGCACGAAAAAACCCCCCCCCTTTTTCACATACAAATAGTCCATCACATGTCAGTTTTGACTAATTTTAACACTGTTTTTAAACAAAATTAACACCCCAAAACCTCTAAATAATTGACGTACTCAGTTACTTTAAACAACAGGGGCTTACGTGCTAAGATAAGATCTGCGTGATCGTGAACAAAAGATTATTTACATTCTCTCTCCAGGAACATAAAAATCCGCCTAAATATTTTAAAATTTATATGGCTTTTCGGCAATCCTACTCCAGGAAACATGCTGCGACTTACTCTTTTTTTTAATTGTTTTTATATCTGCGTTTTAATAAAAGAATGAACCCCCACGTAGTTATAAAGCTTACAGAAATATTTGAAGATTTTGGTTGTGGGCGATTAATGCTGAGTTGATTAAAGAAGTTTTAAAGGACATGTTTGATGGATTTATAACAGAACTTTTTGACAAGTTTATACTATTCGCGAAAAGTGTATTGAAAAGCTGTTAGTAAAATTCCGAGTCTTGGCCTAAACCAGTCTAAAGCTTTGCTATTTTACTGAATAATATTGCCCCGAAGATGCTGACCTGCATGTGTCTGATGATCTTGAAGGAGTAATGTTACTTTAAACCTTTGTCAGTTTTTTACGATTAGAAAAAGACTTGGAGTAATAAATAATAACTGAAATTTACAATTATTTTTATTTATTTTTATTAAAAAAATGACTGCTGACTCAGTGAATCTGATTTAAAGAATTGTAATGAATATTTGACGAAACAATGAAAGTATTAAAACATTGATTTTAGTGAATTTGGGTTTGAGAATGATGTAAACAATATAATAAAAGTCATAGTGACTATTTAACGAAGCAGTAAAGTGCATGAACATTGGTTGTAGTGATTTCGAAAAAGCTCCAATATTGGCGGGGTTTGTTATTGTAAGGTTAACGTGTCTTGAAGTGTTGCAACGCTTGGCGAAGAATTAAAAAGCTTGGTTTTACTTACTTTTTATACATTTATTTTTTTGATCGACGTAAATATTTTGGCTTTAAAATGACGACCACAAGTAATCCGGGCCAGAAACTATATACGATGGAAAAAAATATTCAGTAGTGACAAACAATAAGCAATATGTTTCAGTGAAGTAAGAATGCAATCATAATTAAAACCCCACAAACGTTCATGAAAGCGTAGCACACGTATTCTAAAATCCAGAGTCTCTTCGATGGAGCCGCAGTAAAGTGTATTGGGCCGTTCTGATTGATTATAAAAACCTGATGATGATGTTGGCATGGGAGTCTGGGTTTCAACAGGCAGGAAAGAGTAATCAGCTATCGCGATTTAATTCTAACTGGCTGACTACATGCTTACACAGTTTCTTAACCATGCAAGGAGGAGGCAAAGTAAGGGGTTCTGTCTGGTCTGGAAGGGACAGTCTTGAATCAGATTGAGGCAAACAAGTTCTAACCTATAGTCGGGCATTCTTACTTTTCTCTTCCAAAAGCGTTGAGTTAAACGAGCAGTTTTTAAACATTAAAATAATTCTGACAACATGTGTGTTTATGTGGTGTGTTTTAGCGCACTTGCATCTGTCAAAAATCATGCCAAACGAGTTTCTAATTATGAAGCATTATAAGCAAGAACTGAACTTTGTAAATAACCTTCCCAGTAAGTATAGAACGTATATCTCAGTTTGAAGAACAAAAACAAACAATCACGTAAACGTTACAAATGGTCTGTAGTAGACAAATTTAGTCTCTAAGGGATTTCTCCCAATGCTCCTACTTTAGGCGAACCCTTGACAAACATGTAGATTGATTACTGTTTGCAGACGTCCTAAGAGTCATTATGTAATTAATCAGACAATAAGCAGGCTTATGTTTTGTACATCAAAGGGATCATGCCTAAACAAGGGCTTTGTAGAAGGTGTTTGGTTAGAAATTCCTACTATAGAAGCAGCTGCCAGTCTTAGGCGCCCTTGTAATAGTTTTGTAGACTGTGAAAACCAAACTCTTACACCTAAACCGGGGTCTACAGTTAGTTTTAAGAATATACACAAAAATTTAAGGCAGATGAGCCGTACGTGGTTTATGCTGACTTTGAATCGCTCTTACCGCAGTACATGGATCCCGCAACAGCAAGAACAAAAAACCCCGTTATTAACCGGACCGTCAGATCTGTTCGTATGCGTTTATTGTTGTTAGGTCAGATGGGGGCCACACACGGCCAGAGATTTACAGAGGCCCCACGCAGCTAGTAGCTTCTAAAGAGCAGATGAAAAACATTCGCAATTATACTCCAACCAACCTAAATATTTCAGGCATTTGTTGATCTGGAAGACAGAACGTTATGACTCATCTTAAACACTGTTGGATTTGCATAAAGAATTATTAGGCAACGGCAGTAAGAGACCCACGATACATTAGCGGAAAGTTTCGCGGGGCTGCACACAACAATTGTATCTTCAGCTTACGGTTGACCCTCAGACATGGAAACTACTATCTTCTTTCATAACTTACGTGGTACGATTCTTCATATTTCATTGCAAGCCAGTGGAACATCTGAATATAAGAGGGTTACCTGCCTTGCACAGTTCTTCAGAAAAGTACAGACTTTTACTCTTGATCTTTATCTTTTATGACCAGCCCAACTTCTGATGGCTAGTGTAGATAAGTTGCAGGATCTCTACAGACTTTCAATCACTAAACAATACTTTGGCCCTTTCTTTAGTGCGTTAAAGGAGCTATCTTATGAAATACATGAACCTCGTGGGATAGGTTTGATGAAGACTCCCTTCCTCCTAAGGCGCTTTCTTTCTAGTCTTGGAGGGCAAAAGGGAAATAACTGATTCTGAATATGAATACGCACAGAAAGCTGGACAGAATTACATGTGAAAAATGGGCCCCGTTATCATGATCGTATCTATTGGCTGGACGTGTGTTTATTGGCGACGTATTTCAGGAATTACGAACTATGCATGAAACATTACGGCTTAGATCATCACCTTACATCCTCTGCGCCTGGCTTTTTGGATGGGATGCTTTCTTAACGTCTACAACATTCAGATCGACTTATATCTTCTGATCTACCCACTCCAGATGATTGAAGACGGGCTGAGGGGAGGGTATCAGCATGCCTCACATCCTTACTGCAAAGCCCACAACAAATATTTAGAAGATTATGATCCCACTCAACCATCAACTATCTAATTGAACTTATTAGACGCCAACATCTTATGGATGGGCCATGAGTCAACAGCTTCCACTGAGAAACTTTACAATGATAAAAGGGCCTCATGGGATGTAATTATGTGTTAAGTATGTTGTCACAGCTTCCGCCTAAATAATCAATAGGACTAATTTTGGAAGTTAGACTTAGACTATCCTTATGAAAACTACACGATCTTTATACGATTACCCTAGCCGCAGAAACGATTAAAGATGAGTCCTATTGAACCTCCTAAACTTGTGCCCACTCTCGCAACAAAACAATATGTGTGTCATTTACAGACTTCTACAGTTTTACCTTAAGGACCACGGATTAAAGCTGACAGCTGTTTTCTTCCTTAGGAATCATTGCTTTTGACAAGAACCCTTTTAAGGCGTTACTCACAAGAATTACTGATCTTAGAAACAAGCCACTTGACGCTAGAAAAGACTTCTTTAAACACTGTAAGAACAACAGCTGCTTGGCAAAACCATGGAGAATCCACACCAACGTAAGATGTAAAATAAGTTACAAAGAAAACCAAGTCAAATAAGTTTGCTTCTAAACCTAACTATCAAGACTTTAGAAGATTTAACGACAGCTGTTGGCATTTATGATGAGAAAATAAAGGGATGTTAAGCTAGACAACGCGGTGTTTATCGGCGTTTTACTGTATTAGAAAGTTGTCAAAGTTATGATGTTAGAATTTCTGTACGACCTACTTTAAACCGCGGCGGTTACCCAGAAAGCAAGAGTTCTTTATACCAGACACTGCTAGTTTTATTATTGACGTCCCACACAGGGACTTCTATAAGGATTTAGACGCAGAAGTAGACTAAAGAGTTGATGGGTGGTACGACACATTGCGGACTTTCTAAAGGCCAGTCCTTTACATTCAATCTGTAAACAAGGAAAGTGATTGGAAAGATGAGGAGGAACTTAATGGAACAGTTTATTAAGAATTGTTGGTTTGCGGTTCAAAGATGTATAGCCCATTGCCAGCCAGACTCTGTAATGTAAGAAGGCTAAGGCATAAGTAAAGAAGTTGTCAAAAAAAATATATCTCACGATAACTACAAGCAAGCTCTCTTTGAAAAACAAAGGATTTTCATAACACAAATGTTAATCTGCCGCTCTACTCTTCATCAAGGTAAACAAACTGCTGTTACAAAATATCACTTGTCTCTAACAATAACAAGAGAACTTACGTCAATCCTGGAGTTTTCATATGCTGTAGGGCATTGGAGAACCTCTGTTAAAAGATTAACTTGACAGTGGCTTGGCTTGTATTACTTAGAGAAATTAACACAGAACTTAGATTTAAGAACCTAAACTAGTACTATTTTAAGAACTAAACTTAAGAACTTAATCGTTACTTATCAAGAACTTATATCTTTTTTGCACTTGACTTGTAATTTACTTGCACTTACGTAAAAGTATTATGATAACTAACTTACTTGTACTTATCTAGCTTCTTAACTTGTCCTCTTATTTAGTTCTTAAAAAACTATTCCATAGGAAAATGGATCTACTGCAGGAGGTTGCGCCATTTTTTGCAGAAGCTGGGCCTTCTTCTTTTAATGGGGGTTGTGGGGGTTTGCGACTTTGTGCTAAGTATGGCCGTTAGACATTTGTAGCTAAAACTCCCCCACCAACAAACAACCATCAGCAATACTAGAAATACAGATTATTGTTTGTTGCGATTGTGTTGTGTTAATGAAGCTGTTGGTGCTGGCGGTGATGTGGTATTACTATCTAACAATTTTTGTTTTGCTGATTGCAAGGTTTGTCTTTTTGCAGTCTGTTCATTCAGCTAGTTTTACGCCGGCCTCAATACGCCCAGGATTTTAGTTTTGTAACGTTACTCACTTGTGGCACATTCACTTGGGGTGCATTCTGTCCTTCGGAGGGAGGGCCCTGCGGGACTGTCCTGCGGGGTTGCAATCTTCTTCTCCTGATCGCTCTTTTTTTTTTATTGCGATTAAATTTAATATGATCACAAATTAATATGATTAAAAAGTAATGAATCCATGAATAAATGGACATAACTCGTCCCAAATTCTGTAATAACGCCATGTCACATTGCAAGAGTTTCTAGTGACTTGTTTAAAACGGATCTTGTGATAAGTCGTATTTAATTTCTTTGAATTTCACACGGCGCTATCTTACTTACTAAGTGGCATATTAAAACTAATCATTGTCTGGCCCACTGATCTACCATTTTCGACCTAGCTGTGCTTCCCGAACTGCGTAGTATTATCTCAATGTCTGATGTAGACAGTGTGAATCTTGTTCAATACTTAGTTTCAACACTAAATACTGTTAGTTTTTCACACGCAGCAGAGAGTGAGAGTACAATCTTTCTTTATGGCAGTTGTTGTTGAGTAGCCTGCTTGCTCCTAGCACTTTAATAGTTCGTCACAATTCCATTTTTAAAAACAATAACAAAATAATATACTTTATTTTAAAACCATGAGTTTAAGTTGGTTAATTATGCAGTGCCTATCGCGGTGATATAGTTTATTCAACCCTTGCCAAAATGTTTGTTAGAATAAAACCGCCCAACAGGGAAAAGATAGAAGGACTTCGCCATAACTAGTTGCAAACTTTTTTTTAGCTTTAACAACAAAAGATTTATCTGATTAAAAGCACATAGAAAGCCTTTCGTATTATGATTTATTTAATTATTTTTTTTAGTTAATAAAAAAGATGAGTGAAAAACAAGGATTATCAATACGATTTACCACTCTGCTGTGATTGGCGGTCTTAGTATAGGCTATGCGTGTTTAGCAAAAAACATGTTTAAAATGAAGCGGCGGATTTAGGAGGTTTAGGACTTGAGCGACGGTGTTAGGTTATAGTTGTAATTACTGCGGGATTGGTCAAAAGACTTTCTCTGTTGCACAGGGGATTATCCAGGGAAAAATATTAGATCATAGAAGATTAATTAGAAAATATTAATTTATAAAATAGATGTCTGGATTTGGACCTGATAGTAGGAGGAGCAATTGTTGACGCTTCGGCCTTTCTCTGGAAATAATTATATGTTTAGTAAATTGCGGTCCGATGAAGAAAGAGAACGCCATAATAAGGCAATAGAAGAGCTAGCTAAGGCAAGAGACGCTTATGAGAAAAGACGAATTGCTCACTTAGACTTTATTAATAAAAAGTTAAGGGAACAGGGACATGCAGAGCACACATTTACAGACGTTGATGAGGCAATGAATGAGTATTACTTAGTGACAGGAAAGAAGTTTCTAACATCACCGCCTCCAGAACTGTCTCACTTTTATGAACCATCAGAAGAACAGAAAATAGCAGAAATTGGTTTTATTGTGGGTGCTATGGGAGCAATCATTCTTCTCGCATATTCAATCTAAAAATTATAGTTAAAATGAAATAAGAAGATAGTTAAAATATGGATAAAATATATTATTCTCCTAAAGGTTATTGGAAAGGAAAGACTGCTATTGAAAAACTGAGTAAAGCTGCTAGAGTGTCTGAATCAGATGCGAAAGACTGGCTTTCAAAACAAGCAATTTGGCAAATATATCTGCCCGCTCCCAAAAGAATAATAAGGCCTAGATTTGTTAACTCAGTTCCAAATGACACCCACCAGATGGACTTGCTGTATCTTCCACATGACAAAGTTAAGAAGAAAAAAGTTTAAGTATGCTCTGACAGTTGTTGACATGGCTTCAAGATACAAAGACGCTGAACCTTTAACGGATAAAAGCTCAACTGCTGTGGCTGTGGCTTTACAACAGATATACATGCGAGGCCCATTAAAGTATCCTAGGTTGATCCAGGTTGATGATGGAAAAGAGTTTAAAGGCTCTGTAAACCAGTTGTTTTTAAAACATCATGTTGCAGTTAGGAGAGGGATCCCAGGCAACCATCGATCACAAGCCCTAGAAGAAAACTTTAATAAGAATCTAGCTGAACGACTGTTTACCTATCAATATCACAGAAAAATTATGGACAGAACACCTAACACAGAATGGGTTAGGAGATTGCCGGCAGTCTTACATGCCATGAACAATGAAGAATTTAAAGCAACATGGTTGAAACCAGTAAACGCGATTAACTTAAAAAAATTAGCATTACTGAAGATGTGCAGGGGACTCAAAAACTCTTGCCGTTTGGACTAAAGTAAGATACTTGTATGCTCCTGGAGAGGCATAGGGCGATGTTAGAATTAGAGCCACAGATCCCATATGGAGCGTAGATGTATATGAAGTTGAAAGAATCATAAAAACGATCCTCCCGTATATTATTTAAGAGAAACTCTTTCTTCTAGTGGTGCTACTACGTCTAAAAGGCCTGCCCCTAAAAGATCGTTTGTTCGCGAAGAGCTGCAAGTTGTCCCACCAAACACAGTGAGTTAACAAAAAAAATAGTGTTTTATTTTGCTAAACTTATTTTTTTTGTTAAACTTATTTTTTGGCCTATTTTGGGCTTAACTGATCATGTGTTTGTTTTTTCAATGTTTTGTTTAATTGCATCAGTGTCTACCTGTCGCGAAGTAAACGTCTTTCTCCACTCCTTTGAAGCTCAATCTTTTGTCGTCTATAATCCTCACCATCAGCCATAAGCTTCTGAAATTCTTCGTCTGTAATGTTTTCATCATGTAGTGATTTGCTTATTCTTAATCTTAATGAACAAAGTTTTGCTGATGCTATGGCAACAATGGCAGTGTGCTTTTGTAATTTAGGAGTTTTTTTTTTTTTAAACAGCGCTTACAATCATAGAAATAGCACCTAAACCTAAACCAAGACCTCCTAATGCTAAAGAGGCTGGCGCCCCAACCCCACTAGCTAAAACGGCAACACTAGACCCAGCACTTACGCTAGCTACAGCTGAGGAGCCAGTAATTACATAAGAAAGAGCATTTAAAGCTTTAGCATATTTCTTTCTAGTAAGCCTATACTTATCCAAGTCGCTTTCTATTTCCATTTGAAGTTCAGTTATTTGCTCTAACCTAAACTGTTGAACATGCATTTTTAAATAAGATTATTTTATTTAAAGTAATCTTATACATATCTTTTTATTAATCCTTCTGGCAGCAATTAAAACAGAGTAAAACGCAATAAAATCAACATACTTAATGAAAATAAAGTCAAGTACTGTTAGTTTGTCTTTGTCAACCATTTTAGTAACTTTGTCAGATGATGAAAAAGTGTTTATTTCATCTCCGTTTTTAGTAATAACAATAACAAACTTAAAAGGGGCATCCAAGTTTTCAGCCTTTATTTGTATGCCTCTAATAAACGCATGTTCTGGCAAACTAGTATCTCCCTCCCTCAGAGTAATAAATAAGCGAAAAATCATCGTCATTTGCCTAGGTAGCGACTGTAGCGTTGGGGTAAATTGTAAGCCGATGGTGTCATTCCCCACTTCAGCGGACTTCTTTCTCTGTAGCATATTTCAGAGCCTCGCTTAGTTATTTCAATATGTTTTTTTCTGTTGTGTTCCTTGGACAAGGCTAACAAAAAAGGGACCTGCGTTCAAAGCCTTTCTAAAATTGTTGTTCTTATCATAGTATACATTAGGGCTTCGTAGTTCAAACTTTAAATTCCAGTCAATTTCAGGAAGCAACGCCCAAGCATTCTCTCTTTTATGAATTTTGTATTCATATTTACCAAAATCGTTTGCCCTTAAATTTCTTATCTCTTCTAGGGTAGGATACTGCTCTCGTTTTTTGTCTTCAATTTCTGTTCGTTTGTAAACCCCGTCATCTGTGTATTCAAATCCATAAACATTTCCTGGCACTCCTATTAGATCAAACTCAGTTGTGTCTGCTAGGTCTTTTAGCTCTACTGCAGTGCATTTAGGGGCCAGCTCCGCTTTTGATTCTGGCCCTCGAGACATTCTTTTTATAATATAAAAAATATAATAAACAAATTGTTATAAGCAATCAATAATAAACAAATTAATAAACAAACGTATTGAACTGGAGGGTCAGTCCGCAAGCATAGCTTAGCGTGCTTAGATTTTTCTAACTGCTCTTTTATTTTTTTTTAACTCATCTTTGTCCCTTATTATATAATTTTCACTTAAACATTCTTCAAAACTATCTTTGTCCTTAGTGTAAATAATACAACCGATTTTAACTGCGATCTAAAGTCTTTTAAGACGGCATTGTATTTTTGAGTTAAGAGCCACACAGAAACTAAGGCGTGACGTCCACTAAAGGCTAGCTTTGACAGAGCTTTTCTTTTTTTAACAATGTCTTGTTCAGCTGAACAGTCATCAATAATAAACAGTGTTTCAGTTCCCTCAAATAGTCTATAGTAATGTTCAAAACAGTCGCTCAGTTTGTCGCTAGGATCAACTAAAAATAATTCTCGTCTGTCCAAATAAACTTTCTTTGTTTGTAAGACTTGTTGTGCTTAATGGTTGTGCAGAATATAACAATGTGCTCGTAATGAAACCTGTATATTGTTTGTAACAAATAAAGTACGAAGACAGTTTTCCCACACCCAGTAATCCCGCAGATGAGAGAACAGTGCGGATCTTTAGGAAGAAACTTCAAGCTATCCATCTGTTTTTATTAGAATATTCTTCTACAGTTTTAATAAGCCACGTCTTTAGCCTGTTTTCTTCAATGTTTAGCTGAGCATCACAAACCATAAAAACATGCATTTTTATTGGGCGTTTCCGTCTGCTTTCTTGTGAATATTATTTTTATGCCATCTTGCCTATCCTTTCTCCACTTCCAAACATCTGTTGTCAAATGTGGATCTAAAATCCAACCACGCCCATATTTAGTTATTAAGTAGTCTTCGAGTCTTACATCATAAAGGCGAAGTTTTTTTACTTTACACGATCAACTTCAGGATCTCTTTGCCTACCTCCAGCGAACAACTTTCTTATTTCATCAAAGTGTTGGTGGGTAAAAGTCCGCGCCCTGAATACAACTGATCAGACTTACCATTTATTACACAGTCAACCTTCTCAATTTTTGGATTATAAAACGCATCTGATTCTCTCTGAAAAGGAGTGTTTCTTCAGTAAACAATAACAAAATTCCTTTTAAAGACTTCAGAGACTGATTTAGATGTATGTTCCA
>CM031606.1:91082866-91083957 GCA_018398815.1 Conus ventricosus | reverse complement strand
ACGGTAAAAATTGTTGAATTAGTAGATTTAGAAGAACTGAAGAGCAGCTTTAAATGTTATTTGCAACATGAGTCAGGTAAATTCACGGGTCTCTCGTGTAAAAAATTGTTGACCGAGAATGTTTTGGTATTGTTTGGCTTTGCCAAGTGTAGTAATATAGACAATTTCTTTCAGAGTTAAAAGACGTTTAATATGCTCTTACAAACAAACCTGGCATGCTAGTATGATTGATAACGATAAATATAACTGGTTTCTTTCCTTTAAAAGCACATTAGAAGTAGAAAAGTATTTTATACATATTACTAATAACTGGCATAAATACCATTTGGCAAAATTCCGAACAAGAACACTAGGCCTTAATGCCAACAAAAAATGGTTTGAAACATCAGCCAATAGCACGTGTCTTATGTGCACAGATGACAAAATGTAGAAAATGAAATGCATTTTGTGTTTGATTGTCCCGCCTATAATACTATACGGAGTAAATGCGAAATATTTAACGAACCAGTCGCACAGAGAAAAGATCTTATAGCAATCTTATCGAGCCATAATGTAAACCTCGTTGCACGCTTTGCTAGATATATTGCTGAAGCTTCTGAATACCGAAGGAAAAATACCAGTTAACACGTTTTGTTATTTTTGTGTATTTGTGACCCTATATATCTAGTTCTCAAGATGTTGGTCTACAGTGTTTAGATTCTTGATGGTCAGTGAACTAACTTTTCGTGCTGATAGCACGTGCATGTGAGCGTGAGTGTGATGTGTGTGTGTGTGTGTGTGTGTGTGTGGGTGTGTGTGTGTGCGGGCGCGTGCGCCCGCGCGTGTGTGAAAGCAAGTCTGGAACAATTTGTATTATTACTTTGTTGCCGCTATATCATGTGGTTACATGTACCCTTTTTCCCCCTTGCCATCAGGGCTTATGCTAATGGCAATAAAAAATGTTGAGTTGAGTTGAGTCTCTCTCTCTCTCTCTCTCTCTCTCTCTCTCTCTCTCTCTCTCTCTCTCTCAAAAATTCCGATGCAATGTCCTCGTTTCTCTTAGTGAGCAGAGTGAGTGTGGCATCCGCTTCAGAATAACATTGTGCGGGCAT
>CM031606.1:91072866-91075366 GCA_018398815.1 Conus ventricosus | reverse complement strand
TCCACTGAATCCAGTGTTTAGGGATAGAGTTAACAAGAATGTTATATTCTAACATTGTATTTGCCCTGTTTTGTTCAATCAGTCCAAGTATTTCTTCTAAGGAAAGTATTCTCTTTTCTGTTCGGTGGATTATGTGTTTGACTTGATCAATACCTTTCCTTTGCCATCTCTCAAAAAACAGTGTTTTATTTTTGTACTTTATTAATGAGTTGTTAAATAACAATTCATTCAGAAAATTGGTGCGGCTTATTTCTTCTGCCTTTTTAATATGTTTGTTGTCTAGGTAAGTGGTTATGATTTCCTTCCAAAATTCATTATCAATTCCGTCCAATCCCTTAACCGAATTAGATTTAGTGTTGATAAGAAAAATATTGTTATGTTCAGCGAGTTTATCTAGATGCCACCTCGGTATTAAAGTCCAGTTTTGTTGATCTGTGGCTTCAAAACGTTTTCCGACCCATTGTAAATGCAGATGTTTTTGAAATGTTATCATGTTTATCATGCTAAGGCCACCCTCTTCATGTTCACCCTCCATGACTTTTCTCTTTACTTTTTCAAACGCTTTTCTATTGCTGAATTTTTTCTGCCATATAAATTTATAGAGATAAGTGTTTATCTTAGTCAAAATTTTGTTGGGAAGACCATCACGTAGACGAATTGGCTAATTATAAACGTCTTTATTACGATAATTTTTCCTTGAATAGACAGATCTCTTTTACTCCAGTCTTTTATTGTTTTTTGCATACGATCTATTCTGGATAACCAGTTCTCTTCTATACTTTTTGCCATCTTCTTTGACTCAAAATAAATACCTAATATTTTAATTTTATTAACTATGGAAACTGGCCCATTATATTCTTCGTTTTGTCTACCTATCTGAAGGGCTTTTGTCTTATGAACGTTCAGTTTCAAGCCTGAAAATCTTTCAAACCAGTTAATTATTTTCAACGATTTATCAATGTCTTTTTTGTTTTTTAAGAATTGGGTTGCATCATCGGCCATTTGTTTTATTTTCAAACAACAAGAAGCTCTTTCTGCAGAGTGAGGTAGTCTGATACCTTCAATAGTACTATTTCTCACTTTGATGGCCAGTACTTCAACAGCTAATACAAATGCAAGGGGTGAAAACGGACATCCTTGTCTAATACCACATAACACGGCGAAAGGTTCTGAAATCCATCCTCCATGGTTTATGCTACTTGAGGTATTGTTGTTAAGTACATAGATCCATCTTTGGAACTCAGCTCCGAAGCCAAAGATATCGAAAACGTGCTTCATAAATGATTTTGAAATCGAGTCGAAGGCTTTGAAGTAGTCGACTGCCAGCAGATATCCATCTTTATTTGTTTTATTTAGATAGTTTATCGCATCGTCTATTGATCTTATTACTGTAGCAATGTTTCTACCCTTAATAAAACCCACCTGATCGTCGTTTATCAATTTGTGTATAATTTTACCGAGTCTTTCTGCCATTACTTTAGCTAGTATTTTGTAATCGGAATTAGTCAGAGTAATTGGTCTCCAATTGTGTATTTGGTCTCTGTCTAAATCCTTGCCTTTGTGTGGTAGCGTAATCATTCCTTGTTTTTGTGTATATGAGAGTTCTCCTGTAAAGAATGATTCCGCATAAGATTCTGTTATCACTTTAGACAGTTTACTCCAAAAAACTTTTAAAAATTCGATGGTAATGCCATCACTGCCAGGCGCAGAGCCATTTCTTAATTTATTCAGGGCGTACGTTGTTTCCTCAATCGAGATCATTCCTTCGCATAGGTCAGCTTCATATTTTTCTAGTCGTGGGTATGTTACGTTTTCTAAAAACTGGTTAGCTGCCTCTTTAACATTGTCTACATTTGTAGATTGATTATAGAGGTTTGAGTAGAAGGACAACTGTTCTTGCAATATGTCATTTTGGTCAGTTATTGTTTCACCCGTATCTTTGCGAAGTCTTGTAATAATGTTTCTCATTCCTCTTGATTTTTCTAGATTACAAAAGTATTTCGTGTTCCGTTCACCATCTTCGACCCATTTTGTTCTTGATCGAACTTGTGCACCTTTAGCTTTGTCCATGTGCATTATTTCAAACTGCTGTTTAAGTTGAGAAAGTCGGGCGCAAGCTTCTTTGTTGTCAGTGTTATGAACTAGAATATTTTCCGTTTCTTTTAGCTACATTTGTATCCTTTGAAACTCAAATCTTTTTTTTACAAGACAGATCTTTCCCATACTCGCTACAAAAGTTTCTGATTTCCATCTTACATAATTCCCATTTGTCTATGTTTGAAATATTTTCATTAGAGTACTTATCTAGCAGTTCGTCGAGTAGGTTGTTCATTTTTTGTAAGAAATCAGGGTTTTTTAAGTAACTGTTGTTGAATTTCCAGTATCCTGGACCGCGCTGGAATTCATTGCTGTTAAACTCACAAACTATAGCTTTATGATCGGAGTTAGGAACCGTCAGTAATTCTGAAGAAACGCAGAATTGCAACATTCCCTCCGAGGC
>CM031606.1:91050366-91055366 GCA_018398815.1 Conus ventricosus | reverse complement strand
CAGACAACAGGACAATATCATCAGCAAAAAGCATAATAAATAATTCTGTTAAATCAAATGTTACACCATGTTTACCATTCGCAATGATTTGTTGAGCCAAATCATTGATAAATAATGAAAACAAGATGGGGCTACACACATCGCCCTGTTTTACTCCCCTTGTACATTTTATTAAATCGCTAACTCTAGCACCACATTTAACTCTAGCTTTAACATCATATACATACTTTCTACACAGCGGTAAAGTTTTTCCTTTTATTTCCTTATTCTCAGTATTGGCCATAAAAAATGTCTTGAAATCGAGTCAAAAGCTTTTTCAAAATCTATAAAAGCTACATATAATTTTTCGGTTATATGCAAACTGCTTTTGTATAGCTGCCAATAGAGTAAACATATGATCAGTCGTTGAATAATCTTTTTTAAATCCAGCCTGATGTTCACCGGTAATATTATTTATTTCAACCCAGTCTGAAAGTCTTTTATTTATAACTGAGCTGTAAAGTTTACTTGATATATTACATAAGGAAATTCCCCTATAATTATTAGTGTTGTTGACTTCACCTTTTTATAATAAAGGCATTATTATAGACTCACACCAGCCCTTGGGATACATTCCTTTGTCAAACAGTGCATTAAAACAATTTCACTAAAAAGTCAATGGCACATCCCCCCAAATTTTTAAAGAATTCCCCTAACAAGCCATCAGGCCCAGGAGCTTTACGATTTTTCAGCTTTCTAATTGCGATTAAAATTTCTTCTTTTGTAATAGGTTGGTCCATGTAATCTGTGCATATGTCGTCTGTGATATTTTGGATAGCCTGAGGTGGAGCATCCTTTTCTAACACTTGTTTAAAGTGTTGATGCCACTCCTCCATAGTAATACTATTTCGAGGCTGAGATTTCTTGTTATGTAATGAACGCAGTGATTTCCAAAATTCTTGTTGATTATTCACAGAGTTCAGTATTTTCATAAACTGAAAATCATTATACAATTTCTGTTTTCTAAGCAGTAGATTTTTATACTCCCTTCTTGCTTTACAAAAAGCTGCCCCATCATCTTTGTCAGATGTCTTCCTAAATTGTCTTAAAAGTCTGCACATCTTTCGTTTCTCTTCCCTACATTCTGTATCATACCAGCCATTTTGTCTGTTTGATCTTGTTGACACAGATACGCTGTTTCATACAAACTGCAACATTTTTCACAATATCATTGAACAACTCTAACGCATCATTTACATTAACATCAATCAACATCCTTGCCGACAAAAGCTTTTCACGAATGTGTTCAGAGTTGATCATATCACAAAAATGTTCAGCATAATCGTACATTCCACACGAATCTTTCATATATTCCTTTTCACCCAAATCCCCAATCATACTTAATTCAACATCAGACATATTCATGCAAAATTCCAAGGCATATGATCAGATTCAATTTTGTCAGCAACCAACATACTACAGTGCTTAGTTATGTAGGCAAACAAATCACATGAAGACACAAAATAATCATTAACACTGTAACCTGAATCAGAAATGTATGTGAAACGACCAAGAGAGAGAGAGAGAGAGAGAGAGGAGAGAGAGAGAGAGAGAGAGAGAGAGAGAGAAGAGAGAGAGAGAAGAGAATTGCACTTGATCCCGTCCTTGCTGAGTTACCGCAATGTCGTTAAATTTCACTTCCAAATGCAAAATTAACCGAAGCTCTCTCTGTCTGAAAATTATGCTATTTTCTTCCAAACGATACCCTCGGGGTGGCTGTTGGACTTGCTTCATATTGAGATGCACGGACTCAACGTTGTGCCTGTAATTGTTCAGTGAAAATGGTCATGATGAGGAGGAAATCAGATTGATCACTTCGAACGGGATTCCCTTTTCCTTGGGCGCAAGTTCACTGCCATTGTTGACGCGAATAAAGTCCTCGCAAAGTTGGGGGAAAGTTTGCCGGCTATAGCGAATCCACTCAAAGACCGATGCAAAGTTATATCTCTAAGGATCTCTCGTCTTAGGGGCAAGACTGGCGTTGACAACGGAGCTCAAGTAAGTTCAGGTCACGGTGGAAACCACACACGACATTGGAAAAAATGCCACAAAGTTTCTTTCTTTTTTTATTTTTTTTATTTTGCTTACCCAAGCTAAACCTGAACAGCACGAACGTTTCTTGGTTCGGAAAGGCAGTTTTAATGGTCTGAACCTGAAGAATGGAATTGTTTTCTAAGTGACCATTAACCGATTTTCGTTCTTTTTTTTCAATAAATGCAGCTTATGTGAAAAAAAAAGTGAAAGATGTGTTGTGAAATGGTTCTTCAGCTAATACAGGAAGTGTATAATAGTCACAGCAGTTTTAACTGTGAGTATAAGCGGGATGCCAAAAAACGTATTTTACATACAGTTAATTACAATGACGTAGAAATGATATACTTTCACGTTTATTTAGTCACATATCAATGTAGTTTACGACTGAACCAAGACTGGAAACAGACCGTGACTTTTTACACGACTTGTGAGAGTACTAAACGACCTCTTCACGACTTGTGAGAGTATTATACGACCTTCTTTACGACTTGTGAGAATATTATACGACCTTCTTCACGACTTGTGAGAGTAAGATACAACCTTCTTCACGACTTGTGAGAGTATGATACGACCTTCTTCACGACTTGTGAGAGTATGATACGACCTTCTTCACGACTTGTGAGAGTATGATACGACCTTCTTCACGACGAATGAGAGTATTATACGACCTTCTTCACGACTTGTGAAAGTATTATACGACCTTCTTCACGACTTGCGAGAGCATTATACGACCTTCTTCACGACTTGCGAGAGCATTATACGACCTTCTTCACGTCTTGTGAGAGTATTATGCGACCTTCTTCACGACTTGTGAGAGTAAATTATACGACCTTCTTTACGACTTGTCAGAGTATTAGAGTATTAAACGACCTTCTTCACGTGGGGTAAGAGTTTTTCACCAACACATGCCATGATCGAGACGATTCTGTGGCACCTGTACGATACTCGTGTGTACAGATCTTTTTTCTTATAAACTCTACCACGGGTTTGCAAGTATCCCGACGTTTTGTCGACTGCTTTCATTTGATAAAGGTCGTGCGCTGGTCTTGTGCTAACACAATAACCAGGCTATGAGCAATGTTGACAAGCTAAGCGAATGAGGATTATTCGGTGTAAAAGCCAGAGTTTAAGGACTATGTTTGGTCCAACTTGGAAAGCACTTGGCGACTTGTGTGACAGTTCGGCCATAATGTGGCCTTACATCGTTCTTACCTCTAGCGTCCAGGGGGGGGGGGGGGGGGGGGGGGGGGGGGTTTAACATATCGCCGTCTTCGAGCACATTTTAAACCCTTTTTTGCCGTTGACGTTAGTCCAGCATGTTCCATACACATAGAAAATTTTTTGCATCGCTTACAATGGTATTCAACATACCTAACACGTAGAACCGTGGTTTTGCGCGTAGACTCACGCCGAGTCAAGCAACTCCAGACTCGCATTGCCTGCTTTCTGTTGTCTCGCTCAAGAAGTTACTGTTCTTGTGTAAAAGGCAAAAAACAGTCATAAGCCCTAGTATTGACATCAAGAGACCGAAAAGGCTCGAGATATGAAGAAGTTCAACTGTTGCCATTTATTTGGTATCAGGGAGAGGGGGGTGGGGGGGGGGGGTCCAGTTATATGTAAACGGTTGCATTTTCTTTCTTCTTTCTGTCTTCCCCCCCCCCCCCCCCCCCCCCCCCCCCCCCCCCCCCCCCCCCTATAAATGTTCAATCGCGTTTTGCATTCCGACACCTCAGCGCATCGTTACTCGAAGAAATACCCGTTTATGAACTTTGGAGACAAAGTCACCCTCGTTCCTCATTTACTTTAGATTATGTTTGTCAGATTTGTTAGGTTGTGTTTTCTTTTCCGAATTCCCTGTTCTGTGTCATTCAATAGAGTCGGAAATAGTAATTATAACTTTGTGTCCGATGAGAAAAGAAATCACAACTATACATCGATTGTGAGCGGCATAGGGGATGAAGAGGTATATGTGCGGTATTTTATACTATAGAGGATGAAGAGGTATACGTGTGGTATTTTATGCTAATAGAGGATGAAGATTGTATGTGTGGTATTTTATACTATAGAGGATGAATAGTATATTGTGGTATTTTATACTATAGAGGATGAGGAGGTATATGTGTGGTATTTTATACTATAGAGGATGAAGAGGTATATGTGTGGTAATTTTATACTATAGAGGATGGAGAAGTATGTTTGTGGATTTTATACTATAGAGGGTAAAGAGGTATATGTTTGATATATTATACTATAGAGAATGAAGAGGTATATGTGTGGTATTTTACACTATAGAGGATGAAGAGGTATATGTGTGGTATTTTACACTATAGAGGATGAAGAGGTATATGTGTGGTATTTTATACTATGGGGGATAGGAGTATATGTGTGGTATTTTATACTATAGAGGATGAAGAGTTGTATGTGTGGTATTTTATACTATATAGGATGAAGAGGTGTATGTGTGGTATTTTACACTATAGAGGATGAAGAGGTAATATGTGTGGTATTTCATACTATAGAGATGAAGAGGTATATGTGCGGTATTTTATACTATAGAGAATGAAGAGGTATATGTGTGGTATTTTATACTATAGAGGATGAAGAGGTATATGTGTGGTATTTTACACTATAGAGGATGAAGAGGTATATGTGTGGTATTTCATACTATAGAGGATGAAGAGGTATATGTGTGGTATTTTACACTATAGAGGATGAAGAGTTGTATGTGTGGCATTTTACACTATAGAGGATGAAGAGGTTTATGTGTGGTATTTTACACTATAGAGGATGAAGAGGTTTATGTGTGGTATTTTACACTATGGGGATGCCTTCCCAGTCCCAGTTCATGATTTCATTGTGTTATGTATTAGGAATGTTGTATGATGCATGTATGAATACCCCTTCAGTATGGGCTGTGGCCTTAAACT
>CM031606.1:91022194-91024694 GCA_018398815.1 Conus ventricosus | reverse complement strand
GTCACATTAACGCGCATCTCATGGCGCATGCACACAGACACAAGCAAACAACTATACATACACAGAGACTGACTTTGTCGTGGTTTTCGTAGGCCAGATACTTCACAACACACACACACGCGCACACACGCACGCACGCACGCACTCTTACACACACACACAACACACACACACACACACACACACACACACACACACACACACACACACACACACACACACACACACACACACACACACACACACACACACACACACCGCACGCACGCACGCACGCACGCACACGCACAGTCTAAACCCAACAGTTGTAAAATAATATTAGCTGTATGTAATAGAAATACACATTGAGACATTTTTGTCGACTAATACATGTAATAATGAAGACGAACATGTGGATACTTTACAATCAGACAGATATGACAAAAATGGCAGCGACAGAGAAAGAAAAACATTGCTTGCATAGCAATAGCGTACACTTAGTGTGCATACATGAAAAAAACAACAACAAACAAACACACAAACAATGTGACACAGAGGAAGTGGTGTCTGTCCGAATTAGGAATGAGAATTCACTTTGATAAATAATCAAGGCATAAACAACAACAACAACAACAACACAACAACAACAACAACAACAACAACAACAACAACAACAACAACATGAGGAGCAATGTTAAGGTGGTAAGTTCTCATGTTGATATTGGGAATGAAACTGTTTTTCAAAAGAAGGAAAACTGAATTAAAAACTTCTTTGTCTTTGCTTTTCATCTCTATTTCATGTAAATAGTAGTATGTATTATGTAGGCAGTGTTACATTTAAATCTTTCAACGTGCTCGCAACCAAGAGTTAGGAGCAGAGACATGTTGCTTTACCTTATCTTGAATATACACGAAAGAGGTATATTTTTTTTTTTAATGGACAGACATCAGAAATAATTTATTGTTTCCAATTATGCACCATCATCATGATTTGTCATGGTCCACAAATAGTAACTTGCTTGGGGCTGGGCCGCTACTGTGCGGGTCCGCTATTGAGTGACCTTAAGAACATATCATCCTATAAGAAGCGGAATACCCTAACCCTGAACCCTCTTCTGTTAACACTGTTTGAGAGCTGGTTGAAAGACAAATAGTCACTGCCAATAGCGGCCCCACGCAATACGGCGCGACCCCAACTTGCTTCAGTTTAATAGCATGAAACCATCAACAATCTCTGTATCCTCACACGAGGTAAAGCCTCACGTACACAATCACGTGACATCAAATATTAACACTGTACAGCCCCGCCCCCCCCCCCACCATCCCCCCCCACCCCCGACCCCCACCCCTGTTAAACGGAACCACGCTCAAGATACATCGACAGTCCCCTACACACCGTGTCTTAATGACAGCGTTCACATCGTGTGGATTGCTGGCCGATTGAACGGACCTTAAACTCAATCACGTCCGTCCGGAGGCTAAACAGCTTGTGCTGTAGCTCCCCCACATACATCAGCTTGTTTATGGTGCTCTCTTTCTGGCCACCGGCGGTCGTTGACTTCCCATCATGTTTCTCTCTGACTCTGTCTCTGTCTGTCTGTCTCTCTCCTGTCTGTCTCTGTCTCTGTCCCTCTGTCTCTCTCCTCTCTCCTCTCTCAAGTCTCTCTCTCTCTCTCTCTCTCTGTGTGTGTCTCTCTCTCTCTCTGTCCAGTGTGCGTGTGTGTGTGTGGGTGTGAAGTGTGGTGTGTGTGTGTGTGTGTGTGAGTGTGTGTTGTGAGCGCACAAGGCGCGTGCACGTTAGTGTGTGTGTGTGTTGTGTGTGAGTGTGTGTGTGTGTGTGTGATGGTGAGTGTGTGTGGTGTGTGTTTTTGTGTGTGAGATAGAGAGTTTGAGAGAACGAAATGTGTGTGGTGTGTGTGTGTGGTTTGGTGTGTGCGTGTGCGTATGCAGTGGAGTGTGTGTGTGTGTGTGTGTGTGCTTAATTTTCTCAAAACAACCTGTGTTGTGTGTGCATAGTTGGTGTGTGCACGCACGCGCGCGTGTGCATGTGTCGGTGTGTGTTGTGTGTGTTGTGTGTGTGTTGTGTGTGTGTGGTGGTGTGTGTGTTGTGTGTGTGTGTGTGGTGTGTGGTATAGAGAGTTTGAGAGAAAGAAAGTGTGGTGTGTGTGGTGTGTGTGTGTGTGTGTGTGTGTGTGTGTGTGTGTGTGTGTGTGTGTGTGGTGTGTGTGTGTGTGTGTGTTGTGTGTGTGTGTGCTTTTTTTCTCATATTCATTGTTTTAAATGAGAGATAGAAAGGAGGAAGAGATAGACAGACAAACAAGAAAGATAGACAGAGTTATCAGACAGACGACAGCAGAAGACAGAACACACAAGACAGACACATGGCATTTGGGGTATGATTTAATTTTGCTAATTGCAGTCCCGTTTCCGCTGTTAGCAGTTACTTACGTGGTTCTCCAAACGATGTCGCCTGCAATCAGCGATAGCCTGGGCACCACGACCCTGCCACCCCCTTGGCTTA
>CM031606.1:91004694-91014694 GCA_018398815.1 Conus ventricosus | reverse complement strand
TTTGTTTAGATCCGGTTAAAAATGTTACATGTTTCAAGAAATGTTGTTGAAAAGCTCACCATCATGATCACAAAGCTTTGTGCCAGTATGTCTGTTCATCAGTGCGTGTGTGTGTGTGTGTGTGTGTGTGTGTGTGTGTGTGTGTGTGTGTGTGTGTGTGTGTGTGTGTGTGTGTGTGTGTGTGTACGTGTGTACTGTGTTGGTGTGTGTGTGTGTGTGTGTGTGTGTGTGTGTGTGTGTGCATGTGTGTGTGTGTGTGTGTGTGTTTGTGTTGTGACGGAGAGGGTGAGAGAGAGAGAGGAGAGAGAGAGAGAGAGAGAGAGAGAGAGAGAGGAGAGAGAGAAAGAGAGACAGAAAAGCAAACAGAGAGAGAGAGAGAGAGAGACAGAGAGACAGAGACAGAGACAGAGAGACAGAGACAGAGAGAGACCGACTGAGGCAGATAGGACAAGAAAGAGAGACAGAGGCAGACAGACAGACAGACAGCCAAACACCAGACAGACAGGCAGACAGACAGGCAGGCAGAAAGACAGACAGGACAAGTTCTAAGCTAGGAGTTGACCAAACTGGATATGAATGAACTGGATAGAAGCTGTGGTAAACCGCCTGCAGGCTAGGGAAATAAACAAGGCACCATCATGGACGTCACTTCCGCCGTCATAATCGACATCATTCTGCCATGTTCACTCTCTCAAAGTGCTCTTCCTTTTCAGCATGTCAAATGAAGAATCATTTCATCACCGACGTGCATAATCCGATCTGGTGGCACGGAATTCGAAACCGGTTCCCGACCGGACAAGATGCCACTCACAATTTGAGGGGATATTGTTCTCTCTCTCTGTGTCTGTCTCTGTCTCTGTCTCTGTCTCTGTCTCTCTCTCTCCTCTCTCTCTCTCTCTCTCTCTCTCTCTCTCTCTCTCTCTTCCGTGTGTGTGTGTGCGTGTGTGTGTGTGTGTGTGTGTGTGTGTGTGTGTGTGTGTGTGTGTGTGTGTGTGTGTGTGTGTGTGTGTGTGTTGTGTGTGTGTGTTGCCGTGTGTGTGTGTGTGTGTGTGTGTGTGTGTGTGTGTGTGTGTGTGTGTGTGTTGTGTGTGTGTGTGTGTGTGTGTGTGTGTGTGTGTGTTGCCGCGTTTGTGTGCGTGCGTGTGTCTGTGTGTCTGTGTGTCTGTGCTCTCTGAATCTGTGTGTGTGCATGTGCGTGACTTTGTGTGTGTGTGTGTGTGGGGGGGGGGGGGGGGAGGGAGGGGGTGCGTGCATGCATGTGTGTGTTTCATGTTCTGCGGAAGGTTTGGTGTTTTTCGAGCAGTGCAATACAGACGCTGTTCTCTAACTTCCTAGAGAAATGACAGCTTAAAAAAAAACAAGCAACAACAAAAAAAAAAAAAAAAAAAACAAGTACAGCTTTTTGGTTTGGTTGGCTGGTTGTTGTGTTGTATTTAATGCATGGGCTCAGGAGTGGAGAACAGAACAAGCAAGAAAAAAAAAACAATCAAAAAACAAACAAAAAACAAAGGTGTGTGTTGTTCGATTGTGAGGATATTTGTATGAAGTACTGCTGCATTATCATGTTGTTCTTAGTTTCTTGGCTGCAATTCTCTGCTGTGGCAGTGTTTACAAAAACAAAAGACAACTTGACCAAGGTGTATTGAGACACTTGAGTGTACAGTTCCAAAGGTGGCTGGAATCGGGGGTTAAATACGTGCAGAGGTAAGGTTCAGGTCGGGTTAGCATCCCTGAATCGTCACTCCAGAAAATTTAAAATAGACTATAAATGATCAGTTTCCAAAGAAATGCGTCTTCCAACTCGGACAGACATTCATCTCTCTCTCTCTCTCTCTCTCTCTCTCTCTCTCTCTCTCTCTCCTCTCTCTTCTCTCTCTCTCTCTCTCTCTCTCTCTCTCTCTCTCTCTCTGAGAAAGGCTTGTTTGCGTACATTTTTTTTTTTTTTTTTGAAATGTCAATACAAGAAACAATCTGAATTTAGGAACCTTTTTGAGCAACTGAAATCTTGTGGAATAATTTCATACTTCCATCGTCTTCACAACCTTTCGTTTTTCAGGTCCATAAAAAAAAAATCTTATGGAACAACTTGACACAGAACTTCTAACGCAAAATAAAAACATGCCAATCTGAAACCGCTGAAAAGATGCAAGGCAAAGTCGATCCGTGTGTAATAATAACTGATCATCAACGGGGGAGAAATTGGGACATAATGCCAGGAAGGATTCAACTTGCGCTCAGCTTCTCTGTTCTTTCCAGCCCCCCCCCCCCCCCCCCCCCTCCTCATTCCCCACCATGTTCTCACCAGCACATTGTCTTCCGTAGTTCCCTCAAATCTCCTACCCCCCCCCACCCCTCCTCCCTCCTCCGTCTTCCTCCCTCCCTTTCCCCTGCCCCTCTCACGCCGGTCATTATGCTCTTTCAGATACTGACATCGTGTATAAAATTGAGTTGTATTGTTGTGTTGTATAGGTTGGTGGTTGTATTGTATTATACTGCACTGTTGTCGCGTGGTGTCGCATTGTCAGACGACTCTTTCCGGGGGAAAGAATTCATCGGATGACTGTGGTACATCGCCGCCGTTGCATTTCATGCTTATCAACACTTGCTCTTCTCGTCCGATCAAAGATGATTTATTTTTCACTTTTTTTTTCTCTCCAGTACTAGTACTAGGGACACAAGCTGTGCTGTCATGAGTTCTTTGGCGATAAGATTATTATTGTTATTATTATTATGATGAATACTTATATAGCGCCTATTCTCCGCTGGATACCAAGCTCTGAGCGCTTTAAATCAACACTCGTTTACACAACGGGCTGCCTACCTGGGTAGTGCGACTGAAGAGCTGCAGCTGCGTTTCATTCAGTCGTTTCCCGTGTCATCCAGTCCATATCGTTCAATATCGTTCACTCAGTTTCCTTACTTCCTTCATTCTTTCCATTTCTACGCAGGGTGCATGCTATGTGTAACGTGTCATCCATACCAACGGCCAAACTGGCCTACTCTTCCGAAAGTTGGTGATGGGATTTGACGTGTGTGCAAGATGTTACGCGTGCGTTCACACACGGAACTGGGTTTAGAGTCTCATTCGAAGGACTGTATGGGAAATGGAGTCAGAACAGTGTTACTCGAGGGGGGGGGGGGGGGGGGGGGGGGGAAACTGTACCGAAACGGCCCGGCCGAGTTCGAACCCGCAACCCCAGGATCACCAAGATTACAAGTCCGGCGCTCTACCAACTGAGCTATTCCGGCCCCAAAGTATTTCAAATTACCTGCCCGGATTCATTTTCGCTCTTTTTCTCCCGCACAATGCAGGAAAACACGCTGTGCTGCATGAGTTCCATGGCAGTAATGTACCAGCCTCGGTCGATCTCTTTATCGCTCCGTGGAGGGGGAAGGGGTGGGTGGGGTGGGGAATCGTCCCATGTTCGATTCCAAACAAACTCTTGGGAGAGAGAAAAAAAGCAAAAAAGAGGGGAAGGGAGAGTGAGAAGGGAGACAAGACGAAAGCAAACACGGAGATTAACGGCCCGACAGGTAGATGGACTTTCTTTGAGAGTCTCTTGCTTAAATAGCGACAGAGAGGGATTTTACCTCCAACAGGAACGTTGAGTATTTGCCTGCGTGCACACGTACACGCACGCACGCACGCACGCGCGTGCACACACACACACATACACCACACACACACACACACACACACACACACACACGCGCGCGCGCGCGCGGACACACACACACACACACACACACACACACACACACACACACACACACACACACACACACACACACACCACACACACACACACGCACAGAGAGAGAGGAGGAGAGAGAGAGAGAGAGAGAGAGAGAGAGAGAGAGAGAGAGAGAGAGAGAGAGAGAGAGAGAGAGAGAGAAGAGAGAGAGAGAGAGATGAAACCCACTCAAACTCAACCTCCCAAAAGAAAAATAAAAGAATGCGTGTTCGGGACAAACCCATTGCGACATTCCGGTGGGAATCTGTCGTGCCGGTTCAGGTAAAAACGGCGAATCCACGATCGTTCAGCAAGCTCAGTATTTATGACCAGTCTTATTGTGCAAAAACGACGGACCTGGTTTAGATGGCCTGGTGGGAAGATGGACAGTTCGCAAAGGGCATTGACCCTGGCTTTTGGAGCGGGCCTGTGACGTGGATCGGAATCAGCACAGTGATTTAGGATGTGTTCACAGTTTAGATGAGTTTGAGAATGTTTCTTTTCCCATTGAACCAGAACAGTGTGAGACAATGTTAGGAGCTGATGAATACAAAAGTCTGTATCATTAAAAAAACAACAAAAACAAGATGCAAACGCACTTCCAGATTATCTTGAATACGTTGAGATGTTCCCTAAAGAGGAAACCCCGTTTTGGACCGTTTATAGCCGTTAGTAACGGCTACTCTGGTAAAACATCCTGGCATGATCCGTGACCATAATGAACGTACCTACACATTTTCAGAAAGATCGGCCAAGTACTCTCTGGATATTCCATAAAGAAGAAAAAAACACATAATGAACATACCTACAAATTTTCAGAAAGATCGGCCTAGTAGTTTTGTCTGGAGCGAGCGGAACACATTTTGACCACAGGCGGACAGACAGACACACCACACACACCACACACACACACACACACACACACACACACACACACACACACACACCACACACACACACACACACACACACACTCACACACACACGCACGCTCGCACGCACACGCACACAGCATTTCTTCCTTTCCCATTGTAAAGTACTCCTGTTCTATAAGAACTGGGGAGTACAAAAAGTTGTATGAATGATATAGATTTAAAGAATACTAAACACGTCTATATGATATAGCCTACAAGTTGACCAATGTGTGTTTTGCATGTCTGTTAAAACTACGATCTGGGATTTCAGTTCTTCAGTCCGAACCAACCGTACATCAACTGACAGTAAATGGTAATGTCTTTATTCATCCACCATCTTAACAAATGACTCATAGAAGTATGCGATTTTTTTTCAAACACTCTTCTAGCTTTACAAGACAGCACTTCTCTAGGGAGAGTTGATTATTAGAGGTAACAGTGTTCAGAAACAGTTCGCATGTGATATTTTTTACTGTGTTAGTTTTGTTTCACGCAGTATACAATTCCCAGGCTTAAATTATGCGTGCGTGCGTGCGTGTGTGTTTATACAGAAAACCATATAAATTATGATTGCATGATATAAATAATAGTGTGTCTGTAGTCAAGGATATCGACTCATATTTTCACGAACTGATGTCAATTCTGGCATTAATTACGACAATAATGATTTATCATTATTATGCATCTGATTATGTATCTTGCCAATCGAATCTACATGATGTTTTCTTCGTAGCGTGAGATTCTCATTTAACGTCGATAACGTTTGGACAATGCTGAATGTGAGATTCATTGATATAACCTTATACAAACCGAACGTTTTGTGATGGATATTTCAGAGATGAAGACTGAAGCAATAAAGAAAGATCACTCATCACTCGAAATGCAACAGCGACGGGCATAGGCATGAATTCTCTTGTTTTCTTTTCATTTTTATTCTTTTTTTTATTTTTTTATTTATTTTTTTTTTGCCTTGATGGTCAGCATGTCCGTTGCAACGTGGCAAAGAGACGACACAGACCCACAGCGGAACCTGACGCCTGCTTCCAGTGGCAAACAGATACGACACAGACCCACAGCGGAACCTGACGCCTGCTTCAGTGACAAAGAGACCACTCAGACCCACAGCGGAACCTGACGCCTGCAGCCGTGACAAAGAGGACCACACAGACCCACAGCGGAACCTGACGCCTGCAGCCAGTGACAAAGAGACCACACAGACCCACAGCGGAACCTGACGCCTGCTCCAGTGACAAAGAGACCACACAGACCCACAGCGGAACCTGACGCCTGCAGCCAGTGACAAAGAGACCACACAGACCCACAGCGGAACCGGATGCCTGCAGCCAGTGACAAAGAGACCACACAGACCCACAGCGGAACTGACGCCTGCAGCCAGTGACAAAGAGACACACAGACCACAAGCGGAACCGGATGCCTGCAGCCAGTGACAAAGAGACCACACAAACCCACAGCGGAACCTGACGCCTGCAGCCAATGACAAAGAGACAACACGACCCACAGCGGAACCTGACGCCTGCAGCCAGTGACAAAGAGACCACACAGACCCACAGCGGAACCGGATGCCTGCATCCAGTCCCACGCTGTGCCTGGTGTTTTTCTACCCTCTGCCTCCGTGTTGGAGGGCTGGGAGAGGGGGGGGGGGGGGGGGATATTCTGTCTGTCTGTCTGTGCGCTCTCTCTCTCTCTCTCTCTCTCTCTCTCTCTCTCTCTCTCTCTCTCTCTCTCTCTCGCGCGCGCGCTCGCGCGCGCGCGCGCGCGCGTGTGTGTGTGTGTGTGTGTGTGTGTGTGTGTGTGTGTGTGTGTGTGTGTGTGTGTGTGTGTGTCTTTCTATCTGTCTGTTTGTCCGTCTGTCTGTCTGTGTTTGTCTATGGGTCCGTGTCTATGTGTCTGTTCGTGAGTGAATGACACGAGCCAAGCTGCCCCTAGTTTACTATCGTTGCCATTCCTAACCTATCATTTTCGTAGCTGGCGGGCGAACAGCAAGACGACCTTAATTAGTCACCTCTGTACTCCACGTGTTAGACACAAATCACTTGGCAAATTCCGGTTGACACACGTCTAGATAAGACAGGATTCATATCTTGTTGTTTTTTTACCCCGGCAGCCACCGTCATTGAAGTGTGTTAGACAGAAATCGCTTGGCAACTTCAAGTTGGCACACGTCTAGAGGGGACAGGATTCATACCTCGTCTTTTTTCCCCAGCAACATATATAATATTTAATATACAAGCTTCGACTCAATTCGTGGAAAACCAAGTTTTCCCAAGTGTAGCATGTGATTGTTTAAATCTTCTATCAGTGGACCATATTCTCTTCCATTGTTCAATATTAACGTCATTGTATAAGATCGAACGTGGATGTGACTATATCGATTCTATCAATACAATAACCCACAAACCAGAAATATTGCAAGCAGCAAAAGTACTTTCCATGCATCAAATAAATAGATTTTTTTTAAATAAACGGTCACCTTCCCTCGCTTCCTTTTTTTTTTCTTTTTTTGTTTGTTTGTTTGTTTGTAAAGTCTAATACTACAAGTGTGAACAGACTCTAAATTAATGAACTCACTCCCTCCCTCTCCCAGCAACCACCTCATTGAAGTCCCCCGTTCGCTCACGCAGATAAGTCACCGCTTCCGAACGGGAGAAGTCTTCAGTTGACTGGAGTGCCTCTCAAGTAACCATGGATGCTATAGGTCTCTTGTTCGCTGTTCAGCGAGGGCGGCTTACTGTCCGCACACGGCCTTAAACCTGTGCATGAACCACCATGTGTGTGCTTCAATCTTCACCAATTACTTTGATTTAGATGCTCCCGCGTCTTGCGACGCATGAGGCAGTCAAGGCGCTCTACTGTGCACGGTCCTCAGCCAGTTTGCTAGTGTCACTCTATCCTCTGTCAACGACTCTGAGGTCTCTCTGAGATCTCAGGTCTTGCCAATTGGATTTTATTATGTAATGTGGTGAAAAGATGACCGCGATGACTGACTAGTGAACAGTCGCAGACACAGAGCCAGTGGTACTGATAGGAAGTAATGAATGCCTTCACTGTGAGGTTTGAAATCTAACTAGCAAAGAGCCAAGACGCTAATCCTGTCCCCTGTAATCTGTTAGGTTTGATACTGACTGATCAGCTCCCGGACGATAGAGTTCCATTGGATTGAAAAGTGCTAGTCATTTTTTTTTCATGGCACTCATTACAATCACCATTTTACGCAAACACTCTAAACATAATGACATCGTTGAAGCGTCTAAGCAACAGATGACTATGTTTCCTTGTTGTGGAAGTGTAAACGAAGTAACAACTCGGCAAAAGAAATAATCTCGAGTGGCCTGCATGAACTATTGTCATGCTGTATGTAGCAATGTATTATGAACATGTTGAACATGTTACATAACCTGCCAATAAATTAATGATTGTGTCTGATTGTGTCCATGCTCCCTTGGCATCAAATGGGGATGTACCAAAGTCTGTATTCGGTGGTATTCTCATCACCAAAGGATCCAAAACGGAATCCAACAGCACCCTAAAACAGCCAGCGAAAGGCAAAAATGTTAAGCGAAAAGAAGTGTGATAAGGAAGTAAGCTGCTGAAAAAAACTGAAATCATTATGTAAGCCGCATGAAATATAAAGGTAAACCTATAAGCCTATACGTGAGCATCCATTTAATTAAGGATGCAAAGGAGGTTAAAGAAAAATGTCAACAGCCTGAGTGGTCAGCTCTACTGTTGAATAACCTATGCACTGTCCGCTATATGTAAGTGCTGACTGCCGCTAAGAATTCTACTGTTGAATAACCTATGCACTGTCCGCTATATGTAAGTGCTGACTGCGCTACTGTTGAACACCCTATGCACTGTCCGCTATATGTAAGTGCTGACTGCCGCTCTGTTGAACACCCTATGCACTGTCGCTATATGTAAGTGCTGACTGCCGCTAAGATTGTACAGAACAGCCTTCACTGGGATCTCTAAGAAATCCAATCTCCCTTTATATGTGGAACAATTTAACAGCGAGTGGGGATAGAAGTGGAGGCTAGCGATTCCTCCATCATTACATAATTGACTTGACAAAGATTAACAACAAAAACAAAGAGGGGGGCGGGGTGGGAAGAAAGAAAATAAAAATGAAAACTCGGGGAAATATATTACAAATATGAATCCCTCTTTAGCAGCTTATAGGGACAATCGTAACCATCTGCACACAGAACCATGCATTTGCCTGCTCGAGGACTTTCAGCCAAAAAGAACGTGTTGGTAAAAGATAAGTTACTAAAAAAAGTGAAAATATTATGAACAGATGACGTGCCGTGTTTTCTCTTGTGATTCGTTTGTCCACGGTTCTTTTTTTTTCTCTTTTTCTTCCCTCTTTTTTCCCCCTAGGTTCGCTAACATTTATCTAAGATATGTTTAGATTTCCGCCTGCAGTCGTCTCACTTTGCAACTAGATCTACAATTGTTATATAAACAATATGAAATATAAGGGTAAAGCTTTGAGCCTATTCTCGAGGATTCAATTAAGAACGCAAGGGAGGTAACCTAAATTGTCAACACGTCAGAGGGGTCAGCTCTTCTGTGAAACAACCCAAGCATTGTCAGTCAAGTTAGTGCTAACAGCAGCTAAGAGTAGTAGTGCGGAACAGCCAATTCTTGGATCGCCTAAAAAATGCAATTCCCAACTGATTGACCAAACAAGATGATGTTGGACAATTTGGTAGTGAAGGAAACCAAGGGCAGACCAACAACTTCTCGATCAATGCATTATTGACTTGGCAAATATTTGAAGGGAAAGATAGGGGGATAGGGGTGGGGAGTGGGTAGATAAAAAAATGAGAATGAAAACTCGGGGAAATATATTTTGAATGTGGAATGCTTTGCTAGCAGCTAATAAGGACACTCATAATCCATACTAAAAACAGAACAATGCATATCGCCTGCTCCGCTGGATCCGACTGTTCAGGGAGGCAGGGATGATGGTGTCCAAGCTCGCTTGAAATCAAATGGAGATTTACCACAGTCTACAATTCGCTGGGGTTCTCACCCCCAAGGGTTGATAAACGGAATACAACAGCACCACCATAAAGCAGCCAACTAAAGGTAGACGAGTACCACAAAAGCAAAGTGTGGTTAGGGAGTAAGTTGCTGAAACACTAAGAGTTTAATGTACACCATATAAAATAATAGGGTACGTTTTTAAGCCAATGCTCCAGAGTCCATGTAAGGATGTAAAGGAGTTTAAAAAATGTCAACAGTCAGAGTGCTTACCTCTACTGTTAAAAATCCCAAGCATTGTCAGTCACGTACGTGTTTGACAGCAGCCTGACAGCCGTACAG
>CM031606.1:90993029-90995529 GCA_018398815.1 Conus ventricosus | reverse complement strand
ACAGAAGAGCCTGGAGAGAAACGGCGGCTGCCTCATCACGTCCCCCCCCCCCCCCCCCCCCCCGCCCCAACGACCCCAGCGGTCAAGGGAATGACTAACTGACTGACTGACTGACTGACTGGGATTTATCCCGAAGTTTGGAACGAATCAATAAGATTGCTTTTAAATAAAAGGGGGTAGGTCCATGAAGTGAACAGTTATAGTGGTACATCTTTGTGCAATGTAAGTTGTAAAACTCTATAGTTCCGATATCAATAGATATATCAGAAAAAAATATAACAGGGGAACATCAAGCAGGATATAAAAAAAGATTAATGTACAATTGATCATATGTTTAGTTTATTACCAGCAGTTCAAAACAATTTGTAAATAATCAGAAGTTGTATGTTGCTTTTGTTGATTTCGAAAAACTCTTCATTTCAGCTTCACGGAAACTGTTATGGCCTATTCTTTTAACGAGTGAAATTGGAGGTAGTAGAAAGAAACTCGTGGAGAGCGTGGCAGCAGAGTCCTCAGAAGAAAAGCCCCCTTCAAGCAAGTGTTTCGGCCCTTATCTCCTGACACTCTAGGGGGGTTGGGCCACAGCCGGTTCATGACTCGGATGTCCCTCTGCTGCCCCCTTTTTTCCCCATCTTGGAACGAGCCATGGCTGGGATTCGAACCCATGACTTTATCTTTATATGAAGATTATGTATAGTGAGGTAAATTATAATTATCTTTATATGAAGATTATGTATAGTGAGGTAGAAGTAAGATACAGTTCTGGAGCAAGGTTATCAGATTTTGTCATGAGTACCACAGGAGTTAAGCAAGGGGACCTTTGTGGTTCAGTTTTGGTTTCTTCGTTTGTAAATGAATTGGCTTTGGAAACTATCAAAAATGGACGACATGCTCTAACTTAAGATCCTTTGCAGCTTTTTGCTGACATTATTTTATTGTCTACAACTGGTGTCGATCTTCAAAGACAACTGAATAGCTTGTATTCTGCTGCAAGCAGATTAGAATTTAAAGTGAATCTGAATACGACCAATAAAAGTGTGTTCGTAAAGATCAGTATTTGGCAAGAAGAGAAAGTTGAGTCTATGGGGGTCAGAATATTGTGATAAGCGATGCATATAAGCAATTTTTATTTCACTATGGAACGAGATTGAATTTTACCAAGATGTCGTGAAGACAGCAAAAATAGCAGTTACCGTTATAGTTCATGTTTTATATTAACTGAATTGTAACGCATCTTCGATTTCCTCAAAGTTATTTGACTCTCCGGTGCAACCAATCTTACAATATGGGCTCGAAATTTGGGCTCTGAGAAAAGTGTTGAAATAGAAAGTGTGTATTTATATGCCATGAAAAAAACTTTTAAAATTGGACAACCGAACACCAAATGATTTGGTAAGGATGAACTTGGACATTATCCAGTTTATGTGAATTCGTTTTTTGAAATGTTAGTACTGGCTGAAAATAGTTAGAATGGAAGACGTCAGGATGGACTGAAATGGCAAGGAGACATAGGCAACAATGTTCGTCAATGCATATGTTCCGCGCATTTTTCCGTTTTGCGCTATCTTAAGATTGCGCAGCGCGTTTTTTATCGATCATTAAATTGGCGCACCGATCTTAAGTCGCGCAAGGGTTGTGTTGCGCATTTTATGATGCTGCGCAGTCTTCAGATGGTATAAAATGACGACGTTCAAAACGGCCCTGACGTTCAACGTATGGCCTGACAAATTCTTCGCAACACTCGTTAGTACCTATGGCATGCTGACGGACAGAAAGGCAGAAAAGGGGACAGACGGACAAAAAGGGCAGACAGACAGAGAGACAGACAGACAGACAGAGAACAGACATACAGACCGACACACAGAACTGAGAAACGCACAAACAGCAGGGGAGACGCATCAAAACACATAGAGATGTGCAAACTCACAGATCTTCCGTCTTTGTTCTTCTTTCTTTCTTTCTTTCTTTCTTTCTGTCTTTCTGTCTTTGTTTTTGTTATCATGTGGATGGGTGGGTGGGGAGTAAAAGTAGGTGGCGTTCGTTTTGTTCGTATTCCCTGTGTGTTTTGTTGTGTGTGTGTGTGTGTGTGTGTGGTGTGTGTGTGTGTGTGTGTGTGTGGTGTTGTGTGTCTGTGTTGTGTGTTGTGTGTGTGTGTGTGTGTGTGTGTGTGTGTGGTGGTGTGTGTGGTGTGTGGAGTGTGTGTGTGTGTGAGTGTGTGTTTTGTGTGTGTGTGTTGTGTGTGTGTGTTTGGGGTGTGTGTGTGTGTGTGTGTGTGTGAGTGAGTGTGTGTGTGTGTGAGTTGTGTGTGTGTGTTGTGTGTGTGTGTGTGTGTGTGTGTTAAGTGTGTGTGTGTGGTGTGTGTGTGTGTGTGTTTTTGTGTGTGTGTGTGTGTGTGTGTGTGTGTGTGTGTGTGCGTGTGTGTGTGTTTGTGCGCCGCGCGCGTGTGTGTGTGTGTGTGTGTGCGTGCTATGCGTGCGGTATGCGGGTGGTTTTGTTGTGT
>CM031606.1:90983029-90985529 GCA_018398815.1 Conus ventricosus | reverse complement strand
AGTAACGGAATGGGCTAAATGTCTTTGTCAGATAAGGAGACTGGCTAAAAAAACCTATCCACTTGGTGAAGACGAAATTCAAGCCGTGATAGTCACTGACACCCTGACTGTGTAGTTGGATGTCCCCGTCCTTAGAGTAAATCAAGTGTGTTGTTACACTTTTTCTGTCTAAACGTTTCACTTTTTAGACACAGCAGGAGGATTGGGTTTCGCAAGCCCCAAATCATTTGAGCAGCACACAATGTATATGGTGATGATTGACACAGATAGTTCAAGCTATGAAAAGATTCAGGAGAAGAAATAGTCTTTTTTCCCCTTCCCTTCTTTCTTTTCTTGCTCCATCCGGATACACGCTAGTGCTCCCATGGCACGATCTGATTTGTGAAACCGAGTAAACCCCCCCCCCCCCCCCCCCCTCCCCATTGCACGATCTGGTTTGTGAAACCGTGTTACCTCCCATTGCACGATCTGATTTGTGAAACCGTGTTACGGTAGGACCTGGTTGATACAATTTTGCTCCGGTAAAAAGAAGCAACTGCAAAATACCTGGTCATGTTTTGCAGGGCTGCAGGTTTTGCTTAGTTTTGTTTGTTTGTTTGTTTGTTTGTTTGTTTCTACAATGTCCTTGCAATGGAACACAGAATTCAATAACTATGGGAAGCAGGGGAGTGGCAGGGTCGTGGTGCCCAGAGCTATCTGCTGATTGCAGGCGACATCGTTTGAGAACACGTAAGTGACTGCTAACAGCGGAAACGGGACAGCATTAGCAAAATTAATCATACCAAATGCCATGTGTCTGTCTGTGTGGCTGTCTGTCTGTCTGTCTGTCTGACTAACTCTGTCTGTCTTTCTGTTTGTCTGTCTATCTCTTCCTCCTTTCTATCTCTCATTTAAAAACAATGAATATTAGAAAAAAAGCACACACACTCACACACACACACACACACACACACACACACACACACACACACTTTCTTTCTCTCAAACACTCTATCACACACACACACACACACACACAACACACACACACACACACACACACACACACACGCACACGCGCGCGTGCGTGCACACACCCACTATGCACACACACAGGTTGTCTCTGAGAAAATAAGCCACACACACACACACACACACACACACACACACACACACACACACACGCGCACACGCGCGCGTGCGTGCACACACCCACTATGCACACACACAGGTTGTCTCTGAGAAAATAAGCACACACACACACACACACACACACACACACACACACACACACACACACCACACACGCACACACACACACACATACACACTTTCGTTCTCTCAAACTCTCTATCACACACACACACACACACACACACACACACACACACACACACACACACACACATGCACGCGCGCGCGTGCGCGCGCATGCACGCGCGTGCGCGCACACACACACTACACACACACACACACACACACACACACCACACACACACACTGGACAGAGAGAGAGAGAGAGACAGAGAGAGAGAGAGAGAGAGAGAGAGAGAGAGAGAGACAGAGACAGAGACAGACAGAGAGAGACAGACAGACAGAGACAGAGACAGAGAGAACACTGAAGGGAAGTCAACGACCGCACGGTGGCCAGAAAAGAGAGCACCATAAACAAGCTGATGTATGTGGGGAGCACTGCACAAGCTGTTAGCCTCCGGACGTATTGAGTTACAGGTCCGTTCAAACGGCCAGCAATCCACACGATGTGACGCTGTCATTAAGATACGGCTCGTGAGGGGTCTGTGATGTATCTTGAGCGTGGTTCCGTTTTACAGGGGGGTGGGGGGGGGTGGGGGGGGGGGAGCAGTGTTAATATTTGTGTCACGTGATTGTGTCACGTGAGGCTTTACCTCGTGTGGGATACAGAGAATGTTGATGGTTTCATGCATTAACAGAAGCAAGTGGGGTGGGCCCGCTATTGCGCGGTGACTATTTGTCATTCAACCAGACTCTCAAAACAGTGTAACAGAAATAGGGTTAGGTTACGGTATTCCGCTTCTTATAGATGATATGTTCTTAGGTCGCACAATAGCAGACCGCGCAATAGCGGACCCACCCAATAGCGGCCCAGCCCCAAGCAAGTTACTATTTGTGGTCCATGACAAGTCTAATGATGGTGCATAATTGGAAAACAATAAAATTATTTCTGATGTCTGTCCATTAAAAGATGAAATACCTCTTTCGTGTATATTCAAGATAGGTAAAGCAACATGTTTATGCTCCTAACTCTTGGTTGCCAGCACGTTGACAGAGTTTTTAATGTAACACAACTACATATACTATATAATAATAATAATGTGCTTTCTTGCGCCTAATCTTTAAAGCCTAAGCGCTTACAATAAAGAGTAATAAATCAGAGAAGCAACCAATATGAAAACAACAAAAGGCAATCTTCCAAACACACACACACACATATTTCTACTGCTTAAGCTGACAACACACAAACACACACACACACACACAC
>CM031606.1:90965529-90973029 GCA_018398815.1 Conus ventricosus | reverse complement strand
TTGATGTAATGTAATGTAAAAGGATATTTATAGAGCGCTTTACCTCGCAAGAGCCCAAAGCGCATATTACAGAAAAACATGATAAACATTATAATTCTAATTCAAAGCGCGCGCGCACACACACACACACACACACACACACACACACACACACACACACACACACACACACACACACACACACACACCGCCGGGGGGGGGGGGGGGGGGACTCTCACACGCAGACAGACACAGGAGAGCGTTCAACACCAGCAAACACCCGCACAGTGGTAACTGGATATCGTTGATCAGTCCGAGGGAAAAGATGTGTCTTTAGGGAGGTTTTAAAAGTCTCTAGAGAGTCCGTGTTACGCAATGAAGAAGGGAGACTATTCCACAGAGCAGGTGCCTGGTAAGAGAAAGATCGTTGGCCTGAAGTTTTCAGGCGAGCGGAGGGAAGCCGAAGCAGACGAGAATCGGTGGATGAGCGTAAGTTGCGAGACGGAACATAGAGATGGAGGAGGTCAGAGAGGTAGGAGGGAGCCAGATTATTCAGTGATTTGAAAACCAGGAGGAGAACTTTAAAGTCAATGCGAGACTGAATTGGGAGCCAGTGTAAGGAAGACAGAATTGGTGATATGTGATCAGATCTAGAGGAGCGGGAGATCAGACGGGCGGCATTGTTCTGAACTTTTTGAAGTTTAGAGATGAGCGTTAGAGGACAACCGGCAAGGAGGGAGTTACAATAGTCGAGCCGAGACAGGACAAAAGCACAGATTAGAGTCTTCAGAGCATTTGAGTAAGGAAGCGGCGAACTGAACTCATTCTACGAAGTTCAAGGTAGCAGGACTTGCACACATTAGAGATATGTTGTTTGAAAGAGAGAGTTTGGTCGAGTGTAACGCCGAGGTTACGAACAGACATTGATGACACCTTAAACTACCTGTGCATACCTTCAACAACAAATCCTTGGAATCTGCCAACATCTGAAACTGCCACGGCATGCCTTCATTGATACATCCACTGAGTCCATCGATATCTAAAACTACAACTGCATACCTTCAACTACAAGTCCCTTGAGTCTGCCGATATCGAAAACTGCAACTGCATACCTTCAACTACAATTCCCTTGAGTCTGCCGATATCTAAAACTACAACTGCATACCTTCAACTACAATTCCCTTGAGTCTGCCGATATCTAAAACTACAACTGCATACCTTCACTACAAGTCCCTTGAGTCTGCTAATATTTAAAACTACAACTGCATACCTTCAACTACAAGTACCTTGAAGTCTGCCAATATCTAAAACTACAACTGCATACCTTCAATTACAATTCCCTTGAGTCTGCCGATATCTAAAACTACAACTGCATACCTTCAACTACAATTCCCTTGAGTCTGCCGATATCTAAAACTACAACTGCATACCTTCAACTACAAATCCCTTGAGACTGCCACTATCTACAACTACAACTGCATATCTTCGACTGCAAGTACTTTGAGTCTGCTAATATCTAAAACTACAACTGCATACCTTCAACTACAAGTACCGTGAGTCTGCCAATATTTGAAACTACACCTGCATACCTAAAGTACAAATCCCTTGAGTCTGCCAATATTTAAAACTGCTACTGCATACCATCCACCACAGATCCCTTGAGTTCGCTGATATCTGAAAAAGCACTGACTTACTACACACAAGAGCAAGGAGGGAGAGTCCACCTTTGTCCTCGTGAAGGCTGAGGCTGGCCACGACTTTTACGGAGTTCCTTGATTGCTTCAGACCCTCAGATTAAAAACAAAACCATAGATGGTCACATAAAAAGCAGTAATGGCCAGCACAGTTGGCTGCACAATTGAACAAATGACATCAACTAGACAGCAGAGGCGGCTCCACCACGATCGATAGCCTTGTGGATGGTACTGATGACAAGTGACAATAAATATCAGAACATTTACCATCGCTCGCACATCCTGTGCAGAGGTCGCCCGTGTTGTGGCCGCCTCTAAAGTACGTGCTGTCCTTCCATTGTCCGGTTACTGCTTACAGCTCGCAGTGTGGTCACTCCATTTAGGACAGGCTTCGGTCACAGCATGAACTGTGGACAGCACTGTAGTAGCTACATGAAGAAACTGACATGAATTACAACATAGTCTGCAAAACAACGGCCACACCTACCTCATGAGGAAAAATGTGATTTGTTTGAGAGTCAGCTAATGAGAACATTGTGTTGTATTCGACTTAAGCCATTCGAGAGTTCTGCAATAGATCATGTTATTTTGTGTTGTGTTATCTTATATGATGTAATTCTATATCATACTATATTACATTATAACAGAAAGTGTTACGTTATGCCATGTGATACTATTACGGCAACAAAACAAACAAAACGCCAGTATGTTTAGACAAAGTGGTTTTAGTTTAATTAAACATATAATCAGCAACAAATGGTTGAAAGTCTACGAAGAAACAGCACCCGAGTGCTGCCAACAGCGAGCGACAGTACTGTTTCATGCCATGTCGATGTCTTCTCTACAATGATATCATGTACAATACCACTGAACTTCTACAATCGGCTCTGCTGGAGAATCGGCCTAGTTTTCCATATATCAACTAACCAGTCTCTAAACAAAAGCGCTGTGTTTTCACTTCCAGTTTGTGTAATGACATATGGTACGCGAAATGAAATGCGGGATTCTGTTACATCATTTCACTTTCACACTGTCTAGTTTTCAAGGTAGAGCATTCTTGATGAAACTCAGAGTAGCGAACACCATCATCAAGGCCAAGCTGCAGAACAAGTGGAAGCAGCAGCATCCACGCCACAACAGAGCAGACCCGTACTACCTGCTGACTCGAGGCGACGAGAGCAGGTAGTCATCTTCAGGCTCAGGACAGGCCACAACGGCCTGAAACACCACCTATTTTCTAAACTCCGCATCGGCAACACAGAGCAGTGCCCCTGCAGAACAGGCAGCCAGACAACAGAACATCTGCTGCAGTCCTGCCCGCTCCACCAAGCGCTTCGAGAGAAAACCTGGCCCGACCCAATACCAGTGGCCCGGAAGCTCTACGGAGGACTGGAGGACCTGCGACGTACTGCCACCTTTGTCGAGGAGACGGGGGAATCCATCTAAAGACATGACGAACGAGACAACAACAGAGTTGCGAACATTCATTTAGAACGATGCGGGTTGATGGACGTGAAAGACACAGACAAACATTCCCTTAAAACATGCAGCAACAGGGAATAGAGAAACAAACAATAGGAACATAGACACTGGTGCCAGTGACATTTCTTGCTAAAAGGCAGAGATGTTAGATATTAATGAAAAAACACCCTCCACGTGCACACACCTCCTGTTGCATCCTGTGTGGAGCCCTACGTGAAAGATGTGTGATGAGAGAGGAAGACGAGTGGGCATGAGAGGGAGAGGACATAGGCAGCGTTACTCTCAATGAACGTGACTTGTGAGTCCAGGCAGGCAAGGTGGTCGCCCTCAGAACACATGGACAATGGCAGAATCTAGTTGCAAAGTAAGACGACTGCAGGTGCAAATCTCAGCAAATCTTAAATCATTTTTAGCGAACCGCCGAAACAAAAACAAAAACAAAAAAACAAAACAAAAAACGTGGACACACGAATCACAAGACAAAACACGACGCGTTTCGACCTCTAGGTCTTCTTCAGGCAAGCTACAAAACAATTAGGACAACGAAAATGAACGAGCAATCACTTTATCTTCAACCATTTTCGTTGTCGTAATTGTTTTGTATCTTACCTGAAGAAGACCAAAGAGGTCGAAACGCGTCGTGTTTTGTCTGGTGATTCGTTTGTTCACGTTTGTTTTTCTTTTTTTTTTCTTCTTTTTTTTTGGGGGGGGGAGATCGGGGGGGGGAGGGGGGGGAGGTTAGGCAAAATCTAGTCCGACAGAATATGGTCTAAGAACTGACTGATCGACCACCGTAGAGCCAACATTAACTGAAAATTGTCTTTTACACAGAGCGGATACCCATACCCCCTTCTGTACACACGACAGCATATAGATCACAGAGGAACAAGGATCAGCGTCGCAGAAGTGCAGTTACGTGACCAGCACTCGAGGTATCAATTCAGGTTCTTTCCCTTCCATCGAATCCAGATACTACCGACTAAATTACGTGTAGTCGTAATAGTTGGTGGAGGGAATCGATAAGGATATATAGGATAAGGCTGGCGTGGCAGAAACAGGCCAGAAGTTTAGCTAAAAACAGATCGTACAAGTCAAGTGTACGTCTCTCTCTCTCTCTCTCTCTCTCTCTCTCTCTCTCTCTCCTCTCTCTCTCTCTCTCTCTCCTCTCTCTCTCTCTTCTCTCTCTCTCTTGAGAGATTTGGGGACTGTCATCTAACCAGGAACAAACTGAAAGGGTGGACTTAGCTGCTATTAAAAGATTTCTTGGTGTAAGTCCAAAAGCTCCTAGGCACTTAGTGTATGGCGAATCTGGAATACACCCTCTTTATGTTAATACTTAAGCAAAATGCATCAGATTTTGACTTCGTGTTGCTTGTATGGATAATAACAGACTCCCGAAAAAAGCCTATGATGTGTTGCTGCATCTGCAGAATCAAAATTATATCACTGGACGACTAATGTTTGCTATGTTCTTTATAGGTTCGGGTTTGGAATTGTATGGGAAATGCAAAATGTTGGTAATGTGAAAGCTTTCATTGTAGAATCTAAGAAACGTTTAAGTGACTGTTGCATCCAAGACTAGCATTCAGCTATTGAATCGCAGGAGTTGTACGATGTTTATCGGTCATATAACCAGTCTCTTGTTCAAAGTTCCTACCTCTGTGTAATTAAACATGTTAACATCCGCAGGTTACTTTCAAGGTTTCGGTTAGGAATGTCGCCTTTACGATACCACTTTTTACGATATACTAATCGCAGTAGAAACCATGACATTTTCTGTCCACACTGTAAGGAAACACCAGAAACTGAGCTTCATTTTCTATTGATTTGCCCTTTGTACGAGAAGTTGCGCTTTGAATTGATTCCAGCTAAATATTACAAACACCCTTCTCTATTCAAAATATCCATGTTGCTAGCCTGTTCTATTCAGACTACTATTACGAGTGTTGGTAATTTCATTTATAGAGCAATGGCTGTTAGGAACGGAGTACTTAATGCTGCAGTTGCTTCATGAATGTTTTCTTTGTTAACTTTGAACACCATTCAGCTGCGTTTTCGTTAAGAGTGGCTTGTACCGATTTATTTTGACCTTGTTCACTCACTTTGATATGGGCCTGTGGCCTGTCAAATAAAATATTCTGAGTTCTGAGTTCTCTCTCTCTCTCTCTCTCTCTCTCTCTCTCTCTCTCTCTCTCTCTCTCTCTCTCTCTCTCTCTCCTCTCCACACACACACACATATATATATATGTATTATGTATTACACTGGCAGAATGACTACCCGGGATCAACTTCGCCGTGCCGATCACTATACTGAGAGAAGATATACGCAATTGCCTACACAAGCAACGTATGAAAAAAAATGAACACAAAGCAAAAACAAAGACCGAATGGAACACAGTTCACTTGCATCTCATTTCTTCTAGTGACCAGCTTTTATGGATTCCCGAAGCCCCCAGTCAACTGGAAATCACACAGTGTGTATGAGGAGGCCATAGAATCGATCCAGCCAAACAAACACACACACAAAACATGGTCCAACACCCCTTCCCCCTCCCTCCCTACCTGCTTCATACATGTTAGTGATCTCACTGAAGGTTCTTTATCGTCAAGCCATGTTACATTAGTACCTAGTTTGAACATATTTTTGCGCTGATAAGAAATAATAATAATTAAAAAAATTATATGAAATACAGGGCTGCAGGTTTTGCTTGCTTGCTCGTTATTCGTTGGTTGGTTTGTGTATTTGTTTTCTGTACAGTAGAATACAGAGTTCAGTAACTATGGGCAGCAGGTGTGTGCAGGGTTATATTGCTTCAAAGCCACCTGCTGTTTATATCTGACATTATCTGAGAACTTAAAAAAAAGACACTGCTTTTTTAACGCCTCAGTTTCAAGCAGGTCACGGAGCGTGTTTTCTCTCTCTCTCTCTCTCTCTCTCTCTCTCCTCTCTCTCTCTCTCTCTCTCTCTCTCTCTCTCTCTCTCTCTCTCTCTCTCCTCTAAGTGCTTCACATGCCTCTCTTTCCTGACATTTTTCCCAAGTTATTTTTTTCTCTGGTCTTCCTTTTAAAAATGTTTTCGTGTTTTTTTCTTTCTATTTATTTCATCTTCTTTCTTTCTTTCTTTTCGTTTTTGTCTTTTTTTCCACCTCCCTTCAATTTAAGAAATTGCACATCAAACCCTGTTTTACATATCATGGACAGTACAACTAGTGACTGGCTTTTAAGGTGTTCTGGCGTCTATGGATTTGAGGGCCTGCAAGTGATTACAGGTATCTGGGTTTCTTTCTGTCTGCATGGTCTATTAGTTGTTAGAGGTTACATTCCTTTGCGTTTTCATGACCTAGTGAGAATGTACTTATCAACTGGGTGTAAATACATTTGACTGGTTTACTTTTTTTTATGAGAGTAGGTTCCGGGAATTTGTGTTTTCATTTTATCTTGAATGTGCAGTAAGCTGTTACGAGATATTATTGTTGAGTCATGGACATATATAGGACTGAGGAAAGCAGAGGGATACCCATATGTGTGTACGATTTATGTATATGTATATATATATATATGTGTTGTGTGTGTGTGTGTGTGTGTGTGTGTGTGTGTTGTGTGTGTGTGTGTGTGTGTGTGTGTGTGTGTCTGTCTCTGTCTGTGTGTGTGTGTGTATGTGTGGTATGTGTGCACGTGTGTGTGCGAGTTGTGTGTGTGTGTGTGTGTGTGTGTGTGTGTGTGTGTTGTGTGTGTGTGTGTGTGTTGTGTGTGTGTGTGTGTGTGTATGTGTGGTTGTGTGCGTGGTGATGTGTGATGTGTGTGTGTGTGTGGTGTGTGTGTGTGTGTGTGTGTGTGTGTGTGTGTGTGTGTTTGTGTGAATGTGTGTGTGTGTGTGTGTGTGTGTGTGTGTGTGTGTGTGTGTGTGTGTGTGTGTGTGTGTGTGTGTGTGTTTGTGTGTGTTCATTGGTACATGTTAATGCATGCGCAGATTTGTGGAATAGTGCAGACAAGAGAGAGAACTCAGAACTCAGAAAACGTTTATTCGATCAAGGGTTGATATTTTAGGCACAGCCTATTCTTCCAATTTGTTCTTGTAAAGGCAAATGATATTTAAAGAGAGAGAGAGAGAGAGGAGAGAGAGAGAGAGAGAAAAGAGAGAGAGAGAGAGAGAGAGAGAGAGAGAGGAAGGAGACAGATACAGTGAGAGAGAGAACACTGAAGGGAAGTCAACGACCGCACGGTGGCCAGAAAAGAGAGCACCATAAACAAGCTGATGTATTTGGGGAGCACAGCACAAGCTGTTAGCCTCCGGACGTATTGAGTTACAGGTCCGTTCAAACGGCCAGCAATCCACACGATGTGA